>JAAGEH010000480.1:29105152-29143739 GCA_011751065.1 Lasiurus cinereus | reverse complement strand
CTCTCTCTCTCTCTCTCTCTCTCTCTCTCTCTCTCTCTCTCTCTCTCATCTCTGAAATCAATAAAAAAATATATATATTTTTTTAAATTCGGCAACCTCAACCCAGAGATCGTATCTTGCAGCGAGAGTAAAATGTTCGTTAAGGCAATAAATGGAAAAGCAAGACATTCTGAGTCTTGACTTCCACTCTTCATGTTTTTGTTTTTTTTGGAAGACAAGTCCTGCAAAGATGTCCACCCCTTTCTACAGCGTGACTTACCTTGGAGCAGAGCTGCAGATGTCACGGTACATCCGTGATGCACCAAGCTTGGCCACCAGGGGGCACTAGAGAGCACGGTTGCCAGTCCCAAAGTAGTACTTTGTTTTCTCAGACTTTTGGTTGGGAGGGAAGGGGGTGGCGGTTGGGGATGGGGTTGGTGCGGGAGACCCAGCTGACTCGAAAAACATCCATTTTTCTCTGAAATCGTGCCACTTGCCGTTTGATAAAGCAAAGGTTGCCACGTTACCTGTTGCCAGGTTCCTGAGAGTGCTTGGGGAAAATGTGGGGGAGGAAGGTGCAGCACAAAGTCCTTCAGCTGGGTGGCTTTCCAGCCGCGCGGTGACGGGCTGGCCTGACATTTGGAGAGCAGCTGCGAGGGTTGCCTGAGCCTTGTCGGATTGTGGTTCTAACAGAGGAGTGGCTACGCCTTGTGCCTCGGGCTCTTTTTCCCTTTTTTTTTTAATGACTAACTTTCTGATCCCTCCCTCTCTAGATTTTGGTACAGTACAGGCACTGTGAGCCACAGGCTCACCTCAGGAAGCCCACGTTTTGTAGCAACTTGTTAAAACAACCTGAGTGCCTCTTAAAAAAAGTGACTGGAACAAACCTTTCCATTCTCCCTCCTGAGAACAATGTTGTGTTTGATTAGCCTCAGAGCACTGCTCCCTGAAAGATCTGTTCTCCCCACAAGAAACGGCTGCTATCAGCTGCACAGATCTCTGAGCCAGACATACCCAGGCTTGGGGCATTTGTCTGGCATTAGGAAGTGTCTGGAATACTAGTAACTACCAACTGGCAAGTCTTACGACTACAAGTGTTATTACACCACCCCTCCCTCTCTGTCCACATTCCCTCTCCTCCCCCTACACGCTCACACAAGCGTGCTTTTTTCTACTTCCATGGAAGAAAAGGTTAGCTAGTCTTTGTGGTTTCCGTGGAGGATGACTTTAGGGGAAATCGTTCTCATAGCTACGTCCCTGGAGCCAAAACTAACCTGGAGAGAAGGCTAGAGGAAGGCCCGCTCGGGTCCCAGAAGCCTGCACCCCCCACAGCTCAGCCCTCTCTACCTTCTCACCGTGATGCCGGCAGGGCAGCGACCACTGACCACCACACTTTGGGTGGCCTGTACATGTTATGCTGTAAATATTTTGAACCAGGAGTGGCTTTTTCCATGTGTGTTTGTGTGTGTGTGTGTGTGTGTGTGTGGAATTTCTCCCTTTTTTGCAGTGTTTTTAAAGTTGTCACTGGTACACCCTGTTGACCATTCCAAATTCATTCATTCTCCAAACCTCTGACAGGTTCCTGCAGGGCACAAAGTATTGTGCCAGGAGCAGTTTCCTGGCAGTTTTTGATGGAAGGCATTAGGCTTCACTGGATCAGCGTTGAAATGGATAGTTTAATAGGGGGATGAATACAGGTAGTTTGGGTGGAGGAAAAGAGATGTGATTTGAAGCCCTCAGTATGCTAATTGCATCACTTAGTAGCTACATCACTTAAACTGCTCTGAGCCTCACTCTTACCACCAAACAAATGGGGGCAGTGAGCTCTTCCTCTGTCATCAGACCGTGTCCACTGAATTTTTAGCACAGTGTGTATTAGAGTACGGATCACTCTCTGGTGCTGAGGTTGATCTAATGGCCCACCAAGGGGTATAGAGGAATTCGCCATCCCATCATCTTTGTTTACACCTGGATTTGTGCTTTTATCCTGTGAAGGACTCAGGCCAGACTCCTGATTGGCATCAGGTGGGGAAGTCCGACCTGGGTAGTAAACCGATGTGGGGGCCACACCCTCCACAATTCACTGTAAAGCCAGTACTTCTGGGCCTGAAAGCAGCAGCAGTGAACTTGTTTGTTAGCCGTTCTGTCGTTCTGTCCTCATACAGGATAATTAACAGCCAACAACTAACATGGTAACAATGAGAATGAGGGGATTTGTGGTCTCTACTCTGGCATGGTATCTGTGCTTTGAGAGGTCTGGAAAAATAGAAATTACTTTGTTTTTGCAAAGGCAAATTTATTAGGTATGTTATCCTAGATGCAAAAAGACAATACACAGGCTTAGTTAAAGTGAAGATTGACCTTTGTCGGGGAAAATTCTAGCCTAGGACATGACTAAACTGCTTTTAGTTAAAAAGTTTTAATTTCAGAACATCTTATGTGGTTTCTTTAGGTTTCTGAGATTATAAGGCCATCACACAGGCCTTTTCTGAGCTTGTCAAATTGAGTATGTGGCCCCTTTTCATACACATTATAAATAAGCAACTTGCCTGACATTAAAACGACAAGTCCATCCTGTAATTGTGCAGTAAACTCTTTAGGTCCCAAGTTTAGATCCTTCCACATGTCTCTTGGCTTTTTTTTACATCATTTTGCTTTCTAAAGTTCCCAGTGGTTTCAAATTACTTCTCTAATATGTCCTTAATCTCACGTGCACTACGTCTGCCCTACCCGCTGGATTTGAAATGTTTCCTATGCTTCTCTATCCAGATGTTTCTCAAACTATCTCCAGTGATAGACCAGTTTGTTAGTTTGTTTGATGTCCAATCTGTTATAGAATAATACTTTGGTAAAATGCAATGAAAATGAATTACTAGGAAAAGGAAATTTTAAAAAAATACAAAGGCACACAAAAACAAAAGCAGTTTTCATTAGAATCAGCTGACAAACTCCTCTGTAGAATTGTTAGAAAAGTTTTAAAAGCTTACTTTCAATTTTCATGGTGTATTTCACCATGCACTCATCAAATTATGACTCGACACCTATCTGTGGACTACATTTTAAACAGAACCTCTATGCATAAAGATGTGCTGGAAATGCTTAACAATAGGCTCTCCAGGGGACAACTACTGATTTACTGTATAGTATCTGCCAATTTCCATGGTGTAAACACTCATAACCAAGTTCAGTTTCAAGCTATTAATGAAATGTCACTGAACACAGACTTGGGAAGAGATGTGCACAATCAACTCTTATGGGTTTGTTCTTGTGTTCAAAAGACTTTATAAAATTTAGTAACCAAGAACTGCTAAATAATTCTTCAACATGGCTTTATAGTATCTGACCTATTAGTTTAGACAGTGAGAACCCATTAATAAGAAGATACAGAAAGTGGTTTTAATCCTACATCTGCTTTATAGCCATCTGACTTATGTGTGCTCTTTTTTTTTTTAATATATTTTTATTGATTTCAGAGAGGAAGGGAGAGGACAAAAACATCAATGATATATAATCATTGATTGGCTGCCTCCTGCTTGCCCCCCACTGGGGATAGATCCTGCAACCCTGGCATGTGCCCTTGACCGAAATCGAACTAGGGACCCTTGAGTCCGAAAGCCAACTCTCTATCCACTGAGCAAAACCATCCAGGACTCTATTTATTCTTTTTTTTTTTTACAATATACAAAATAAATCTATTTACCAGATTGTAGATACAAAATAATTAGCCATTTACATGCAATAAACATTAGTATTTCAAGAAAAACAATTTTAAATATAATATTACATTCAATAACCATTAATATTTCAAAAAAACATTTTAAATAACCATTAATATTTACCAAGACTACGAACATAGTATAATATCACAAAAGTTGTAGGAAATATTAAAACTCTGCAAATATCAGGATTACTTTTATTATTTTCTAAAATATTTTTGTTCATTAGTTTATATTGTTCATTATATCTCAGAAATGAGTGAGATCATGTGATATTTATCTTTCCCCGAATGGCTTATTTTGCTTCCCATAATGTTCTCTAGGTCTATCCATGCTGTTGCAAATGTTAAGAGTTCCCTCTTTTTTACAGCAGCATAGTATTCCATTGTGTAGATGTGCCACCATTTTTTAACACTTTCCTCTACCATACTCTTCTTGTCACTCAGACCTCAGTGGATTCTAAGTCGTTCGTGGTATTGAATCATGAGAATAGAATGAGAAAAACAAAACCAAAAACTTAGGAGAGAAAAAGGATTTAGAGCTTAATCTGAAAAGCTAGGAAAGAGTGATGCTGGGGAAAATTGGGGGCTTTAGTTGTAGGAGTTTCTAGAGCAACCTTGAATGCAAAAGATTTGGGGCACCAGAAAGAAGGGAAGTGTGAGAATTGTGAACTGTGTGTTGGATCTTCTTTCTTCTACTTAAAAAGGCTGTCTTGGAGATTTGAACTCCTAATACCCATTTGATAACTGACAGGTGGTGCTTGACTCTGACTCCTGGGGTAGCATTGTGCCAAGCTCCACACTGCAGTAAAACCTCATCAGAAAGCCCCTAGCATAAAAACATAGCCGTTGGGTCCTCTATTCTACTCCTTTATTCCAAGTGGGACAATTTTAAGTTTTTACTTCCTTCAGGCACGGGGGCTAGGCCAGCCTGGTAGGGAAGACATGTCCCCAGAATTCTCCCTCTCCAATCTAACCATAGTGGACTTGTGACACTGCAGCTGCTCTCTGGAAGTCCCATTGATCAAAGTACTGGGGGGGGCTAAAAAATATATGAATATTTTTTTCTCCCACCTAAGGTCTTTTGGCTAGGCCCGTGGTCAGCAAACTGCGGCTCGAGAGCCACATGCGGCTTTTGGCCCCTTGAGTGTGGCTCTTCCACAAAATGCCACGGCCTGGGCGAGTCTATTTTGAAGAAGTGGTGTTAGAAGTTTAAGTTTAAAAACTTTGGCTCTCAAAAGAAATTTCAATTGTTGTCCTGTTGATATTTGGCTCAACTAATGAGTTTGCCAGCCCCTGGGCTAGGCTATTGATCAAATTAGCAGAGAGAGAATAACAGGAGAAAATCAAAGTTTTAATACATGCGAATGGAGAATTCACATAGGCATGGAAGACCATGAGGCAGCATTGGGTATATAAGACATTTCTGAACCAAGGAGAAAAGGAGGTGGGGAGGGGTGGTAACAGGGGACTGGATGTCAGAAGTGAGAATGGGTTATTTGCAGGTAGTTGAGGTAGAAGCTAACATACAGAGCAGGCAAATTCTTGCTAAGCAACTCAGAAACAATGGGGTAGCTAGCTGAGAGGCTTGCAGTCTTCCTGCTAGGGTGAAGATTCTTAAGGTGATTAAGTCAAGGCTGCTTTCCCAAAGCAGGTTTCTCTGTCTGAATCTTTTGGGCAGGAATGGGGGAGGGCAAAGGTTCTTTTTGAGTTTTTTGTTTCTTAATAAACAGCATAAGATCAATATCCCTACAAGCAGTTTTCCGGGGACAGAAGTTTGGTTCCCTTCAGCACCCAGAGTTATCCCTATGGATGTCGGAGAGGAGCTGACAACAGCCCTTTGGATACCACCAAAGTTGCAATGAGCCCTCGAGAGTGTCTCCGAGCCCAGTCATTACCCTAGAAATAATGTGCCCCTCCACCTCCATATCACACTCATCACAACGGGGCAGAATTTTTACTGTACCTCACAGCAAAGGAAACGATTCTGTATGTGTCTGCATTGTCCAGTTTTGACCGTTCACGTTAAAAGAGAAAATTGGGGTAGCTAACCACAAGCAGTAAATCATCCAAAAGATCAGACATTTTATGTTGGAATGTGGCATGGAGTTTCTTTGGAATAGGAGTGGACCAAATGTCCTAGGAACCCATTTTTAAGAACAGAATGAGTTCACATTATAAAGATTTGTTTTAGGGAAAGTAATAAAATGACCTAATCTCATTTGGTTCAAATAGATAGACTCTATCCTAATTACAGTCACCCTCCTCTCACCCGGTCTGGTCTTCAGATGAATAACCAAGACTTAGCATTACTCTAAGCAGGATTAGCTGTTCAGACCTTCCTAGTGAGCATAAGGTAGTGTCCTAGGAGTGACAGTGCATGGGACTACAGTGGGTGAGGTGGAATATTGACAATGCTCTCAGGCTTGCATTACTTGGCCGGAAGCTTCACTGTGGCCTGTGGGAGAACCTGAGACCAAACTGGTTTGCTCCTGGCTCTGCACCTTGCAGGCACTGTGAGTCTCCCCTGGACGCATTGCCTCTCAGGACTGCTGGTTGTTGAGCTCTATTCCCATGTAAAGCTGTATGTTTTATGCAATAATCGTAAATGGGAGGTTTCCCTGAGTTGAGCCTCTATCAGCATCCTTCCCAGGTAACTGAGAGGTGACATATGTGTTATTCACATTACCTTCCCCCTTTCCTCAAGAGCACATATAATATTGTAATGTGACATCTGTGTGTTTGTTTTCCTTCAACTCTCAGGCAATTCCTGGGAAGTAGCCAAATAACTGTCCCTATGTCTTTCAGAGTTAAGGAAATCACTCTGAATCACAGGGCAGTAGAGCATCAGGACAATATAATAGGGTCTTTCTGTTTATTGGTCATTACTGGATGCTTCCTTTGAGTGGCCTTGGGAAGCATCCTAAGTATTGAAGTAAATGTTTCCTTCTGCACGTTGGCCCCAGTGCCAGCTAGAGCCAGAGGTAAGGGGATGGATTGTGTGGTCAGGATCTGCTGATTTGATATAACAGCAGGAACACCAGCTGAGAGGAAAAGGCATGATTGATGTGGGGATGGGTGGGGGTGGGGCGAAAGTGATGGAACAACAATAGTTTGAGCCATGTTTTAAAGGGACTAAACAAAAGTTTTTAGGAAGCTGGTAGAGAAATTGTGCTTTACTGGCAGGGAGTTCCCATTTGGACACTTAATAACTCATTTTGATCTGCATTTTCCTATATCGTACTACACAAATGGAAAGCTGAAAGCCGGTATGTAAAGCTTCTTCAAGACTCTCAGCATTACAATTAGATGGCTGGAGAGAGGGCTGGAGCCTGCTTCAGCTGGAGCCTCAGGAGGACCTCAGCTAACTCACCAGGTCCACAGACACCTCACTGCGCAGGCGCAGGCCCTGAGGTGATCAAGTCGCCCTGAAGGACAGCACATCAGGGAGTGGGCTCAAACAAACACACAGAGACTGATTTAGAAACTAGTGTGTATATTTATTGTACAATTAAAGGAGACTTTGGTAAGTGTATTGCCTCTCAATAGGTAGTTCTGCTGAAAAACAACCACCAAAAAAAATCAGAACAAAAGTTCATATAGTTCTCCCCCTAGAGAAAGAGACAGAAAGGGGTTGGGGGTGGAGAGAGAGAAAGGAGGAAGAGGAGGGAGGGGAAGAGAGGGGAGGGGATAGGAGAAGAGGGGAAAAGAGAGGAGTGGAGAGGAGAGGAGAGGAGAGGAAAAAAGAAGAGAGGAAAGGAGCGGAGAGGAGAGGAAAGAAGAGAGGAGAGGAGAGGAGAGGAAAGAAGAAGAGAGGAGAGGAGAGGAGAGGAGAAAGACTGATGTTGATAAAAGCAAATTGCAGGAACCTATGATAATATGCTGTATATCCCCCATCCCCTACCCAGGCACCTCATACTGTTTTTAGGATTTTACATGCTTACAATCTCTATGTTTTCCTTCTTTTCCCAATGTTTATTATCAACCACCAGAATCTTCTTTAACCAGTTACTTGGTTTAATATTACTTATATTTAATAGTTTCCTGAGAAGGTAGAGACTACCCTGTCCTTATCCACGTGCATGTATTATCTCTCAGGGTGCACTGTTGCCTGAGAAGATTCCTACAGATGGCTAATCATGTCTACTTTATGTTGACTCATATTAATTTCCATTTCAGAAACTTCCATCTCAGAGGTTGATGTTTTTCGGTCTTTTGTCCCCTCAGTTTTGTGGGGGCATCACCTCATGAAAAGCCCTAAGGGCCCAACCAGGAATCTCACTGAGTCTGTCAATGGACTTGTGTTCTTGTTAAGTGTCTTAGTGTGTTTCATGTGCCCTAATTTCCAATGGATGTCAGTTACAGTATCAGAAATTAAAACCCAGGCAGAAATCACAGTGTCTTTGTTTTCACTGTCTTCCAGTGTCATCTTGCATTACAACATATAAGAAGACACCACCTCCAGTCCCACCCAGAACTACCACGAAACCTTTCATTTCTATCACAGCCCAGAGTAGCACAGAGTCTGCCCAGGATGCCTACATGGACGGACAGGGCCCGCGAGGAGATATTATCAGCCAGTCTGGACTGAGCAACTCCACTGAGAGCCTGGACAGTATGAAGGCTCTGACAGCCGCCATCGAAGCCGCCAATGCCCAGATCCACGGCCCTGCAAGTCAACATATGGGCAACAACCCTGCCACCATCACCACCAAGACCACCATAGCCACCATCACTACAGAGGACAGGAAGAAGGATCACTTTAAGAAGAACCGATGCCTGTCAATAGGGATACAGGTAACATCCTCCCTTTCTGACCTTTGAATTAGGAACTCAAAACTAAGAAATGTAGCTTATATTTTCCCAGATTTGCATTCTTGCTATTTTGGATGACATAGCTATGCCTAGGACCAGATTTTTCAAATTATTGGCTCTGGACTCCCTAAATTGTTAAACATGTTGAAACAAAATGATGAAGACATTATGTCCATTGTTTTTGTTCTTTAAATTGAATGTGTGACTCAAACTATAGGGTAATTAAACAAACATGAACACAGTCAAACACAAAGGGCCCTCAATTCCTAATGCACATTTTGATTCTCAACAAAGGAGTGGACATCCAAGAATAACCTGGGTTATCGGGTGGTGTTACAGTACATTCAACACCCTTGAGTAACCAGATGAGAACAAAAATGTGAGTCCCTCCTCGTAGATATGGGAGGGAGGAAGAGCAAGACCAAAGAGCCTGGTGGTGTGGAAAGCAGTTACTCACATCACAGCATCAAGAGCAAAGAACGCACAGCAGTTTCAGCATAATCATTGGCCATTTAGTCAAGCATCTCATAAAAATGGTGGAAAACTCATCAGAGCTGTCAGTTCAGCTCACTATTTTCTGCTCCTCAAAGATAACATCAAACTAATCTTGTTTTTCCCACCTGTCCAGCTTGGCTTACCCTTTTATCAATGGAGAAGAGTCATTCTTTTCCCCTGGTTGTATTGTGCAGGTGCTCTTTGAATAATAACTTCCTGACGTTGTGTCCAATAAATCTATCCACACTGAACCTACACTAGGGCTCAGCTAAAGGCCAGGTGCGGGGTACATTTTTCACAACAATGATGTATTTTCACAATCCATTCTGCAGAGTCCACTTTTAAAGGGTAATTAAACTTTCTCTAATAGTGATGAGTCAAATGCTTTTTTATAACCTGCAGGTTGCCATAACACATATTGTCAAGTTTCCTAAAAGAAATCCTAGCCCTGATGCTTGGAATTAAATGGCACAGCAGGAGGCATGGGCCCAGAGCCAGCCTCCACCACCACGCCCTCCACATCCTCCTAGAAGCTAATTACTACCTCCCAACACCGAAGGATTTGGAGTAGGGAAGAGCAGAGGTCAGTCCTCTGTGTCATCCTAGGCAAATTACTTCATCTTCCTGAGCCTGTTTCCTCCTCTATCCCTCATTGGATTATTTTGAGAATGAAGTTTCCTAAATCGAGCAACCTGTGGGGGTATAGAGTTTCAATATAAGATGATGAAAAAATTAGATCGATGGTGGTGATGTCAGCACAACGGTATGAATGTACTTAATACCCTGGAACTGTACATTTTAAAATGGAAACTTAAAAAATATATATTTTATTGATTTCAGAAAGAAAGGGAGAGGGAGAGAGAAATAGAAACATCAATGATGATCATCATCAATTGCTGCCTCCTGCACGCTCCCTACTGGGGATCAAGCCCATAACGTAGGCATGTGCCCTGACAGGGAATCTAACCATGACCCCCTCACTCGACATTCAACCATTGAGCTACAAAAATATTTATTGGCCTATTGACTGCTATCTATAAATTGCCTATTCATATCCTTTGCTAGTTTTTTGTGTTTTTATCTATTAAGTTGTGTTTTATTTTATTTGTAGGATCTCTTATGACCCTTAATAACCCTTTCTTGGTTGTCTATACGGTAAATATTTTCTCTCATTTACCATTTATCTTTTAAATTTTGTCCTTCATTGTAGAGAATCTTAAATTACTATACAGTCAATCTAGCTTTTATAGTTTTTTTTAATATTCTTTTTTTATGTTTTTTAATTAAATCTTTATTATTCAGATTATTACATTTGTTTCTCTTTTTTCCCTTCCATAGCATCCCTCCACCCAGCTCCCACCTTTCCCTCCCTCCCATTGATCTCATCCATAGGTGTATGATTTTTGTCCAGTCTCTCCCTGTACACCTCTCACCCCTTTCCCCCTGAGAATTATCAGTCCACTCCCTTTCTGTGCTCCTGATTCTAGTATATTCACCAGTTTATTCTGTTGATCAAATTTTTAATTCACTTAATTTTTAGATTCACTTGTTGATAGATATGTATTTGTTGTTCATAATTTTTTGGCTTTTACCTTTTTCTTCTTCCTCTTCTTAAAGAGTACCTTTCAGCATTTCATATAATACTGGTTTGGGTTGATGAACTCCTTTAGATTTTTCTTCTCTGTGAAGCTCTTTATCTGCCCTTCAATTATGAATGATAGCTTTGCTGGATAGATTATTCTTCGTTGTAGGTTCTTGCTATTCATCACGTTGAATATTTCTTGCCACTCCTGTCTGACCTGCATCGTTTCTGTTGAGAAATCAGCTGACAGTCGTATGGGTGCTCCCTTGTAGGTAATGAGCTGTTTTTCTCTTGCTGCTTTTAATATTCTCTCTTTGTCTTTTGCTCTTGGTATTTTAATTATGATGTGTCTTGGTGTGGTCCTCTTTGGATTCCTTTTATATGGGGTTCTGTGTGCTTCCTGGATGTGTAAGTCTATTTCTTTCACCAGATGTGGGAAGTTTTCAGTCATTATTTCTTTAAATAGATTTTCAGTATCTTGCTCTCTCTCTTCTGACACTCCCACGATTCTGATGTTGGTACGCTTGAAGCTGTCCCAGAGTCTCCTTACATTATCTTCACATTTTGGATTCTTTTCTCTTCTTGCTTTTCCAGTTGAGTGTTTTCTGCTTCTTTATATTTCAAATTTTTGACTTGATTCTTGCCTTTCTCTAGTCTGCTGTTAGGACTCTGTATAATATTTTTTATTTCAGTCAGTGTATGTTTAATTTCTAGTTGGTCCTTTTTCATCTTTAGTTGGACCTTTACCATCTCTAGTTGGCTCTTTTGCATCTCTAGTTGGCTCTTTTGCATCTCTAGTTGGCTCTTTTGCATCTCCTCTTGGCTCTCGCTAAGTTTATCCAACTTTTCTAGCATATTCTTGAAAAACCTTATAAGCGTGGTTTTGAACTCCATATCCAGTCGTTTGTTTTCCTCCATTTCTTTTGTTTGTGATCCCTTCCCTTGTCTTGGCATTTTCACTATGCCGGGGAAACTTGTGTTGAATTTAGCCTTATGATACCAGATTTGCAAAACCGAAGAAGCCTCTGTTGAGCTTGGGAGGGGTGAAGTCTCAGGGCTTAAGGGACCGCCTTGCCTTCCAGTTGGCCCCGCCCTCCACGGCCCCTGAGTCTCACGTGACTGGGTAATCGCTGGAGCAGTCCTTGTGCTCACGCACCCGCAGTGCCTCTAGACCGCTGCCCCTCCGGTTCCCCTGCGCACCAGAACCACACGAGTCTAGGTCTCCAGGGTTTCGCCCGAAACAGGGGCTTAGTGGAGTCAGAAGTGGCACAGTTGGGAGGGTCTGTCTTCCGCCCACTTGTGAAAGCCAGCGGCACAATCAGCAATCTGTCCTCTGCGCAGTGCCGTGTACACCACCAGCCTCTGATCTTTTGCGACTCCCCTAAATTTCCATGCACCTCTCCCTTTTGGCAGTCCAAACTCCCCCTGTATGAGTTTCGGCTGGATCTGGGGTTTAGTGTCGTAAGATAAGGGGTTCAATGCTGTTGGGAGTCTCCGTTTCCCTCCTGCCAGAGAAAGCCAGCCAGGTACTCTGCCACCCGCTCTCTCAGCGCGCGCATTTCCGTACCTCAGCTTTTTGCAGCTCCTCTGGGTTTCTGTGAGCCCCTCTATTTCCTTCTAGCTGTAGAACTTCCACTCAGCCAGCTTTCCTGTGGTTCTGGATGATGTCCGTCCTGTCTTTTAGTTGTAGTTTTGAAATTGTTGTGCGAGGCAGCAGTGTAGGTGTTCACCTTTGGCACCATCTTGGATTCCCCCTAGCTTTTATAGTTTAGAAAGGCTTCCCCTACTTTGAGTATATATTTAAAATTCTCTCATATTTACTTTTATCCTGTCATATTTAATATTTTTGTATTTTTTATTGTTGTTAACCCTCACCTGAGGATTAAATGGCATCCTCAGTTTGATATGCACTCAATTTTTTCCATTGCATTTTAGAGAGAGTGGAAGGGCGTGGGAGACACACAGAGAGAAACTTCTATGTGAAAGAGAGACATTGATTGGTTTCCTCCCACAAGAATCCCGACATGGACTGGGGTTGGAGCCTGCAACCAAGGTATATGCCCAACCAGAATTGAACCTATGACATTTCAGTCCGTGGGCCAACACTCTAATTCCTGAGCAAAACCTGCTAGGATTTCATGTTTAATTTTTTTTTTAATCCTCACCCAAGGATATTTTTCTATTGATTTTTAGAGACAGTGAAAGAGAGAGGGTAAGACAGAGAGAAATATCTATGTGAGAGAAACACATCAATTGGTTGCCTCCCACAAGCACCCAAACCAGGGCCCGGGCCAGGGAGGAGCCTGCAATGGAGGTACGTGCCCTTGACTATAATCAAACCTGGGACCATTCAGTCCACAGGTTTAGGCCTAACCTATCACCTAGGCTCTAGGTCATACATGGGCACATTTTCTATATGAGCTGTAATATATACATAATTATTTAGAAGCTATGAGTAATATTTAAAGGCAGTTCCTTAGTTTAAGGGGTGGGGGAGGGAATGAAGATATTCTACAGTTTATCTTAATGAGGTAAATACCTAAATCTCCCAAAATCAAATAATTCTGACTACAACCAATTTTCTCCTTTCTTTTGTATTTTGTTATCTGCAAATTCAAAACTTCTAAGAACATACTTCCATGTAGTGCTCCCTTCTAACATAGTGCACACAGATGAGTACATATAAATCTATGGAGGAATCACAGACATTTATTAGGCAAAATTTTTTAAAAATATATTTTATTGATTTTTCACAGAGAGGAAGGGAGAGGGATAGAGAGCCAGAAACGTCGATGAGAGAGAAACATCGATCACTGCCTCCTGCACGCCCCTCACTGGGGATGTGCCCGCAACCAAGGTACATGCTCCCAACCAAAATCGAACCCAGGACCTCTCAATCCGCAGGCCGATGCTCTATCCACTGAGCCAAACAGGCTTCGGCTAGGCAAATTTTTAAGTGATTAAAATTACATTTTATGAAGATGAGCAGAGTCAAAGTGCATGCTATAATAATGTAGTTATGGCTCTCATTAAATTAAAAAATATTGAAGAAAAGGGTTACAAATCACAAAACATTATGGTAGAGTACAGAGGTTTCTAGTGAGATGTGACATTTGTTTTTCAAGTGAGATAAATAAAATGGAGCACCTCTACATATTTGATTATTTTTTTAGGTGGATGATGCTGAAGAACCTGACAAAACAGGGGAAAATAAAGCACCCAGTAAGTTCCAGTCCGTAGGAGTGCAAGTAGAAGAAGAGAAATGGTGAGTCTACATGCATTCCTCTTTCATCTTGAGGTTGCAAGTATGGTACAAGTATTTTTCCCCAGGCTAAACTAGCAAGATTCAATGAGATCATCCGTTAACTTTTGGTAGCATTTACAAGGTAAGCTTGAAACAGTATTAGCTGATTCCCTTCTCTACTTTAATAGTGGAGACCACTCCATTGAAGGTTTAGCTAGAATAGTAGAGTAAGCACATCGCATTTACATACACATAAGCACTGTGTGTATTACTGTTGTGTTACAAAACTATTCAAAAAAGCTTTCTATTTGGCACTGTAAACTTTTTAAGAGATGAGGACTTATTTTATTCCTAGTTTTCTCTTAGCACTTAATAGTGTTTGGTGTTTGATATGCACTCAATGACTGATAAATAATGAATAAATGGGGAAAAGGAAAAATAAAGTTTCCCATTATTATCCTGGTGGGGATGTGGAGCAACATTAACTCTCATTCATTACTATTGGGAATGCAAAATGATACAACCATTTTCAAAGTCAGTTTGGTGGTGTCTTACAAAACTAAAAATATTCTTATCACATGATCCAGCAATCACACTCCTTGCTATTTACCCAGAGAAATTGAAAACTTATGTCCATGCAAAAACTTGCCCACAGATGTTTACAGCAGCTGTTGGCATCATTGTCAAAACTTGGAAGCAACCAAGATGTCCATCAATAGGTGAGGTGAATGGATAAATAAACTGTGGTGTATACAGATGATGGAATATTATTCAGCATTAAAAAGAAATCAGTTATCAAGCCATGAAAAGAAATGGAAGAAAATTAAATGCACATTACCAAAAGAAAAAAGCCAATCTGCAAAGGCTCTTTTTCAATTCTATTATGTACCCAGATAAAATCTCTCTAAAGATTGAAATTTTAAGAAAGCAATTATACCATCTTTTCTTTAAAGTAAGAGAATAACCTCAAATTTAAAATTTTCCTTTAAACATTTCCCCTGCAGCCAACTGTTCTCTTACCAAATTAATGCCCTGACACTTGCCCAACTATCAGTATGTAAAATACTGCATTATTTGGCTGAGTAGTAACCAAAAAATTTCAAATGAGCCACTTTTATCATGTTATTGAAAAGTTGAACATTTAATGAATTGTTGAAGTTTGTAAGGATGGTCAGTTCCTCGGTAAACTGAGTAATTTATTTAAAATTCATTCTCCAAAGGACTAGTAAACCCAATGTTGGTGCTTAATTTTCTAAAATACACCCTTCCTTGGAGGTCACTCTATCGTTAACCTCTGTAAAGTAAATAAGCATTTAAATTGATGCTAATAAGGTTTTCAACCTCTCCAAAAGAAATCCATTGTCAAACAGTCAGGGATTACCTGTATCTTCTGTCTCTAATTATAATTCTTTTTAAAATTTTGCTAGTAGTAATTCATTTAGATGGGATCTTAAAAAGCAAATTTGGGCAGATGAAATTACCTAATGACAGACAGGGGATTTTCTTAAATTATCTATGATAAAGCTGAGACTGTTGTTTTCACAATGAATGGCCAATACAATCCATCTCTTCCTTCCCCAAATAAACAGACTGATACGCAACAGTAACCTAACAAAAAGTGAGAGAAGAAAGAAAACAGAGCCAGAGGAAGAAAGAGATAGTACAGAAAGAGGAAGAGGAAGACTTTGTAAGAGGCCAAGAGATTCATTATCACCTTTTGAATCTGCCACAATTTAGGAACCAAACTAACACAGCAAAGTCCACCTAGCTGCTTAATCTGTTAAAGGGTAAACTTATAAATGCAGGGTGCTCTTCAGTGTTCCAAATCAAAACAAAAGTCAATAACTCATTGGTAGAAAGTAAAATGCACTAAGTAACCTATCTGCTTATAAAAAAAAAAAAGGAATCAAAATGAATATTACAAATGCTGGTATATTTGCAGGCAGCCATGACATCTTCAGAATGCCATTGCTAGCCAATATGCCACATTTATTCTCCAGGGCCGCCTCATGGTGGGGCCCTGCACAGAGGAATGCTGACTAAAGGTCCCTAGTTTAAATGCCATGGCAGCACCAAGCCAGGGACAATGCATACATGTGGTTTGGGAACAAAACAGCTTATATTAAGCCCGTGAAGAAATGCCTCATCTCCATCAAACACTAGCTATCTTCCTTTAATTCCTGTTTCTCGGGTTGGCTGGTGGCACTGTTTGACAGAATCCACATGGCATATATTTGCTGACATGCAGGACTGGTGCTGAACAAAGTGGGCAAGTCGTGCCCCCTCCTCCCAGGTTCTCCATCCCACCGCCTCCTACCATCCCGACTCCATTCTTTCTGGTCCTTCTGATTACTCCCCAGGAATTTGCATGACGCCTTCCTTTCTTTCAAACTGATAATTAGCAAATCCAGTAAGCCAACCCTTTCTATTTACTAAGGTGAGAAAGCAAGAGCTTCCTGGGGATCTCCTCTTTCCTTCTAAGTCACAACTGTGCTTCAACAGTGGTTCAAACTAAACTTCTTGCACTAGCCCCTCAGTGACTATAATAGTGGACACAAAGAGAAAAAATATTATTTTCATTTTAATAATTGTATGAAAAGGCAAAGTTACTTAGAGGAAAACATGCAATAGAATAACAGTTGATGGGCTTTGGAGCATTTTAAAAAAATGATTATCCTGTCTAATAAAAGAGTGATATGCAAATTGATCATCACTCCAACACACAAGATAGCTGCCCCCATGTGGTCAAAGATAGCTGCCTCCATGTGGACACAAGATGACAACCACAAAATGGGCAGCAGGGGAGGGCAGTTGGGAGAAACCAGACCTCCAAGGGAGAGCAGTTGGGGGCAATCAAACCTGCAGGTGAGTTCAGTTGGGGGTGACCAGGCCTGCAGGGGAGGGCAGTTGAGGGGACCAGGCCTGCAGGGGAGAGCAGTTGGGGGGGGGGGACCAGGCCTGCAGGGGAGGGCAGTTGGTGGGGGGGAGGTTAATGGAACCAGGCCTGCAGGACAGGTCAGTTAGGGGTGACCAGGCCTGCAGGGGAAGGCAGTTGAGGGGGATCAGGTCTGCAGGGGAGGGCAGTTTGGGGGGACCCAGGCCTGCAGAGGAGGGCAGTTGAAGGGGGCGAGACCAGACCAACAGGAGAGAGCAGTTAGATGCTGGGGTTCTTTTCCCAGCCTTACAAAGGGTTCAGCATTCTGCAGAAAGAGGATGCGCATAGATGATTAAAGAGTCCAGAGACAAAAGATAATTTTGAAAGGCATTGGGGGTCTGAGGATCTTCAGCTGAAGGAGCTAAAGACTCTTTTCTTGTCCAGGACCTGTGCTTTTATTATAACACAATTTTTCCCAAGGCAAGGTGGAAATATACACTTCAAAGGGTAAGGTGTCAAAGGGTATTATCAGTTTGGGGAATAGCTGTTCCAACAAGAACAAGTGTTTGGCCAACAAGAGGCAGTAAAATGCCCTGAGCTGATATGCTCTCAGAGAAACCAAGATGGAGGCATAGGTGAATACCTAACTGCTGCCTCACACAACAGTTTCAAAACTACAACTAAAAGACAGAGGATATCATCCAGAACCACAGGAGAGCTGGCTGAGTGGAAATTCTACAACTAGAAGGAAAGAGAGGGGTTCATGGAGACCCAGAGGAGCTGCAAAAAGCTGAGGTATGGAGACACAGGCAGCTGAATGCCTGGCTAGCTTCCTCTAGTGCAGCAGTTCTCAACCTGTGGGTCGCGATCCCTTTGGGGGTTGAACAACCCTTTCACAGGGGTCGCCTAAGACCAGCGGAAAACACCTATTTCCCAAAGTCTTAGGAACCAACAGACCACTCCTCGGTGTAGCAAAGTGTAGCAATGTAGTTTACTGTTGTCATATGAAGACTGTTACCCATGCTACACCACGACTCAAGACAAAATTTCATTTATTTGTAATTAGAAATAAATATTTCACAATATATAATTACATATTGTTTTTGTGATTAATCACTATGCTTTAATTATGTTCAATTTGTAACAATGAAAATACATCCTGCATATCCGATATTTACATTACAGTTCATAACAGTAGCAAAATTACAGTTATGAAGTAGCAATGGAAATAATTTTATGGTTAGGGTCACCACCACATGAGAAGCTGTCTTAAAGGGTCACGGCATTAGGAAGGTTGAGAACCACTGCTCTACTGGGAGGGAGATAAAAACTCCCAACTTCACTGAACCCCATTTACGGCTGCACAGAACCCCAGTTCCAGGTGAGACTCACACAGGGGAAGAATGTCAGGAAAAGGGAAGAGTACATGGAAATTCAGGGGACCCGCAAAAGGCAGAGGTCTGGAGGCACACACACAAGTGCATGCAGAGAGGACTGACTACTGATTGTGCCACTGGTTTTTTCTAGGGGGAGGAAGATAGAACCTCCCAACTGCTCTGAACTCTAGTTCTGACTGCACTAAACCACAGTTTCAGGCGAGATCCTGGGTACCCAGACTCATACAGGTCCCTAGAGTGCACGGAAACTCTAGGGGAGCTGCGAAAGGTGAGATGTCTGGAGGCACGCACATGAGTGTGCGCAGAGAGGACTGCAGCAATTACTGAGGGACACTGAGACCCAGGGGCCTCATAGGGTAGGGCTGACAAGAAGCCAAGGCTGTCTACTCAGCCCTGAGACTCCGCCCCATCTAAGCCGAGCACAGAGGCTTTTGCAACTTTGTAAGTCTTGTCTCATAAGGCTGACTTCAGCACAGAAGTTCTCCTGGTGCAGACACAGCTGATCCTCACAGCCAGTTGACCTGGAGGTCAATTCCCCCCCCCCCCCCGATACCAACAACAATCAAGACTTAACTACAACAAGGCTGTACACACAGTCCACAAAGGGGTGCACCAAGAGTGTCCATCTCAGGTAACTAGGGAAGCAGAGCTACTGGACCACATAGAACAACCAGCACACAAAGCTACTCTACCAATTCAGGGAAGCAGCAAAAAGAAACAAAGAAACAGATTACAAACAAAAGAAATGGAGGAAAACAAATGACTGGATATAGAGTTCAAAACCACTGTCTTAAGGTTTTTCAAGAATTTCCTAGAAAAGATGAATAAATTTAGCAAGACCCAAGAGGAGGAGAAAAAGGACCAACTAGAAATTAAACATACACTGACTGAAATAAAAAATATTATACAGAGACCTAACAGCAAACTAAAGGAATGCAAGAATCAAGCCAAAGATTTGAAATGCAAAGAAGCAGAAAACATTCAACTGGAAAAGAAAAAAGAAAAAAGAATCCAAAAATTGGAAGATAGTGTAAGGAGCCTCTGGGACAACTTCAAGCGTACAAACATTAGAATTATGGGGTTGCCAGAAGAAAAGAGAGAGCAAGATACTGAAAACGTATTTGAAGAAATAATGATTGAAAACATCCCCCACCTGGTGAAAGAAATAGACATTCAAGTCCAAGAAGTACACAGAACCCCAAACAAAAGAAATCCAAAGAGGACCACACCAAGACACATCATAATTAAAATACCAAGAGGAAAAGACAAAGAGAGAAAAAAAGCAGCAAGAAAAAAACAGTTAATTACCTACAAGGGAGCACCCATATGATTGTCAGCTGATTTCTCAACAGAAACTGTGCAGGTCAGATGGGAGTGGCAAGAAATAGTCAAAGTGATGAATAACAAGAACCTACAACCAAGATTACTCTACCCAGTAAAGCTATTATTCAGAATTGAAGGTCAGATAAAGAGCTTCACAGATAAGAAAAAGCTAAAAGAGTTCATCAACACCAAACCAGTATTATATGAAATGCTGAAAGGTATTCTTTAAGAAGAGGAGGAAGAAGAAAAAGGTAGAGGAGAATCCAAGATGGCGGCATAGGTAAACACCTACACTGCTGCCTCGCACAACAAATTCAAAACTACAACTAAAAGAACAGACATCATCCAGAACTGCAGGAAAGCTGGCCGAGTGTAAGTTCTACAGCTAGAAGGAAAGAGAGGGGCTCACAGAAACCCAGAGGAGCTACAAAAAGCCGAGGTACTGAGACGCACGCTCACTGAGAGAGCGGGTGCTGAAGTACCTGGCTGGCTTTCTCTGGCGGGAGGGAAACGGAGACTCCCAACGGCATTGAACCACTTATCTTATGACACTAAACCCCAGATCCAGCTGAAACTCATACAGGGGGAGTTTGGACTGCCAAAAGGGAGAGGTGCATGGAAATTTAGGGGAGTCGCAGAAGATCAGGTCCGCTCTCGCCTGCGCACAGTGCTGCTTGGAGGACAGATTGCTGATTGTGTCGCTGGCTTTTGCGAGTGGGTGGGAGACAGACCCTCTGAACTGTGCCACTTCTGAGTCCACTAGGCCCCTGTTTCGGGCGAAACTCTGGGGACCTAGACTCGTGTGGTCCTAGTGTGTAGGGGAGCTGAAAAGGCAGCAGTCTAGAGGTACTGCGGCGCACACGCGCACAAGGACCGCTCCAGCGATTACCCAGTCACGTGAGACTCAGGGGCCATGGAGGGCGGGGCCAACTGGAAGGCAAGGCGGTCCCTTAAGCCCTGAGACTCCACCCATCCCAAGCTCAATAAAGGCTTCTGTGGTTTTGCATCTGGTATCATAAGGCTGAATTCAACACAGAAGTTTCCCCGGCATAGTGAAAATGCTGAGACAAGGGAAGGGATCACAAACAAAAAAAATGGAGGAAAACAAATGACTGGATATAGAGTTCAAAACCACACTTATAAGGTTTTTCAAGAATATGCTAGAAAAGTTGGATAAATTTAGTGAGATGAAAAAGGACCAACTAGAGATGGAAAAGGTCCAACTAAAGATGATAAAGGACCAAATAGAAATTAAACATACACTGACTGAAATAAAAAATATTATACAGAGTCCTAACAGCAGACTAGAGAAAGGCAAGAATCAAGAAAATAATTTGAAATATAAAGAAGCAGACAACATTCAACTGGAAAAGCAAGAAGAGAAAAGAATCCAAAAATGTGAACATAATGTAAGGAGACTCTGGGACAGCTTCAAGCATACCAACATCAGAATTGTGGGGGTGCCAGAAGAAGAGAGAGAGCAAGATACTGAAAACCTATTTGAAGAAATAATGACTGAAAGCTTCCCACATCTGGTAAAAGAAATAGACTTACAAGTCCAGGAAGCACACAGAACCCCATATAAAAGGAATCCAAAGAGGACCACACCAAGACACATCATAATTAAAATGCCAAGAGCAAAAGACAGAGAATATTGAAAGCAGCAAGAGAAAAACAGTTTATTACCTACAAGGGAGCACCCATACGACTGTCAGCTGATTTCTCAACAGAAACAATGCAGGCCAGACGGGAGTGGCAAGAAATATTCAACGTGATGAATAGCAAGAACCTACAACCAAGAATAATCTATCCAGCAAAGCTAACATTCAGAATTGAAGGGCAGATAAAGAGCTTCACAGATAAGAAAAATCTAAAGGAGTTTATCAACACCAAACCAGTATTATATGAAATGCTGAAAGGTATTCTTTTAGAAGAGGAAGAAGAAAAAGGTAAAAGCCAAAAAATTATGAACAACAAATACATATCTATCAACAAGTGAATCTAAAAATTAAGTGAATTAAAAATTTGGTCAACAGAATAAACTGGTGAATATACTAGAATCAGGAGCACAGAAAGGGAGTGGACTGATAATTCTCAGGGGGGAAGGGGTGAGGGGTGTACAGGGAGAGACTGGACAAAAATCATACACCTATGGATGAGATCAATGGGAGGGAGCTAAGAGCAGAGGGAGGGGTGGGAGCTGGGTGGAGGGGTACTATGGAGGGGAAAAAAAGAGAAACAAATGTAATAATCTGAATAATAAAGATTTAATTTAAAAAAGCTAAAAAAAAAGAGAAAGGTAAAGATAAAAATTATGAACAACAAATACATACCTATCAACAAGTGAACCTAAAAATCAAGTGAATAAAAAATCTGATGAACAGAATAAACTGGTGAATATAATAGAATCAGGGGTATAGAAAGGGAGTGGACTAACAATTCTCAGGAGGAAAGGGGTGAGGGGGTGTGGGAAGAGACTGGACAAAAATCATACACTTATGGATGAGGACAATGGGAGGGAGGTAAGGGCAGAGGGTGGGGTGGGAACCTGGTGGAGGGGAGCTATGGGGGAAAAAAGAGGAACAATTGTAATAATCTGAACAATAAAGATTTATTAAATTTTTAAAAATGCCCTGAGCTGTCTGGCAGCAAGCAATTATCCTATTCAGGTTTGGGGGAAGTATAAACTACATATATGTGTGGCTCACCCTTGTTGAGTCCCCCAAGTCCTGTCAACATTTAGACAGAAGTCTTGTAATTATTACATGCTGGAATTGTTTTCCGGCTGTTAGGGGCGATGAGGCTGGCAGGGGAGGGCAGTTAGGGGTGACTGGGTCAGCAGGGTAGGGCCTTTCGCGGGGACCAGGCTGGCAGGGGAGCAGTTAGGCATCAATCAGGCTGTCAGGGGAGTGGTTAGTGGGTGATCAGATTGGCAGGCAGAATTGGTTAAGGGCAATCAGGAAGGCAGGCAGGCAAGCAGTTGGAAGCCAGCAGTCCTGGATTGTGAGAGGGAGGTCCCAGGTGGAGAGGGTGCAGGCTGGGCTGAGGGACACCCCCACCCCTGCACAAATTTCATGCACTGGGCCTCTAATTATTAAGTATTATCTATATTTTCTATAATTGAATAATTTAATAATAAGGAAAGTAAGTTCATATTTATATATTATAAAAATTTATAAATTACAGAAATAAAATAAACCCCCCATAATCCTATCCATTAACCTATAACACACTCCCCAACCCCACCATGCCTTTGTGAAACTTGAATTAATATAGGTGTATAATTTTACTCATACTTTTTCCAGGAATATTTTATTTTATTTATTTTATTTTATTTTATTTTAATTCCATTATTAGAAAAACAAAGCAAAAGCATCAAACTTCCCTGGGTTACTTGTTTCTCACCATATTTATTCTTTGGTTTGTTTTGGCACAAATTGCCAAGGATGTAAAGGAGAGGGAAATATACAGCCACACAAAGAGCCCATTTTAAAAGCTGGAAGGCAGGTAGACTAGTAATAACCAACTTAGCTGACCAGAGAAACTGAATCTAAAGCCAGTGATGCTGAAATCCAAACTGTACCTTGATTTAAATTTCAGAACCCACAGAAGGCATGGGAATTGACTTTGTTGAAGGTGCAGCTACAAACCCCTTGAACCTGCAGAGCCAGTGACAGTCCTTCCTCTCTGTGGCAGAGACCGGAGGTTTCTCATCTTCAGAGGTTCAAACAAAAGAGTTTCTGATTCTGGAGGACAGCAGCACGGATGAGGGCAGGATTACTGTACTGAAAATAGGAAGACAAGTACAAATTTACAAACAATTTGAACCCAAGACCCAAAGATTCTGACATCAAGGATTTGGCAAGCTAAAATCCCAGCCAGATCATCCTGCAGTGAGGATTAGAGTGGAGGAGCCCCTCCCCCAATCCCAGACTTCTGACTGGTTTTTAGTCCTAGTCATAATAAAGTAGTCATAAAAGCAAGTTCTGAATAGTGACTTAAAGTCTTATATTTATCCACCAAGTTAAGATTTCCAGTGTTCTTCATTCCGTTGTGTAGGTCCAAAGTTCCACCTAGCATCATTTTCCTTCTCTTGAATAAATTTTTTTAAACCATTCTTATAGTGCATATCTACCCGGATGAATTCTTCCAGCTTTTGGATATTGAAAAATATCCACCCCCGCCCCCAACTCCGAGAATTGAGCCTGCAACCCTGGGCATGTGCCTTGGTCAGAAATCGAACCGTATTCATAGACTGATGCTCAACCTCGGAGCCATGCCAGCAGGGCTCGTGTTCCTTCAATTTTAGATTAGTATTATGCATACATGGAGACTCTTGATTGAGGTCTAGCACAATCTACTGAGTCTTGCCTTTCTGCTTATTGCCATATTCCCCATGTTGCCATGTTGCTGTCATAATCTCTAGTTCAGAAACAAGAGATAAGTGTGAAGTGTGTGTTATAGGTTTGGCCTTCGGCCCATGTCGCAACTCAGCTTTCATAAGGTTAGATATTTGTGATATATTTTGTAACAACTTATAAATCAACCATTCTTAATTTTCACAACTAAGAGTGTTGAAGGATGGTAGAACTTTTGAACTTATATACTTTTTTGTTATTTATTAACATTGTCAAATTAACAAACTGACATCTGATGTTAGTGATTATATAAATAGAAGCTACTGGTCTTACGGCAATTTTCTAGAAAGGAGACTCCAGGATGTTCTTTTTCTGGTGTATGTATATTTAATATTTCTATCTGTGTCCTTGTAAAGGACTTCTTAACTACCTGGGATCTTTAGAGATCATTCATGTGAGACGCAGTGCTACATCAAGGACGATTTGCCTTCAGCATCCAAGGAATTAGAGAAGAAAATTTTAACTAGAATAAACGGGCAGTAAATCACCTTGTGGCTTCTTTTCCTCCTTCAACCACTCCCCCACCCTACCAGGCCTTTGTGAAATATGTGCAGTTAGGTAACAGTGAATGGATTTGTGCGTTTGGAGCTATGCATATGCGAGGGAAAGGCAAGATCCTTTCATTGGTGTTGATGGGAATGGGAGCAGATGGGTATTTTGGTGATTTGCAAAAAAGCCTCTGGTCTTTCTAATCTCCAGTTAGTGGAGCCATCTTCTTTTCTCCTAGTATACCTTTTGTTTATTGCAAGATAATACTTAGGCCTCCAAGGGGACACTCAATGCTGGGGGTAGGGAGAGTATTGCAGGCATCAAAATATGCCCAAGAATGAATGACACCTGCCATTTCAGCAGGTTTGTGAATGCCCACGTTAAGGTGTAGGTGTTGGTGGAAAGTACTGGCAATCTATTATGAAAGCTGCTCACCAGTATTTCTAAATGCACATGCCTCAGTGAATAAGATTATACTTTTAACACCAAAGTCTCTTCTATTTCTATAAAATTCCGAGTTTCTGAAATCTTTCTTGCTTCAGACATTCAAATTCATGGCCTCACAACTGAGTGGAACAATATGGAGAGGTAGCATTGCTTTCTCTTTTAGCAAATGTCAACTACTATAAATGATCTCTTTTGCTTGCAAACGCCTTAAATATGTAAACTTTGGGCTTCTAGTGATTTGTGTCTTTTCAACTAAGCAGGACGTTAAAACAAAAAGCCAAAATTGAGACAGAACCTTCTGACAGCCAATTCAGGAACCACAGACTTGGAAAGACCTTTGGCAGTCGAAAATATCGGCCTTTGCCAACTCAGAAGCTTTGGATCCATCCCCACTCCTCACAGTTTACTTGGAGTGCTGCAGAGTCTAATACCCACTATTGATCTTATACAGGATTTGGCAAACAGCCTCTTTTCTTTGCCAAGTTAACAATGTGATCTAGCCAAAGAGTTCCTTACAGTACACCTGAGTTTTAAAGGTGCGTCATTCATGCGTTTCAAATTTCAAAAGCCTGAAACTTGGCATAATTCCTGATATGCCTCATACACTTTTTTTTTCCCTGTCTCTCCTTCCTTCCTTTTTCTTTTTCTCTTTCCTCCTTCCTTTTGTCGGTCTTTGTCTTTTCCTCCTCTCTCTCCCTTTCTTTACATATTTTTCAAGATAATTTAGTTTACAAAAAAAAAAAAAAAGGCATCTATTTCACAAGCCTGTGGCTTCCATTTGACCCAACAACAAGACCACAATAAAAGTTAAAAAAAAATTGTAAGTGAGACCTCTTGGGCTTTTAGCTGCCTGAGGGTAAGAGCCAGGGATGACCTAATGCTCAGAATGCTGAAGAAAGCAGTTCCTCCTGGGGCACAGTCAGTTCAAGGATGTTCTGTTGAGACTCCTCACCAAGGTCTTACAGTGACAGCCCTTCACTGCTAGAGCACCTGCCCAGCTGGTACTGAAAGGTGGCTGGCAGCACGCTGGGTGCTCTCTGAAGCTATCACATGATAACAAGCCCACTGTGGTTATTTTCCATTTCCTCCTTTTCTCTCATTTGACAAATATAATACGATTATTTGGAGGAGAGAGAGTCTTTATGTTGAAAACCGATTCTATTTTCCTTTGCTTAAAGAGATTTCCATGGCCCTGGCCAAGTAGTTCAGTGGGTTAGAGTGTTGTCCTGATATGCCAAGGTTGCAGGTTCCATGTCTGCTCAGAGCACATACAAGAATCAACCAATGAATAAATGGAACAAGTTGATCTCTCTCTCTCTCTTTTTCTCTCAAATAAATAAATAGAGAGAGAGATCTTCAAGCAAAAAAATGATGAACATGGAGGGTTTTAAATAACCAATGGATTTTTGTGTTGAGGTAGTTTTAAAATTTGTCGGTAAGACAGTGCTAACCTCATACAAATGGAGAGCTGGAGAGTTCCCACTGAATTTAGAAACAAGGGCTGCATTAGGCCTAGGTTCTTCATGCACTGTTCTAACTGGGAAGCTGATGTGACAGAAAGCATGAATCTTGCCCCAGTCATGTGCTCTCAGTGGTTAGAGCATCACTCTGGGCACTGAAGGGTCACATGTTCAATTCCTGGTCAAGGGCATGTACCTGGGTTGCTGGTTTGGTCCCTGGCCCTCGTAGGGGCATGTGCAGGAGGCAGCCAATTGATATCTCTCTCTTTCTCTCTCTCTCTCTTCTCCTTCCCTTCTACTCTCTCTAAAAAAAAATGGAAAAAATATCCTCAGGCGAGGATTAACCACAACAAAAAAAGTATGAACCTCTTTTTTAGAAAGTTGTAAATATATATATATATACACACGTGTGTGTGTGTGTATGCGTGTGCATATGTGTGTGTGTGTGTGTGTGTGTGTGTGTGTGTGTGTATTTCAGAGAGGAAGGGAGAAGGAAAGATATATTGAAACATCAATGATGAGAAAGAATCATTGACCCACTGCCTCCTGCATCCTGCATGCCCCCTACTGGGGACCGAGCTTGCAACCTGGGCACATGGTCTTGGCCGAAATCAAACACCGTGCCCTTCCGTCCTCAGGCTGATGCTCTGAGTCTATCCATTGAGACAAACCTGCCAGGGCTAGAAAGTTGTAATTCTTGATCTCAACCTCCTCACCCCACATCTTTTTTTTTAACCTATCTTTTATTTTATGTAAGGAGATACCTTGGGTTTTTACATCAGTTGAAGGGAACCATTTCACAAAATACCAAGATGGCTGCATTTTGAAGAGTAGCAGTTTGAGATCCCATGTATATTTGGTCTTGACCAAAGGTTTGGTAGAAAATGTCTGAAGTCCCCTATAAAGAAAGAGCAGCATAGGATCCATGCTTCTCCTTTGGAAACTAGATGTAGCCCTGAAAAGCAATCTCTATGTTGAATAAGAGAGATAAAGATCACCAGAAGCCAGAGGATTCTGCAACAAGATGACTGAGTTCGTCTCCCTAAGATAATTTCATGGTTTACGTCTCACATAATGGAATCCGTGGAGGTCCCAAGCATGTATAGTCTAAAGATAACGATTGAGCTCAGTTTCTGCTCCTGACTTATTTTGCTTAGACATTCCCTTCAGACAGAGGAGATGAGAATGGGCCTGCAACTCACCATCTCTGTGTTGATTTGTAGCCTGCTGTGCAGAAAAGTCGCGGGAGGGGGCAGAAAATCCTCTAATTGAAATATAAACTGGTTTCATAGAAGGAGCACAAAGCAACAGCAGAGGTAAATACTAACCAGTGACTTTTCTCTTGCTATTCAGAACAGACAGGGTATTGTGTCCCATACTGGTTGAGCCAGTCTGTAGTTTCATGGTTTTTTGCTCCTTAAACCAGAATATTGGCCAGTCTGTTTCAGAAGCTATAATTATTACACATTGTGCCTTCAGGGCATGAAGGACTCAAGAAGCTTCAATGCTGGAGATTGTGGGTTCAAAACTAGCAAGACACTGGGTTCAGCTTTTAGATTTTTAGCAGCAACCAGCAACGAAACTATTTTTTTTAAAAACACAGAAATTAATCCAGTGACTGCTTCTGTGTTTTTATCAAAATTTTAAAACAGCAACAACTTGATTGCACCCTTCCCTGAGAAGGAACTTTGCCCATGAAAGACTGAAAATGTTCTGTAGAGCAGAACATTCTTTGAAAGCTCTGGGTGGAAGAAAGCACTTGCTTGAGGAACTTAATTGATAGACATAGTGCAGCCGGGACAGGGCTGCCTGAGTTCAAAGGCACCGCTTTTAATCCCAAACCATTTTCATTTTACTTAACTGTTATTTCTTTCTGGGTGACTAAACTGCAAACTTCTACTCATCTGCTGCCAAGTGATTTTTCTTAAGGAGGTGGATACTTTACCAGATTCATAGCCAGGAGCCTCGGTCAGGAATGCCGATGGTACGGTTTTGTGTTGATAGAAACGGGCCCAGGAAAGTAGGTCATTCTGTTTTGTATGTGAAACAGATTCTGTATCTGGCAACTTTGCTCCAATTGAAAACAATAAGGCACTGGTCCGTCCTTAAGTCTGGAAATGTAATGCCTCTGGCAGTACATGGTCTTGGAGAGCGCAGCCTAGTGTTTTTTCATAACTGGGATTTTGTGTTAGTAGAACAGCCACGCTGTCAACTGTTGCAAGGAGAGCCATCCAGATCACACACATGCAGCTGGAGAGGACGTTCAGAAATGAGTGGCTCTTCTACGTTTCCTCACTGGTACAAAAGATCTATAACATTGCCTTCAGACTCTCGTACTATGTGATTTTTTTAATGGCCCATTGGAGAGTTGGAAAACCTATAAAATGACCAGGTGTCATGGAAGTAATTTCTTGAAAAGAGCAAACAGTGAAATGGGCCAGTTTTGTCTGCTTCATCTTCATAAAATGAATCACAACATATTTGATCATTTTGACCGTGCTAATAACTAACATAGATTAGTGCAGCCACTTTTTTTTCCTAGACATTTATTAACTTGGGGAAAAAGTGATTTATTCAGATGATTGGACTCTCTCCTTTTTGGGACTTCCAGTTTTCCTAAGGGGTATAGAGTTGCAAATAATTACCTGTTTTGTTTTGGCCATTCTTTATTTTTGAGGGATCAGAGTATTACTTTTAATTAGCTTTCACAGAGTGTTCCAGGAAGGCATATCTGGTTTATTAAATGTTGTATTGTTTAATGCACTATGGAACATGAAACAGTAACTGAAAATCAACTGGCAAATAAGCAATCTTAAAGTGGTATAATCATGAACTGGTCAAGAAAATTTATTACCTCAGCCCCATTAGGATGGCTACTATTAAAACACACACACACACACATAAATAAGTGTTGGTAAGGATATGGAGAAATTGGACCCCTTGTGCACTGTTGATGGGAATATAAAATGGTGTGCCTGCTATGAAGAACAGCATGACAGTTGCTCAAAATTAAAAACAGAATTACCATATAATTCAGCAATTGTACTTCTGGGTATATACCCAAAAGAATTGAAAGCAGGATCTCAAAGAGATATTTGTATAACCATGTTCATAGCAGAAGAGTCCATTAATAGATGAATATATAAACAAAATATGATATATACATACAGTAGTCCCCTCTTATTTGTGGTTTTGCTTTCTGAGGCTTCAGTTACGGGCAGTCAATCATGTCTGAAAATATTAAGTGGAAAATTCCAGAAATAAACAATTCCTAAGTTTTTAATTGTGCACCATTCTGAGTAGCGTGATGAAATCTTGTTCCATCCCTCTCTGTTTCTCCTGGGAAGTGAATCATCCCTTTGTCCAGGCCATTAGTTCTGTGTATACTCCCTGCCCTGCCCGTGAGTCAGCAGCAGATTAGGTCAGTGGTCCGCAAACCATGGCTTGTGAGCTCTTTGGCCCCTTGAGTGTGGCTCTTCCACAAAATACCACGGCCTGGGCGAGTCTATTTTGAAGAAGTGGCGTTAGAAGAAGTTTAAGTTTTAAAAATTTGGCTCTCAAGAGAAATTTCAATCGTTGTACTGTTAATATTTGGCTCTGTTTGCCGACCACTGAACTAGGTTATCAGATTGACTGTCTTGTATCACAGTGTTTGTGTTCAAGTAACCCTTTTTATACTTATGGGCCCCAAAGCACAAGAGTAGTGATGTGGGCCTTTCAGCTATGCCAAAGAGAAACTGTATGGTGCTTCCATTAAGTGAAAAGGTGAGTTTGGTACAATGAGAAATATTGAGAGAGGGACCCACCTAACTTTTATTATAGTATATTGTTATAATTGTTCTATTGTATTGTTAGGTACCAGGGGCCCAGTGCATGAATTTGTGCACCTTAAAAGGAACTGTGGGCCGTAAGGCTGTGGTGGGCACAGGGGCAGGTCTTGGCCCATCCTCCACACCGTGGCCCCAGTCCCCTGTCTGCTGGCAGCCCTGCTCCGATTGCTGCCACTCCCATGTGCTGACAACACCAGCCCTGCTCCCACCTGCTGACAGCGAGGAACAATTGGGGCCAGTGCAGCAGTATGTGTAAGTGGAGGCTGCTGTCCCAATCGCCACTCAGAAGCAAGGAAAGGTGGAGAGCCCTCAGGGATAATCGGGGCTGGCAGCCACTGCTCACACCTGCTGATGGCGCCGAGCAATCGGGGCTGGCACCAGGCACTGGCAGCAGGTGCAAGTGGGGTTGGCGCTGGCAGCAGATGTGAGCACTCAGCAGGACCACAGTGCACGGGAGCAAAGAATTTCCAGTAACCACCAAAGGCTCGCCCCCAAGGACAGCAACCAGTGCCCCGCCTTGGTCTAGTGCCCCCCTCACCTGCTCCACCATCCCACCATGACCAATGCCCGCCCTGTTCCGCATGCACCGTACATTACAGCAACTGGTTGTTTGATTGTTCTACCGTTCCCTCTATTTGCATATTAGCCTTTTATTATATAGGACTAGAGGCCCAGTGCATGAAATTCATACATGGAGCAGGAAGGTATCCCTCAGCCCAGCTGCACCCTCTCCAATCTGGGACCCCTCGAGGGGTGTTCGACTGCCCTTTTAGTCTGGATCCTGGTGGTATTGGGCCTAAATGGGCAGTAAGACATCCCTCTCACAATCCAGGACTGCTGGCTCCCAACCACTTGCCTGCCTGCCTGCCTGCCTGCCTGCCTGACTGATTGCCCTCTTATCACTCCCCTGCTAGCCTGATCGACAACTAACTGCTACCCTGCCAGCCCGATTGCCCTTAACTGCCCTTCCCTGCCCGTCTGGTCACCCCTAACAGCCCTCTCCTGCCGACCTGATCACCCCTAATTGTCCTCCCCTGCAGGCCTGTTCCCCTGCAACTGCCCTCCACTACGGGCCTGATCCCCCAAAACTGCCCTCCCCTGCATGCCTGGTTCCACTGCCCTCCAACTGCCCTCCCCTGCAGGCCTGGTCACCCCTAACTGCCTTCCCTGCAGCCCTGGCCACTCCCAACTTCCCTCCTCTACTGGCCTGGTCACCCTAACTGCTCTCCCCTACTGGCCTGATCACCCACAACTGCCCTCCTCTGTTGGACATCTTGTGGCAGCCATCTTGTGTCTTCATGGGAGCAGCCACATGGAGGTGGCCATCTTGTGTGTTGGAGTGATGGTCAATTTACATCTTACAATTTTATTAGCTAGGATAGAGGCCTGGTGCACGGGTGGGGGGTCAGCTGGTTTGCCCTGAAGGATGTTCTGGATCAGGGTGGGGGTTCCCTTGGGGAATGGGGTGGCCTGGGAAAGGGGCCTGTGGTGGTTTGCAGGCCGGCCATGCTCCCCGGCTACCCAAGCAGAGGTCCTGGTATCTGGGACTTATTTATCTTTTACAATTGAAACTTTGTTGCCTTAAGCAGAGGCCTCGGCAGGCCAGGGTGTGCAGAAAGCTTGGCCTCCTCCATTGCCAGGGGCAACCCAAGCCTCCCTCCTGCTTCTCTGTGGCTATAGCCATCTTGGTTGGGTTAATTTGCATTCTTGCTCTGATTGGCTGGTGGGCGTGGCTGGTGGGCGTGGCTGGTGGGTATAGCAGAGGTATGGCCAATTTGCATATTATTCTTTTATTAGATAAGATTGTTTTTACTCTCTTACTATGTGTATAAATTAAACTTTCTCTCAGGTATGAATGTGTAGGGAACAATGAATGGTATATACAAAGTTCAGTACTAACCATGGTTTTCGAGAGCCACTGGGGGTTTTGGAGCATATCCTCATGAATAAGGGGGGATTATTATTCACCCTTTAAAAGGAAGGTAATTATGGCACATGCTACAACATAGAATAACCTTGAAGGCAGTACACTAAATGAAATAAGGCAGTCACAAAAGGACAATTACTTTATGATTCCACTTGTATGAGAGACCTAAAGTAGTCACACTCAAAAACACAGAGCCTGGGGAAGGTGAAGGTAGAATGAGTGGTAGTTATTTAAGGGGCAAGGAGTTTCAATTATCAAGAATGAAAAAGTTCTGGAGATGGATAATGGTGAGGGATGCACAACCATGTGAATAATGTACTTATGCCACTGAGCTGTACACTTAACACTAAAATGGTAAATTCTGTGATACGTATTTTTTCACAATAAAAACATATAAAATGTTAAAGAAATTATCTTAAGAAAAAAACAAAAAAATACAGACTGATAACAGAAACACGATGCTACCTTCAGTGGACTTACATTCTCCATCATTGTTTCCTGCCTGTGCCAGGAGCTGTGAAGCTTGTGTGTGTGTGCATTTTAAATTGCTGCACACCCACCCGCTCCTTTCCCCTTGCCTGAGAAAGAATTCACTGCTCCTCGGTTCTTCCCCAACCTTCCCATCTTCCACGTCTTCACCTTCCCTGCAGGAATCAACCAGGGATGTGCAGAGTCCTTTGGTTGGGAAACGCTGATTGCATAGATGTCCATATAAAATGTTCAGATGGAATCTCTTAACAAGTTGTCTTCCATCACCTTAGTAGAAGGACCATGAAAAGGGAAGTGAAAGGCCCAGGGGAGGATGGTACAGGAGAACTCTAGAACTGTGATTTTTGCCCCAAAAGCTTTGTACCAAATAATAACAATGACCTAAGTGATCAAGAGACATGTGAATCCTTACCAGGGAAAGGAGTCTTACTTCAAAGAGAACCTACCAATTCCTTAGTTTGCTTCAGGAAGTCTTGGTAAGAGCTGCTGCTAGAAAAATGTGATTTTTGCCAGATTCACAATAGCCTTGGCCCAGTTTGGGTTGGTTCCCTTCCTTCCTATTTCTATGTATGTTATGCATAGTGACATATAACTGAATTGCTCCTTTACCCCTCACCAATCTGAATTTTAGGATTCAGGCTGTCCAGATTTGGGGAGGAAATTGGCCATTGGACATTAATACTGGCTTTGATTGCTCCACTTGTAAAATTTCTCTAGATGTGCTTTAATATTGAATGAAAATGAGAAATTTGTCATTTCTTTTTATTGATTTCAGAGCGGAAAGGAGGGAGAGAGAGAGACAAAAATATCAATGATGAGAGAGAATCATTGGTAGGCTGCCTCCTGCACCAGGGACTGAGCCCGCAACCTGGCATGTGCCCCTCCGGGAATCAAACTGTGACCCCCTGGTTCATAGACGGACGCTCAGAGAAATTTGTATTCTTTATGTTAGAGCTACTGTAACAGATATGCTTGTATCAGGGCCTGCCTCTGCAGACTAAGAAGATGAGACACCCCCCTCCCCTACTGTGACACGCATGAAGACATGTAGAGAGTGGTGTTGCTTCAAGACACATCCTGGCACTAAAGCTCCTTTCTCTATTCCTCCAAGCTTCCGCAGGTTCACCCGATCCAACAGCGTGACGACAGCAGTGCAGGCGGACCTGGACTTCCACGACAATCTGGAAAACTCTCTGGAGTCTATAGAGGACAATTCGTGCCCGGGCCCCGCGGCCAGACAGTTCTCCCGGGACGCCAGCACCTCCACCGTCAGCATTCAGGGCTCAGGAAACCACTACCACGCCTGTGCGGCCGACGACGACTTCGACGCGGATTTTGACCCTTCGATCCTGCCTCCCCCGGATCCCTGGATTGACTCGATCACCGAAGACCCCATGGAGGCCGTTCAAAGGTCAGTGTGCCACCGGGACGGCCACTGGTTTCTGAAGCTTCTGCAGGCGGAGCGCGAGCGCATGGAAGGCTGGTGCCAGCAGATGGAGCGAGAAGAGCGGGAGAACAGCCTGCCGGAAGACAGTAAGTACCAGCGGCGCCCCTCTGCACGCGCGGCCGGCCGGCCGGGGCCCCCGCACGGGGGTCTCCTCCCTGCCAGGGGCGCGTGTCCAGCCCGCGGTCCAGCCCTACGCCACTGGGGAGTCCAAACACCCCTGGACGGCGCAATAGAAAGAGCACCTCTGGTCACACCTCCCCTCGCTCTCGATCCATAGCTTGTCGTTCTGGATCCTTCCCCCTGAAAAACACCACGCTCAGCGGAGGGGCGGCCTCTGAACGTGGTTCCTCTTCCCCAAGGTGTCAACTGAAGGGGTAGCGGATTCTCGGGAAAGGAACAGTGATTCTGTCCAGTTTCAAGGTACAGATATGTACGTGTGCTTTGGGCGTTTATGGCCTGACAGCGTTACTGCTTTCACTAGCAGGCAGTATTAAAACAAGGCCAGTAACTCCCAGGCCGGGAAGAGGCTGGGACCTGTTTGCATTCTTAAGCCTGCTTCGCGGGCACTTCCTTGCTTTCCGTTTTAGGGAGGCAAACCTTCAGCCGCTAAGTTAACATGAACTCAGATTTAATGGCCCAAAATAAAATATGATGACTAAATAAATCGTGGAGACCTGGCACACCTTTCTTTGCTAACTTGGCCTTTTAGCAACAACAACAATGCCTAGGGAAAATTGACCAAGAAAAAAAATGACTTTAAAAGTACGATGATTTCAAGGCACGTATTGCACATTGTCAACAATTCTGAAACTTGATAGTGTACAATCACTGTGTATTTACTTGTTTTCCTCTGAAAAAACCATTATTCAATGAATGGTGGATCTTCCAACTGACGAAGCAGACATTTAGTGGTAGGCTGCCTTCTTTCTGCGTGGGAACCAGCTACAGGAGTGTTGTCGTGGTGTGGCTTTTAGACCCATTTTAAAACTCGGTGTTTAACTTCTTATTATGAAAATTTTAAAACGTGCACAGAAATAGAAAGATTAATGTAATGAACCCCCGTCTGCCCATCATGAAGTTCAACACTTGGCCAGTCTTATCTCCTTATTTCCCCCCACTTACTGTTATTTTTGCCAGGTTTTCTTTAAAAAACAAAACAAAACAAAAAAAAAAACTAAGGCATCATCATGTCACTTCACTAAGTATCTCACACTGACAAGGACTTTTTTCTCTCTCACATAACCATCATGCATTATCAGCCCTAACAAAATTAATAGTAATTTCTTAATAATTAGACCGACAGCCTCCTGTAAGTCATGAAGGACTTAGGAAATAAACCAAACTCACTGTATCAAGGAGCAGTGAGTTTTCCATTAAGGAAGTAGTTTTCGATGTAAACTAAGTCTGGGAAATAGTTTGTGGGATTTCCTTTCTGTGTCCACTTTCTTGCTCACATCTTTTCTCTCTGCTCCTGCCTCCTGCCTAGACCCTGCCAGCCAGATGACTAGCTTATTTGTTACCCTTATGAGTTAAAAAAAAAAAAATCCATAAATCTAACATTCATTAGATTCTCTCATAAGTACAGACAATTTAGCAGTGGAAAAATTAATCTCTTGACATTTGCCCCAAAGAGTCGGTGCCACTGGGGGCTCACCTGAGTGTTGATCCACAAGCAGAATTAGCTTTTTGCCCTCATAAAGGTGAGGCGCCACCAGGAGCAGTGGGTGGGGAGAAATTGCAGTAAGAAAGTCTTAGCAGTTGCTTCTTGGTCTCTTTTCCCCGCGTGGGCATACCCAAAGTGTCCCAGATTTTCCAGGAAACATCAGTGTCTCAGGAGCTATGGCCTTTGAGTGCTGCTCTGCAGAACAAGCTCTCCTTCGGATTTCAGTCCATTCAATTCATTCATTTGGGACTCATTCTACCTCCCTGGTTGGCTTTCAGTAGGACCCAGGGAAGCTGTTCATCTGATGTTTTCTTTTAACCTGAGACTAGATCTGCTTCTCTCGACCCAGCTTCATAATGATGCGTTGTATAGACATTGTATAAATATTTTGGAAAATCTTCCTTTAGACTAAAAGAGCCGTGTAAACTATATGTGGTTGTATCAAAACAATGTATTTCTGATAGTCATGTCAGAAAACCCAGTTCTCATCTTGCATTTGGGACAAAAGAAAAACATGGTTGTATTTTGAAATGTACATGACTGGTAAAGTCCCAAAATAATAAACACAAAGGGACTACCCTAACATTAGCTGTTCTAAAACTTTATATCAGGTGTTATTTAAAACATTGATTTAAAAAAAAAAGATTTGTATTGATTTTTAGAGAAACAGGAAGGGGCAGGGGAGGGAGAGAGTAACATAGATGTGAGAGTGAAACATTGATCAGGCTGCTGACCTCCCGTACACTCCCAAGTGGGATCAAGCCCAAATCCTGTGCATATGCCCTGACCCGGAATGGAACCAGCAACCTTTTGATGGATGGAATGATGCTCAACCAACTGAGCCACACAACCAGGGCAAAACACTGATTTAGAATTAGGAATTATAAATCTATTCCATATAAAGTGATTTTTATTATGATAGTATTCGTTATAACACGATTGGTTCTAAAGAACGATAATTTGCTGTCTTTGTATGTGGAGGTGCCATCATCCCACCATTAATAAACTGTACTTCTTGAGGGTGTTTTCTTCAGAATAATGATTCCTTTTTTTTAAGTCTACCTCTTTATCTTATGACGTTGCTGCCTGGGGTGGGGATGGGGTAGTAGGGTCATGGTTGCAGAATGAGCAAAGATAACTAGGAGTGGGAATGTTTTGGGTACTTTGCTTTAAAGTACCCAACTGAGTAAATCGGCCTTAGATGACAAGTATGTAATGAGCCCTTTTTCACTGGGGACTTGGCCTCTCTTTATAGTTTGAAAGGTATTTTAATATCAGAACCTGCTTTCCTAATTAGAAAAATATACACACAACACCCACAAATATAACAGGAGGAACAGTGAAGCACTTCTGGTGAGGACTCGGAGGACTGCCTGCTTAGCTTCTACCATCCCCAGACTGAGGTGTCTAAAAACACGCCAGTCCCCTCTCCCCAAAATTCTAGGATTCCTGGAATACGTTTTGAAAGTCAATGGACTATTGTGAAAGGTTCAAATTATTACTTTTTAAAAATATAATTTTATAATTTTAGATCAAACTGCTAACACAAAGTTTAGCGGTAAATGCCCTTTACCTGTGCTTTTTAAAATGTACAAAACTTATCCAAATTGGTAAAAATTTGTATAAGCCCAAGTAGTTTACAATATATGGCTCTTTTCCTTCAAGTCTCAGCTTGAGCCTCACCTGGAAGTCTGGATGGAATGTCTCCCTCCAGGCTGGGTTGGGTATATTTCACTGGTGCTTCTGTAATAGCCTGTACGTTTCTCTATCTGGTATTTCCAACATAATTTTATGATAAACTGTGTATCTCTCTCCTCCTCTGGAAAGTGAGGTCTCTGCAGACAGAAATGATTACTGTCTCATCATCTTCATATTTGCTAGCACGTAGCAGAGGATCCGTGAATGTGTATTTGAGTCCTGGAAATACTTTGGAAATTTTGTTTTACAAAAGTATTTTATCTAACAAAACATTTCTTCCTAAGTAGCTAAAAAATAGCAGTTATTTTTGTCAAAAGATGGGAGGGGTGTAACCTTGTGAGGTGATGAGCCCCTCTCAGCAGAGTAAGGATTTGGCAAAGAGAATCATTTGCCATAGAAACAGTAGATGGGATGGTTGTGTTGGTCAGCTGGATGGTCTAGATGAGCCCTGTGCGTCCCTTCCAGCTCTTGCTTGGGACGTGATTCTGTTCTGCCAGCACTTGAAGGCTTTGTCTTTCTTTTGTGCCCTGGGAGGGACAAAACAGGAGCCCCTATCTACTAGCATTCCAGGTTTCTAAACAGTGGGGAGGCAAACTCATAGGCTCAGGTCAAAGAGATGACAATGTTAAGTGAGGCAGGTCCAAGGGAGGACATGACCAGAAAGCCCAAGCAAACCTCCACCGTGAAAAGGGAGGATATAAGTACACGAAAGACTATTCATCTTGTCCTTACAATACCCCCGCAGAGGACTAGAGACTTTAACAGGTGTTGTTTCATTTGCCCTCAAAACAGCTCTTGGCAGTGTCTTGTCCGAGGTCACAGAACACAGAAGTGTTTGATGGAACAGATACAACATGAATAACAGTTGACAATATAATAATACTTTGTTGCTTGGTGCTGTCCTCTAAAGCTCTCTCTACATATCTCTTCCTGGTGTCTTGGCAACCACAATTCTGTTCTGATAACCGGGCCTGGAGTTGTACAGGACCTTTGTTTTACTAATTCTCTAATTTAACAACTTCTTCTTCTTCTTCTTTTTCTTCTTCTTCTTCTTTTTCTTCTTCTTCTTCTTCTTCTTCTCCTTCTCCTTCTCCTTCCCCTTCCCCTTCCCCTTCCCCTTCCCCTTCCCCTTCCCCTTCCCCTTCTTCTTCTTCTTCTTCTTCTTCTTCTTCTTCTTCTTCTTCTTCTTCTTCTTCTTCTTCTTCTACTTCTTCTTCTTCTTCTTCTTCTTCTTCTTCTTCTTCTTCTTCTTCTTCTTCTTCTTCTTCTTCTTCTTCTTCTTCTTCTTCCCCTT
>JAAGEH010000480.1:29053629-29105052 GCA_011751065.1 Lasiurus cinereus | reverse complement strand
TCCTCCTCCTCCTCCTCCTCCTCCTCCTCCTCCTTTTCTTCTTCTTCTTCTTCTTCTTCTTCTTCTTCTTCTTCTTCTTCTTCTTTTCAAAAAAGGAGTGGTAAAGAAGAGGGGTCAATCCCATTTGACAGGCATAGCCAATTTCTAAGTAACCAACTTAAAAAAAATAATCTGTATACAGCCAGAAAAATAGCTTGGGTGCATGGGACAACCACAGCTGTATCTATCTCTTGGTCAACCCACATTTGTGTATGTTGAGCCCTATACAAGAAGGACCTCTCCCCAGGGTACATGAGGAAGGTGGCTGGCTCCTTTACAAGTTCCTCCCAGGAGAGCTAGTCTTCAAAGTCTCCATGGAAGATAAGAAGGATAGAGAGAGACAAAGGAAGATTCTTCCATCCTTGCTTATTTTGTGGGACACCATCATTATCCCAATCTTATCATCTTTTCAAATGTTTGATGAATGTACTTAATGTTTCTCTGAATTGTACATTTAAAAATTGTTAAAATGGTAGATCTTATGTATATTTTATCCCAGTTAAAAAAAAAATCCCTCTTCTTTAAAAATGTCTGCAACGGCCTTAGCTAGTTTGACTCCGTGGATAGAGCTTGTGGACTAAATGATCCCAGGTTTGATTCCAGTCAAGGGCATATGCCGGGTTGTGTGCTTCATTCCCAGTATGGGGCAGATAGGAAGCAGCCAATCAATGATTCTCTCTCATCATTGATACTTTTATCTGTCCCTCTTCTTTCCTCTCTGAAATCACTAAAAAAAAATTTTTTTTAAATGTCTGAAATAGCTAAAGGTAGGTAGAACAAATGTGCTAGCATCATGTTCATAGTTACTCATTATGCTTATAAGAATGTAAGGTATTTTTAAAAATGTCTTCCTGAATTAAAAGTACAATTGACCCTTGAACAACACAGCTTTGAACTGTGTAGGTCCGCTTATATGGGGATTTTTTTTCTTTTTAAAAATATGTTTTTATTGATTTTTGAAAGAAAGGAAGAGAGAGAGAGAGAGAGAGAGAGAGAGAGAGAGAGAGAGAGAAACAATCAGTATGCACCCTAACAGGGAACTGAACCCAATACCCGGGCATGTGCCGTCACCGAACTGGCAACCTTTTGGTGCATGAGATAATGCTCAACCAAGTCCCACTGACCAGTGGGAGGATGTTTTTCCCCCAATAAATACCTGCACTGTTTTCAATCTGTGGTTTAGAGTCTGTGGATATGATTGTGTGCAATGATCTAGGCCATTTTATATTAGGGGACTTGAGCATCCACAGATTTTGTGCTGGGTTCCTGGAACCAATGTCCCACAGATACCAAGGGACAACTTAAGTTTTGGGGGAATCAAAAGTTATATGCTGCCTACCCATTTTGCTCAGTGGATAAAGCGTCAGTCTACAGACTGAAGGGTCTATGGTTTGATTCTGGTCAAGGGTACATGCCAGGGTTGTGGGCTCTATCCCCATTGTGGGGTGTGCAGGAGGCAGCCAATCAGTGATTCTCTGTCATCATTGATGTTTCTATCTCTTTCTCTCCCTCCTTCTTCCTCTCTGAAATCAATAAAAATATATTTAAAAATAAATAAAGAAAATGACCAAATGTCACATACTCTTTCTAAAAAAAAAAAAAATTACATACTGAACTATGGGGAGTTGGTGCTCCTAATCTGTATGTTGTTCAAGAGTCAACTGCATAGTATGTCCACGGCAGAACAGAAGGAGGGGGAGGAGGAGTTAGGAATAAAACCTATTTGCTCAATGGGAATTTCAAGTACAGATTTGGGCTTTGAGTGGTTGCAATCAAAGAAAAGAGCCATCCAATTTTAAATAATTATTCAATTATCAATTACTTTATGATGCCATTATCCTCACTCTGACAGCTACTTCCTAGGGATTTTGTTTTTGGCATTCCCTCCGGGCTGGCAAACACTTTCCCGGCTTACCTGAGGCTGGATAAACGTGAGCCACGCAGGGCAAGATGAAACAAGCACGTGTGGTTGCCTAGTAACCTCCAGCTAGCTTTTGAAAAGTGTAACTCTAAATCCTGCGGGTGTGTGGAGAGCTATTCTTTTCCCTGATAAAATAAAAGCGGAGCAAGGACTTTCGTTCTTGTTTTAAACCCTCATCCCTAAGAGTCGATAGTGGGTTTTTGGCTCAATAACAAAATAACGAGAATCTGCAGGGAGTGTTTTCCTCCACACTGTGGCAGCTGACAGAATGCCTGTTCCCGAAGCACTTGACGTAAAATGATCCAAGCTTTTCTCAGACAATGAAGCCCTTGTGTGAAACAGCTGTCTGGGGGAGATGGCTCAGTGCTATTTGACAGTGGCTTGTATGTTACATAGATACGTCTGGTATTATCTGACCGGGAAAGAACCGGCCAGATGGAACTGAATGCTTCTAACTAGGAATGCTGTCTACCACTGCGGGTGAAAAACATAGGCTCGGGTTTCAGTGGCCCTCGGATGGAATACTGGTTGATTGTACTTGGAAATCTATCTTTGCCTCCTGAACTGTGGACGGCTTATATGGGGAATTTTCGGGCTCTATCTGAAACGAACTGATAAACCTAGAGCGTGTGCAGGAGGCAGATTAATTCCACTTTAATTTTGCCTGGTAATAGCATCCAAGTTAGTGAAACTTGGCCCTGAGTCCCCCAGAAGGCTTGTGAGCCTTGGCAGCGAGTGTGGGATTGGTAATGCAACCTGAAATGGGGCTTGCCCGGTTTCAGGTTGAGTTACGGAAGCTGTGCACAGTCATCATTGCGACCGTCTATCGGAGCCATCACCAGGCTCGCTCTGCCCAGTGTCTCCTGTGGCAGGGCTCTGCAGCCCGGGGAACAGTGGGGGGCAGGCAGAGCAGCTCTCCTGGCTTCTGCAACTCATCTGCCTCCGACGCTGGTGTGTTTCTAAGCCAGGAGAGGTGGGTGGTGCGCCCTAACTGCTTTCTGTTTTAGTCTCATCTTACTTTTGGAGTAGCCTTCAAAAGGTCCCTCCCCTTCTTCCCCCACCACACACACACACACACACACACACACACACACACACACACTATGATTTCTTTTTTCAAGGTCTGGCCAACCTGAAATTAGTGACTGAGGAGGAAGTGAAAGTAATGAAAAGGAAATTGTGTGTAATGTGACTTATGTTTAACTTTCTAGAATGTAGAATGCTCAGTTCATTTTGCTCTGGGCACAGAGAGGACATCACAGAGCATGCTTTTGTGGGTGTTTCTCTGGGGGTGGTCTGGAGGCTGAGGAGAGTGCTGAGGCATGACGAGGTGAAGTCATGGCAAGCTGAAGGCAGAGCCGGGCCTGGAACAGCTCTCCTGCTCCCGAGGCCAGCGCTGTGCCCTTTATTCCAGACAGGAATGAGTCCCATCCTTCCTGTACTGCAGAGGCAGAGATTACAGAGAGAGGGGCTGACTCACGGAGCGGGAGCTCCAGTTGTTTTCTCTAACAGTAACTCTTTCTGTGGAATATAATTACAATGGGCTTCAAACACAGCATTGAGTTCTTTTCTTCTGTGTTACCAAAGGAAATGTTAACTAATTTCATTTCCTTCAGCTTTCAAAGGTTCGAAACTTGTACTTAACTATGTGATGCGTATGATGTTACTACTTTTTCCACGCTGATGTAAATTGAAATATGGGTTGGAGCGTAACCACCTTTTATGAGTAAGACTCCTGGAGTAGAGACTGGGCAGAAAAAAGTAAAATTAGCTGAGTTCTTGAAAACTTGCTCTTTACAAATAAAACAGTACCCCAGTCCCCAACCACCCCCCCCACCCCCACCACCCCCCCCCACTACCCCCCCCCCCCCCCCACCACCACCATGTTTGAGCCCTGTGGAAGCCCTGGTTTTCGCAATGGGAAAATTTCTACTTGTGAATCTCCCTCTTTGGTCATTAGCCATCAAGTTTCAGCTACAAAATAAATAAAATGAAAGCACACTTGTTAAATGCAGAGCAGCCACTGTCAGCCAGGCAGGAAACATCCACGTTTTCTACGGAGACCTACTGTCCACAGCAGCTCTGGGTCAGGACTGCTGAGGAGCAGCTGGCCAGCTGGCTGGAGAAACTGTCCCACGAGGTCACACACGTAAATAAGAATGTCTCCACATGGATAATCCCCACATGCCATCACACAGGTTCAGTCTGGCAAATCCACGGGACTGTAAAATAAGTGGGTTGACACACTTTTTAAAAATTCCTTTTTCCTCCTTTACCCGTAACATACACAACATTGAGGAAAAAGCCAGAGGAATACGAAGAACTCAAAACCTGAGGGTAAGGAGGTTTAATTCACACATAATTATCTCCAACAATATAAGAGAAACCAAAGAGAACTAATAGTCCAGCCAAGACTATATTAGCTAATCAATTCATCAGGTCTATAACTTTAGACCTTAAAGAATCAGAATGCTTAAGGCCTGGAATGTTGCAGTTAATGTATTTTTCTGGTTAACAAAGTTTGCAGATGAGTCAGTTAATTTTGAAACATTTTTTGTGGGCACAGTCTATGCCATTGAAGGGCTGTCTCCTCTGGTTAGAAAGTAAGCCCTATAAATAGATGATGCTGGGAAGCTGTGGGAAGGGAAAAGACAGAGCTGTGCATGGGAATTTGAGGAGCATTGCGGAGGGAGAGGTGAAAGGAGATAGGGCTTTCGGAGGAGGTACACCTGAGGGCCAGGGGAGGGAATGGGGTAGGCACCCAGGCAGGAGGCATCCTCAGTGTGGTGTGCAGCCTGAGCAAAAGCACTTAGGAGAGAGGCAGCTTTGGATTTGGGAAACTGGGGGCCCAAAGCACTGAGCCAGTGGGCAGAGGTAAGGCTGGGCAGGTGGGCCTTGTCTGCAAGCCATTAAAGACGGTTTCTGCTGATCCCGTGGATAATAGGGAACCGTGGACCAGTCTCAAGCATTAGAATTATGAGCTAAGAGGCCACTCCACTCCAGCTCCCTTAATAAAAGCAAACCTGGCCAGCGTGCTCAGTTGTTAGAGTGTTAGCCTGAGCTCCAAGGGGTCATGGGTTCAATTTTGGGTCAAGGGCATGTTCCTGGGGTGCAGGTTCCCTTGGCCCTGGTAGAGGTATGTGGGGGAGGCAACCGATGTGTCTGTCTCACATTGATGTTTCTCCCTCTCCCTCTCTTCCCTTCCTCTCTCTGTAAAAATAAATATCTTTTTTTAAGAATACATATATTAATTATGCATAAGGATTTGAAATACTGATTTTGACTTAGCAAAAAGTCAAACATTTCCCCAGATGAAACCGTCCTTTTTCTCACTCTGCTACCACAGCACGCTAAACTCTGTTCAGCTTTGTCATGGATTCACTTGTGGATTAAAAGAAACTGTTCATTGCCTTTACCCCTGTGCCTTTTACACCCCCTTCTCTTTCCCCAATCAAAAAAAGTCACACCCAGGGTCAGGGGGCAGGGGGATCACATCTTTTAAATGCCTGAGGTTTTGACTGACTGTAGCCAAGAGATTTAAAATCATAGTTCTCATAAAAAGACCCCCACACCAAAAATACTCTCTCTGCTTCTCATTACATGTATAATCTTTAAAAGAAAAACCAAAATGTAAACCTTACACCACCATCTCTTTCAAGTTATCTTCCCTGGTTCCTCCATTGTTTTCACAATTGAACTTTTTTTGTTTGACGATGACTTAGCGGAGATGTGCTTTGCTCTCCCATAGGGCTTGGGTAGCTGAACTTCTTCAAATCTCCCCCTCCCCTTCTTGACTTGTCATAGCCATCGCCCTTCTATCCATGTGTACCACATAGAAAGTGTTGATAGAGGAAAGAAATCACCATCTAATGGCTTTACTTTAGGAGTTTCAGGCCTAGTTTTCAATAAGTGTTCAGAGAAAGGAACACAACTGGACCGTAAGTGAGAAGACAGGATCCAGGATTGAGACCTAGGGAAGGCTCGTCTTCGTTTGGCCCAAATTTTCCAAATAAAATGATATCTGCCCTGCCTCACTGATCCTAGGAGGATCAAATTAGATGTGCATGTGAAAATGTTTTGAAATACAAGGTAATAAGATAGAGTTTTGCCAGAACCAAACAGGGATGGCCATCCAAAGACTCTTCCTGGCTTTATATGGTAAATTAACCTGGGCCTGTCCTCTCTATTATGATCCCTTACAACCATCTGTTGTGGGCTGAGAGGTTTCTAGCATTATAAATGGGAGAGTTAATAAAAAGGCACCCACTTTCTAAATAGAAGGAATTTAGTTCAACAGTGTTTATGTACTTCCATTGAGGGCTAGACTAACCATGGAGTTGGGAAGAAAGGAAAGGGAGAAAGGGGTCTAAAAAATGCACTGTCAGCGGAAACCAGTTTAGCTCAGTAGATAGAGCGTCGGCCTGTGGACTGAAGGGTCCCAGGTTCGATTCTGGTCAAGGGCATGTACCTTGGTTGTGGGCACATCCCCAGTAGGGGCTGTGCAGGAGGCGGCTGATCAATGTTTCTCTCTCATCGATGTTTCTAGCTCTCTATCTCTCTCCCTTCCTCTCTGTAAAAAAAAATCAATAAAAATACATATATATTTTAAAAAATGCACTGTCAGGTGCTAATAAAACCCTAGGGAGAAGCAGATTTACCGATATAAAAAGAGTGGCCCAGCAAAGCAAGGTGTATTATATGATGAACTGTTACACAAATAGATAGTCTAAACCATGGTTGAATGTCATGCTTGGGTATGCAGCAAGATCATTATTCTGGAAGATACGTTGAATGTGCCTTAAGGGAAATGGGAGGTAAAAAAAATGTCAACTACATACAGATTGAGCAAACTGGACAGACTGTATGGGCCAGAGTGTGAAGGAAACCAACTAAATGGAACGCCAGCAGCACATCTTCCCCCTGGAGCAACACAGGCTGGAAACCTCCCATCTGACTTCAGACAGTCTGCTGCCTTAGCTGTGGGGTCTCAACTGTGCCAGTGGAATTGCCCCCACCTATCGCCCTCCTGTTTACACTCCAAGGGCCCTTAGCTGTCACCTTTCTAGGACCAGCGGGAAAAACCTTCATAAACTCAGGGATAGGCCTGGATTGTTCGTCTAGTCCAGTGGTTTCTCCTGGAAGGGAGGCTAACGGGACAGAAGGGGCATATACTTTACCTGTAGGGCTTTATTTCATTGCAGAGAGAGAGAAAAGAAAAGAAACACAAACTAAGAAGTGCATTTTTAAAAACTGTTTCTTTAGGGAAGAACATATATAGATAGATGTTTGCTATTTTGCCCTTTCTACTTTCATTTATTTTAATTTTTTTCCAAATAAAAAACAGTGGCATTTTCAAATGATGACTACTAAAACAAGCTGTTGCCTTGGCTGGGTGGCTCAGTTGGTTAGAGCATTGTTTAAATATGCCAAAGGTTGTGGGTTTAAACCCCAATCAGGGCACATACATGAACCAATGAATGCAAAATAAGTGGAACAACAAATCTCTTCCTCTCTCTCTTTCAATCAATTAAAAAATCAATAAATTATAAAACATGCTGTTTAGCCCAGAGTCCATTTTCATATTGCAGCTGCTACCATCTCAAACCATGGTTTTTGTTGTTTGTTTGTTTGTTTGTTTTCCATTTCTTAAGAGAGACCAAGGAGACGGAATGTTCTATAACCACCGTTTAAGGAATTCACTGTCCTTAGAATTGCTCAATCATACTCATATCCATCTGATCATTTCAAGTAATCTAATAAATCCCAAACCTTTAAATCCTTGTTTTTCTGTTTCACAGTCTCTCCCACTATCCCTCACCAGAATGTAATCCATGAGGGCAAGCTTTTGCATATCACCATATCATATCCATCCAGTACAGTGCCTGGCACATCATGTGCCCTTAATAGATATTTGTGGAATGAATGAATGATTGAACTCCCAGAACTCACAAGGACTGCCCCTGCTCCATGAAAACATAATTTGAAGGTTGGCCTTGCCCACCAGCCTTTGCATAGACCCTACACTGTTAGGCTCAGCTGGCTTTCTTGGCCAAGCCTTTGAGGGCCAGGCCACCCCTGCGAAGTTAGCTGCCGCCATGCTAAAGTAAGATAGTGAGAGCAAGGCTAACCCTGGAAAGATGCACTATCTCTAGGCCTCTTCCAGAACTTTCTAATACAAGGGTGGGCTGTTCTATACGCATGGGAAAAGCCCACAGCTTATTTACTGTTGCTCCCTTATACTTCTTTTCTTAGCATCCCTGATCAAAGTTTTTTTTCTTTGCATTCTGCTGAACAACGGTATAGAATGTTTTAGAGTAGTTTCTAACTAACATTATGATGATTCTTTCTTCTTTATATCATTTCTTTACCAACATTCAGCTTTACTTTCCCTAGTGTTTATTTCCACAGATGTTTACGACATACTGTTTATTAGTTTTGTATACTTCCTTAAGGTATATGTCACAAATATAAAGTTTGCTTCCAGGAGAAAAGAATTATCTCACAAACCAAGTTTGTGTCTAGTGGACAAACAAAACAGAACAAACGTCATTAGTACTTCTTTCCTAAAAATTAAAATGAATTTTTAATGCTCCGAAAAAGAAAGCATGGAGGTCAGAGAAGTATGAGCTATCATCTGTTTGTTCCACACCATCCTGGTTCAGGGTTTCCCTCCTGCCCCAAATCCTCATTTCCCCACCCAGAACCCAGGAAAGACCATCACTTGTACCCAGGAAATGCAAATAATCCTGAAGCCAGTAAGAAGTTTCCACTCAAGGAGCATGATGGCAAAAACCCGGGAAACAGAAGGGCCACACTCCACCCCAGAAATTTTTGCTCCAAATCTAGAGTTCTTGCCAGACCATGCTGAATGAAGAAAGATGTCCCTGCTTTCCTTGAGAAGAAATCTGAGTTAGTCTTACCTGCCATGGTTGGGTGTTGCCTAGATGACTGCTTATTGCACTTCTTTCTCCTCATTGGAGAGTCACAGTCTTTGCTACCCTTATTACAGCAGGCTATGACATAGCGCAGATATTTGGCTGTAACTGAGAATCTTAGTGCAAGGTCTGAGGAATATCAGAATTGTTTGAATTTCTATGCCAGTTCTCAGGAGCTAAGCGATTTCAGTCAGCCAATTGGAGTCTCGGGTATTAGATCTAATCTCCCATGATTCATTCTGGAAATTGCTGGTCTCAAAATCCTCCCCTTCAGCAAGGTAATTCAGGAACCTCAGAGTTGGCCGAAAGCCACGTGTTAACTTAGGAAGTGCCTTCTCAGACCTGTCTCAGCTCTAGGACAGACAGGTCATCAAAGCACACACCCATCCCAGGCAACCATGGATCATTCACACTATAGTTTGTTTCCTCTCCTCTGTGTGGGGCTCACAGTCAGAGGAAGTGTAATGTCCTGGCCCTAGGTGATAACATGCATTTATTGAGTGCTTGCTATAATTGATCTAAACAACTTGCATACATTACCACTTTTAACTTTAACAACCCTTTAACAAAATAAGTACCAATTGCTCCATTTTACACGTGAGAAAACAGAGCAAGTGACTGTCCAGGACCATGCTGCTCTAAGTGTTGGAGCCAGAACCCTTGGCCTACTCTGGGCCTGAATTCTTAACTACCGTGGTGCCCTGTGTCTGCATGTGCTGTCCCTCGGCTTTTGGAGTGTGGAGAAAGGAAGAGGAGGCCTCCACCAATTGAGTGACCCGTTAGAGAGGAATGGAATAGCCATCTCAAAAGCATGTCAGCAAATTGGAAAGAAGTAAAAACTTCGCCCTGAGCAATAGCTGCCAGTCAGCCGTCCAGGGCGGCCCCCTGCTGTCACTGAGTAGGCGAATTCCTGCGCTTCAGCTGTTTGGCATGACTGGTGACATATTTGAGAGTTCATCATGGCCTGAGTTACGGGTGTGGGAATGCTGAATCCTTAGAGGAGTGCCCATGAATAATGTGCATTACAAACCATGAGCTAGCCTGGCCGTTTTAAAAAGAAGCAGATTTCTAGAAAACCCTGGGCCAAAATGAAGTTTCTTTTTCTTCTGTTTCCTTCTCCTCACTTTGTAAAGGAATAAGGTTGAGAAAGGGAGACCTCATTCCACTCTGAGTCTCAGGCTGTGTAACACGTTCATAGCAAAACCATTGCTTCAGTCCTACAATCTGCCTCCCTCTGCCTCCCCGTGAGGATTTTAAAGCAGGCCAAGTGCACTTTGAGAAGTCTCCCCTCTGGTTTCCTCTGAGCAAGCAGGGTGCCTTCTCCCCTTCCTTCCCGGCAGGGAGGGCGTGTTGAGAGCTGCCTGGTGGCAGAGCTCCAGCAGTGCAGCTGTGCCCTGGTCCCCACAGGCTGACAGGCTGGAGGGAGAGCCTTGGGACAATGCAGACCTGAGGACAGCTCTGCGCGAGCGCCCCGCCCTGTCTCAGCACGCCCGTCGGTTGAAAGGTTCTCGCCTTAGACTGCACAGAAGGCAAGAAGTAGCTTGCAAAGGGGCAGGTTTTCAGCGCAGCGCATAGGGAGTTAAGCCCACGCTAACAATAACACTGGGCTGTGGAGTGGAAAAGCTGGGACGGTGCTGGCGTTCCCCAGGCAACAGTCTGAAAATGTTCACTCCTTAGAAAGTCTTTCAACTGGCCAGCGGCTCTTTCCTGACTACCAGAGGCTGAGCTCCGGAAAAATAATGAAAGCTATGGCTGGAACATGGTGAGTGCCAAGAGGTCCCCCTCCAAGACAGGATGGCTTTTCTTGTGTTTGGATTTGGGTTTAAAAAAAAAAAAAAAAAACTGGCGGACCCGGATTGCTGACACAAATAAACCCGTAATTATACAGTGAACACTTGCAAATCATATTTGCAGTAAAAGGGAAAAAAGCAAAACAAAACCGTTTGCCTCTTCTCTTGGTAACATTCAGGGCTGTGGAGGAAAACTCTGTGATCCCTGAGAAATATGCATGATGAGCACGTGTTTTTCCCTCAGCTGACTTTATGCTTTAACCCAGGAGCCTCTGTTACATAGACAGCAGAGTAACAACCATGATTGGGCTTGTGTGCACGTGTGAGCGTGCACTGTGTGGGTGCTGTTTTCCCGAATTATTGCAGCATAACTTCCTCTTTGCTTAACCAGACTAAATCTCAACCAAGTATAAACTCCTTGTATATTTGCTCTTTTCAGTTCTAGGGAAAATCCGAACGGCAGTGGGCAGTGCCCAGCTTCTCATGGCCCAGAAATTCTACCAGTTCAGAGAACTGTGTGAAGAAAACCTGGTAGGTAACATTCCCCATCATTACCCTTTCCTGCTAGTACCATGAAAAGAGAGTGTTATCAAGATGGGCCTGATTTTGAACCGAGCCAAGGCCCTTGGACTCTCTCGGAATAAAGAGTTTTCTGATGAATCTTATTATCTGCTCTTCTTAGAATTAAAAATACTTTCATGCTTAAAAAATCTTAGAAAAAAACGAATTAAGTTAAAACTCCATTTCCTGCTTTATGGTAACTGAAAAATCCCCATTTTCCTGGCTTTCACATGACATCTCTGATTTCATGATTCTTACCAAAATAGGGACCCTCCTGGTATTTCAAAAATAATATTACAGAAAATCATTTTGGATAATGAGTCTCTTTCTGAAATAGCCATCAGTTCGTATTTCCTTATCAGAGTTCTCGGTTTTAATTTAAGGGCAGAGATGAAGGGCATCACAAAGTGTAGAATTGATCTCCCTGAGACACATGAATCCTTCTTAGACATACCAGAACAAAATAAAGCAAAACAGACACAAAAACACCACTGCCAGCAACATTTTAATACAGGGGCAAGCACTAGCTCTACAGTGTCATTCCACAAAATAGCTTTTATTGGCCAATTGTTGGTCAGGCTGGATCTAAAACAAAGATAATGAAAAGCAACTTGTTTATCTTGTTGAAAGCAAAAACATTCTTATATGCAATCTAATTGACCCAAACTATGATTTCAGCGTTTTAACCACATCTTCTTGTTAACAAGGACAAATACAGACTGAAAGGGGTTTATCTAAACAGGACTTGGCCAAGAAAAAAATAGGAAGCATGCAAAAATTAGTACTCTCCATCCCTCTGCACCAGGCTTTTCCTTGAGATCTTCCTTTGGAACTATCTCTTCCCTCCTACCATCCTCCCACCTATAATTTGTTTTCCCTTCCCTCAGCAAAAATTACCTGATCCTTCTTTCACCTTTCCAGAAATCCTATTTCGGATTATAAGATAATATATATTAGTAAATGTATTGATGAGTGACTACAACAAATATTTTATTGAGCTTCATTTCATGCCAGGTACAGAATTCCCGCTAATTCATGAATTTGGTCATGTGTCACAGATCTTACTTAACATGATTCTTTGTTCTTTAAATGTAAGGAAGCTCGCATAAAGCTCTTCTTCTCAAAACGGTTGCTAGGTACACCTGGAGCCCAATGTGCACACAGTGCAGGGCACAGAGCATGCCTTTCTGAAGAATTATATTACGGGCAAGTATATGGTGTAGTAGAATACAAACATTATGCAGATTTTGAAGATCAAATTGCAGACAAAATGTTTTGAAAATTTTGCAGATGTCCAGGAAGGGTTAACCTTGTTAAAGCCATCTTTTGATGTTTCCCAGTTCCTGCTGGGCTCACTTTCCTTGGCCATTAGAAGAACTTAGGTGGCAAAATAGGAGAAGCATGTTAGAGGTAGATGGAAGCAGAACTACACTGCGGGCCAAGGGCCATTGATGGCTGATCAAACCATGTCCCAGTAGAGAAGGTCAAGAGCCCACAGTGTCAGACCTTATGGAGCAGCTTATGACATTATTTCCATGATGGTTTTATGGTTTAAGAAAATGGGCCTGGAAAGACTAAGTAACTTGACCAGGGCCACATGGTAAGAGGCCATACCAAGATTTGTATCTCAGTCTCTTTGAGCTCAATCCCTGTAAACCTACCCACCACGCTATTTATCCCCCAGAATTTGAGCTGCATTCCTTACCCTTGTGGAGAGACCTGAGGCTGACCAGTCAGCTCTCCCTCCTCTGCAGTAGGGAGCATGGTGACTTGGTAGTGGCACTGTTTAGGTCTACAAAGCTGCATGAGGATGGCACAACCAGACCCGGTTCTCCTTGAGTTCTTACTCTGAGGAAGGGAACACTTGAATACCCACACATGATCTAGACTCTCAGGCATAGAATGAATGGATGAGAGTTGTTTTTCCCCAGCAAAACTAAATCAAGAAACCCAACCCCCCTTTGTCTTTTTACACTCTTCATCATCTCTGAGCCCTAAGTGGCCTGGTTCAGACCAAGACTAGTACTACAACTTCTTCTTGTGCCTGGGATGTCACATGACCCACTGATTCAGAGACTGGCCGGGTGCCTAAGCTCTTTCTCTCTGCTTCCTCTTTTATCTCTTTCATGATATGGGGGCAAAGAGGTTCCTGGTGAGGAGGGAACAAGTTACCCATTATATAGAGTCAAAAATAACTCTGCCTATCATGTCATGCATTGGTGCACTGAAACAATTTAGCCAATGGAGCTTATGACCTAAAAGACTTCAGTGAATTCCAGAATATGAGCAATTTAGTTTTTGGTCATCAATAAGATAAGGAAATATATTGTGAAACCATAAACTCCATTTGAGAGGTACTTTGTCCAAACTATTATCTGTCTTTCTGAACCTAGATACTTAGAAACTTTTTTATTTTATTTTACTTAATCAAAATGTTATAGAGAAAGTCTTTCAGTAATTCAAGTGTCCTTAGCACAGATTTAATACTGAACCAAATACTTACAAACTTTAGAATTTACTTCTTCCAATGAATTTCAGAACTATGGGTAGTTTTAAAACTACAAGTTTATAAAAACATCTTTACTTGTATTTATTTTGAGTCTAGATAAATAATGCTAGTCCATTCATAGGACTAAAAAGTTCTTTCCAACCCATTAATTTTGATGGTCACTGACCTACACTTTCTGAAATTCTGATATTATTTTTTTATGATGGTTGGTTTTAAAAGAATAAACAGGCCTCAAGTTATTATACAGCATTAGGTCTCACAGTCTATCTAGTTGCCTGAATACTTAGAAGTAACCAAAACTGACCCCAGCTATAAATATCTGACATATGGCAGCTCCCACCAATCTAATGCTTTAGCTACTACTGCAGGTAGTGATTAACAATGAGCATGGCACCTTCAGTCTCTTAGTTATGTTTTTTTCTGTCTTAGATCATAATAATTTGTGGTTCATACTTTCTAATACTTGAAGGGACATGTGGATGGAGGCAAAGAAAGCTAATCCTTAAATACCAAAAACTGTTCAATATTATCTAGCAAATGGATCCCTGTAGACTCTGTGTATGTGTAGATATGTGTTCTCACATTTGCTATATTATGTTATGGTCAGTTTAAAACAAATGCATTTCCAAATAATTTTGCCAAAGTACTTATATGATAAATGACTTCCTATGTTAATAGCATCTTAATTGTTAAACATATATTTTATTACTCCTCATCTGTTTTCCCTAGTATTTCACTCAACATTAGTATTAAAACAAATCATATTTTAGATTACATATCTGATCTCTGAATAAGTTGGATAGCATGTAGTCAAATTTCAACTCTAATACCCTGTACTTTTTTTCAAAGATGGTATTTTCATTTAAATGTGGTATTTTATATGATCTTATTGTAGATTATACATTCTGGATTTTAAAATGATTACTCTCCCCCCACACTGTACTGATTGATGTTGCATTGCAAAAGAAGGGTTTTACAACTTTGGCATTTGAGAGTCAAATGGATGTGGGTATAAAATTACCATTTGTAGTGGCCTTTAAAACAAAAAAGTCAAGCTCATAGAGACAGAATAGAAGAGTGGTTGCTGAGGGCTGAGGAGTGGAAGAAATAGGGAGAAGCTGGTAAAAGGGTACAAACTTTCAGTTCGGAGATGAATATGTCTGAGGATCTAATATATAATGTGTTGATTATAGTTGGTACCACTGTACTGTATAACCAAAATTCGCTGAGAGAGTAGAACTTAAATGTTCTTACCAAACTTTTTTTTAAAAGGTAATGGATATGTTACTTAACTTGATGGAGGGAATTCTTTCCCAATGTATATCCAATTATCATACTGTACATTTTAAATGTCATTATTATTTGTCAATTACACCTCAGTAAAGCTGAAAATATAATTTTTTAAATAACCATTGGTAAATTACTATAAAATTACCACTTTTATCTGAAAACCAAAAGGAACTCACCCTCCTTCTGTTGTTTGAAGTATTTGAAAATATTACTTTGGCCCTGTGCTTGTTGTTATGGATTGCTTCTAAAGCATGAATATTCTTCTTTCTCTGTACAGAACCCTAATGCTCATCCAAGGCCCACCTCCCAGGATTTGGCGGGGTTCTGGGACATGCTGCAGTTGTCCATAGAAAATATTAGTATGAAATTTGATGAACTCCATCAGTTAAAGGCCAATAATTGGAAACAGATGGATCCTCTTGACAAGAAGGTAGAACAATGTAGATTTTGTATGGTTCATTTAAAAACCTGCACAAACACTGGACAGTCTAAATAGGCTTCTGCATTCAGTCTTGCTGTTTACAATGTGAATGGAGCTGACATCATATTAATTTCATTGTAATGACAATGTTTACATAGTAATCATTTGGGATATTATCTGTAATATGTTTCAGGCATATTTTTAAAGAAAAAACCTGTCTTTGTGAATTGGAAAACGGGAATGTGGCTTTTTTTTTGGTTTTGTTTTGTTAATTAAACTTTAAGTTAAACCATTTTAGTCACTGGAAGGAACTGCCTCCATTTTGCTTTTTAAACTAAAATAAATGACAACTTCAGTGCATGATTACATAGAGCAAGAGTTCAACTTCCTTACAGCCCTAGGATGTGTTTCTGAGGAAAATAAGCCCTGAAAGCTAACTGACTTTGATAATCATTTCGTAAATATAGGAATAAAGAAACCACTGTTGTTCAAGTCTAAAAATATACACACCACCAAGTTTCACAGTAATCAAAAAGGTTGGGGTTTTTTGTTTTTTTGTTTTTCTTTATAAAAGAGTTTACTTTTGGTTTATTTGCCTTGGGGAATATTGCTCATTGGGTTCCTCATGCAACCATTTAGAAATAAAGACTCAAATTTTTTACTTTAATTAATAAATTGCAATTTTCACATTGGATTATGGTGGCTCCACCAGGCTCACACAGGTATACAATGTTCTCCCTCGGCAGGGTTGTCATGCACCACTTTTTTAATGCTTTGCTTTCCTATGGCCTAGGTCAAATAGTTCCAAGAGATTCAACTACAAAAATGACTCACGGTTATTCCCCTGAAGCACTGGTGGCCCTGCCCCTTTCAGATCTCCTCACCTCTCAGAGAGCTCATGACAATCCAGTCCGTTCTGTTGCTGCCCACAGTATCAGGATTCTTAGGGTCAGAGGGCTCCCAGGAGAAATCTTGTCCCAAGGGACCGGAAAGCAACACTACCATCCTTGTCCTTAATTTCCAATTCTGCCACCCGTCAACCTGAGGGTTTTAGTGTTAAGCATCAAAGTACCATTGGTGATTGTGTGGCCTCTCACTTGGGAAGCTAAACATTTGCACTTCACCTAGCTTGGTGTTCTTTTTTTTTTTAATATGTATTTAAAATTGTCTGCTAGATAAGCTTTTGAATTGGTTTTATTTTTAAAAAAACACTACAGATATACACAAACATCCGTCTAATTTCTCTTTTGTTGATTTTTTTCAACATTATTGTTAAGATATACAATGTACACAAATAGGAAAATCTGACGGAAAATTATCAGTATTCATACTTTTAAAAATATACACGAAGTTACTCAACAATGAAGATTTTTAAATGTCCCAAATGCTAAGAAATGATACATGTAACTATCGACATTCACGCAGTAAATCATTAGTTAACTTGACTTCTAAATCATCACACACTTTGTCCACGTTCAGAGCTTCTCATCATCTCGCGCACATTAGGGCGGGAATGAATGACCACAGAGTTAGAAGAATACTGTTTGCATTCTGTGCTCCTGTCCTCTGGCCACCCAGACTCTCCCTTACATTGCTTGAGGGCGACTCTAGTGTAATAAGTTTAACTAGGCACTCCACCCAGGCCAGCGAGGAGGGACTGCTGTGACCAGCATGAGTGTTAAGGCACAAGGAATGCCCTTTGGAGAATCATAGCATCTACACTTTAAGATACTTTTCACATGTATGACACACTTCACATGTATTGATGAGGACGGAGGGTATTTTCTTTAAAATGAAAACATTCACATGGACCATTTCGCAGCCTCAGTTTATCATCCTTTTCGTAAGAATCCTTTCTGGTCTAGATTTCCTTCTTTCCCACTGGCATTTTTTTTTTCTTTCTACCGAAGTCATGAATGACTTTTGTCTTTGCAATGGCATTTAATATCTGTTTTATAGTTTGCTGTTGCTAAGACAGCTGAACTCTTTGAGTCCCGTGTTAAGTTCTCACCACATGTCTGTCCCTAGGATTGGAATAGCCTTCTGGGCCCTGGAGTGACATCCCAGCAGGGTGTTTTAGGAGCCGTTTTGCAGCTGAGCGTGTAGGAATTTTCCATGTCTTCCCTCCAGGGTGACCCTGGAATGTCTATTGCTGTGTGTTTGTGTGTGGTGTGCAAACAAATGTCACTAACTCCCTGAGGCATCTACAAAGCTAAAGGAGCAGTCTCAGCTCTTCTTCCTCATTTGGCTGTTTAGGTTTGGGTGGGTCTGGGGAGAGGGCGGTGATGCTTTTAAACGCTGAACCCAGCTCACGCGAGCGGCCTCGCCTCCTGAGAGCGGGTGCAGAATTCTAAGCTGCTGCCGCTGCCGCAGGAAAAGTCTGGAGCCTCCAGAGAGAACCACATTAAACGTGCGGGGAGCGCAGCCTTTCAGCAGGGGGCCCTTTGAGGACCCACAGCCTTTTGGAGAGACCTAGCTCTGCACTCCAGCCTCACCCTGGGCCTTAAGTTTACCGGTAATTTGTCCCCCCCCCCGGCGCCCGGGGCTGCTGGGGAGTCCCCAGACGAGGAGGAAAAAAAAAAACATGAAGAAAAATTGATATGCACTGTGCAGATGAGAACTAAACACCCTTAGGTTTAAAAAAGAAAAAAAAAAGTGTGTGTGTTCTAACTACTGACCTATCCCAGTTTTCCCCAAGTTTGTCCTGAGAAGCTGTGTAATGTCCTGAACCTTCTGCTTTGATCAGGAGAGAAGGGCCCCTCCTCCAGTGCCAAAGAAGCCGGCGAAGGGCCCCGCGCCGCTGATCCGGGAGCGCTCGCTGGAGAGCTCGCAGCGCCAGGAGGCCCGCAAGCGCCTGATGGCCGCCAGGCGCGCCGCGTCCGTCCGCCAGAACTCGGCCACCGAGAGCGCCGAGAGCATCGAGATCTACATCCCCGAGGCGCAGACCCGGCTCTGAGGCGCCCGGGCGCGCGCCCCCGCGGCGTCCCCCGCCAGGACCTGTGCGCCCGCCGCCGCCCCGGCCCCCGCCGCCCCCCAGCCCGCCTGTCTCTGAGCCCAGTGACCTCCACTGTCGCGGTGTAGTTGTCCACCTTGCAGGAGCCGTCCCCGTCCCCCGTGCCCCCTGCCCGGACCGGTTGGCCTATGTTACTCACTGAGCTGCGCCACCTGTCCGGAGGCGCCAGCCACCCTGCCTCGCGCGGACAGACAGCCCCTTTCTTTTCTGGGCAAAACCAAGCCCACCTGTGTAGAGACCGCCCCTGTAAGTCACCCACCATCCTCAGTTCTCTCGAGCTAGTGTGTGTCCCTAGAGCTCAGCAATATAAAACCGTAGGGTATTTCAGAAATCCAGTTTCACAGGGGGTGATCCTTTGGGACTTAACCGTCTTCCACGTGAAAGGAACTAGGGCTCTGATTCCCTTCCCCCCCCCCCCAACAATGGTTATTATTTGACAAAGCAGATGGAGCACTTTATTTCCAACCTCCGAAATCACGCCATCTCACCGGAATCCATGAGTGACAAACCCAGAGGGGACCGAGCTGGGCTGGGGGTGGGGGACCTGGATGTGTAGTGGGGAAGGGAGAAGCAACATCTGCGGGTGCCGGGAGTACCTGCGCCACTCACAGCTGCACAAACTGCCTCACTGATACTTCATCAATCACTCACTGCTTCAAGTGTTTCAATCAGCAGAAGATTGTAAATTCGATCTTTCAGGGAAATTAATCTATTCTGAAAGGCAATAAAATGAAGAAAGGCAAGGCAAAGGAAGCACTGAGAGTTTCAGATACTACATAAGTGATATTTTTGTTCTATTATTAAAAAACAATTATAGACCTGAAATGTTTTATCAACTGTTACTGTGTTCTGTATATTATAGTGTTGTTGTGCAGTAGGGCCTTAAAGGGGAAACTGTCGGTTCTATTAATTTGTTAGTGTCCATCCTGGGGAGCCTACCTAACGACACCTATATAAGTACACATCTGCTTCTGAGGCGCTGTAAATGGCAGCCCGGTGGTTTTCAGAGAAGAGTTTGGATTTTCCCATCATCCCCTTGAATGCTATACAGCCATCTCTTTTAACCTTTAGTTCATATTGCTGACATATCTCTTCCTTTAGTCTTTTTCTCACTATGGCATAGAGTCCTATCATCCCCTAGCATAAGGATTGTGTCCTACGTCAACCCAATAAAATAAATTTTCTAACCGAATAGACATGCCTCATTCCAAAGAGCTGCCACTCCTCTTGAAGTCCCTGGCAGTGAGAAAAATTTGACGTGCAAGGTTCAACAACCACAAGGAGAGGGGAAAAGTCACGACGCACAAACACTGACAGATACCCAGGCTTTTGGCAGAGAATGTTGATTTACATTTTTAGTCATGCTGGATGGGCAGTATGCACTTTGCTAAAGTTCTCCTTAAATGCCCTTATTCATAGCAGTTAACACATTTAGAATATGGTGATCTTAAAGTATCACTGGCGTTTTACGTCCAGCTCCCACCCTAAAGTATTAGAAATTACCATTGAAAAATGAAGGACTTCTAAAAACATACATCAAATAGGCTTGCACCAGAGAAGCTTTTTCAAAAAAACACACTCGCATCGCCAGGTGCTAATTTAATTTTATTTCTGAAATTAAGAGAGGTGATGGGTTCTGGCAACAACTATTTTCATGGACATATTCAAAAACCACTAGAGAATTCGCTACCTCTCAGAGCCATGGATGCTTTGAGCTATCTTTATAAACAGGGCACAAATGTTTACTGCTGTGGTTTACAAGAAAAGGGCTACTAACTTATTTCAAAACAAACTTTTAACTAGGGTGAGCAAAGCATCTCGAGTGCTTTGTAAAATTGGAGCATACAGAGATTTTGAGCTTCAGGTGTTGCTGGTTCTAAAAAGAATACATCTTTTATTTACTTTCTAGCAGCAGTGGAAGGTCACACAAAATTTGCATCAAGTAAGGCCAACTGCCACCTTGGGTCGCCTATGGTCACATTCAGTCCTGCAAATGACTTGGAACTCACAGATTAACACGAAGGAAGTGGAATCCATTGGAAAACCCTTGTTCCCAACAACAGCTCTGTGCCCTGAGGTAGAGATAAGATTTGGAGTAAGAAATAGATTTCTAATACGATTCAAGAGCACCCTACAATATTTTCTTTGGAAACTGGTTTAGCCCAGGATATTTTAAAGAGAGACAAGAGAAGTCCCATTTATCTTGTCCCTGTGAGCGGTATTTGTATATTCATAAGCTATTTTTGGTAAGAATTTTAAATCTTTTAGCTAAATGCCTACAGGCATCATGACCTTTGCCTTCCTTCAAAACACAAATTGTACAAACACTTTATAAAGAGCTAATTATTGATGTTAAAACATGACCCCACATAAAGCGGCTTGTTAATCACTTGCCCCCTTTAACTGACATCCATGAGCATAACCTTTGTTACATTGTTCTTTTTGATGTATTTGTAGAAATGTTTCTTAGTTCATAATGGAAAATGTATGTACCCTGAAAAATTACTTATTTTGTTTAACTTTGGTATAAGGATGTTTGGGCATTTTCTTGGGGAGGGGGGAATTAAAAAAGAAGTTTGTCTCCCGCATCAAAAAAAGTTCAAAGAAATTAAGTATTTATTATATTTTTTGCAGTTGTTTCCATACAATTCACATAACCTTTTTGTAAAGAGAGATGAAGAAATGGATTAAAGATTTTTAATATTTGAAATGGTAAATAGAACTAATTTATTTGTAATATATTTATGTTATTTATAGATGTTTCCTTAATGTTTTAATGTGCATTACCACTTTAATTTAAGCCTTATCCTTGTGAATTTACCATTTCTTTTTTAAAACATGTCTAGATGCATATTTTAAATAACTGGAATGTAAATCACTAGCATATCTGAATTCCCAAATGTAATTTTTAAAAATTATTTTGGTTCGGGGAAAAAAAAAGATCCATTTGAAAGCCTTCTGATGGAGGGATGGGGAACATTTTTATGGATTTATGAATTGGAATTTCATAGGCTTATCTACTTAGATTGTGTGTGAACAAAAAAAAACTGTAAATAGATGAATGTTTCCCATAATGTAAAAAGATGAAATTAATAAAATAATTAATGCACTGCTTCCAGGTCTGCATGTTTTCACTACAGAGTCCTGCTTCTTCCAAGATATAAGTAATTGCCTTCGGGGGGAATAATTAAGCAATAAAGAAGCATCTCCTTCTAACTTTCATTTGTAACAGAACACAGTGCTAGTCCCTGTTGAGCCTGAGGGTATGCCTTGTATCCCACATAAGGGACTGAAATACTGAAAACGAAAAGTCACTTTACCATGATGATCACACACACGTAAATGTGTCAAGTCAAAAGCTGTATATTTAATGAAAGAAATGATTAGCCTCTCAAACTTGTGCAGCTCTGTATATATCTTGAATTTCTTTGCGAACATTTCATCAATTTTGTTTTCTACACAGTCCTCCAGGGTAAGAAAAGTCAAAATAATGCTTTGTGGTTTTTCAGTTTATCCTTGCTAGTACTGAAACACTGTGCTCACTGATGTTTACTGATTTGCCCAGTGGGACATAATTATTAAGGACTAGATTTGAGTCCCAAGTTCAAGCCTTCATTCAGCCTTCAGTGGAGTCTCTGTCATGCTTCCAACATTTATTTGTCACTGTTGATTTTGTCTGGGATTTATCTAGGTTATAACCACAAACCTGAATCCATATACACAAAAATACAGATTTATCAAAAAAGAAAGTAAATTACAATATTTTATGAAGTGAACTTGCAATTACCTGAAAATGCTGCAGCTCTGAAGAAACCTATATCCACAGTGTTTCCTCCCCAATGAGTTCTTGGGCAAACGCATCCACCTTAGATGCAACAAACTTGAAAATTGTTAATCAGATAAGCCACTTTTCCTGATTTTTATACATAAGTAAAACCATGCAGTCACCCAAATAATGCAACGTACTTTTGAAACGGCTTCAAAAGAGTTTGAAGTGGCTGGATCCTTGTGAGGCAGGGAAGATCTTATTACTTTGTTCATGCACTGACTATTCCCAAAGTTTCAACTGTGATTATAGTTTTTGCCTTTTAACAAATTATTTTTTAAATTTTTATTTATTGATGAGAGAGAGAGAAAGAGAGAAGAGAGATTTGTTGTTCCACTTGGTTATGCATTCATTGGTTGATTCTTTTATGTGTCCTGACCAGGAATCAAACCCACAACCTTGGCATATCAGGATGACACTCTAACCAACCCAGCTACCTCATCCAGGGCCTAACTAATTATTTTATTTTAATGGGCTCCTTAACCATTTCAGCCAATACCCAAACAAAATGAGTTAGTTTCTGCATGTGGAAATTAGAATTTCAGTGAAGCAATTTCCCATATTACAGGGTTCACCCCCCCCCAAAAAAAATGTAGTTTCGTTTTTTATAGAAATTGAACAAAATTGCTTGTTCTGAATATGAATAGATTTTTTATTTTTATATCTTTGAAATCCACTCCCCGTTGAAAATATAAATTGATTTTGGTTTAAATAAATGACATTGAAAAAATTACAGTGTCTGAATGTGTTCCTTCTCGGATGCCACTTTAGATCCTAATGGGTGCAGAAATTGACCTCAGGTTTGCTGGGCTGTTTGACTTTCAGCTGCTGAAGCAAGATTATGTCAGCTCCTTTTACAAACAGAAACTAGTGGCCCTGTTTGAAAACTGTCTCAAGGTCCTAACTCAAGTATTAGTAGTTTACAGAATAGGTCTTAAATTCTTCTGCAAAGCGCTCATCATCTCCCCTGAAGCAGAGAGAGAAAATAGCTTCCTGCTTCCTGGTCCATATGCTTTCCCTAGGGCTTACTGCTGGCCCTGGGAAGCCATCAGCAGATAACCACAAGAATGTGAAGCCCTGTGCTGGTGCCGTTCCTGACTCCTGGGTCTCCCGTTGAGCCACGTCAATTCATTATCTCCACGTCTTCTGTGAAAACAAGCCCAAGCCTGACTTTATAAAAAATGCCTGAAAGCAAGAAAGTATTTTAACAAACACCAAAAGTCAAGCTCTGCTGTAGTTTTCAATTTATCCTTGCAGTACTGAAAACCTGGCTCACTGATGTTTAGGGAACTGATGTTCAATGTGCCAAATGTTTTCACTAGTACAGATTAGGATTGCCATTCTTCCCCTTCACACTTCTAGCTTGCCTTCTGTGAGAAGTATCTGCTAATTTCCTCCTTTTCAGATTACTTGATAGGTAGATCAACATCATGAGGGTGCTTCTATTGGGATCTCAATAAAGAGACACATTCATAGAAAAACTTTCCCTTTCACCTTGGAAAGGAGGAAGGGGAAAACAAATAGAGCTTAGGTTTTCCCTTCTGTTACATAGGGGGAAATGCATTCTCCTACTGACCCTAAGGAGGAGAACAATTATAGGTTTGGTAGCTTTTCTAATGCTTTCACTGCTGCTGGAGGCCAATGCTCTACAAAGAGAAAATATTCCCGCAGAGCTAGCTAGCCTTCTGAGATTTGGACACAGAACCATCAATTAATGATGCCTACCTTGTTTTGAAGCCCAATGCCCACCAGTAGTTTCAATTATGAAAAGTAAGGAGAGCCCTAACCTGTTTGACTCAGTGGATGGAGCCTCGGCCTGCGGACTGAGGGGTCCCAGATTCAATTCCAGTCAAGGGCATGTACCTTGGTTGCAGGCATATCCCAGTGGTGGGTGTGCAGGAAGCAGCTGATCGATGTTTCTCTCTCATCAATGTTTCTAACTCTCTGTCCTTCTCCCTTCCTCTCTGTAAAAAAACAATAAAAATATATTTAAAAAATAAAAGGACAAACATCTAAGGGGTTAGATAATACTGTGGATGGCCCATTCAGTGTATTCTATACATCTTTCCAGATTAAAATAATGATATTCTACTAACTAAAAAAAGGAGGGCCTACTTTTAAGGGTTTTGGTTTTAGGGTTAATCTCTTTCTATAGGATATGTTTACTTCTGTCAGTCAGGAACACTAAAAAAAAACCCTTCTAAGGGTCTTCTGTTTTTTTAATATATTTTATAGATTTTTTTTACAGAGAAGAAGAGAGAGGGATAGAGAGTTGGAAACATCGATCAGTTGCCTCCTGCACACCTCCTACTGTGGATGTGCCCGCAACCAAGGTACATGCCCTTGGCCAGAATCGAACCTGGGACCCTTCAGTCTATAGGCCAACGCTCTATCCATTGAGCCAAACCAGTTAGGGTTCTTTTTAAGGGTTTTTTAAAAAAAATCTCTTTAATCCTCATCTGATGACATGGTGACATGTTTAGAGAGATAAACAGAGGGAGATACGTAGATACATTGATCGGTTGCCTTCTGTATGTGCCCTGACTGGAGATCAAACCCACTACCTAGGTATGTGCCCTGACCAGAATTGAACTGGCAACCTCAGCAACCTTTTGGTGCATACGATGATGCTCAACGAATTGAGCCACACTGGCTGGGCAGTCATTGACACTTTTAAAAATCCCAGCTGTGTCACATCATTTCCTTTCTAGAATAAGATTCTTTGCAACTTCAGCCAATGCAGGGTCTGTCTGTAATTTCAAGTGTGAGAAGGAGATCTCAAAGGCAGAACTTGAACAAAGGTAGAAGGAGATAGGCTGAATAACTTACTTTTAGATTCCTTTCTCGTTTGATTTAATGTAACACATTCATGGAGAGCTGCCCCTCTCCCTGACTGGCTCACTGCTTCACTGCCTTCCTTGGCAGGAATTAACCATTTCTGTTCTCTGCAGCCTGGCCCCTGCAGAAGCAATATCTGGGAGGCATTGGTGAGCGTGGCACTTTCATCGTTGAGCTTGACAAAGGGGAAAGAGCAATTCAAGGGCTCCTGAATTGTTTCTTATGGTAGTCAGCAAGGCAATGAGTCTGAGACGATTGAAGGGGGATCTTTTTCAAGATGCTGATGTCTTTTTGTCCTGGCTTGGGTTGGTGTACCAAGGATCCTTTGACCAGCAAGTTGTTCAAAATGAAGTCTTTACAGAGAAAGTGAAAAATTGATCAATGGTTTGGAAAACTGGAACAGTGAAGAGATGTTAGTACAGGAAAATGAGGATTTCCAAACTGAATGCTAGTGGGTATTAAACACTTGTAACTAGTGGTGAAATGAGAATAAATATTCAGACAAGTCTGAGTAAGTCTGAAGATAAAGAAAGAAACTAAAACATGCTGCTAATGCGGACCCAAGATGTTTTGGCATCGGACTACTCAGGATCTGTCAGTGGCTGAGTCATCGTGTAATTGTGCTCAAGGGCACTTCACTTTAAGATAGGCCATAAGGAGACCAAGGACCAGCTTTCTTCTAGCAAAGGCAACACATTAGAATTGGGTTAAATATTCAACTAGATAATATGGGTTAAATATTAAGGAAATGCTTCCCTAAAGAATATATGATGTCTTGACTGCCCTGAAAAACTTGACACACTGTCCCAAGAGAAGTCATTATGAGAACTGAGTCACCAAATGATCCTTACAAAAGAGGGGAAGTCCTCCATCCTCTTGGTATTTAAGTTTGTTTATTAGATAATACGTACAGTAAAGACAGGTCTACACATACTCACGCATGCACATATACCCACACCACGATCCCTGTTGGCTTCAGCCCAAAGTGAACAATTTCCCACCAGATTTCTGTCAGTGACCCCAGATTCATGAGCAGAGAGGATCCAGATGGGAGAAAACAAAGGCAAATGGAAAAGTCCCCACACACTCCAACAGAAACACCCAGGTGTCATTCTGGTTTTACTATTCTGACTTGGGGTTAGGTAGGAAAGCATTGTCATACTCTTATAACACATTTACAAATACAGGATGTCCCCCAAAAAATATAAAAACACACATTAATAGCCGATTCTATTACATTTTGAAAGTGAAATGTATCTTAATAAACACTGCCTTTATCATCATTCAAAGTGTGTATACATTTTTGGGACACCCTGTATCGCCATCATTTTTCTTAGAATCTGGACTGGCCCTCTCATCAGCCTTAAAATTGTGCCATGGGTGGGTCTGACTGTCCAGCAGGGACAGAGCTATTCTGTAAGTGAGAAAAAGCTCAGGTTATGGGTGCCAGGCTGCCAGTGATTGAATCCTAGCTTCATCACATACTAGCTGTGTATTTGGAGCAAGTTACTTAACCATTTTGTACCTCAACTTCCCTATCTGTACAATTAAGATGAAACCAATACCTACAGGGCTGTTCAAAGAATTAAATAAATATATATAAAGCTCTTGCCCTGGCCAGTGTGGGTAAGTTGGTTAAGTATCATCCCATGTAACAAAACATTGCCGGTATAATTCCTGGTAAGCACATGCCCAGATTGTGGACTCCATGCCCAGTAGGAGTCGTGCAGAAGGCAGCCAATTGATGTTTCTCTCTCTCCCTCTCCTTTCCTCTCTATAAATTAAAACATATTTCAAATATATGTATTAACACAGTGAGTACCTGGCACATCGTAAGCACTCAAATGTTCACTGTCATAATCATCACCATCATTACATGTTTACATTTAATGAGAAAGTACCTTGTGCTCTATTTTATAAGCATTCCATTATGTGCCTTATTGTAATGAGACAGTCATTACAATTAGTTACTGAGAGATTAAGGAGTAACCCAGGATCATTGGTAAGTGGCAGAGATAGTATTTGAATCCAATATAACTCCAAAGCCTTTGTTTATAAGTGTGTGATTTGTACAAGACAAAGCAACTTATCTGCCATTTTCCCTACCATTTAAAAAATTTAGTAATGTATTATTTCAGGACATTATAATCCACCTACTATCCTTAATGGCTCCACAGCATTCTGTTTTATGGGTAAACCATTAGACATTTCTTAGTCCCGTCCCCCTCCTCCCCGCCTATTTATTGTTGGACATGTAAGCAGTTTCCACTGCTTGCTATGACAAACAAAATCTGTAGTGAAAATCATTTTACAAGGTATCTTCAGTACATGTGGAAATGTGTCTATAGGTTATATTCCTAGACAAATAGACATGAACTTTTGTTTTCAAATATTGTCAATTGAGATGGAAATCAAGGTGAGGTGCACCTACTTTTGCAAACAAAGAAACAAGGCATTCATAAAGTAAATTCAGAGCCATAGTTAAAAATACAATAGCCTGACTGGTTTGCTCAGTGGTTATAGGGTTGGCCTGTGGACTGAAGGTTCAAGAGTTTGATTCCTGTCAAGGGCATGTAGCTTCGTTGCAGGTTCCCCAATGCTGGTAGGGGCCCTTTTGGGAGACAACTAATCTAGGTATCTCTCTCATGTTGATGTTTCTCTCTCTCTTTCTCCCCTCTCCTCCCTCCCTTCCACTCTCAAGAAATCAATGGAGAAAATATCCTCAGGTGAGGATTAAAAACAAAATACAACAACAAAAAATCTAGGCATCTTCTAGTTGGCTTTAAAACAGGAAATGGAAGATAAGGTTGTCTATAAATGCGGTGGTGGGTTTTTGTTTGTTTTATTTTTTAATATATTTTTTTATTGATTTCAGAGAGGGAAAGAGAGAGATAGAAACATCAATGATGAGAGAGAACCATTGATTGGCATTGATTGGCTGCCTCCATGCCTAAACCTGAGCATGTGCCTTGGTCGAGGAATCGGATCATGATCTCCTGTTTCATAGGTCACAGCTCAACTGAGCCACACCAGCTAGGATATAGTGGTGGTTTTAATGAAGTCTTTTTCTTAAATATACCTCTATTTTCCAGCATATGAGACAACCCCCAACTTTTCCAGTTAAAATATAAAGTTTGGGATATACTCGCTCTATAAGACGACACCTGGCATATAACATGACCCTCGACTTTTGAGAAGATTTTCCTAGGTTAAAAAGTTGTCTTATACACCAGAAAATACAATATATGTCAAATATATGTATATGTTTTTTACAGAGAGGAAGGGAGAGGATGAGAGAGAAACATCAATCAGCTGCCTCCTGCACACCTCCTACTGGGGTTGTGCTTGCAACCAAGGTACATGCCTTTGACCGGAATCCAATCTTGGAGCCTTGACTCTGCAGGCCGAGGCTCTATCCACTGAGCCAAACCGGTTAGGGATTAATGTAGTCTTTTATGTAAATCCCAGAACAAAGATGCTAGAATTCAAAGAAGAAATAAGTATATATTAGCCCAAGGGTATGAACTCATCCAGGAATTGAGACTATGTCATAAACCTCAGAGAACAGCCTGAGAAGCACTTCCTTTACAGGTCTAAGCTCACCATGGGGGCCCAAGCCAGGATTGGAAGCAGAACCTAAGCACTTTGATGGTTAGTAGGTTCATACAACAGGACACCAATTCCTATCTCTGGCATTTTATTTATTTATTGTTAGTTTTTGGTATGTGCTTTTTTTTTTTTTTAAAGTAAAACTCTACTTCTAAAAAGGCTTAAAGATAAATTAGAGAAATAAAACATAAAGTATTGAGCAATTTTTAAATGAGAGAAAAAGAAAATTGGTAGATTAAGTAACTTCACAAAGGCAAGGTCCCAGGTCTCCAAGGTCCTGAGTGATGGGGAATGAATACTACAATTCTTTCCAGGTTCCCTGATAGCCAGAGCAATGTGGTCAGCATTTCTTTAGTTTGTCTTCATTCGGTTTGGAGACACCAAAACTTTGAAAGCTCCTTGTCTGCTCAAAGTGCTGTATCGTAAATCAGCGAGTGAGATACAAAAAGCCTTAATGAGCCAATTAATTAGGAGTAGTTGATTGGGTGTGGCTCAGAGGGAGGTGTCTTCCAAATCTCTGAGCAACACATACAGGGATTTTTCTGTATTTATACTTTTTGAGCCTCTTTGCAGATATTACAAAGAGCTATGTGAGTTAGTGTTACAGACAGTTGTAACCTTGAACACATAATGAGTTAGTACTTGGCATAAGAATATGGGAATTATTATCAGTATTAGTCTACATTAGTCTATTACATTGGATGGCTATTTGCAAGATCAGACAGTTAATTTTATCTTTTTCTATTATTTGAACTAAAAAGAAAGTCATTTGATAGAATAAGAGACTATCTTAAAGTGACAGAGTTTACATTGACAGAATTTACAGGACTAGGGACTATCTAGCAGTAGCAGAGAATTCAAATGGCAGTTTTATATAAGATGGAGGTTTCTATGCTCCAAAAGAACTGCCAACACGATTCTGCATGCATTGCAAACCTAATGTACCAGCTCACAGAGCAGGACTGCCTTGCTAATCATAGCACTGACAAGTGACACATAGCATGAAGTACACCTACTGTGTCTTTAAAACCAACCCTACTGTATTTAATTGGCTCAATTGATTTTTGGTTCTTGGCAAACAAATGGTCTCAGATGAAGATAGAGTCTAACATCCTTTTGAGTCCAACATCCTTTGGAGCGCAATCAAGAATGTGTCCTTCCTTCTAGGAAGTAAGCAATATTTCAGTGGGTATGTTTTTTCTTTTCTTTTTAAGTAGACATCTTGACAAAGAAGCCCTCCTTTTCCTGTTCAGACGGACCCATATCAGAGTGTGTGACTTTCTGGACCTATTTGTCTATAAGCAGGAACTCTCATTTCCCAGACTCATCCCTTTGACAGCTAAAGGTTACAACCCTTCCCACCCCGCCTTCTCCTGCTGCTCCTGGGCTGGCTAGAAGGTGGAAGACAGTGCTATCCCTCAGGGCCAGCACCACCTAATAACATCCAGGTTTGAGCTACCACCAGAAGGTAGTTCATTAGACTAAATGTTACGTATAGTTGGAAGCTGTTGTGGCAATTGTGGCATATTGTGTGCAAAGAGGCAAACTGTCCTGTGCCTTTTAACACACATTAGGACAGAGGATTCTTCTCAGTGTGGGAAAGCACACGGAGAACTGCACAGAACACCTTTGATTCTGAGGTCTGGTTAATATTTCATCTCTAGACCTGGAAAGACTATGCTTTGATATTGAATTTAAACCACCATTTCTTTTTCTTTTTTAAAATTGATTGGGAGGGGTGGGAGGGGGCGTGAGAAAGAGAGAAAGACTTGTTGTTCCATTTATTTACCAACTCACTGGTTGCTTTTTATATGTGCCCTAATCAGGGGTGAAACCCAAAACCTTGGCATATGGAGACAACCCTCTAACCAACTGACGTCTCTCTTCCCCCCACCTCCACCCCCACCCCCCTATTTCCCAACTCTAGGCTAAGGCAAAGCACCATTCCTTTATTATATGTAAAACACTGGGCTGAGCTATTCCTATCTTCCAAACAGTAGCCACATTCCACTGTTCGAAAGGTGGGGAAAAGGGAAGAGGACAAATACAGCAAATGCCAAAGAAGCAAACAAAATGAAAACTTGAAAATTAGCCAAAGGATTCTGCCATTTACAAAATACATCAAGTGGTTAACTGGAGAGAGAGAAGCAAAGATTTACAGAAGGTGGGGTTTGCCTTGCAAGCTTTTAATAGCCTTGAGAACAATGGTGCTCAAACTTCAGTATTCCTAAGAATCATTTAGCCTAGCTGCACCCCCAACTCTGCACCCAGCAGATCCTGACTCAGAGAGCCAATCAGCATTTCTAACAAATTTACCCCATGGTGAGCCTAATGCCAGAGTCCATGAGCCAGCCTCTGAGAGCTGCAGGGCAGCAGTGGTCTTCAATCAGGGAAGCTTGAGGAAATCAGATTAATGACATTAGAATGTTTGTGTGCAGCGGAGGTTGAGAAGCCCCCTCTGCAGAGGCATTTTTTCTAGCTGCATGACTATGGGCAAATCACTTGCTGTCTTATAGTCCCACTTGGGCTGCGCTAACAAAAATACCAAAGACTGAGTGGCTTGTACAACATTTTTTTCTCACAGTTCTGGAGGCTGGGAAGTCCAAAATCAAGGCACTGGCAGATCCAGTGCCTGGTGAAGCCCTCTTCCTGGTTTGTAGCTGGACATCTTTTCACTGTATCCTCACAGGCCTAAAGAGAGGGCCTGTCCCTTCCTCTTATAAGAACATGAATCCCATCTTGAGAGCTACAGATGACCTCATCTAAAGCTAATTACTTCTCCACATATCTGAAATGTTACTAAGTGCTCTATGGACTGATTTGCCTAACATTGAATTTGCATGAACATTTTATAATCCAGGAAATGCCTGTATTAAGTTAAATTTGTTAATATTTTAGAAATGATAAGGCATTTCCCTATGGATTGGTCTTATTTGATTTACCCAATAATGTACATCACAAGCATAGGTTTTACCATTGACCAGTCTTACCCTACTTCAGGAGCTGCCTTGCCTGGGGGTGTAGGAGTTGGGGATTGGAGTACACACAAAGCAGACTTTGTTTGGGGCTTTATCTGCAAAGTAAGCCATGGGCAGTGTGCCTGCAGCTGGAGGAATAGCTGTCCTGACACCTCAATAGCACAGGAGGGTGATTCTCTCCAATAGGGAGTTCACTGATCTGGTGTGCACAGTGCTGAGCATGGGCTTAACTTGAAAGCTTCCATCCACCCTTCTCTTCTACCTCCACTGAACACCTCTCATCAGCAATGCCCACCTGTCTCCAAGACCACAAAGTCCCACTTCCCTTCTCCTCCCCACTGCAGACTGGTGACTGTCACTTCAGCACCTCCTCTCTGTTTCCCTCTTCACTGATTAGTCTGGCAGTTCATCTCTTCAACCTATTGGTATGTCCTAAACTCTATGCATTGCTGTTTCTTCTCTGCCTTTAATTCTCAAAAGTGTACTTTCAGCCCTGGTGGGAGTGGCTCAGTTGGTTGGACATCATCCTCTGCACTGAAAGTTTGCTTGTTCGATTCCCAGTCAAGGCACATGCTGGGTTTGGGGTTTGATTCCCAATAGAGGGCATGCAGGAGACAGCTGATGGACATTTCTCTCTCACGTTGATGTTTCTCTCTCCCTTCCTCTTACTTTCTCTTTAAAATAAGCATACTTTCAGAGTAAAACCAATGAGCAAAATAAATGTATCTTTCTCTTCACATTGCTTCCATCACTCTCCTCTTGGTCCTCAAGGCCTGTGGTTGGTTGCCTTGGCTGAACACAGACAATGCTGCACAAAGTGTGAAGAAAGATAGCACAGAAAGTCCTATTCTTTCTCCACATGGATAAGTTTTGTTGCAGCCATTTACATAGGAAGAGACTGAGGTGCTGAATGATAAGTGACTTGTGCAGGATCACAGCCAAGCCATCAGACACAGCTATGGGAGCAGGCCTCCGATCCACACACAAGTGGGCAGGGATTATTTTACTCCATCAGGCTGTCTGCTCAGAGTCCCACCAACTAATATATTGTGGATGTATAAACCTTACTTTCCTACCAACAAATGAGACAACAGGCAGAACAGAGTAAAATACTGGCTAAGAGCTGTGTGGGAGTTCATTCAGCCCAGAATTCAAATTTTGGCTGTCAGTTACCAACTCCAGGCTATTGGACAAGCTCATTTATTTAGCTGAGCCTCAGTTTGTCTGTCAAAGACAAATAACAGTATACCTACTTTTTCTGCTTCATAGATAGCTGTGAGGATTCAATTGGATGACATGTTTCTTAGAAACATTCAGAAGGGTCCTGGCTTATAATAAGCATTCAATAATTGCTACCTTAAAAGTTTTTCAATAGAAGTTTTGAACTTTTGCTTCTTAAACTGAAACCTTAGATTAGCTATTAAATCCAACAGCTTTTAACCAGTTGAACAGGTTACTTTATTGTGTTCATTTTTTCTGCATTAGTCATGAAGATTGATGCCAAATCATTCATTTCCTACCACCTCCAACATTTTTCAATGTAAAATTCCAAACACACAGCCAAACTGAAAAACTCTTAAGTGAAAACCCCAATATTTACCTACTACCCAGATTCCACTACTAAATTTCACTGAAATTGCCATATCACCTACCTATCATTACCATACTCTCTCTAGTCATCAATCTATCTTTTTTTAAATGTATTTCAAAGGAAATTATGGACATTCCCTTTGAATACATCCGTATACTTAACTGGAATTTAGTGTTTGTTTACATTTTTATCACTGAATTTTGAGTTAAAAGGTACACTGGAGATCATTCTGTCTCCCTCCCTTTATTCCACAAATGTAGAAAATCAGCCAACACATGACTCTGGAAATGGCATGGATGTGCAACGGATCTTGTGCTTGGTTTACACTCTGCTGTATCCGTCTTAAAATTCTTAATAAGTGTAGTTTTGAACTTGTGCTTGTAATGAAGTCCAGTGGGATAACAGTGGATATGCATACACATCATATGTCCGTAGCTATTCCTTGCTGCCTCATTCTCATATAGCTGTCCCAATGACCATGAGCACAAGATTCTGGGAGACCCACCAGAGATCCCCACTGGAGATAGTGGGAGATCAGCAAGACTCCAAAGTAGGTTCCAGGTAAGGTGCTGGGTCTATAACTGAGTAAGTAGGCGTTCTGACAGCCTGCAGAAAACAGGCTTTCCATTAAAACCAGAAAGAAAGCAATGATGTTCTAAGATACATGAACAAACAAGAAACCCTTTTATATTCTTTCTTGCACTTGCTGCTTCCCTGTATTAGCCAACTACTTATGTCAAAAATGATAACATAAAAGGAAAGGAAAAAAAAGGATAATCCATAATTCCTTCTTTTAGTCTATTCTTAGTAAGCAGAAGGTAATGTTGGTAGGGTATAAGCATATTAAAAAGTAAAAAAGAAAACACAAATAAACAAGTTTATATAGCCTTTCCACTGTTCTAGTTAGAACAAAATAGATACATATGTACAAGCTATAAAATAGAAATTGTATAATTTGGATGATTCCACATATTCTCTCATATTTCCATTTAAAACTGGTATTGCACAATATAAAGATGAACAGTAAAAATTAATTTCATGCTAATAATTCAAAATTGTAGTTTTTCTTTATATAAAATAACATTAAATAGCAAATAGAAAACCCCAGGACAAGTCAACAGAAAGAGGAAAGCTTTACATTTTGGTACCATTAAAGGTACTTTTTTCCTGTTTCTTAAGGTGTCCACATGTGTATTTTGCACTGGGCCCTGCAAAATATAGAGTGGGCCCTGGGTAGAGCCTATACAACTGTATTAGAAAGCCTCTGGCCAGGAGATTCTGGTGCATAACCAGAATATACAACCTGGGTTCTATCTAAAGCCTTCCCAGGGCTCTATTTCTACCTGTCTGTTCCTCCACCTTCTACCATCTACCTGGCTCCTCTCCACTTTTTTCCTAACGGAGTCCTGAACACAAAATAAATGTTCTCTGTACACAAACATTTTCTGCTTTGCATAGCTGCTGCTTTCTTTCAAGTAAGACATTATTCTTCAAACATCCTTAATTTTAAAGCATACAGTTGTACAGCTACTCTGAAGGAGCAGCTGTTTTAAAAGCTCTGCATTCTAACTTCAGAATTTACACGCTTTCCTTCCTTGGAGTCATAAGGTCCTTTCCTATCTGGTTCCCCAATATCCCCCCCTTATTATGTTTACAAGTACAGTCATTTTCCTAGTCAATTACAGGTTTTCCTGGAGCTCTGTCTGTCAAGAAATCCCTCAGGTCCTTGAGATCCTTTCATCTTCAGTCTCCAGTGAAGAACAACACACCTGGTCTTGATAAGGTTGGCCTGGCACTCTCCAGCAATTAGGCACAGTGCCCCACCCCTCTTCTGACATCTTCTCAACAGCACCACCCCATTCTGTGGCCCCATATTCTGCTCTCTTGTCAGCTGGTTTCTCTTCACAATTCCCACGAATTATACCTGAACTAAAGCACTTAGACTCTCCAACTTAATATTTTAACATAGACTGCTCTCTTCCCTGGACAGAGTCATCCCTAGTTTATAATCACCCTTTTGATAGTTGTGTCCAAAGAAAGAAGTCATTTTCTCATTTGAGAATGCTAAATGTCATCATTTGGAGAATACTGATGTCAGTATTTTATAGAACTTGTATTGATTTCAAATGACCTACATTGTTATTGGATCTATATGTATTATTGTCTTTATCCACAGAGTTTTAAAGCTTTCAGAGGCTGAAGAGATCATCTAATCCAACCCTTTGCTTTGCTGGTGAGAAAACCAGTTTAGAGAAAAATTAGCCGTATGCTGGCCCAGTATTGATCCTTAGTTCCTCTGACACTAAGCTCAGTGCTCTTCCTTCTATATCCAGTGGCAGCTTCAGTCCCCACTGAAGAGCATCATACCTGCTAAGACTCTCTAGGTTGGTGGATGTACCCACATGCAAGGAGGGTGGCATACTCCAGGCCATGGGGACAGAAGCTCCTATATTCAGGACCCTGCTGGATCTCATCTCTTCACCTGGCTGTTTCTCTGTATCCTTCACAAAATGTCCTTTGTAATAACCTGGGGAATGAATAAAAAAGGAGATAAACAAAGAAAAAGAGAGAGTAAAGAGTGAAGAAAGGAGTTGAAGAAAAAAAACATTTTCCTCAAGTAACTAGGGAATGAGGCAAAAGGAAAGCTCTGAGAACAGACAAAAGAGATTTTATTAAATCAGACATTGTTCTTCCCACAAGACTGACTGTGATATATGATATATATTTCCAGGAGTATAAAATAAAGAAATGAGCAATCTGAGGATTGGAGAGGTTAAGTAACTTGAAAAAGTTAAGAGATGAATTCACTTTTCTCATCTCATCCACATGTTCCCTAAAAGTCCTTCTACCTTTAAGACAAAATACTCACAAAAGGCAAATTGAAGTGTGCCCACAGGGAGGAGGAAAAAAAAATCAGGGCTCTGAATACTCATCCCCTTAGTAACTAAGAACTGGTGTTCTTTTGATATTGGTAGAAATAATGCCAGTGCTGAAAATTCAAACAGCTTCGTTTGAGAGATGAGGATTACCTGATCTTTGACATAAGTGTCACCACTGCCTCCAGCCTACATTACTGAAGGCTCACTTTCTTTCTTTTTTTGAAAATATATTTTTCAAAAATATATATTATACATATATAAAAATTTAATATATAAAATATATTAAAAATATATATATAACACTCACCTCACTTTCTTTTTTTGAAAATATATTTTATTGATTTTTTACAGGGAGGAAGTGAGCGGGATAGAGAGTCAGAAACATGGATCAGCTGCCTCCTGCACACCTCCTACTGGGGATGTGCCCGCAACCAAGGTACGTGCCCTTGACTGGAATCGAACTTGAGACCTTTCAATCCGCAGGTCGACTCTCTATCCACTGAGCCAAATCAATTAGGGCAACCTCACTTTCTTGTATAAACATCCTAGAGGAGAAGGAAGATGGATGAAAGGAACTGAACTGCTGCTATTGTAAGAAACTGGAGAAAGGCTGGTTGGTGGTGGGAAGAGCTGGTGGGGCCAGGGCCTGGAAGGACAAGATCAAATGCTGAAACTGGATTAGGAACATTCACCTGCCTGGTGGCAATGTGGAAGCAGAACTCTGAAGTGTTAGTGTGTAGAGGGAAGACCTTCTATCTCAACAAAACATATTTGTAGGCCAATCTGCTTTGCCCTAAAATTTTTCGTTTCCACTTTGTTGCCTCACTTAATCCTCTCAACAACCTTGAGATTTAGCTATTTATTCTTACCAAATTTAGAGATGAAGACACCCAGGCTTACAGATGCCAATAACTTGTTACGGCTACACAAGTCGGGTTCCCTTTTTCCTATGGCCTCTCTTATTCTTAAATACCACCCAATGCATTGTAAAAATAAGGCTTTTTTAGAAATCCTGATACAGGCATGAAATCCTAGAGGACAAAATTATATGGGCCTTGAAAGAGCAATAAAGCCCAAGGATAACTATTGACTTGTAATTGAGTGTAAAAAGAATGCAATGCCAACTGAAAGAAGAAGAAAAAAAGACTAGATGTTATCTGATCTACCTATCACCCTTGAGTATAAATGTGTCTTGTTAAGGAACATTTGCCATTTGTTTATAATTCAGAATTTTCAACTCACTGCCAGAGCCCCAAAGAACATCATCTTCATGGATAGAATATATTGCACTTGGTAACTGCTTTACTGATAACAGAGTTCCCTTTAACTGAGCTGTTTCTTCCCTTACTTCCAGCATCAGGCCAGCAGGCGTTAATTTACATACCCACATAAATGTCAGTGCAAATGAGCCAAAGAGGCCTGATTCATCATTTGCAGAGATTTGAGTTACAAAGAGAAATGGCCCCCCCCCCCGGCCCCTCTTCTCCCCCACCATGGATGCAAGTTTAACATTGTGACACCCAGTACAATCGCTGAGAATGCCTTTCAAGAAAAACATGCTGCTGTGTGAACCCAGTGGGCAGACGCAGAAACAGGAAGGCTGAGATTAGAGTCGGCATTACAGTTCTTTTGATGTTTTCTGAGCCAACGAGGGAAACCGGTGAGGCTCTGAGAGCTGATCAAAGGTACCTCTGTAGGTTCAAATTAACAGGAGTTGGTGAATCAGGGCAGCACCTGCCTGTGAATAGAAACACATTTCACCAAATAAAGTTAATCTTTCAGTCAAGCTTGGAGGTGGCAGTTCTTTTATAAAACTTATATAGGCCAAGTTTATTCCTGCTGTATCTTAGGTCTCCAAAGGGAAAAGAATACTCTGTTTTATTTTGTTCACAAAGAGGTGTTTATTTATTTTAAAGCTGATCTTTGACTCGTGCTGTATATTATGTAAGACCTTTGGCTCTAATTGATATACATTTTTTTAGAAAAGGTGGATTTTTTGGGAATGGAGTTAAGGAGTGGGAAAGCATTCCCATATATCTTTACTTTCCTTTTAAAATTACAACTGTTGTTCAATTAAAGCTATACCTTTGTCCCAGAGCAATCCCTAATCTCTATTTGGCAAAATATAACTTAAAAGACAGAGGAAGTTGGAAGGAGCAGCACAAAGTAACTATAGATACTAAGGTAAGTCTAAAGATTCTCACTAAAATTAAAAAAGAGATAGTAGTCCGAGGCTGCAGATTCAAAAAGCCACTAAGGGAAGAGAAATTAAATACATTGAATACCAGCTTAAGTTAAAACTTACATGGAGAAGCTACAAAACATTTCTTGGTATTGCAGAGTTCATTATTTCAGGCCCTGGCTAGTCCTAAGGTTTAGGAAACCAGGAGGATGTGTCATATCCTTCAAGTCTCCTGAGAAGCAAAGGTGGCCAAAGGAAATGGAATGGACGAGGGGAGAGTGGTTAATAAACAGCAGAACGGTAAACTGAGATACTTGAATGATAAAACATGTGTATTATGATCATCTGCCAAAGCAACTACCAAATCCTTACTGAACATGGTAATAAACGTGGGATGGTTCCAGTTTCTTTTCAGGCATACTGTGTGGAATGTGTAAGCTTACAGAATCACCCATAGATGTGGGGCTCTATTGCAGCTGGTAACCAAACAAGCTGAGCATTGACGAATCTGTTTCCTTAGATACACAATGTAAATAGCATCTCATCAGGGTTGTGAGGATTAAATGAGATATGCATATAAAATGTTTAATCAATATAATAGTATAATATAGAGTATAAAATATTATATAAATTTTATATATTGTCCATTTCAAATTAACCTAACATTTTCACTTGAATATGGATTTATAGATGATACCTGATATTACAATGGGAAGGGCTATTGATTAGAGATAATTTAAAACATATGGTGCTTCATATTGTGGAGATTTACTATATCCAAAGGCTGGGGAAGTGGGGAGAAATGTTAAGTGTCATACACACTGGCTTTTCACACAATCATTTAAGCAATCAAATTTCCAAGCAAAAAAATCATTGGGAAGAAATTTAAAGCAACAGAATTATAATACTCTCCTCTTAATTAGCCCAAGGAGACATAACACTAGATCTCTGAGCATTGCTTTTAACTCTCCAGTTTCCAGAGATAAAGTTTATTTTTTTGGTTTGATACGAATGCATGTTACCTTCCTGCAGTGTTAGACCTATTTATGTATATATACTATAGGATAATTTCAGTGCCATTTTCAAACTTAGGTTAAAACCTAACTGGGTAAGTTAACTTGGGTGATAATTTTACAGCAAATTACATTTATTTCACAAAGACATCCCAATAAAAAGACTGCAAAAACAAAAAATTTTGACTGGAAAGAGACTCCTAATATTCTACTTATGAAGAGAAACAATGGCTAATTTAAAGAATTATTTAGGGCAGTGGTTCCCAAACGTTGCCTATGTATTAGCATCACCAAAGGAGCTTTTCAAAATTTCTAAACCCATCCCATAGTTTTTGTGGTGTTTTTGGAAAGCTTTCCAGGTGATTCTAATGCATGGGTAAGTAAACAAATACAAATTATCCAATCCATAGAGAGAAGAACCAAGATTGAAGAAAAACAGAGCCTCAGAGGCATGTTGGATAATCTCAAGTGATCTAATATAAATCTACTGGAATTCTAGGAGAAAGCAGGAAAAAAAATGAAGAAATGGCCACAACTTCCCAAATGTAAACTTACTGATACAAGCAGCTCAACAAAGTTCAAGCATTATACTGAAATATGATGATAAAAAAGTCAGAGGAAAAAGATACTACATACAAGAGGAAAACAATACAAAAGACAACTGTTGTTTCATCAAAAACAGTGGAAACCAGCCCTGGCCAGTGTGGCTATTTGTTGAATGTTGTCCCATCCTCGGAGAGGTTGCTGTTCCATCTGGATCAGGACATATGGGAGGTTTCTGGCTAGATACCCAGTAGGAGGCATGCAAGAGGCAGCCAATCAATGTTTCTCTCTCTCTCAAAATCAAACAACATACTAGTATTTTTAATAAAAACATATTAAAAAACAATGTAAGCCAGAAGATAATAAAAGCAATACTGAAAAAACTGAAAAAGATTACCAACTCCTAATTCTATCTTTAGTGAAACTACTCTTCAAAGATAAAATATTTTCAATGAACAGAAACGGTCACCACAAGCCCATGTAAGTCTCAAGAAATTCCTTTAAGCTAAAGCAAAATGACATCATTTGGACTGACACAAATGTAGAACCTCAAAAATGGTAAATATTTGGCAAATACAAGACTATATGTACACTCTCTTTTCTTTTTGTAATACATTTAACTGTTTAAAGGAAATATCGTAACATTGCCCTGTTGGATTTATCATATAGCCATAATATATATGGAACACAAAGGAAAATAGGAGAATGAATGGAACTATACTGTTGGAAGGTTACATACGAAATTGTATTTAATGCTAAGTAGATTGTAGTAAGATATATATTATAATCCCAGAGCAACCACTAAAATGTCAACTGTAATTGAACAAAAAATTTTTTACAAAACTAAAGTATAGTTTGTAAACCAATAGAAAAGGTAAAACCAAAATACTAAAAATATTCAAACTAACCCAAAAGGCAGGAAGAGTAACAGAGGAAGAAAAAACCCCAAATGGTAAATACAAATCAAACATATCAGTAATTACATAAATGTAGTCAACTGAACACACCAAGTAAAAAAAGGCAGACTAAATAAAAAAGAAAGACCCAAATGTACACTATCTAAAAGGGATGCATTTTAAACAAAATAGGTAAAAAATAAGCAAATGAAAAGATATATAAATATTAAATGAAAATACTAAGCATAAAAATAACTTCTACTTGGTTTAGATTTAAAATTTTAAAAATATATTTATCTTTCTAATTAATTGATAATTAACTTCAAGAGGGAAAAAATAAAACAAGCAATTTGGGGTGATTTTTTTCTTAAACCTTTGAGTTTTCATCTGACCCTTGACATTTTCTTTAATCACCCATATGGCTTTTTCTCTCCCCCTTTCTGGTATGATTCATAAAACATCTTAACTGGGAAAAGCCTTTTATGATTTGTTGGTCTCCCTTATCTGTACTCAAAGTCTTTTCAGCCTTTGATCTAGCTATTAGAGCAACTGATGATTTTCAATCACCTCTATCTCATTTTTGTTTATTTTGTCCCTTTTATATATTCTTATTTCAGTTTTCTCTATGTGACTCTCAGGTGGGATTAGACCACTTAAGGCTGATGTGCCTATGCCCTTACCAAGTGATAGCAGCACACCTTTTCCTCATCTATTTTTTTTTTTTTTTACACCTCCTGGTTGTAAAAGTCTTAGAATTTAGCTCTTTCTACAGTAGGGACTTTAGTTTCAAAATTAGATAAACAAATTTGTGAGAATTTTTCTATATTCTTTAAACAATGCTGAAGCGCTGAGGCTTCCTCAAACTTAGACAATTCATAGCTGGGCCAGGGCTAGAAAAACAACATGAGTGTCATAACAAAGAAACCTCATACTAAGCATGACTACAAAGAATGGTTTTGTGGCATGTGACAAATCTGCTCAACCACATAAGTGAAAGAAACACTACCAATTCCCTTCTGGCCATCCTGGCTTCATAAATAACATCCCAACAAACTCCGCTTGCTTGCCTATGGCACCATTTTCTCACAAACTGTGACCTTAAAAAAGAAACCTAGTTAACAGGCCCACAAAAGATAGAACCTCTTTTAATCACTTTAGAAAATGTTTTAAAAGGTGATTTCTGTACAAATAAGGCTGTCTGTGAATGTAAACTCCTTATCTAACTATAACCAAGAAAATAAAGTTTAAAGGGTGACATGAAAAAGGGGTAATATTAAGAGACTGCTTAAATTGTTTACTTCTGGAAACCTAAGCCATTATCAGGTGCTTTGAGGCCTTTCTTTTCAACATTGGCCATGTCTTAAAATATGCAGAACAGATTACCAAGGGATTGAATGGTTAGCTAAACTCTGATGGAATGATTCATTTCAATTTGCCCTGCAGTGTTAAGAAAGCTTAATGCCTCCTATCAAGAGTAAATATCACACATCCTGTTTATACATACTGGCTTATTGTCCAAGGTTCTTCAAAGAACTGGTGACACCCCCCAACTCACACTCAACCCAACCCCCCAACTTCCTCTCACTAGTGTGATATATTCCTCCTCACTTTTAAGAAGCACCTCCCTCAACAAAATAGTCTGTTACAGTAAATTTTAAAGAAAATACTTTATTGTGTCATGAAAAAAGGCATCAATCAAAACTAGATTCATACTTGTTTGAAAAAAATTTGAAAATTTATTAGACAGTATGTGGACATCCTGTTCCACATGGGAATGAGAAGATGCTATAGGTTCTCTAAGTATTGCACAGTCTGAAAAAACACCAACAAAAAAAAAGGGGGGGGGAAGGAGGGAAAAAATCACATAATCTTGGGAACCATATCACATTATGAATAATCTACCAAGAAACATTAAAAAAAAAAAACACTTTGTTTCTACAGTAGCTTTGAGTTTATAGTTGTTGGAATGACTGTATTCCATTGAAGACATCTCAGTAACAGGAAGCTTCATTTTAACAATCCCATGTGCAAATATTAATAAAAAAATATATAAAATAACGCAATTTATCTCTTGCCATCACCCCGGCAATCATAACATTTGTTAGATAGAACTGTTTTGCTTGAAAATAGTTAAGCTGTAAGTTTTGCCTGAAGCTCCATTTCTGCGGCCCGTTTGAGTGCAACATCCACTAGAAGCTGAAATCCACTAAAATCCTGGTTGAGGTCCGGTGGAGTAGGGGGAGGAGTGTTGAAAAGACCACTTTGTGTATTTGTGCTTGGTCCAGATTTACATGTGTCCTCTGGGTACATGAGGGAGGTGTCTGTAAAGTTGCTGGCTGCTATCTGCTGTATATCTGTGTTCTGTCCCACACCAACTGGCTGACAGAGAGACAAAGACGCATCTTTCAATGCAGTCACAGTGGTATGACAGATCACTGATGGACGAGACACAGCTGATCCTGGAGACGATGGCTTAGGGGACAGTGGCCTCCCTAGGGCTGGGTTGGGTCCAGCAGGACAGGAATGAAATGGGCTCTCCTCCAGAGCTGGCATGAAGTTTTTGATGCCCATTGCTGATTCCACAGAGCTCATTTCAGATATCTTGGCCCCACGGCGGGAAATTGTGAACTGATTTGGATCTTTGCCATCCTTTCTCAGCATGTCAGGGAGGAGCCTTCGGCGGGCGTTGATGAACCAGTTACAGACCTGAAATGATTTGGGTATGCTTTAACACTCAGCATACATTTTCTGAGAACCTTCTATAGATGCTTTATCTCTTTGCATTTAAGAAGACATGAAAAGACTTAATCGGAAATTACAAAGTTATTCCAACGTATTTGAGCCCAGACAAGAAAGAAAACTGCTTCCTATCATAAACCTGCTTCTCTCCCAACACAAATTCCCTTTTGTGTCTCATCATCCATAAACCTTTTCAGGAGGAAAATAAAGGTATAAATTCTCAAAAATGTTAAACGTTACTTGAGAGAAGGAGGTTTACCTTGACTCTCCCCCATATTAACCGATTACCTACTGCCCCAGCATTGAAGTTAATCAACTACAGGAAAATCTTTCCTGTATGAAAAGGGCCACGCCCCCAAGTTACCGATTCTTCTCAGTTCAAATCACTGTGTCAACAGACAGACATGAATTACCTCACTCAGGTCTGTCCTTGTTTAAATATCAAACCAGTTTCCTGGGTAATAGAGTAAGATTTAACCTCTTTTTTATGATTGTTGCACAAAGGAAGCCTCTTTTAGGCATTAAAGGAAATGTTTTTTGACAGATGACTGTCAAGTGTTTGTTTCTCTAAATAGCCAGTTATTAGCTATCAGCACTAGAAAGTTTAAAAGATATCTCCCACCCCAAGGAGGCACTTAATGACTTGACATACAGGAATGCTGTAAAATAACTTTAGGAAAAGAAAGAAAGGAAAGAAAGGAAGAAAGAAAGAGAAAAGAAAAGAAAGAGAAAAGAAAGAAATAAAGAAACTTGAGTGCATATACCTCATGTTCTTTTTTTCCTACCTGTAGTGTAGATAGATGTGTTTGCTGGGACAACAATGCTTTTTCTTGCTCTGAAGGATAGGCATTGTACCGGTGCTCATACAGCCAATCTCGAAGAATCTGCACAGATTCCTTGGGCAGGTTGCCCCTTCTCCTTCTCTTGCCTGAGCCGGCAGAAGAGGAAAGGTCCAGAGGAATGTCCATGCTGTCATCATCCTCAGTCTCACTGCCAGAGGCTACAACACCTAGGAAAGGACAAAGGCCAGCCGTCAACCGATTTCATCAGCAGAGCACCTACTGGAAAACTCATCTCTTTTGACCATTCAGTGTAAACATGTTTTCTCAGTCACTGAGAGGCAGGGGAAGGACCAGTGAGTGTTTTCTGTCCCAAAATACCAGAGCACATGTAAAGTCTCAAGAGTAATTTGACTAGAGGCACATTCTAGATTCTTAACCAGTTGTCAGATGCCCTTTCATGCATGCCCACTTTCCTAGGATTCAACTTTTCACATTCCTTTGGAAGGATACTCAAAAAAGTCCTTCATGTAATCCAACAGAGGAGACAAAGCCCCACCCCAAGGGAATAACAGCTTGCCACCTGTGCATCAGGAAAGGTGCTACAACAGATGGAATGTGTCTAACAACCTTTTTGAAGTCATTGTTATCTAGGATAAATCTAATGAGTGTTCTACTGTACATTTTAAATGCTATTCTTCCTCCTTCCTCTGAAGGTTTGAAATAAAAAGGGAATATCTGTACATTTTTTCACTGATATAAAGAGGGAAAATTACACGCTTAACCCAGTCAGAATTCTAAAGATAAAATGCATGTCAAAAGTTTCTGCCAATTCTACAGTCATTTACTTTTCATGGCTCCTTACTTTTATACAACACCACTTTTAATGGCCAGTGCTGGTCACTTTTTAGAAAATACAAACAACCAATTAAGTTTTCAGCGTTGTTGCAAAAAAAAAAAAATTTCTATTAGTTAAAGGTCAGAGATGCATTAAGTGAATAAAAATTTAAATTTCATATAAACTTCTACTGCCAGATTAATCTGAACCTAGAACACGAGGTGTCAATAAGCAGTTGTTATTTACATGACAAGAAAACAACTCTTTGAGATTTTCCCAAAGAAAAATCTCGTCTGTCGGTGCTTTAATCCCACTAGAAATTTTAAGAATTCACAAACCATTAAAGGATATTCAAATCATACACAGACTGGGTTCAACAAAAACTTAGACCTCGCCCTTTTGGACATGTAAACATAATTTAGAACTTCATATGCTATTAAACACACACACACACACATACCCCCACACACACACAAAGAACATGGACAATTTGTAGGATGTATTGATCTAAAATTTCAAGGACATAAATGAATCATAAACTAGCGCATGCTCAAACATACCAGTACTTCTACATAAAATTGATTAAACTAACACAAAATTTAAAGTTATGCATTCTTAACTTTGTTGATGTAAACTTAATTGAGTGGTTTACCTGGATAGGAAATAAAAACAGAATATTCCTCAGTGATAAAACTACTCAATATACTTTCGAGGACTTAAAAAACAAAAACATCCTTTTAAAGCCTTTTAACACAATGAAACTCAAAGAGCTACCCATTCAAAGGTTTGATGATGAGATACTCTCCAGTTAGTTGAGTCTGACTTTATTTGGTGACACATGATTAGTTTTGGACTGCAGGGGGCAGAAGGTATTGGAGAGTGTCCATAGAAAAGGCAGGACCTTCCCAAGACCAAGTAAAAACCAAGTTCTTACAAAAGAGCAGGATGACTGATAAAAACCCACACCTGAAACCTGTCTGATCATATTAACCAATGTCACCCCAATGATTTTTTTTTAAAAGAGCAGGATCTTGCAAATTCACTTTAGCTCAAGCCTTAATAAACAGCTATCAATAAACCAATCACAGAAGAATCCTAAATGTTAACCCCACATATTTGATGTTTACCTTCCCAGAAGCTTTCATTAAACTGCTTTATTACTTTTTTAATTTATTGATTTTAAAGAGACAGGAAGGGAGAGAAAGAGAGAAACATTGATTTGTTGTTCCACTTATTTATGCATTCCTTTGTTGACTCTTGTATGTGGCCTGGCCATTGATGGAACCCCCAAACCTTATGGACTATGGGGATGACAGTCTAACCAACTGAGCTATCCCAACAAGGCTCATTAAACTGCTTTAAAAGAAAAAGAGGTACATTTAAAACTGAAACTGCTTTCACTGTTGAAAAGATGAGAAAAATGTCAAACTCATATTAAAATTTGGGTGAAGAGCTCTTAATATTAAAAAAACTTAATAAATTATAAATGAGTACATTTTATATTTGCAAAGAAATCTAACTTTTTAATTCTTTTAAGTACTTGAATAACTAAAGCAAATTAGTTTAAACTCCTCAATGTCTGAAAAGCCAGACATTCTTTTCAAAGTTGTTATCCCTCCTCCTTTTTACGATTTTTTTAAAAACAGTTAAAATTTGCTCATTAAACAGTGAATTCTCAACTGTAAGTTGAGAATAAAGAATTTAAAACAACAAAAAGACCCTGAAGCCTGCACTTCTATCTGCTGAAGTTTGACAAGGAGCCTGATCTTTTAGAATAGGTTAATGACACTCAAAAGCAGGTTTCAGTTAAGCAACACCAAACTGCAGTGCGACTTCACTCTGTTCTCAGTTCATTTAAACAAATGAATGCCAGGCCTCTGGACCTCTTAACAAATATTTCCAATATGTGCACAAAAGCTGAAGTAACAGGAAGTTAAGACTTCAGTCTCTTGGCTACACCAGCTGATATTTCACTGCAGCCAACCACGTTTGCTGCTGTCAGGACTATTTTCATTAAAACTCTCCCTCCGGATTGTGGCTCAACTTGGAAAAACAAAAAGACTTTTCCACGTTACTCATTTCCTATTGTAACAGAGCCTTTGAAAAGTTTCCCGGTTTACGACTTGTTTCCAAACGTCCTGCTCTCTGCTTACACTTTTTAAAAATATGTGGTTGGGGGGAGGGGTGTGGGATCACAAGCCTCTTTCACTCCCATCCACATACAAGGAAATGCTGTTTAGAAAGCCAAAGGATGGCCTATGGCTCCCACGGGTCTAGAAAGCAATCTCTTCGTTTCTGAATAGGAGTGGGGCGTGCGAAAGAGCGCCAGGGAACAGCGGCAGAGTATCTGGAAGAGGCTAGAAAAGACCCTGGAAACAGCTTCGCGTAACCGAAGGAAACGTTTAAGTACACGATTAGGGGGAAAGCAAGCCTGACCTCACCGACTCCCAGATTACAACAGCTCAGAAGTGACAGGAATCGTCCTCACCCCGAGGGGTACGTGGCGGGTGGCTGCCACAGAACCAGGTTAAAGCAAGGATCCCACCGTCAGGAACGATGCGCTAAGACACTCTGGGGCTTTTTCTTTCTGCTCGGCCGAGCGCCTTTGGGGGAGAACTTTGGGCATCCTCCGCTTCCTAAGGCGAGACACTGTGATCCCAAACCAGTGCTCCCACTTCTACTCTGGGTAGAGTCTAAGGTGACCTTGTTTTTCAAGGAACCTTGAAAAGATGCTCAGACTCTTTACCAGACCGACCCCAGTCCCAGCCGGGGGTGGGGGGAGGGAGGGAGGACGGTGGGAGGGGGACTTCTTCCAGAGCCCAGGCCGAGCGGCTCGGAACGCGGCCCCCACCCCCCCCACCCCCCCAGGTAGCCGGCGCGGCGCGGCGCGGGGTGGCGGGGCCGAGGCGGCCGCGAGGACGGGAGGGGGGCCCGGGGGCGGCCCGCCTCGGGCTTTTGTTCGGCGGCGGCGTCCCCGCCGGCACGGAGCTCGGCCCCTCCAACTGCAGAGCGAGCACCGCCGGGGCCTCGGGAGTCTCAGGTTACACGAAACCGGAGACGGTGCCGAGAATCTCTACATGCGGAGGGGCCTGCCCCCCCCCCCCGGAGGATTTAACAAGAAAACCTAAAAAAAAAAATAAAGTTAAGAGAAACCGGGCCGTCCCGGCGGCCCCGCACCCGGCGCGAAGTTTCCCGTCCGCCACGCAGCGCTCATTGTTTCCAGGAGTCGGCGCTCGGCAGCAGGACGCGCCGCGCCCGGCCGCTGCCTCCGAGGCCCCCGTCCTGCGGCCAGCGGCGCAGGGGGCGACCCGAGGCAGCCAGGGCCGCGCGAGGAGCGAGCGGCAATGGGGGCGGGAGGGGTGGTACCCAGAAACTGCCGGGGGAGGGGCGCGGGTAGGTACCCCTAAAAGTGCCGGGGAATCGGCGAGGGGCGCCCGGCGGTACCTGGGCAGAAGGGCGGGGGGGGGGGGGGGCCCCCCCCCCCCCGCCCGGCGGGGCGGGCCGCCCCGGGGGCGGCTGTGAGGAGGGGGTGAGGCGGGGGGCGCGGATGGGGGAAGCTCCTCAACGCGGGGAGCCCGAGCCCCGCGGGCGCCCAGCTTTGCACTGGGCTCTCCAGGACCAGTCTTCAGCCCCCCACCCCCGCACCCTCCAACACACACACACACCCCCCAACTTATCCCCGGGAGCCCCCGCGCCCGCGGGAGAGTCCCCCCCCCCCGGGCAGGATCCAGACCTGTCAGTCCTCCCCGAGTAGACATGGCCTTCCACGGGCAGCCGCCCGCGTGCGCCCCGCGCCGTTACGTGGCCGAACTCCCAAGCGCCGAGTTGCCGCTGCTGCCCCCTGAGATCTCACGGGGCTCCGCTGGGAGCCTGCTCCCCACGCTGACGTTTGCGGCCCGAGGGGAGGCGAGTCTCAAAGGCCCCAAGGCCAGAACCCAGAGCCCAGCAAAACCCCGGGGCTGAGACGGGCCGGGGCGTCGCGTCCCCGGGGGAGGCGGCCGCGTTCTAACTGAATTGTTCTAACTGTCCCCGCGGGGCCGTCCGAAAGAATGCGGAGCCACGGAAACTCCGGGCCCCACCGCGCGTGCGCGCAGCGCCCCCTCCCTCTCCCCCCTCCCCCCCGCCCCCCCGCCCGCCGGCGTCCCCGCGCGGCGGCTCGCTTCTGTTTTGAGCCACTTCACCTAAATCACAACAGAAAAGCCAGCGGCGGCCCACGACGGAACACTCGGGGCACCTCCCCGTCACGGGCTCAAAAGTTCACTGCAGGAGGCAGCTAACATTCTCTGACCTTTCGTGGTGGCAGGCTTTTTTTTTTTTTCTTCTCTCTCTCTTCTTTCTCTGGTGTATTTTGCTTTGAAGCCGGACTGACGGCAACTTTTAGCGGTGAGGCTTCCAGAACGTTTCGTGGAAACAATGACAGACGCACGCGTTGCCCTTACAACCAAGCCTGCTCGTCACTCTGGGGCTCGTTCCTGCCCGCCGCCGCCGCGAGCTGCCCGCCGCCCCAGCTCCTCGTCCCGCCGCCCCACCTCCTTCGTGGGAAAACTTGGGAGGCCGGGAAGTTCTCGGACTACCTTCCCCAAGTCCCCGATCCCCGAGGGCGAGCGGGGCCGGCGTCTCGTTCCTCTCGGTTGTGGAAACACTCGCACCCCCAGAGAAGAGAGTGTCCGGGCCCAGCTCGGGGGGATAAGGGGTTGGGGGTGGAGTGGGAACCCCGGAATCCAAGCCCAACTTTCAGACAAAGGCGCTCCTGGCTCGCCGCCGGTCGCGACGGGGAAGGCGAGGCGGGGGTGGGGTGGGGGGTGGCGAGGAGGTACCCCGGGAGCAGTGGGGCCCTCACCTCCCCCGCCCAGGAGAAGCCGCGAGCAGCCACGCGGCGACTGGGGGGGAACGTGGGGTGTCAGGGCTGAGACAATGAAACTTGGAGGCGCACAAACAAGGCGGGGAGCGTGTTTCTTGACAACGTGCCAGCGGCGGCGGCAGCGTGGAGAGGCCCGTCCCCCCACAACAGCCCCTCGTGCGGCGTCTGTCGAGCAGCAGCGCGGCCGCCACTGCCGTTTCAGGCGCAGCCGCAACAAAGAGCGCGGCCGCGGCCCCACGCCCGACAGCCCGGGCCGGCCAAGTCCACAAAGTCACTGTGGCCGCGGGCCGGCGGCGAGCACGCTTCCCGGGGACACGCTCCCCGCGGGCGGCAGCCCTGCGCGCAGCCCTCCTTACCTTTCTTGCTTTTCATCCTGGAGCTCCCCTCCCAGCGCGGGGCGCCGCTGGGGTCTCGGGGGTGAGTGGGGGGGGGGGGGGCGGGCAGGAGCGGGAGCGCAGCGGGCAAGCGGCTGTCCTCCCCCGAGGACTCTCCGGGAACTTGTGGGACGAGCCGCCGCAGTGAGGTGCCACCGGGCGCGCTCGGCTGCCGGGCGCCCGCTCCCGGGGTGGGATTCCAGTTGACACTTGGGCTTCCTCCTGCCGGGATCTGCTGGCAGCCGGCCGGGGGCTCTCGCTCGCCCGACGCGCTCCCCTCCCCGCGCCGCTCCTTTGTTCCCCGCTCCTGAGCGGCGCACCTCGGCGCTGTCAGAGTGCGAGGCGAGGAGGGAAGGTACAGGAGGTCCTGCCTCCGCCCCCAGCCGCCCGCCCCGTCCCCCGCCCGCCCGCCCGCCCCTCCCCCGCCCCTTCCAGCCGGGGAGGGCTGCACGCGGGCCGCGGCCACACCGCCTCGCTCGGCGCCCCCGGGGCCGCTGTTACCGGTCCCTGGGGGGGCGGGGGGGCGGCGGACCAGACACCCGAGCCCTCCTCCCTGCTGCGCGCACGCCTCACGCCTCCCCCTCGTTGGGCCACGGCCACCCCAGCCCAGGGCCCGGGGTTTCTCCTTTTGGGGCCTCTCTTCCCGGGGTCCACGAAGGTGTGTGTGTGTGTTTGGTTGGGAAACTGCAACAGATGGAAACCGGGCCGCCCCCTCCTTTCTCTCCGCTACCCCCGTGGGGGGGGGGGGACGCACGCGCGCGTACACACACACACACACGCACACGCACACACGCGGTGTTTGACAGCTGCCCCACACTCGGCGCCCGGCTCCAGCCGCCTCTGACTGCAGGGGCGGGGCCCCGCAGGGAAAGTATCCGGACAAGAATCAACTTCTTCCCGAGCGCGCGGCTGCCCTGGGCTGGCGGGCGCGGCGCGGCGCACCCTTCTCCTCCGGGGGCTCTTCCTCCCACAGCCGCGGCGCGGGGCCGGCGTGGGGG
>JAAGEH010000480.1:28926552-29053529 GCA_011751065.1 Lasiurus cinereus | reverse complement strand
TCTCTCTCTCTCTCTCTCTCTCTCTCTCTCTCTCTCTCTCTCTCTCGGACCCGGGCAAGCTGCCGCCTTTATGAAAAGGAGGTGGATCGAACCGGGGCTGCTCATCTTGTTTCGGTAAAGTCTTACTTTTTTCAGACTTAAGCTCTGCGAGGGGGATCCCCCCTTCTCTCATCGGATATTTCAAAACTAAGTCATGGAGAGAAAAGAAAAGGAAAAAAAAAAACACCACGCATGCTCCTGTAGGGTTATTTTTGGTTGAGAAAGACTCCACCAGGAGGAGTTCCTTGATGAAATTACCCTTTTCCAAGACCAGGTCCTGTTTGGCTGATTCCAAGAAGCGCATCCCCCCTCCCCGCCCTCTGCTCGGGGCCGAGTTTTCCCGTGTGTGTCCCGTCGCTTTGAAGCGAACGAACTGTCACATGCCACGGCGAGACTCTCACCGCCACTTAAAAGAGAGAAAAAGTCCCCCACGTAAACAGCCCGGCAGAGACGTCAGCGCCGGAGGCGGCCCCGGTTGCGGCTCTGCGCGCTCCTTGTTTTGTAACCTCAGTGGCGAACCGGCAGGAGTAGCTCCGTGGAAATAAGGTTAGACCCGAGGGCTGAGGCAGCCAAACGATGACTAACTAGACTTTGGAGCCTCTGTTTTCGGATTAAATTAAAGCCAGCCTCCCACCCACACTCACCCTCCCAAAAAAAGACACCCCCGCCAGCAGAGTGAACCGAGGCCAGAGTTTACAAAGCTTGGGTGGTTTTTCCAATTACAGGGCTTAAAATGAATAAACAAGGGGAAAAGCGTCACACTCGAAGCAGGCAGCGACCCTACGACTTTCCCCCCCCCCTTCGGTGTTTTGCCGACTGATCAGCACCTAAGGGGAACACACTTCTGAAACGACAAAGCAAATGAACTTGGTTCCTGGGGCAGAGCAGCGCCCCGCGAGGTCCCCCGCAACTTGCTGGGGCGCAGTTCCTGCCCTGGCCCTGGCTGCAGATGAATCAGCTGCTGCGCCGGGAGCGGCACAGATGTGGGGCCGGGCCGGGGGGGGGGGGGGCGCCCGTTAGAGGGCCGCTCCGTTCCAGCGTTTGAAGGCTTGTTTGTTGCAGGGATTGGTGGCTCACATCCGCTGGGGAACCGGGGAGGAGGGAGGGGAGACGCCGGGAGGAGGAGCCGGGCCGGCCCACGCCGCCACGCCGCGGCCTGAGTGGCAGGAGCCTCGTCGGGAGCCCGGCGGTTACTGGGGAGACGCTTTGTTTGCCAACTTCCAAAGTGGCCGCGGCCACTCCACAAAACACGCCTCCGGGCCGCTTGCAGCCGCTCGCGACCGAAAAAAAAAAAAAAGTTTCCTTCTTCCGCGTGCTTATCCTTGGCCACGCGATGGCTCTCATTCTGTACACAAAGGCACCTTTTCGTCTCTAAATGAACTTGGCTAATGCCCGCGATTCTCTGGCAACCGAGAGAGGAAGCGAGTTGATAGCTAGAAAACAAACTTTAGGGGCAGGGGGAGGGGCGCACATAATTTCTTTCAAATTGCGAAGAGGGAAAAGTGGAACTTGAAACGCTCTTGCTTGGAGGTCCGGATGGCTAGATCCGGCCCATGCTCACCGTTTGCCGGAGCGCATAATACCAAAGCCATTATTAGAGCTAGTGAGGTGGGCCGAAGAGGAGCCCGGGCACCTGTCGGTGGAGGACTCCCCTGGTAGAAGAGGTCTTGTTTGGGCTTTGGCTTTGAAACGTTGGTTCATTCTGAGAAGTGCCTGGAGACTGCAAAGTACAGGCAAAAAATATCAGCAATTGCTTAGGATATTTTTTGTTAACCGTGTTTGCTTTTCCCAAGGTGGAAAAGCAAGTTTTAGTCCTGCCTCTGTCAATGCTAGTGCCCATCTAGGGGCTCTCTGTAAAACTGATCCAATGACAAGATTTTTTTCCAGAGCTAAACTTTTTTTTAATAAAAGTATTTGGATTTACATGTGCTACCTATTATTTGCTGAGTTCATATGAATGTTAATTAAATTGGAAAACTGGTGCTCAAGAAGTCTGCTAATAAACGTTTTTCACTATTAGCTTTTCCCTCCAGGCACACCTCGTTCCAATGGGTGTCTTATCTTCTCAAGCTGTCCCAAGGCCAAGAAAAGAAACAGGGCTGTTAAAGTTATTTTTCACAGCCTTCGAGCCCTTCAGAGGCACAAAAGCCAGAAAAAAAATGTATCAATACATCCAGTTATTTGGATGCCAGGTCCAGGAAGTAACTGGAGAATATTTCATTAATCTGCTCAACAATCATTGATTAAGCAAGCATTCCATCTGGCCCTGTCCTAGGTGAAGAGGAATGATGACCCACTCAGTCTTGTATTCTTCCCTTTGCTTCTAATCTCTGGGGGACAGATATTTTTTTTAAACGTATATGTAGACTGCTGGGCTCGCACAAGGATTTTATAGTCATCTCTTCGCATCTCAGGTGTGGGGGTGAGACTACTTAAAGAAAGCTGACCATAGTCTTTTCAAGGGCCTGGGGCGGGGGCTACATCCCTCTTATGATTTTATCGACCCCATCAGGATTATCTCCATCTCTTAATTACATGATTAATGTAACTCGTAAGACTACTCTTTAGTGTGTAATCACTTTTCTCCTAGCCTGCACTTCTCTCCCATCCTTCCCTCCCGCCCCCGTAGCCCAGTCCTCCTTTTCCTTTGCCTAGAGGCTTGGATTCGAGGGGACAGAGTAGAGATAATTTGAGTACAGCCTTTACCCTCTTTCAGCCTCATCTTAAAGCTGTGGTGTGCTTTACAGTTTATGAAACACTTAGGTGGCCTTACTTAACAGTACAGTGAAGTATGTTATTATTTTTCCCTGTAGTCAATATAACTTAACATCCAAATATAACAAAGCTAAAAGGTATAAAACCAAGTGCTGGGCATAAATTGCCTGGCTTTAAATCAGGTGTTCTCTGTCACCCTTTCTTAGAAGATCCAATAGATGTGGAAGGCAGTACATAAAACAGATTCTAAGCACAGGTGATGGTATCAGGGCCTACTGATCATATGTGGTGATTACTTCAAAATCTCTTCTTTGAAATCTACCAGTTTTACAAAAGGGTCTCTTCCAACCGACCAGCTTTTTGTGCTTTGTGTTCTTTTCTGTTTTTAATTAAAAACAAAATGCTAAAAAGCTCAAGCAAGAAACTAGTATACAAAGTTAAACGTCAAAGACCTTAATTCCTCTCCATTCTCCTAATGTGCATATGTATACCACACACAAATGTAAGGGATTTTTTATTATTTGCTGTTTTCAAGTTGACTGGGCCTGGGATGGTCCCAGGAGTCTGTGATATCCTGACCTAAATTTAGGTATCCTCAATGCTACCGTCTACCTCAGGGTCTCAACCACAGCCTTTTTAACAACTGGAGCTGGCCCTAACTGGTTTGGCTCAGTGGATAGAGCGTCCATCTGTGGATTGACAGATCCTGGGTTGCAGGTTCAATCCCCAGTTGGAAACATGCGGGAGGCAGCCAATCAGTGATTCTCTCTTATCATTGATGTATCTGTCTTGCTCTCCCTCTCCATTCCTCTTTGAAATAAATAAAATATTTAAAAAACAACAACAACAATTGGAGCTGGATAATCTTTGTTGTGTATTGTAGAATGTTTAGCAGCATGCCTGGCCCAAGCAATACTTGTCAGTAACACCCATCCCCCAAGTTGTGACAAACAAAAAACAGCCCAGGCATTGCCAGATGTCCTCCAGAGGGATGGAAATGGGCTGGGGTGGGATTGGTGTGGGTGGGGCGAGGATCATCTCTGCTTGAGAACCACAGATCTAGCTCAACCCTTTCTTTATTTCTTCCGTAACACCACACTTTAAATTACAGTATTTTGCTATTTGACTATTAACTAGTTTATTTTGCTGTGACTCCCACTAAATAGACTTTCAGATAACCACACCAGATGTTAACTTATTCCCTTTCTCCTACTTCGATGAATGTAGTTAATCCATTCACATGTGTCCATTATCTTCCCAAAACTATAGAGTTCCCATCTGTAATAGCAACAAAACGACGAAATATCCAGAAATAAAATTAACAAGAAATATGTGTAAGCTTTATGAGGAAAACTAAAGTTCTACGGAGAGACATGAAGGAAGACTAAAGTAAAATAAAAACTATAACACTGTTTTTAGCAAGATTTAGTAATGAAAAAAGAAGGATGTTTATTTTCCCCAAATCTTTAAATTCAAAGCAATTTCCATGAAAATACCAACAAGGTTTTGTTTGTTTGTTTGTTTTGTAATGATCACAGTCCATAAAAATTAAAGATATCACAATAGCTGGGGAAATTCTAAAAGAAAAAGTTGGATGGGAGAGGATAGGGGAAGATGCTCCAAACATTAAAGTGTGTTTTGAAGTTGATAAAAATTACAATGTAAAAGTTTTGTACTGAGAATAAAAAGGAAACACAGAACAATGAGACATTAGAATAAAGAGAGAGATGGAGATGTTGGCAAAGGTGGCTTTTCAGTTCAGGGATAATTGAATTGAAATAATTGACTACTTTTAGTTGAAAATGAAGCTGGATCTCTGTCTCCTTTAACAAAAATAAAATTCATTGAGTCAAAGATTGAAATACATTAAATATGTTCTAGAACAGTGATTCCCCAGAAGGTGTGTGTGGCGAGTTGGCCTCCCAGGGACATTTGACATTGTTTGGAGACATTTGGTCATTACTAGAGAGGAGGGGAAGCCACTGGCACCTGGAGAATAGAGGCCAGGGATGCTGCTAAACACTCGACTACACACAGCATAGAGACTACACACAGCATAGACGTCTGCAAGAAATTATCCCGTCCAAAAAGTCAATAGTGTGGGGGCATGAATATGATCTTGGAATGGTGAAGACCTTTCCAATTAAGACACAAAATTGAGAAAAAATAAAATATGTAAATGTTTATAAGCATTTTGTTTTTGTTTTGTTGGTTTTTTTAAACTGTGTTTGAGGAAAAATCCCATAAACTTTTCAAAGCGAAGTACTTGCGGCACATGTCAGGCATCATCAGACCAATGTACCTAATAAATGAAGACCTCATAAAAATCATCGAAAGAATTCTGTTTTTAAAAAGTTGGGCAAAGGAATCCAAATAAACAAATTTAAAAAATAAATCATAAAAATAGTAATTACAATTAAGTAAATTGGATTGAGCTGGTATTGGAAGATTAATAATATACTATGTTGATTAGCGCTATATTTTTAAGCAAGGTACAGAAAACTATAGTATCCCTTTTGTGTTGAAATTTTTATGCCTATATATATTGAAATGATACTCAAGGAAATAGTAGCAATGGCTACCTTTGGAGGAAGAGACTGGGTAAGGGAATGGGATACATGGTAAGCAGGCTATTTTTTTCTTCTACTTTTTTTTGTACAAGCCTGAACTGAGAGAGAGAGTATGTGTGCCACTTGAGGTGAAGTTAGTGAAGGCAAGTGTCCAGTCATTGACTGGTACCTGGGGCCTAGCCCATCATTTTATTTTACCTTCACCTATTTCTTCTTCTGTGCTCTTCCTTTCAGTAGATCTGAGTTTCTGGCCTGCCTCATTTTTCCCTCTCTAAAGAACTTCTTGTAACATTTTCTTGCAAGGCAAGAAATTTGTAATAACTAAATACTGTGGATTGTAACTATGGATATAATTTATGTACCAATCCCCAATTATCATACATTTTAGCTTTGGTTTGGGTTTGAATTAGAGAGGATTTTTGCAAATACTCTACGCCCCCTCTCCCTAGGGGGATCTAAAATAGGACAAAGTTGTATATGGGGCCTTTAAAACTGGCTCTGCAGTTCAAGAATCTTGGGTAGTTAATCATTAGCAAGTGTGAATAAGCCCCAATGACACCCTGGGAGCTCATTATTCATTGCCTTTTACAAAAAAAAATAATAACAAAGGCCACCAAACCATTTACATTGTTGAATTGGATGAGCAAATCTGCAAAATTGGAAAGGTTAATTTTGATGCAGGTAATTTTTGCAGACAATTTGGTCAAGTATTACAATACTTAAAAAGAAAGCAAGATGCTTTTCCCAGAATTGAATTAAATGCCATGAACGTATGGATGGAGTCAGCATATCCCCTGAAAGGCAAGAAACATTAAGTAAAGGCTTTCTCTTCTCCTGGCATATGTTTAAAAGGGAACAATCTGTTATCTCCCAGTGTTTTCATCAGGCTTCCACAGGATGTCATGCAAAAGCCAAAACAATTCTTCCGTATTACCTTAAAAGGGAGGAAGACATTCACTCCCAAACTACTTGGATATACTTCATTTTTAAAACTTCGATACATTTTTTTTCTCTTCCCCACCCATTTTGGAAGCTCGCCTCAGCAACACTTTTGCGAACTAGATCAGCGGGGCTCTTCCTCAGGGTGAAACAGATATCTAAATCAGTCCGGACTTTTCTCTCCCCTTTTGTTTGTGCTGGAAACAACTCACATACATGTCTACTAGTTCAGAATCAATTTTAGTTTTTTTAAAAGTATATTTTTATTGATTTCAAAAAGGAAGGGAGAGGGAGAGAAATGGAAACATCAATGATGAAAGAGAATCATTTATTGGCTGCCTCCTACACACACACACACACACACACACACACACACACACACACACCCGGGTTCAAGCCCACAACCCAGGCATCCAGGCATGTGCGCTTGACGGGAACTGAACCTGGGACCCCCTCTCTCCTTCCTTTCACTTTCTCACTCTCTCTCTCTTCTTTTGGATATATTATCTCTTGATGGGAATCACAAATCTTTTATTTGTCCTTAATAGTTTGTCTTTCACAAGAATCCCATTTAGCTTAAAAAAAGAAAAACTAAACAAAACAACCCTTTGAAAATTGGGGCCTAGATTTCTTGAATTAGGTTCACTTTGTTTTCATCTGATAAAATATGCTCATCATAGCAGCTTCTTTTGGGAAAAGAATACAGCAAAAGCCTACACAAACTTCTTAATCAGTCACTTGTCCCTTCTTATTGTTCTGACCAAAAAGTAAATTTCCCAAAGGACTAATGATTCTGTAACCACAGTGCTTTGCCTGTGTCATTATTTCATTGAACCTGGAAGAATTCTTGAGACATCCTCAATCTGAAACACAAGTCCTTCCATGTAGCTTTGAAATCCAGTTCACAAAATAACCTCCCTGCTTTTCATTCTAACAGTGTTGTTTAGAGAAAGATTACTCTCTAATATAACTTAAACACACACTTGCTTTTCCTAGTTCTCTCTTACACCCCTCAAATATATCTTTTATTATATTGTAAATGGTAATCAAACCACTTCTGTATTTTAAAAAATGCAAAATAGACTGGTCAGGTGACTCAGTTGACTGGAGCATCATCTCATACACCAAAGGTTGTGGGTTCGATTCCCGGTCAGGTCACATACCTAGGTTGTGTGTGGGATCCCTGGAATCCCTGGTTGGGGCATGTGCAGGAGGCAATCAATCATTTAATGTTTCTGGCTCTCTCTCCCCCTCTCTCTCTCTCTTGCTCTCCCTTCCTCTTTCTCTGGAATTAGTAAAAAACGTATCCTTAGTAAGGAATTTTTTTAAAAAGCAACTTAAACTTAGTCCAGGAAGAAAAAGTAAATTCTGTTTGCTCATATTCAGGTTGTATAAAGAAGACTTAACTAAGTTACTGTTAAGGACTCCTTATATGCTATTAGATTATGCTAGAAAAATAATTTAAATACTGAAATGGGAAATTAATATTCATTTCTGATTTAGCTGTAAGATTAGAATGCCTTGCCTCCACGCTTGCTGTCTCTGTTACAGAGTAGTCAGTCCTAGTTATGGATTTTCCATGAGAAATAAAACTGAGAAGTTTTAGAGACATTCAAAAAGAGTTTGTACACTTTCTTTCAGTTAATGAAATTGAAGGTGTATTTTCTCTTACCTTCCAGATCCACTCCAAGACATTATTTGAATGTACACCGAAACAAAACAAAAATAAAATTGTGTATCTCTAGGATTCAGCTCTACCTGTTGCATCATGATTGCCTATGTGTAGCCCTGAATATAAGTAATGCCTATGCTGTTGGGGGATTGTGGCTTCTCACTCTCTTTTTTCAAGTTTTCTGCAATGAGCTTGGATTCTTTCACTTTCATTATCATGAAAAGCAATAGGTCTTATTTTTTTAAGCTAAAAAAAGCTGCCTATCCTTGGCACCAGGTTCTAGGTGCAATTACTGGTTCTACACCTGACCTGGAATAGAAATATTATTAACTTGACAGATAGTGATAAATATTCCTGAGTGGTCACTAGGTGCAAAGTTGTAATCTGGTTTGTGCGAAGGTAAAATAAGTAAGCAAAGTAGGTGAATGTGCTAGGAGTTCAAAGGAGGAGGAAAGATGAAGAGCTAAGTGAATTTCAAAAACTGAAGGAAGTAGATTTGAACAAGGATTTGGAGAAAAGGAAGCTTTTTAATCCTGAGGCACGTGACCTGTTCCTCACTCCTGATTGGCGTTCAGTGCACAGTCTTTCCTGATTGGCTAATTCAAAGGGAGGGCTTGGCCTTTGCTGTTTCAAGATGGCGGCCCCCAGCGGAGCTGCAAGTCCCCCGGCCGACATGGTGGCTGCCCCGTCGCATGACCACAGTGGTGGCTGCGAAGGTCAGCAGTCCAAAATGGCGGGCTTACACTGCTCCTTTGCCAGAAAACGTGCCTGGTTTATTCTCACAGCTCTAGCAGCGGCGGTCTAATTTGAGGGACGCAGAGGAGGGAGTCACCAAAGGCAAACTCAGAAGGGATTTTAAAGTTGAATTACTAGGCGGAGGTGGGGCCGGGCTTCCTTCTGGAGGAAGCGAGGACAGCTTGACACGCGTTAGGAAGATGAAGTTTGCAGTTTTCTCCAGAACAAATTAGAGGCAGAGTCTGCTGAACAGGGTTTTAAAAAGTTAAAGGCCTGAAGTTTCCCTGTGGCCGTGAAGATGGAAGGGGTTTTTACGCTCGGTACTTTACTTTTTAAGAATAAGACAAGATTTACCTGCCTGATATTTGGCGCCGTACAGGCAATTACTACCAGCAAAGTATAGAAAACTATTGTTTATACTATTAAAAAACAGCGAGTCGCCCCGCGGAGAGCGTGGACCCGCTCCACGCCAGGCCGGGCCAGACGGGGCTGCACGAACCTGCTGTTTTCCTCCGCTCCTTCCTGTCCGCCCTGCAGAGGTCACCGGGCAGGGGTCACGGGGCAGGGGTCACGGGGCAGAGGTCACCAGGCAGGGGTCACCGGGCAGAGGTCACCGGGCAGGGGTCACGGGGCCGGTTTACAGGTGCCTGCTTCTCCGTGTCCCCGGCATCCTTGGAAGTGCTGCCCTGCAAGCAGGTGCTGACGGATGGCTGGCTGGCTGTCGTGATTGCATTGCTTCTCCCCATCGTGTGAACAGGCAGCTTCTCGCGCAGACCCTCCTGCCGGTGTTGCCGAGAGAGACTCCCCCCGTGGGGAAGGAGGCTGCCCCTCTTCCTGTGGAATAAAACTGCAGCTGCACACAGTTCTGGGCGGGTGAGGCTGGTGGGGTGGCGTGAAAGGGTAAATCTGGACTCTCAACCCTCACTCGCTTTGTGTGTAGGTGTGATAAAAAACAACAACAACAAAAAAAACGCATAACATGAAGATGGCCATTTTCATTATTTTCTAAGTGCACAATTCCGTGCATTGGGTACATTCCCATTGCTGTGCAGCCATCACCGCCCGCCACCCGCTCCTGCACACTTCATCTTCCCAAACGGAAACTGCGCTCATGAACCAGTGACTCCCTTTCCTCCCTCCCGCCGCTGGCAACTTCCATTGCGCTCTCTGTCTCCACGCACTGGAGCTCTCCAGGTCCATCCTATAAGCTGGGTGGCCTTCTGGGTCTGGCTTTTTTCACTTAGCATACTATCTCCAAGGTCACATGTTATTGCATGTGTCAGAATTTCTTCCTCATTTACTTTAAACATTTTTAATTTTTTCTTTAATTTTTATTTTAGAGAGAGAGGGGAGGAGAAGGAGAGAAACACCAACCAGCTGCTTGCTGTGCACGCCCCGATGGGGATCAAACCAGCACCCCTGGCATGTGCCCTGACTAGTGATCAAACCTGCCACCCTTCGGTGCCGTGGGATGACGCTCAAACCAATTGAGCCACACCAGCCAAGGCTTCATTTACTTTTGTAATCTTCATATAATTTCATCCTTACAAAACAGTGGTAAGAATAGGACAAAGAACTCCCATATACTCTTCATCACCCGGTTTCCTCAGATTTTTCACACACATTTATTTCCTTCATATATGTTCTTTTTTCTGAATCATTTGAGAAAAGTGGCAGATATGTTACCCCTTGAGCCCTAAATACTTCAGTGTGAGTTTCCTAAGAACAAGGACTTCCTCTTACATAATGCAATTATCAAAATTAGGAAACTAACACTGATATTATACTGTTACTCAATATACAGAAACAGATTCATAATTTGCTAGTTGTCAGATAATGTCCTTCAGACAAAAGCCAAAATTTCTAGACTAAGCCAATCTAGGATCACACGTTGTATTTAGTTGGCCTATCTCTTTAGTCTCCTTTAATCTGGAACAGTCTGTCTTTGTCATTCATGGCCTTAGCATTTTTGAAGAGCAAAGACCTGTTATTTTACAGTCTGACCCTCACTTTGGTATTATCTCATGTTTCCTCATAGTTAGATTGAGGCTGTGCATTTTTGACAGATATATCACAAAAGTGACATTATGTCCTCAGTGTATCATATTAGGTGGCAGATCATTTCAATGTTGACATCCCTTTACTGTAGTGATTTTCAACCTTTTTCGTCTCATGGCATACATAAACCAATTACTAAAATTCTGTGTCACAACAGAAATTATATAGTTTTGTCAATCTAACAAAAAATAGGTATGATTTTGATTGATTTACAAAAAAATAATAGCAGTAATTACCTATAGAGAGTTAGAAACATTGATGAGAGAGAGAGGGACATCGATCAGCCGCCTGCACGCCCCTACTGGGGATGTGCCCGCAACCAAGCATGCCCTTGATCGGAATCCAACCTGGGACCCTTCAGTCCATAGGCTCTGAGCCAAACCGGTTTTGGCCAATGTGACTTTTTAAAAATCAGGTGCCTATGTGGACTTCTGGTACCCATAATTAACCAATCAGATACAACTTTATTATGTGATGTAGCCAATAAGATGCAACTATATTATGTGGCCTATATATTTATGGTTCAAGACAAGGCACTCACACTGGATGGCTAATGTCATGTTGACTGTTGTCATTTTTTTAGTTGGGAATCTAGGGGAAAAGAGGTCAGTGCCACTGACTAAATACAGGTTTAAATCATGTATTTCATGTTTTAAAAATTCTTATGGTTTCAAACCTGGTTGAAAATTGTTGTATTATTGGGTAATGATAACATTGATTACTTGTTGAGATGGTGTCTAATCCATTATGATTCTAGTTTGAATCAAATATTACTGTCATATTTATCAATTGGTGATTTCTAACACCATCATTTACATTTATTTGTTGGCATTCTGCTATACATAAATGCTTTTTCTTCCCCATTTGTTTGTTTATTTATATCTCTGTGGATATATGGAGTCCTTTTAGAGAGTGGGTTATAGCTAATTACTATTATTCTTTATGTTGGTGCTCAGATTGTCTCAAATTCGGCCAATGGGAGCTCCTCAAACTGACCCCCTTAACCTTGTGATGACTTGACTTCATCATTATTTGAGGACTTCCTTATGTTTTGGAATGACAAAATGTTCAAGGGTCATATTGTTTTTTTCCCTGCCACAGCCCTGAAAGCAGTCATTTTTCCAATAAGCCCCAGCCATTTTCAGTAGAAAGTGGTATTTAGAAACTAAGACATGGGCTGTGTTTGCTTATCTCTATTGGAGTGTTGTGACTTCTACCTCTCAGTGGACAGAGGTAGAATGCACACACACACTCACACCTCTATGTCCATACAATATATTGAAAACCATGCATTCATACTGATACATTCTATTCCAACACCACAGGACTCATTTCAACCTTTCCACTTTTCAGTTTTAATTATCTTCTCTGACACTGAGAAACCTGTTTCCATTTACTCTCAAGATAATTATTATTTGTTCAATCTTAGAATATACCAGACATGTCTCTGCAAAGAACAAACCTGCTACAATAATTCAGTATTCATTTATTTTTTCTTTCCTCAAGGGTATAAGGTCAAAATACTATGTTTTAAATATATTTTTTTATTGATTTTTTACAGAGAGGAAGGGAGAGGGATAGAAAGTTAGAAACATCAATGAAAGAGACACTGATCAGCCGCCTCCTGCATGCCCCCCACTGGGGATGTGCCCACAACCAAGGCACATGCCCCCAACCGGAATCGAACCCGGAACCCTTCAGTATGCAGGCTGACGCCTCATCCACTGAGCCAAACCGGTTTTGACTCAAAATACTATGTTTTAGTTACTTGATTAGTTCTTTCTTCTACCCTTTTCAATGTGACTGTTATTCTTTTGAAATACATTTAAGTTTATTTTTTAAATTTATATTCCATTTTGTAGTTCTCACACATTCTTTGGATTTTATTATTATTTTTTGGTACTTAAAGGATTAGTGTGGTTCCAAAATCAATTCTGATTAGAAGGTTTATCTAGAGAAGTGTCAGTCCTGTAGATTCCTCTCACCATGTAGGTCACCAAGACCATTGGGTTCTAGTGTTCTCTTTCTGTTTTTTGTGGGTTTTTTTTTTACACAAACAAAAAGCAAATATATGTATATTTTTTATTATGCAATAGGTAGTTCATGATAGATTAACAATTGTCAAACTTTTATGCCTTGGGGCCTCTTTAGATTATAAAAGTTATTAAAGAGCTTTGGTTGGTTTGGCTCATTGCATAGAGCATTGGCCTGTCGACTGAAGGGTCCTAGGTTCGATTCTGGTCAAAGGCCTGGGTTCAATCCCGAATGGGGTGCATGCAGGAGGCAGCTGATCATTGGTTTTCTCTCATCATTGATTTTTCTCTCTCTCTTTCTCTCTCCCCTCCTCTCTGAAATCAATAAAAATATTTTTTTTAATATATTTTATTGATTTTTTACAGGGAGGAAGGGAGAAGGATAGAGAGTTAGAAACATCGATGAGAGAGAAACATCGATCAGCTGCTTTCTGCATTTCCCCCACTGGGGATGTGCTCACAACCAAGTTACATGCCCTTGACCGGAATCAAACCTGGGACCCCTCCTCAGTCCACAGGCTGACGCTCTATCCACTGAGCCAAACCAGTTTCGGCAAATAGGTTTTTTTAAAAAAGTTATTGAAGAGCCAAAAAGTTTTTGTGTATGTAGACTGTAGTGATTACATTTAATACATCAGAAATTAAAACTGAGAATTTTTAGCCATAGCTAGTGTAGCTCAGTTGGTTGGAGTGCGATCCCATATACTGAAAGGTTGGCAGTTCAATTTTTGATTAGGGCACATACCTACATTGCAAGTTTGATTCCTAGTCAGGGCATGTATGGAAGGCAACCAATCCATGATGGAAAAAATCCATTGATGTTTCTCTCTCTTTTTCTCTCTCCCTCCCCCTTCCTCTAAAATCAATAAGCATATCCTCAGATGAGAATTTAAAAAAAAAGAATTTTGGAAATCACTCCATATGTTTATAGATATCATCCTTATTTTTAATGTAGTTTTATAGTTCTCATTGTACGAATGTACCATACTTCAATTATTTTCTTATATTTGGGCATTTAGGCTGCAACTACAAATAATGTTGCAATGAAGAATCTCATGCATATGTATTTTTATAATATTGAAGGTGTATCTTGGGGACAGTTTCCTAGATGTGCAATTGTTGTGTCAAAAATAAACACATGTGTGGTTTTGTTAGATATTGCCAAATTCTATTTCACAATGGTTGTACCAATTTGCATTTCCACCACCAATAAATGGGAGTTCCTGATTCTCCACAGCCTTAGCAACAACGCATAATACAGGAGACAGACATGTAAATTAGTAATATATTAGATTCATAGTTTATCTACAAAGCTGATACCAGCCTTTTCTGGAACTTTATTTTCAATATTGATCTTGAATTAGCCAAAGCTGGCCCACATTCTCTATTCTGGTACTCTTAAATTAGGACTAAAGTTCCTGTCTGAATTGTTAGAAAATGATGTCAAGATGAAACCAATTCAATCATATTTGGTCATATACCAACCAAAGGAGAGAAAACTAGTTTGCTTAGGCAGTAACCTCAGTTACTGATGGCTTCTGTATTTCCTGTTTTAGATCCTGTAAGAGTTGTTTGAACTCCCAGCCCTTGGATTACAGTGGACACTTGCTACATGCTATTATTAGCTGGTACTAGCAATATTATTAACTAGATACTTATAATAAAAAGAATCATAACTAAGAAAAAACAATTATAATGCAATGTGATATGACACTGTATTAATTAGACTATATGATTGAGTTGCTTTAATAAGGACACATATCAGCATGAAAAGAATTTTATTTCTCTTTGTGTCACAGTTTGAACATAAGCACTTCAGGGCTGGTATGGCAGGTATGAGGTGTTGGGGACCCAGACTCCATCTATGTTGTTCTTCCAGCATAATTGCTTTTAGAAAAGAACAAGGGAAGGCTTGCCTATTTCTTTTCTTTCCTCCCTCCCTCCCTCCCTCCCTCTTTCCTTCCTTCCTTCCTTCCTTCCTTCCTTCCTTCCTTCCTTCCTTCCTTCCTTCCTTCCAAGAGATAGAAACACCAATGATGAGAGAGAATGATTGATTGGCTGCTGCCTCCATGTCCACCAATGGGGACCAAGCCTACAACACAGGCATGTGCCTCCGACAAGAATCGAACCCAGGACCCTTCAGTCTGCAGGTTGATGCTCTGCCCATTGAGACAAACTGGGCAGGGCTTGCCTATTTTCTTTTAACAGCCCAAGACTATATGGCAAGTATGATTTCTTCTTACATCTCATTAATTAGAATCAAGTCAGATGGTCAAACCCAAGTGCAGATGAGGCTGAGAAGTACACGCTTGGCTGAATGGCTGTGTGTTAAACTAAAATTTGGGTAATTCTATTGCTATAGGGAGAGAAGACAACTAACAGTCCCAGGTATAGTCCACCTGCAAATCACCCTAACATCCTGCTCACTCTTTTTCTTTTTTCTAGATGTCAGAGAGGAAGGGAGAGGGAGAGATAAAAACATCAATGATGAGGGAGAATCACTAATTGGCTCACCCCTGCTGGGGTTTGAGCCCACAACCTGAGCATGTGCCCTTGACCGGAATCAAACCTGGGACACTTCAATCCACAGGCTGATGCTCTATCTCCTGAGCCAAACTGGGTAGGGCACTTTTTATTTCTACACACAAAACACATTTTTCTCCTGATCTAATGAAACAACACAAAGTTCCATTTGTCCCCTCCATTCAGCTCGAAATCTAGGACCTCTGAGCGATATGCATTCCCTTGATCAAGAGTACTTGTGACTCTCATGTGAGCATCTACTGAAAAAGAAGCATCTGTCCTTCCCACCCTCAAGACCACCAAAAAGATAGTCTGAATTAAGAACAAGATTATAAAAATCCTCTCTCAGAAAGAAAAGGAGAGGGAAACAGCAATCATCGGACTACTGCAATGATGTAATGCCCACTGAGATTAAAGGCTCCCTGTCCTGGCAATAATATGTGTTTCTGTGTTAGACCCTGATTCTGCCAAGGAATCTCCTTCTTCATTGTCCTCTGTGGCCTTTGGCTTTGCCTCTGGAAGGTTCTTCACCTATTATCCTCCATAGCCACATCTGAAGTGCTATTAAAGAGTATGCTCTCATGTGAATTCAGTTGTGGGGACTGTGGGGATTGCTTTAGAGATTGAAGAATTACAGGTTCTTAAAGGCCAGTCTGTGCATTCTTAATACATTTCTGGTATATTTCTTTCCATTCAGTTCCTTGGTGAAGTAACCACAGCCATACATCTTGTCTGAAAAAAAAATGTTCTTAAACCTGAAGAGTCTATTCTTTTACTCACTGGCTGGTGCATGGCACAAACCCACACTCAAGTATTATGATGGGTACCCTGAGGCCATGTGAAAAAATAGGCTGACTTTGGAAAGCAACCAAACTTTAATCTGGCCAGCTCCCATTGTCTGGCAAAGAACACAAGAAAAAGCCTTAACAAAATGTTGGTGGAAATGTATTCCATTTCATTCTGTTTTCAGACTGGCTAATGTGTACCTGGAATCATCTCTCTCTCTTAGAACTTAAAGGCAGAAAAAGAAGTCAACACACATTCTTACTTTTCTCAAACACTTCCCCCAGAGCTGTGGGCCTGATTGGCAATGAGCAGTATTTTCCACTATATTGCAGGAGATAATTTGCCTGAAATTAATATACTTACTACAGCTTTCTTTTAGTCAGTGTTAGCATGGTATACCTTTCTCCAACCCTGTACTTTTAATCTGTGTCTTTATATTTAAATTGGGTTCTTTTAGGTAACATAGAATTGGGTCTTGTTATTTTATCCACCATGAGAGTCTCTGTCTTTTAATCAGCATATTTAGATAATTCACATGTAAAGTGATTATTGATATAGTTAGAGCTATTATATTTATAGATACTTTTTAAAAATAGTTTTATTGATTTCAGTTAGTGGACAGGGGAAAGAGAGAGAAATATCAATGATGATTTTTTTTAATGTATTTTATTGATTTTTACAGAGAGGAAAGGAGAAAGATAAAGAGTTAGAAACATCAATCAGCTGCCCCCTGCATGCCCCCCACTGGGAATGTGCCTGCAACCAAGGTACATGCCCTTGACCAGAATCGAACCCGGGACCTTTCAGACTGCAGGCTGGTGCTCCATCCATCGAGCCACACCAGTTAGGGCTCAATGATGATTATTGATTGGCTGCCTCTTGCACACCCCACACTGGGGATTGAGTCCGGAACTTGGGCACGTGTCTTGACCAGGAAATGAACTATTACCTCCTGGTTCATAGGTTGATGCTCAATCACTGAGCCATACCAGCCAGGCATAAATGCTTTTTATTATTTGTTCTTGTTCTGTTTGTTTTGTTTTAATCATCCACTCTTTATGCCTTCTCTGGTTTTAATTGAGCATTTTATTTTATTTTTTAATTAAATCTTTATTATTTAGATTATTACATTTGTTTCTCTTTATTCCCCTCCATAGCTCCCCTCCACCCGGCTCCCAATTCTCCCTCGGTACCCTTACCTCCCTCCCGTTGACCTCATCCATAGGTGTATGATTTTTGTCCAGTCTCTCTCTGTACAACCCTTATCCCTTTCCCCCTGAGAATGATCAGTCCACTCCCTTTCTGTGCTCCTGATTCTAGTATATTCACCAGTTTATTCTGTTGATCAAATTTTTAATTCGCTTAATTTTTAGATTCACTTGTTGATAGATATGTATTTGTTGTTCATAATTTTTTTTATCTTTTACCTTTTTCTTCTTCCTCTTCTAAAAGAGTACTTTTTGCCAAAACTGGTTTGGCTCAGAGGATAGAGCGTTGGCCTGTGGACTGAAGGGTCTCAGGTTTGATTCCGGTCAAGGGCATGTATCTTGGTTGCGGGTACATCCCCAGTGGGGGGCGTGCAGGAGGCGGCTGATTGATGTGTCTCTCTCTCATGGATGTTTCTAACTCTCTACCCTCTCCTTTCCTCTCTGTAAAAAATCAATAAAATATATTAAAAAAATAAAATTAAAATAAATAAAAAAATAAGAGTACTTTTCAGCATTTCATATAATACTGGTTTGGAATTGATGAACTCCCTTAGCTTTTTCTTATCTGTGAAGCTCTTTATCTGCCCTTCAATTCTGAATGATAGCTTTGCTGGATAGAGTATGTTTGGTTGTAGGTTCTTGCTATTCATCATGTTGAATATTTCTTGCCATTCCCGTCTGGCCTGCATCGTTTCTGTTGAGAAATCACCTGACAGTCGTATGGGTGCTCCCTTGTAGTTAATGAACTGTTTTTCTCTTGCTGCTTTTAATATTCTCTCTTTGTCTTTTGCTCTTGGTATTTTAATTATGATGTGTCTTGGTGTAGTCTTCTTTGGATTCCTTTTATATGGGGTTCTGTGTGCTTCCTGGACTTGTAAGTCTATTTCTTTCACCAGATGTGGGAATTTTTCAGTCATTATTTCTTTAAGTAGGTTTTCAGTATCTTGGTTTCTCTCTTCTTCTGGGACCCCTACAATTCTGATGTTTGTTAGTATGCTTGAAACTGTCCCAGAGGCTCCTTACACTATCTTCACATTTTTGGATTCTTTTTTCTTCTTGCTTTTCCAGTTGAGTGTTTTCTGATTCTTTATATTTCAAATTTTTGACTTGATTCTTGCCTTCCTCTAGTCTGCTGTTAGGTCTCTGTATAATATTTTTTATTTCAGTCAGTGTATGTTTAATTTCTAGTGGTCCTTTTCCATCTCTAGTTAGTTCTTTTTCATCTCTAGTTGGTTCTTTTCATCTCCAGTTGGTTCTTTTTCATCTCCTCTTGGGTCTTGCTAACTTTATCCAACTTTTCTAGGATATTCTTGAAAAACCTTATAAGCGTGGTTTTGAACTCTATATCCAGTCGTTTGTTTTCCTCCATTTCTTTTGTTTGTGATCCCTTCCCTTGTCTCGGCATTTTCATTATGCAAGGAGAACTTCTGTGTTGGATTCAGCCTTATGATACCAGACTTGCAAAACCGGAAAAGCCTCTCTGCTGAGCTTGAGATGGGTGGAGTCTCAGATCTTAATGGACTGCCTTGCCTTCCAGTCGGCCCCGCCCTCCACAGCCCCCGAGTCTCACGTGACTGGGCAATCACTGGAGCGGTCTCTGTGTGTACCCACACGCCTCTCTCGCAGTGCCTCTAGACTGCTGCTCCTCCGGCTCCCCTGCACTCCGGAACCATATGATTCTGGGTCCCCAGAGTTTCACCAGAAACTGGGGTTTAGTGGAGTTAGAAGTGATGCAGTTGGGATGGTCTGTCTCCTGCCCACTCGCGAAAGCCAGTGGCACAATCAGCAGTCTGTCTTCTGCGAGTAGTGCTGTGCGCGCCATCAGTCCTCTGATCTCTTGCGACACCCCTAAATTTCCATGCACTTCTCCCTTTTCACAGTCCAAATCCCCCTTGTATGATTTTTGGCTGGACCTGGGGTTTAGTGTCGTAGGATAAGGAGTTCAATGCCGCTGGAATTCTCCCGCTAGAGAAAGCCAGCCAGGTACTTCGGCACCTGCTCTCTCCACGTGCACATCTCCGTACCTCAGCTTTTTGCAGCTCCTCTGGGTCTCTGTGAGCCCCTCTCTTTCCTTCTAGTTGTAGAATTTTCACTTAGCCAGCTTTCCTGTGGTTCTGGATGATGTCCGTTCTGTCTTTTAGTTGTAGTTTTGAAATTGTTGTGGGAGACAGCAGTGTAGGTGTTTACCTATGCCGCCATCTTGGTTACCTCTCTCTTGAGCATTTTATATTATTCAATTTTCTTTCCCTTCTTCATATATCAGTTATACTTTAAATTTTTTTTAAATCGTTGCCCTAGAGTTTGCAATATACATTTACAACTTATCTAAGTCTACTTTGAAATAACATCAAACCACTTTATGTATTTTCAGGTACTATATAATAATATCTCTAATTCCTCCCACCCATCCTATATAATAAAAGCCTAGGTGGCATCACGCCCTCACATGATGTCCTTGTGTGACATCATCACAAGATGGCCATCATAAGATGGCCACATGCACAACAGAGGCAGAGCCCCGAGGCTGCTCCATGAGGTGAGGCCTGGGGGTCCTGCGACTCCACTGCCTCACATGGAGGAGGTGGGTTGCAGCAGAGGAGGGCAGTTGGGGGGCAATCAGGCTGGCAAGGGAGCAGTTAGGGTCAATCAGGCCAGCTAGGGAGTGGTTAGGAGATGATCAGGCTGGCAGGCAGAAGTGGTTAAGGGCAATCAGGCATGCAGGCAGGAGAGAGGTTAGGAGCCAGCAGTCCCGGATTGTGAGAGGGATATCCAACATTCCCCAAAAGGTCCCAGATTGGAGAGGGTGCAGGCTGGGTTGAGGGACATCACCACGACCCCCACCTCACCCCCTCGTACAAATTTCATGCACTGGGGCCTCTAGTCTTTATAATACTGCTCTCATATACTGGTACTTCACTTATCCATAGCTATAATCACCCAATATATTGTTGCTATTATTTTTTAAAAATATTTTTTTTATTCAGAGAGGAAGGGAGAGGGAGAGAGAGATAGAAACATCAATGATGACAGAGAATCATCGATAGCTGTCTCCTGCAGGCTTCCCACTGGGGATCAAGCCTGCAATCTGGGCATGTGCCCTTCACCGGAATCAAACACGGCACCCTTCAGTCCGCAGGCTGTCACTCTATCCACTGAGCCAAACCGGCTAGGGTGCTCTTATTATTTTTAACTAACTGTTATCTGTTAGATCAATTAAGAATAAGAAAAAAATATTTTATTTTATTTTATTTCTGAATGCTTTATTTCTCAAACTTTATGTAGATCTGAATTTTTAAAAAATTTTTTAAAATATATTTTATTGATTTTTTTTTTTTTTACAAAGAAGAAGAGAGAGGGATAGAGAGTTAGAAATATTGATGAGAAACGTCAATCAGCTGCCTCCTGCACACCTCCTACTGGGGATGTAACCGCAACCGAGGTACATGCCCTTGATTGGAATCAAACCTGGGACCTTTCAGTCCGCATGCCGACACTTTATCCACTGAGCCAAACCGGTTAGGGCTAAATTTTTTAAATTGTGTTAAAAAACATATAACAAAATTTACTCTCTTAACCATTTTACGTGTACAGTTCAGTGGTATTAAGTGTACTAACGTTGTACAAACAAAACTGAAACTCTATATCCATTAAATAACAACTCCCCATTTTCCTCTCCCCTCAGCCCATGTTAACCACCATTCTACTTCCTGTTTCTATGAAATTGGCTATTTTAATTTTTAAATTTTATTTATTGAATGATTGATTTTAGAGAGAAGAAAAGATAGAGAAAGAAATGTCGATCTATTGTTCCACTCATTTATGCACTCATAGTTGATTCTGAATGTGCCCTGACCAGGGTTCAAACTTGCAACCTTGGTATATGGGGACAACCCTCTAACCAACTGAACTACCCAGCCAAGCCCTAAAATTTACTAATTTTTTAAAATATATTTTATTGATTTTTTACAGAGAGGGATAGAGCGTTAGAAACATCGATGAAAGAGAGACATCGATCAATCGCCTCCTGCACGCCCCACACTGGAGATGTGCCCCCAACCGAGGTACATGCCCTTGACCAGAATCGAACCTGGAACCTTTCAGTCTGTAGGCCAATGCTCTATCCACTGAGCCAAACCGGTTTTGGCAAAATTTGCTATTTTACACACTTCACATAAGTGGAATCTTATGTATTTGTCTCAAACATGTGATTGTTGGGTCATATGATAGTTCTATTTTTATTAATTTTTTGAGGAACCACCATACTGTTTCCCATAGCAGCTACATTCTCACAGTGCACAAATGCTCCAATTTCTCTACATACTTGCCAACATTTTTTGTTTTGTTTTGTTTCAGTTTTTTAATAGCAGCCCTTCTACTATCAATAAATAAAATGTGTGAGCTGATTTTGATTTGCATTTCTCTAATGATTAGTGATATTAAGCATCTTTTCATATGTTTGTTGGCCATTTGCATATTATCTTTAGAGAAATATCTATTCAAATGATTTGCCCATTTTCTAATCAAGTTATTTTTTGTTATTGAGTTAATTTTTAAAAATATTTTTTTATTGACTTAAAAGAGGAAGGGAGAGAGAGATAGATGATGAGAGGGAATCATTGATTGTCTGCCTTCTGCACATCTCCAACTGAGGATCAAGCCCACAACCCGGGCATGTGCCCTTGACCAGAATCAAACCCAGGAGCCTTCAGTCTGAAGGCTGATGCTCTGTCCACTGAGCCAAACCGGCTAGGGTGAGACTAATTTTTATATATCAGAAGTCATTATATGGTAACTAGTTTTATGCATTATATTTAGCAATATATAAGATCAACATAAAAAAGGTCACTTCATAAGAAAGGATTAAAAAACAAAATGGAAAGCTCCTAACCTAAGACAATCATTGCCCCCTACAAGTGGTATAAGGTTATAGTTCTGATTGTTGAAGGTCAATGAGGAGATAATGGTCCAGAGGACTGTGGAATGGGGAACCAACTAAAGCAGAAGTTATAGTCTGTTCACCATTGTCATCAGTTTTTCCGTATAGCATTTTAGGTCTTTAAGACCTCTGAAATGCATTTTTGTCATGTAATCTAACTTTGTCATTTTCCAGATAGTTATCCAGATCTCATCATTGATTAAATAATTTTCTAATTCCTAATTGAAAAAGTTGCCTTTTTTTTATGTGCTAAAATCCCATATGAATTTGAGCCTGTTTCTGGCTTTCCTAGTCTACTCAATTTTTTATTTATACCTATATCAGTATCACAGTACTTTAACTTTATTATATTGGGGAAAGAGTCTAATTGATCCCAACTATTTATTCCTCCTTCTGCCTTCAACCTGAGTTTTAACTGACATGTTTATATGCCTGACAGCTGGGCACTGTAGATTACAGCTTACTTTGCCAACCAGTGTGGTCATGTGACTAGGATGAAGCCCATGGTGAGTGAAGATGAGGTATGTAACTTCATCAGGTCATTCCCTTAAAGACAAGTCTACTTGGCCTGGACTTTTCTGTGGGCTAGAATGTGGATGTGGAGGTTATCCAGTGTCTACCATGTGGAAAGGACACTAACCTAGATAACAATAGCATAAGATAAAAGAAATCTGAATGCTTGTAACACTGGACCATTCACCTCTAGACAGTTTGGGGAGATTTAATCTCCTATCTCATTTGAGCACTATAGCTTATGCCTCTTTGTCTACAACCTAGGTGCACAATACTATGATAATTTTATTACTTATTATAATTATTTTTATTATGGCAGCTAAAGGACAACATTTTTATATCAGCAAATTATATATATATCATTTGTAAACAGCTAAAATATAGAGAAAAAGTCTAATTTTAGTAAAAAAATTTCATAAAATTCTTAAAATTCTTAAGAATAACACCATTAAGAAATGAATATTTAGGAATATATATTTTTGTTTTTCTATAGTGATTAGATAGCTAGATATATAAATACATACAAGAGAGAGATTTATGATCACATAATTATATAGAAACTAGAGGCCTGATACAGGAAATTCGTGCAAGGGGCTTGGCTCTTGCAGCCCCAGCATCGTCCAAATGGTTGTCTGGAAGGATGTCTGGAAGGTTGTTCGGCTATCCAGGCTAATTAGCATATTACACCTTTATTACTATAGATAGATACATTAAGAATAACAAAATGAGTTTTACAAAATTCCAGTCGAATCTAAACTCAATTTTGGGGGGAAAAGTTTACCTAATGATTCTAAACTAATTTCTTCGGAAGAATAAGTAGCAAATAAGGTAACCTTTGGGTAGTAATTAGCAAACTTTATTGCTCAAGAACCAGGTCAAGAAGAATAAAAATGTTCACTTGCCATGTTTTCCTCTTTCAACATGAAAATAGTTTTCTTGTTTCCATGAAATATAAGTCTCTTATTTTTCTTCTCTATTAAAGAATGCCAATGAGAAAATTAACAGTTCTTTGTAGTCACTACACTATTAGTATCTGGGTGTATTGAAAAACAAGGAATCTTTTATCCCTTATATTTCTTTCATTTTTTTCTATTAATCCTCATTTGAGGATATTTTTCTTTTGATTTTTAGAGAGAGTGCAAGAGAGAGGGAAAGACAGAAAGAAATATCTTTGTGAGAGGAATACATAGAGTGTATGCCTCCTGCACCTGCCAATGGGGGCCAGGGCCTGGGAGGAGCCTGCAACCAAGATACATGCCCTTGACACTATCCACTGAGCCAAACCAGCCAGGGCTATCCCTTACATTTCTGAGTTCACTAAGGAATATTCAATACATTATCTTTTTCAAACTTGAAAAAAACCTTATGAGGTCGATTTTATTTTTTATCATTTCTACTTCATAGAGGAGAAAAACTGAGACTTATGCCAGGAAGCTTGGTAAAGTAAAAAAAATGTGCAAAGGATGGAAGTAGTGGATTCTAGACAATGTAACGTTCCCTAGGAATCTGGGGGTCTAACCCTGTGTCAGGTGGATGCAGAGGCAGTAGGACGAGGCCTCGCTCCTTCCTATCTGAGTCTTTGCTGACTGTGCTGCCTCTGTGGACAATGCAGGGTGAGCTGGTGCAGGACCTGGGCACTTCCCTTCCTCTCTGAAGGCTGGTCTCTGGCACCGGCCCTGGCCTTTCCCAGCTGAGGCAAATTGCTGTTGTCCTACAGGCTTCTTTGCCAAACAGATAAAATGCTTTTGAACAATTCTTGGCTATGTTTCCTTATGATAAGCTAGTTTCTGTTTCCTGAACCCTTTTTATCCTGGGGCAAGGGCAGAAGTCATCTTCAGAAGAAAAAGGATATGATGAAGGGGAAAGAGGAGAGGAGCCTACGGTAAGGGCGTGGATGGTTGGATATGTGTTCGGGTCTTCTCCTTTTGGGCTGAGACAGTTCACACACTGTGGTTGGGGCAGAGGAGAATGGAGTACAGTTTCCCAAGCTGCTCTTGATTCCCAGCAAGTTTCATCAAACCTAGAATATTCCTTGCAGAGACCGGTTTGGCTCAGTGGATGGAGCGTCGGCTTTCAGACTGAAAGGTCCCAGGTTTGATTCTGGTTGGGGGCATGTACCTTGCTTGCAGGCACATCTCCACTGTGGGGTGTGCAGGAGGTGGCTGATGGATATCTCTCATCGATGTTTCTGACTTTCTGTCTCTCTCCCTTCCTCTCTGTAAAAAAATCAATAAAATATATTAAAAAAAAAAAAACTAGAATATTCCGAAGGCAGGTTTCATGATTGGGGAAGACACAAAGGTGGTTGACTTGAGAACCAGGGAACTTGTGGTGTCCCCTGAGGGCAAGGATAAGCTGACCTGACAGCAGAGATTTGGATAGACCCACTGGCCGGGGCCTGATGGGAGGTGAGGCATAACTCAGAGAAAGAGAGCCCATAAGGCACTGACCAAGCCATAAATTACTCCAGCAGCTAACTTCACCAAGCAGACAGAGGACCTTGCCTCCGGGGCCAGAGGAGGCCTGGGTACTGCGCCATCCAAGCTTCTTTTATCTCAAAGGCATCAAGAGGATGTATAAGTCCTGTCCGTCTTCCAGATCAAGGAAGAGAAGGAGGAGACTAAATTTAAGAGATATCTTATCTAAAAACATTCACTCCACTTGATAAAGATGTTAATCAGACCTAATGGGAAGTTAAACTTTGGACCAAATGCTTATACTAAAATAAACCTGTGTAAGTAGGAAGAGATGGGAATACTGTAAAGGAAAGAAATGAAGCTTTCCCCCTGATACCTGAGAAGTGAATAAGGGAGTGTCAGAGGGAGGTATGTTTGGAAATGAACAATCTTAGGGAAAAAGAACTCAAAAATTTTTTTCACATCTGATTTGTGTAATTTTACAATCTTGCTGCATCTCATTTCCTCTGTATTGTAGGAATTGCAAGGCTGCATTCAATGGGATCTGGAGGCACATACACAGCACTTGGATTTCAGGATGCTTGTCACTTGTCTTTTATATATGCGCAACTTAACACAAATTGAGGGAAGAGTGTTTAAAGGCGGGGGGAGCTATTCCCACATGATACTATTCCATTGCTTTTCTGAACAAAATGTTTAAAATGTTTGTTGTCCTCTATTAATATTTAGCCAAATTAAATGACCTCTTCAGAGATTGCCTCTATTCTAGATAATACTACTTTTGGATTTTATAATAATCTAGGAATTTTTTTAAAAATCTAATTTGAAGTCAATCTTGTGAAATAGGGGAATAAAATACCATTTTCTCCATTTTATAAGTAAGGAGGCAGAAGCAAAGAGGTAATATAATTGTTCATGGTTGTTGAACTATCAAGTAGATGAGAAAAACAATGATCCAAACCAGGTCTTCTGAGTCCTAGCCCAGTGTTTATTTCACAGCATCAGTGGTTTTCAGGGAGTTGTTTCTGGAACCTTCTATTCTGATTAACTGGGAGTAAGGTGGGATCTAGAGTGCTGGCCACTGCCCCTCACTCCCTGGAACACCCCATGAAGGTCTCTCTGCAGCACTCCAGGTTCCACTGAAAACAATCTGAAAACCACTGCCCTACACACACTGCTCCCAAACCACTTTAACCTCCCCCACTTCCAGCCACAATTACCTGGTGTTGAAAACAAAAAGCCTGACATCAACTTGTGGGACAAGTAATTTTGGGCACAGAGTAAATCACAAATGTATGGTAGGAGGAAACATGCCAGCTAAATTTAAAGGCACAGTTGCAGTTTAATTTATCATCTTACAATAAATATACTACCATTACTGTCTGCACAAGTGCTTTTGGGCCAATTGATTGTTGAAATGTTATGACTTCTTGTGATGCAAACATACAGCTGTCCGATTAGAACTAAGAAGCCAGTGAGGATGATTCTCTTGGTAAAAGCATCCCTTATCATTATGGCTTTATGTTCCCCATCTGAATGAGAAGGCAGGGATGGTCAAGAGGGAATCCTCCAAAAGCAGCAAAACTGTCAACCCACCATGCCGAGCTGGTCCTCATCACCTCTAGCCACACGTGCTTCCGTACAACTGTCCAGAGGGTTATGATAATGAGGAGAGGGCCTTTTGTCAGAAACCCTAGCCCAATCAAACCATTTTTAAAGCTGCCTCACAAGACAAGTTTGTCTGGGGCTCTGTACACATTCTGGTGACGCCATTCCTGGACAAAGCAGTTTTACAAAGAATCTCTTTGTAGGAGGACTCTGTCCCACTTTGTGCATCCTCCTTCTGAAAACATGATTATAAAATGTTTCATCTTAGGAATGCATTCTGTAAGCTAAAAAAAAAAAAAAGAATTGTAGAGAAGGGCTAATAAAAAAAAAAGTAGTCCCTACTCTTAAGATGAAAATTTTTTAAACTATTTTAGTCATTTCTGTTTTCACGCTTATAGCGATTGCCTCATGTCCTTAAATAATATGCTGCCATTGCTATTTATTTATTTATTTATTTTTTATTTTATTGATTTTTTACAAGAGAGGAAAGGAGAGAGAAAGTCAGAAACATCAATCAGAGAGACACGGATCAGCAAAAAGATTATGACTCGCTGAAGGCTCAGTTAGCATATATTAGCAACAAAGTGTTTTAAAGTTAAGATATGAATACTTTTTTTAGACATAATACTATGGCACACTTAATAGACTACAGTATAGTGTAAACTTAACTTTTTAGTTGTTATTGTTAATCCTCAACCAAGGATATTTTCCCCCATTGATTTTCAGAGTGGTAAGGAGGGAGAGAAAGAAGCGGGGAGGCAGAGGGAGAGGGAGAGGGACAGAGAGAGAGAAACATTGATGTGAGAGAGACATCATTTGTTTGCCTCCTACAGGAGCTCCTACCAGGCCAGGCATCAAACCTACAATCCAGATACATACTCTTGACCAGGAATCAAACTCTCAATCCTTTGGTATGCAGGCTGACACTCTAGCAACTGAGCACATTGGCCAGGGTGTAAACTTAACTTTTATATGCACTAGGAAATCTAGAAATTTGTGTGACTCACTGTATTGCAATATTCACTTTATTGCTATGGAACTGAACTCAAAATATACCCAATGCCTATCATCTGTGCTTTCATATTATCAATAGACATAACCTGGTGTTTCCTTCACTATAAACACTCATACACTTATTGATTACTATGACGCTTCTATAAACATCTTTGTTTTTATTTACTATTTTCTTGACATTTCTTCCTGCTACCAACGTCTTTCAATACTCTATTGAAGATCTCTTATGGGTTATGTATTACCATATTAGTGATGTGAGAAATTCCAAAAAAATTTCCCAAAGATTGTCCCTAGTCTCCACAGCTTCCATCACCCAGGGGACCTCTCATTGAATATGATTCTAGTTCTGGTTCTGTCACATGTTAGTTATGTGTCCTTGGACAAGCCACCTGAACTCTCAGGACTTCCAACTATTTCACTTTAGAATGGGAAGAAGAATACTAGCCTTTCAAGATTTTGTACGAAATAAGAACATTTGTAAGAAAGTAAGTGCTTATAAAATTGTATACAAATGCATCCTATATTTAAAAAAGGCCAGGAACCGTAACTGGAGCGACCGGAATGACCACTCCACCAGTCGCTATGAAGTGGGGGGGCTGGCAATGGAACTGGGTAGCTGCTGGTGGTGACAGGGTGGGACCGGGGCAGAGAGGGGAATTGGTTGGCTGGTGGCAGTGGTGGGGCAGGACCTGAAGTCGGCAAGGGGAACCGGGTGTCTGACAGAGGCAGCAGGGTGGGGACCACGGTCTGGAGAGCGGCAGAAGATGGGCCTGATCACAGGCTAGGCCTAGGGACCCTACCTGCGCATGATTTCCTGCACTGGGCCTCTAGTATTATCATAAAAACTAAATCTTAGTCCACTCTAAGAGATTCTTGTGACGAGCAGCAGACATATTGTGGAAAGTATTTTTTATGGATTCCAGGATCTTTCTAGAAGCTAGCCGGAAGCTGGAAGGAAGAAATGACTTTGATTGTTCAAAGTCATTGAAACAATCCAAAATTATTATGCCTGGCTGCTGAGCAGATAAAGGCATTATAATAAACTCCAAAAGAAAAGCCAAGAATGAGCTCCACAGGGGAGTGCCCTATATGAAAATTGGAGCTCCAGGCTTTTGGATAATAGTCAGATTTTCTGGGTTCAAAAACTTCCATTGGCACTAAGACCATGATGGAGATATTTAACCGGTCTGTGCCTCAAGTTTCTCATTTGTAAAATGAAGGTATAACAGCTCCCATCTCATAGGGTTTCTCTGAGAAATAAGTTAATGCATTAAAGTCCTTAAAAGGTTGCATGGGAAATGGCATCATACAAAAAAATATTAACCACTATTATATCCAGACTAGATAGCCTAATGACAATTTATCCTGATTTGAGGAGACTTTTCTATTTAAGTTCAGAATACTTAACTGAAACCTTTGAGTTCGATTGTACTTTGTGCTTCTGCTAGCAAATGGTGTGAACTAACCCCTGTAATCATTCCCTTCTCCTCTACAATGCTGTTTACTATAAACACTAATACATTTATTGATTACTATTGCACTTCTGTAAACATCTTTGTTTTTATTCACTCTTTTCTTGAAATTTGTTTTCCAGATTACATGCATGCTGTCGTTGTGGTTCTACAGTATTTGCAACAGTATTTCATTTGTATTTTCAGTGGAGGTAGACAGAGAAAAAGAATTGTCTTACAAACAATGCTTTCATTGAGCATTCTAAAATGCCGTGTGTGTGTGTGTGTGTGTGTGTGTGTGTGTGTGTACATGTTTATGTGTGTTTTCTATCACGCTGTTGACTCACATTCGGCTTGTGGTCTGCTTTCTTTCCCAGACTTTTTTCCCTGGTTCCATCTAACCAATGGTTGCCCAGTTTGTGTTTATGGAATTTATTCCTTCCTTATCCACAAAAATCTACCTCTGTAACCTCAAAATGTATGTGGGTGTGCCCATCAACGACAAACAGTAGAGACGTTGTGTTTTGGAGCCAACCTATGCACAAGATCCCAGGACATGAGCATTTACTTTGGGCCAAATGTCATTTACAAATACAAAAAGCTTGGTTGAATGATCTCAGAATTCTCTGGGGTGAGGAACTGGGAAAGGTTAGTAGGCAGTTTCAGGTTGAACCTGTTTGGTTTCTTTTTGCTGGGGCAGGGTGACCACAGTTTAGGGTTTGCTTTCTCTGCCCTGATGTTTCAGAGCTTCCCTGGTGAACTTTGAAGTGAATGAAGTAACTGTCTTACTTTATGCAAACAGGGGCTGCTTTGTCACCCAGACAGCAAGTCTAGTATTCTAGCACAGCAGTGGCATGTGCTCAAAAAGATAGACATACTTGCGAGAGCATTACCTTCCCTATGCCAAGGTAGTTGGTAAGTTTTGAATCATAAATTGGCTATGCAGAATGCCAACAAAGGGAAATAACTCTGTAACACAGTATTTTTACCAGAATGCAGGAACCAATGATGTTTTGTCTGCTTTGGGATGTCTGCCTCCTGGTCCAAAACCCCTTCCCCAACATTGATGCAGAAGAGCATATATTTTCTTGCCTTTCTTTCCTGTTTCTAGAACTTCTTGGTTGACACTTTCTAGGAAAATATCCTCTTTGTTTTCTTTCTCTCAAGTTTTGAACTTCATAGTGACTCCTAATAAGTTGTAAATGCACATCATGTTCATTTAATATGGGATGTACAGTGGTACCTCGAGATATGAGTTTAATTCGTTCCGTAACCTTGAGGCGTGGGAAACTATGAGACGCTCGAGTCCCGGTAAACTGGTGGGTCAGCCGGCCGATCCGCGCGATTACTCTTATCTCAAATGTTGCTCGTATTTCAAAGCAAAAATCGCTCGCTCGATGGCTCATATCTCAAAAATCTCGTATGTTAGGGCACTCGTATCTCGAGGTACCACTGTATTTATAAATTTTTTTCTGCTTTTTTTTTACTTAGTATATTTTGGGCGTTCCCCAATGTCATTAACTTTTTTTGAAAATCTAACTTTTTTTTACTGATTTAATAAAGATTTATTTTTCAAAATGTACAGCCGGTGAGATCTATTGTTCATGCATCTTCTCTAGCAGCTGGGGCATCCCCATCTTTGGTGTTTCTGGTGTAAATCACTTGAGCTCTGTGCTTTGAGACTAGTTTAATAAATCCTTTATTAAGGAGCTCCTGAAGGGCTGCCCTAGCCAAGGAACCACGGATCTTCAGCCTCTCAGAGACCACAGCTGGAGTTGGGAACTTCTTTACAGAGCTTGTCATACGTGGCTTTGTCAAACAAGACCAGGTTATTGAGCTTGTCACGAACTTTGCCTTTGGACCTCTTCTTCTTTTTGGCCTTCCCCCCGATTTGTTCAACGGGGTCTTTGTCTTTCTTGGTCGACTTTCCAGCATCTTTCTTCTTCTTGTCGTCCTTGGGCGGCATCGTGGAACTCCGAGAGTAGGGATGCGCTACTGCCTCGCCAAGATGTCGGCCCGAGAGCTGAAAATCTAACTTTTGATGCTTTCATAGTGTGATACTTATGTATTATGATTGCTTAACCATTCCTTTTTTTGACCTTGGATTGTCACTTTTCAATATTGCGTCTGATTCACATGTTGGTTAGCCATTTCATCTGTAGAGGATGACTCTGGCAAGTCGTCTGCTAACTAGGACACAAAATTTAATAAAATTATATTAATTAATAAATTAATAAAAGATGTGTCTGTTGTAGGGAAGAAAAATAATCTTTTCCCTCTATTCATCTAGGTTCATTGGGGCCCTGCAAATCAGACTGTTAAGACAGATCAGAGAAAAACAGATATATGCATTGAACCTGGGAATACTCATTGAAGAATAATAACTCAAAGAGGGTGGTTAGAACTTACGCTTATATAGCATCTTAAGAAAAAAGTAATAATTTTGTAGAAAAGTGACAAGACAAAGGAAAATGATTTTGAGCTTCTAAAGGTAGCAAATTGTAGAGAGGCACATATTGGGGCAAACTAAGGAAGATAAAGGGTAATTAGTAAAGTTTATTATGTAGATTTCTTTGGTACCATCTCCAGGCTGATAAGAGTCTAGAATTTGTCTCCGGTGATTAGCTTCTGCCCTTGCTAGTAAAGAGGGCTTCAAATGGGGTACATCTTTATATATTTATGCCACAATTTTTGGCAAATAAGGGTAGAACAGATCTTTTCTTGTATTTGCTAGTTCTCAGTTGTCTTCCGCTCAAAATAATCCTATGTCAAAATGACACATTTTATTTATTTTTTATTTATTAAAGTTTTTTTTATTGATTTCAGAGAGGGAAAGGGAGACACAGAAACATCAATTGTGATAGAGAATCATTGATCTGATTGCCTTCTGCACACACACACCCCTTAACTAGGGATTGAGCTCGCAACCCAGGCATATGCCTCTGATACTTTAGGAATTGAACCTGGGACCTTTCAGTCTGCAGGCCGATACTCTATCCATTTAGCCAAACCGGATAGGGCAAAGCAACACATTTTTGGAGGCATGTTCTACTACCTGCATTGCATTGAAGCCATTCATCTTCACTAAGGCTGACATCCTCTTCTAAGCAGACTTTTGCCTCGGATATCCCTACTGCAGAAACCAATCAGTTATTGAATTTGAACCCACAACTGATTGAGCCAGGGGTGAATACCAACCCAAGGATAGGCCAGGATCAGTGGGAAAGAATGAACTGGGTCAAACTGAGAAACTGAGAGCAGGAGGCAGTCAGCCTAAGGAGGCAAAGATGAGAAGATGCAGATAGAAGCCTTGAGGCAAAAAAACACAATGGGAGAAAGAGACCTGAGAGTTGAGTTCCAATCCTGGCTATGCCACTTGATCTTGAAAAATTGACTTAACCCCATTAAACCTCATTGTTCATGTCATAATTTGAAGATAATCACACTTACCTCATAGGGTTTTGGAGAGGATTAGAGAGAGTGTATATAAAATGTATACTGTATAACATAATAGGACTTCACCAAATGGTAGCTGTTATTATACATAAAAGTATTTTTGAAGAAGGAAATAAATACAGTAGAATCTTTTAAAATCATCACTTATAATAAAGAATAAAATATATAGAGGAAGTAAAAGATTTATACAACACAATAGCTAGATTTTAAGTTCTTAAGACTATGTCTTAAGATATAGTCTCTTTTAATCACCTATGTTTATACTCAGAACTTAGCACAATGCTTGACGAATCTTAAGTGCCCAATAAATGTATATTGCTTTCAGTAAACAACTTCAAAGCAAGGGTTTTCTTTGACTGTAGTACCACTCAAATACCTAGTTTGAGCATTTTTGCCTCGTCATGACTTGCCTCAGTGCAATTCACTGAGCTCTTTGTATGTGGATCCACTGCAACAACTATCATTTTACTTTGAAAGGTTGAGGTTTATGAGGCCATTTTTCCTTCGATCTTTTATTATTAGTATTATTCTTTTAATCCTCATTTGGTTTTCAGTTTCTACCATATTTCACACACAAGCAAAACAAACACAAAAGACCTTTCATAAAAGTAACTTTCCCCTGTTAACTCCTGTCCCTGAGACTTACAGGGAGAAAAAGACAATCACAAAAGAGACAAAAACACAAGCTCATACTCGTTCCCCAACTCTTTAATAGAATACAAATACTATTGATGTTGTTATTGAGAACACCACAGGTCTAAAATTGTGGCATTTGTGCTTAAAGTCCATGATACCAAACCTAGTTTTCAAACCTGACTTAATTCGTGTTTCAATTTTTGAGAAATATAATCTTAAACCAATCTGGAATTTTTCTGGTCAACATCAATGAGGTAATCTGTTACCTGGCCTCCCTCCATCTCCCATAGAGATAAAAATGTTTGGTGTTCCCTTCCCTGAAAAAGAAAATGTCCTAATCTAAAAATAATCCTTTCTTTTCTGTTGTTCATAGTTCCCTTGCCCCACCTTCTTTGTATAAAAACTTCCCATTTTGTACAACCCTTTGGAGTATCCCTCTAGTTGCTAGATAGGATGCTGCCTGATTCACAAATCACTCAATAAAGCCAATTAGATTTTTAAATTTACTTTATTGAATTCTGTTGTTTTTGTTTCCCAATAATATTTTAGTAAAAAGATTCTGAGGCCCTGGAAATAACCCTTAACCTAAGTCAGGATGAGCCATGGGAGAGAAAGGAAACACAGCTAAGGTACCAGAGTATGAGGTATGGTAAACCTGTTGCTTTTGCCTTCTCAATACAACACTCCTCTTACACTGGGGAATTGGTCTTCACAAATCCCATGGGACATGCCATGGAGATGGGTACACTAACCATCTCATCCAATCATAACATCCCAGCCATGTTTACACAATGCAATTGGACTCTGAACCATGTAAGTCCATTCATATTTCTTTCAAGAGATTTGATATATGAAGTACTGGGAAAGAGAGGGAGTACTCCTTTTTGTACCATAAATTATAAGGTTATGTAAAGGATTTTGGTATCAGTAGCCATATTTCCTGCCACAAATAATGAGCATATTTCTATCAGAAGAGAATTAGGCCAGAGAGAGAGAGAAAGAGAGAGAGAGACATAACTTCAGAGGAAGAGTACAATTCTGATTACATCATGTAAATACCTCAATGCAACTCTGGCTAAATGCATGGTTTGACTGAGTGGACTGTAAGAGTAGAAAATGAGTTCTAATGTCCCTACCCCTACCACACTAACAGTCCAGGTGTGGTAAATTGTTAGGAAGATTTTTAAGAAAGAGGAAAGTTACTCTGCAAAGAAGCAGGTTTTGTCATGAAGAACAAATCCTCAAGTGATTAAATATCAAACATCCACACACCATTTGAAGAGGAAGATGAAACTAAAATTGATGTAACCAGAAATAGACAAGAGGCATCTATTCAAAAATCCTGCAGCTTCTTTATTTTAGAATATTATCTATATATATAAAAGCTTAAGCGACCCAACAACTGAACAACCAAATGACTGGTCAACCAGTTGCTATGACATGCACTGACCACCAGGGGGCAAACGCTCAATGCAGAAGCTGCCCTGTGGTAGTCAGTGTGCTCCCACAGCCTCCCACAGAACCTTCCTTTGGCCGGTCTATCTCCTGTGGCCCTCTCCCCCCTTACCCCACTGCCAGCCACCCAATGGCCCCAATTGCTGGCCAGGTGAAGGGACCCTACCTATGCATGAATTTGTGCACCAGGTCTCTATTGTCATAATAATATTCTTGTGTTGGGACAATAGAATTTAATTCAGTCACCTCTTGACAGGTCTTTCTATTCATTGATTCTCCTATTACTACTATTTCTTTATCCTTGACAAATTATCTGGTATATGTGCAAGGGCAAAATGATTCCTATTTCTTTCTATTTGTTTCTTTTTCTCTCATTAATTTCACTGGTTATAATGATGAAGATCAACAAAGAACAAATCTATACTATCTGTACTTCCAGGTTGTGTGTATCAGAATGACCATGCAGCTTCCTGCTGTCCACTCATTCACTGGTTGCTGTAAATATTGAGCCACTGAATAGCAAAAACCATGATGTATCCATAATACTTACCATCCCTTCCAGCCTTAAAATTCCATGAACTCAATTTCATTTTCCAATTCACCAGCCAACCACAAAAATTAATGACCGGGTGGAATGTGTGCTCTTTATAGGTAGACAATTTCCTTATACACCTAATATGTGGAATTTACAACGATTCCTTTTCCCAAGTATTTTGCAAAAGAATAATCTTCAGGCGAGGAGAATCTAACTGTATTAATTATCTACTTCATGTAGTACAAAATAACTAGTGTTTAAAGTACTAGAAACAAATGATAAAGGTTGAATTAAAAAGACTAGGTCATAACAAAGACAATGATAAGCAAAAACATGAATAAATGAAATGTGTGACAAGGAAGATTTTCTCTCTACTTTTCTAGGTTCTTCTGGCAGATCTAATAAATTGGCATGAAAGCAAGAGAAAAACAAGTTAAAGTTTATTAACAAAGACTAAGGGACACTGAGTAGCTAAACAGAATTGCAGAAGCTGTGACTTTAAATACCACCTTCAGCTAAAGTCAAGAGAAGGGGATGGGGAGTCAGTTAGGGGAGATTACCAGGAAAATCACAGTAAACAAGGGTAAGATTGTTATGCAGATTTAAATTCAGGCCTTCTCCATTAACAACAGTTCTAGAGATTTAGATATTCTACATTTTCTGGTACACTGAGGGAAACACCCTTACAAGTGGAGATTTCCCTTATAAATGTAAATGTTTTTTACAAAGGGCAACTTCTACTTGGTTTTCAAAGCTCCTCCCATTTTTGCTGTTTTTTAAAATTAACCAACCTAAAGTAATCAATATCCCCCAAAAAGCACATTTTGGGGTGGCAAACTCTGCTCCCCTTTATACACAAAAAGATCATTAGACTAAGGTGGCTTTAATGCCTTAGTAGCCTATGTAAGCAAACCAAATCCAAGCTTGAAATGCCTCAAGGTTAATACATCAAAAACTAAAGACAATTGGTCAAGAACAGCAAAGTAGGCTTTCTCCAATAAGGGAAACCTAAGCTCTAGCCATTCAAATAATTTCCTTGCTTTACTTCCATATCTTTATAAAAGTCTTGCCCCTGGCTATTGTCACTGGAGCATTCCTAATTGAAGGCCTGATTCAAACTGATTTTTTATCAAATTTTAAACACTTTTTTTGTTGTTGTTAATCCTTACCTGAGGACATTTTTTCCACTGATTTTTTGAGAGAGGGGAGTGGAGAGGAAAATGGATTCGAGAGAAACACATTGATTGGTTGGCTCCCTCCACGTGCCCCAGGGAGCAAACCCTTTGACCAGGAATCTAACCCCCTGGTGTGAATGCCACAGCTGCCAGGATAAACAATTAAAACTTTTAACAGGTTCTTGTTTATCTTTTATCAGCCATGTTGTCCTTAAAATAATTTGTATAACTTTTATAAAATATATGTCCACAGATTTAAAATAGATTATTCAATTTGATGAGATATAGAGGAAGACTTTAAAAAGTAATTTGCATCCTAATTATGTGATTTTGCAATGAATGACAGTGACCCCTACTGGGATTGGTCATGTTTACTTAATTGAATGATTCATTGATATGATATAGAAAACAGTTATTTCTTATATTTTATATTGTCTGTCTGATATTCTGCATATGAGAGAGCCTTAAATGCTGAGTCATGAGAGCAATTCTATGAACTCTTGTAATTATTTCTATATATCTGAATATTTAAATATTTAATAATAATATTTCTCAAATTTTCCCATTTAACTTTGTCTTTTTCTGGGCAGTTGGAATCAGTAAGGGGCAGATTTCTATGGTGAAGGAATTTGGGGATAAATCCAAAGCACTGATGTCCATTATAAGATCAAACTGAGCACGTTGTTTTGTGATCTTTTCTTGTTTAACCCAAATACTAACATTACATACACACTTCTCAGGGAAGTATTTATTTGTATATGTATGTACTTATTTATTTTTATTAAGCTTGTTGGGGAGGAAAAACTTTTCCTCTATCCTCTTAAGTTTAGTAATTAGGGACCTGTGAATTAAACCAACAAAAGACAGATTAACAGGAGAAAAAGCATAGAATTTTAATTAATACTCACATGCACAAGAGTTTACAGAAAAGCAGTGGAATTCAAAGAAGTATTAAACTTGGAACATATTCTCTTTTAAGAGAAGAAAGAAGGTTGGGCTTCAAGGGATGATAAGTCATGGGATATAAAGGTTATTTTCAGGAAGGTATATTTATGCAAGCTTATCTGAGTGCCAACTCCTCATCCACGGTGATAAGAACTGCTCTTCTTCTGGTGGAGCGGGAGACACCTTCATGAAGAGAAATTTATGTCCTGCTTTTAGGCAGGTAAAGGAGGGCAGTAATTCTTCTTGCATCTGTTGATTCTCAATACTCTTTATCTGAAAGGACTCCTTATACCAAAGTGGCATATTTGGGGGTAGGATATTCTGATTCTCTTCAAGGTATAAATTTACAGATTGTAAAATCCACCACTTTTGCTATTTAGTTCTATGAGTTTTGCCAAACACATACAATGATAACCACCACCACAATCAAGATGTAGAAAGTTTCATAACCACCACCCCCAAATTCTACATGCCCCATTGTAAAAAACCTCACCCTATCTCTCAGGAGGATTTAGAACAGAGCATTTTCAATGGAAAGAATCCAAACCCTAAAGTAAACAGATCCCATTTCCTAAATCACCATAACTATTCTTAGAAATAGTCACTAAAATTTAAGTGAGAAGCATGAATATAAAGCAGGTACTAGAAATAAACAAAAGCGTAAAGAATCTATGCCTATGCCACGTTCAGTTTATGAGGTCTATGGAATCAGCCTCATGACCCTCTTTACAATCACATTATTGGTGGTGCTCTCTGACTGGAACCTCCCCACTCCTAGGGTCACGGAAGGAACAGTGGGGACCAAAGCACCCCAGAATGATCACACTGCATAGAAAGGTGATTTCTTCAAAGGCAAGAATACCGAGCAGAGGGAAGTTACAGCTTCCATGATGTTGTCCCAGGATGCAGATTTCAGGGAAATAAACTCTTTCAAACTTGAACAGGGCTCTTCAGATTTTGGGGCCAAGTTTCCTCACAGTAAAAGAATGATCAGTCCTGGCTGGGTGGCTCAGTCAGTTGGAGTATTATCCTGTGCACCAAAAGGTTGCAGGTTCTATTCCCAGTCAGGGCACATACCTAGCTTGTGGATTCAATCCCTTGTCAGGGCACTTAGGGGAAGAAACGGAAAGCAATCAATTAATCAATATTTTTCTCTCATATCAGTGTGTTTTTTGTTTTTTGTTTTTCTCTCGCTCTCCTTTCCTCTCCTTCTACAAGTCAATAAAAACAAATCCTCCAATAAGGATTTAAAAAAGAAAGATCAGCTCAGTGGATAGAGCGTCAGTCTGTGGACTGAAAGGTCCCAGGTTCGATTCCAGTCAGGGGCATGTACCTTGGTTGCAGGCACATCCCCAGTAGGGGACGTGCAGGAGGCAGTTGATCAATGTCTCTCTCTCATCGATGTTTCTAACTCTTTATCCCTCTCCCTCTCTGTAAAAAAATCAATAAAATATATTTAAAAAAAAAAGATCAGAAGTCTATCCTCACTTTAAGAAATATGTACTGCCGAAACCAGTTTGGCTCAGTGGACAGAGCGTAGTCTGCGGACTGAAAGGTCCCAGGTTCGATTCTGGTCAAGGGCATGTACCTTGGTGGTGGGCACATCCCCAGTAGGGGGTGTGCAGGAGGCGACTGATAGATGTCTCTCTCTCATTGATGTTTCTGGCTTTCTATCCTTTTCCCTTCCTCTCTGTAAAAAATAAAAAAAAAAAATCAATAAAATATATTTAAAAAAAAGAAATATGTATCTAACACGTATAAATCTTTAAATCGGACAGCCTTTATAAACTCAGCCTCAGAGAAACCTATATACCTAATGGTCTTGCCCTGCTGGTATAGCTAAGTGGATTGAGCATCATCCCATGGACCAACAGGTTCCGGGTTCAATGACCAGTCAGAGCATATGTTCGGTTTCAGGCTAGATCCCCAATAGCAGCTGCCTAATGGTCTTATTCCAGAACATGCCCTACCACTCTCTCATTAAAAAGTATGATCGGAGGAATAAATTTTATGTTAATCATGTAAGTTCTTCCCAAAATAATAAGGTATTCTAAAAGGTGAATTTTCTAATAAATGTTTGGTGTTTAACACAGCCATCTGCTGAGGATCCCTGGCTTGGGAGAGGATGATCATGCTGTGGACAAAAAAGGGGCCACATACTAAACCTGACAAACTCAGGGGAGACTTGCCTAGCAGGCCTTAGAAACTCAGAGATCTGAAATAATCATAGAGTGGTCTGAAATTAAAACTTTCTAACTAGAAGTGAGTCATGTGGGTAATAAGGTCCTAGGACAGTATTTTCTTTAACAAAAGTTAGTCTTTAACTGAGACGATTGTCTTCTGCATCTACCATAACACCATACCTTTGGAAAGTCAGGGTAATTTGCCTTTTCCAAACCCCTCAGGACACAATCATTATACCAGAACAGAGACCTCAAAACTCCTCATTGATATTGTTATCATGTTAACTTGAAGTCCAATGCACAAATTCCTATATGGAGGTGGAGTAGGGGCGGGAAGGGACTGCGGGAGACTGACCTGCCTGGAAGGGACTGCAGGAGGGCTTCAGGGTATGTCCGGCCTGTCTCGATCATTCCCTATCGGGGCTGATCAGGCCATCTCACCCAATCCCAATCAGGGCCGATTAGGGCTGGCAGCCCCAGCTCATGCCCCCAGCCTTGCAGCCCCGAAGCCCGCCTGGCACCCTGCCTTAGCCTGGTGCCACCCCCTCACCTGCTCCACCTGCAGGGTGATCATTTGGGGCCAGGCCCTGCCCAGCTTCTTCAGTGCCTGGGAGCCCCACACCACTGCTGCTGGTCACCATCTGCAGGGTGATTGGTGGGGCATTTGGGTCCCTGCTCACACCTGCTTTGGCCTGGTGCTTTCTGCTCACCTGCTCCACCATCCCACCATGGTCTCATTCTCACTGGGGCCCATTTGGGCTGGTAGCACCTCCACTGCCACCTGTTGCCAGTGCCACATCGCCGATGCCCACCATGTTTCCCGCCACCCCTTGGTAGTCAACGCATGTCATAGCAAGCAGTCAAACTCCCGAGGGGACAATTTGCATATTAGGTTTTTATTATATAGGATTGTTAACTGTTAACTATCCTATATGCACATATGTAAAAGAAGTATATGTCTATCATTTTTTAAAATTAAATCTGTATTATTCAGATTATTACATTTGTCTCTCTTTTTTCCCCTCCATAGCTCCCCTCCAACCCGCTCCCACTCCTCCCTCTACCCTTACCTTTCTCCCCAATTGATGAGTCCATAGGTGTATGATTTTTGTCCAGTCACTCCATGTACCCCCTCCCCACTTTCCCCTTGAGAATTATCAGTCCACTCCCTTTCTGTGCTCCTGATTCTAGTATATTCACCAGTTTATTCTGTTCATGAAATTTTAAATTCACTTAATTTTTAGATTCACTTGTTGATAGATATGTATTTGTTGTTCATAATTTTTTATCTTTTACCTTTTTCTTCTTCCTCTTCTAAAAGAGTACCTTTCAGCATTTCATATAATATTGGTTTGGAGTTGAACTCCTTTAGCTTTTTCTTCTCTGTGAAGCTCTTTATCTGCCCTTCAATTCTGAATGATAGCTTTGCTGGATAGAGTATTCTTGGTTGTAGGTTCTTGCTATTCATCACGTTGAATATTTCTTGCCACTCCCGTCTGGCCTGCATCGTTTCTGTTGAGAAATCAGCTGACAGTTGTATGGGTGCTCCCTTGTAGGTAATTAATTGTTTTTCTCTTGCTGCTTTTAATATTCTCTCTTTGTCTTTTGCTCTAGGTATTTTAATTATGATGTGTCTTGGTGTGGTCCTCTTTGGATTCCTTATAAATGGGGTTCTGTGTGCTTCCTGGACTTGTAAGTCTATTTCTTTTACCAGATGTGGGAAGTTTTCAGTCATTATTTCTTGAAATAGGTTTTCAGTATCTTGCTCTCTCTCTTCTTCTGGCACCCCAATTCTGATGTTGGTACGCTTGAAGCTGTCCCAGAGGCTCCTTACATTATCTTCACGTTTTTGGATTCTTTTCTCTTGCTTTTCCAGTTGAGTGTTTTCTGCTTCTTTATATTTCAGATTTTTGACTTGATTCATGCCTTCCTCTAGTCTGCTGTTAGGACTCTGTATAATATTTTTTATTTCAGTCAATGTCTCTAGTTGGTCCTTTTTCATCTCCTCTTGGGACTCGCTAAATTTATCCATCATCTCTAGTTGGATCTTTTGCATCTCTAGTTGGTCCTTTTGCATCTCCTTTTGGGACTTGATAAATTTATCCATCTTTTCTAGCATATTCTTGAAAAACCTTATAAGCGTGGTTTTGAACTCTATATCCAGTCATTTTTTCCCCTCCATTTCTTTTGTTTGTTATCCCTTCCCTTGTCTCGGCATTTTCACTATGCCGGGGAAACTTCTGTGTTGAATTCAGCCTTATGATACCAGACTTGCAAAATCGAAGAAGCCTCTGTTGAGCTTGGGATGGGTGGAGTCTCAGGGCTTAAGGGACTGCCTTGCTTTCCAGTCGGGCCCACCCTCCATGGCCCCTGAGTCTCACGTGACTGGGTAATCGCTGGAGTGGTCCTTGTGCGTGCGCACGCCCGCAGTGCCTCTAGACCGTTGCCTTTCCGGCTCCCATGCGACCAGGACCACACAAGTCTAGGTCTCCAGGGTTTTGCCCGAAACAGGGGCTTAGTGGAGTCAGAAGTGGCACAGTTGGGAGGGTCTGTCTCTCGCCCACTCGAGAAAGCCAGTGGCACAATCAGCAATCTGTCCTCTGCATAGTGCCGTGCACGCCACCAGACCTCTGATCTTTTGCGACTCCCCTAAATTTCCGTGCACCTCTCCCTTTTCACAGTCCAAACTCCCCCCGTATCACTTTCAGCTGGATCTGGGGTTCAGTGTCGTAAGATAGGGGTTCAATGCCATTGGGAGTCTCCGTTTCCCTCCGGCCAGAGAAAGCCAGCCAGGTACTCCGGCACCCGCTCTCTCAGCGTGCACGTCTCCGTACCTCAGCTTTTTGCAGCTCCTCTGGGTTTCTGTGAATCCCTCTCTTTCCTTCTAGCTGTAGAACTTACACTCAGCCAGCTTTCCTGTGGTTCTGGATGATGTCTGTTCTGTCTTTTAGTTGTAGTTTTGAAATTGTTGTGCGAGGCAGCAGTGTAGGTGTTTACCTATGCCGCCATCTTGGATTCTCCTGGATAGAGTATTCTTGATTGTAGGTTCTTGCTATTCATCACGTTGAATATTTTTTGCCACTCCCGTCTGGCCTGCATTGTTTCTGTTGAGAAATCAGCTGACAGTCGTATGGGGTGCTCCCTTGTAGGTAATTAATTGTTTTTCTCTTGCTGCTTTTAATATTCTCTCTTTATCTTTTGCTCTTGGTATTTTAATGATGATGTGTCTTGGTGTAGTCCTCTTTGGATTCCTTTTATATGGGGTTCTGTGTGCTTCCTGGACTTGTAAGTCTATTTCTTTTACCAGATGTGGGAAGTTTTCAGTCATTATTTCTTGAAATAGGTTTTCAGTATCTTGCTCTCTCTCTACTGGCACTCCCACAATTCTGATGTTGGTGCGCTTGAAGCTGTCCCATAGGCTCCTTACATTATCTTCACATTTTTGGATTCTTTTCTCTTCTTGCTTTTCCAGTTGAGTGTTTTCTGATTCTTTATATTTCACATTTTTGACTTGATTCTTGCCTTCCGCTAGTCTGGTGTTAGGTCTCTGTATAATATTTTTTATTTCAGACAGTGTATGTTTAATTTCTATTTGGTCATTTATCATCTCTAGTTGGATCTTTTGCATATCTAGTTGGTCCTTTTGCATCTCCTCTTGGGACTTGATAAATTTATCCATGTTTTCTAGCATATTCTTGAAAAACCTTATAAGCATGGTTTTGAACTCTATATCCAGTTGTTTTTTTTCCTCCATTTCTTTTGTTTGTGATCCCTTCCCTTGTCTCGGAATTTTCACTATGCTGGGAGAACTTCTGTGTTGGATTCAGCCTTATGATAACAGACTTGAAAAACCACAAAAGCCTCTCTTGAGCTTGGGATGGGTGGAGTCTCAAGGCTTAAGGGACCGCCTTGCCTTCTAGTCAGGCCGCCCTCCATGGCCCCTGAGTCTCACATGACTGGGTAATCACTGGAGCAGTCCCTGTGTGCGTGCCCACGCTCTCTTGCAGTGCCTCTAGACTGCTGCCTTTCCTGCTCCCCTGTGCTACAGGACCACACAAGTCTGGGTCCCCAGGGTTTCGCCCAAAACTGGGGTTTAGTGAAGTTAGAAGTGGCACAGTTGGGAGGTCTGTCTCCCGCCCACTCGTGAAAGCCAGCGGCACAATCAGCAATCTGTCCTCTGAGGCGCAGTGCCGTGCGTACCACCACACTTCTGATCTTTTACAACTCCCCTAAATTTCCGTGCACTTCTTTCCCTTCACAGTCCAAACTCCCCCCCAAATGAGTTTTGGCTGGATCAGGGGTTTAGTGTCGTAGGATAAGGAGTTCAATGCCTTTGAGAGTCTTCGTCTCCCTCCAGCCAGAGAAGGCCAGCCAGGTTCTCCGGTACCCGCTCTCTCCACGCGTGCGTCTCCGTACCTCAGCTTTTTGCAGCTCCTCTGGGTCTCCGTGAGCCCCTCTCTTTCCCTCTAGTTGTAGAATTTCCACTCCACCAGCTTTCCTGTGGTTCTGGATGATGTTCATTCTGTCTTTTAGTTGTAGTTTTGAAATTGTTGTGCGAGGCAGCAGTGTAGGTGTTTACCTATGCCGCCATCTTGACTTCTCCTGTCTATCATTTTTTAATCCAATCCCAGAGATTTCTCCTGCTTTGTATTCTCTCACCTCCCTAGTCTGTCATCAATGGATTTCGCATAACCTCCTTTTGCTTCCTTCTTTGTAATGTATAAAATATTCTCTGAAGCATTTTCTCAATCCCTAGAGATCTCACTTTTGGCAGTTATCAACAGTTTAGCTCAAATAAACCATAAAAATTCTCTTCAGGTTTAGCTGTTTCTTACATAGTTTGTACCCCACAGCAGACAACCTGAAGGAGATGATATAACCTTAGAGTTAGAGGATCACACACAGAACATCTTCCATTTCATAATGGTCTTGTGTTGAGCCTGGATTCCCCAGGCTTAAAAGGCTATGGTGATCCAAACGTCCCACTTTTGTCTAGCCTTCTGAGGTATTGGGGTAGGCAGGGGCAGCAGGAGTCTCTCTAGGGTATGGAGCAAGGGCTTAGTCAGCGACAATAAAGCCCCATTAAATAGGAGTTCAATTGCAGTGTCCCCACGGAGGCCTCTGAGGGACAAAGAAAGACTCAACATAGATGGCTAGGCAGCTCTTTGCTTAGGCAGACTGAGCCCTGGACAGGCTTGAACTCAGTTACAGAGATTAAAACCTCAGTATGTAGCACAATGTCGCACAAAGTTTGTTTTAAAAAAAAATAATACTTACTGGAAGTTGTATGCCCAAAGGTGTGCCCAACTTCAGAAAATTTGGCCATCAAGACTCTGACAATGTCATCAGCTTGGTTTGTTGTTGTTTTCCAATGCCTTCTGTTTAGGGCTTCTTTCTGAAGAATCTCCTCCTGTGGCTATAAAGGTAACTTGCAATATCCTGATTCGCTTTCTCCCAGTTTGGTGACCAGGGAAGCATATAAGCTCAGTTCCAACTGGGTTAAGTACCTTCTGCCAAATGAGCTCTGAGTGTCTAATGCAGACCTGTTCAACACATAGAGAAGAAGGTAGTTGCACAAATCAGTAATAATTAAACCAGTCTAAAACAATAAATGGCCAAGTTTGAAGGTAAATGAGGTGTTAAGAGGAATGTTGTTCAGGAAGAAAATACTAAGTAGGTTGGAATTAAAAGAAAAAAAAAAAGCCTCTTTGAAGACTGCCCAACTTTAAAATGAAACTTGTTATTCAAACTTTCCTAAATAATAATCATGACCTACATAAACTAAACAAATCTGTATGTTAATCCATTTCTACTTTTTTCCTTGTGGACACTTTTAAAAAGAAGTCAGTCTTTGCACTTTATTTTTTACTTTTTAATTGAATTTATTGGATTGACATCTATATATACAGAAGCCTAAGTGAATGTTATGACTAAATGATGGAACAACTGGAATGTCTGGTTGGCCAGTTGCTATGATGCACACTGACCACCAGGGGGCAAATCCTCAACACAGGAGCTGCCCCCTGGTCATTGCTACATTCCCACAGCCAATCTCCTTTGGCCCCTCCCTCCAGCGGGCCAACCTCCCGTGGCCCTCCCCTCCCTGGCCAGCAAACCTCTCACAGCCCCTCTCCTTCCTCCACCTACCCAGCTGGCCCCCATAATAGCCCTAATTAGGGGGCTGGCCAGCCAAACTCCCATGGTCTCTTCCCACAGTCGGCTGGCCCCCTGATAGACCTCAGTCGCCAGCCAAGCTAAGAGATCCCACCCATGCACGAATTCATGCACCAGGCCTCTAGTTGGTTGATAAAGTTATATAGATTTCAGGTGTACAATTCTCTATACATATCTGTACATTGTATTGTGTGTCCATCATCCCAAGTCAAGTTTTTGCACTTTAGATCCAAATACAACTGGGGAAAAACCATTAAGGAATTCTACTTTATTTTGTCCTATTGAAATAACAAGTGAAAATAACAAGACATTTTAAATTTTCATTCTTAAATGATTAATTTCTGAAGGGAGTATTAAGTTTAAATATGAGCTGATGAGCTATGATCACATTTTCATTTCTTAATGATTTAATGCTCCTGTCAAACCTTTTGATTTTCATATCATTTTTATTTAAACTTCCTGTATAATAAGCCATTTTCTTATAAGCAAGTGCCTTCTGCCAGTGATTTTCTTCCTTTTTTTTTTTAATATATTTTTATTGATTTTTCACAGAGAGGAAGGGAAAGGGAGAAAGGTAGTTAGAAACATCAATCACCCCTTACGTGGAATGTGTCCGCAACCAAGGTACATGCCCTTGACTGGAATCAAACCTGGGACCTTTCAGTCCACAGGCCGATGCTCTATCTGCTGATCCAAACTGGTTTTGGCTGCCAGTGATTTTCATAGTGTGATCTATAGTCCATATTGTTGACTTGCCTCAGCCCTTATCTGTGGAATCAGAATTTCAGGGAGTGTGACCTGAGAATCTATATTTTGCCAGATGATTCCATACTAAAGTTGGAGAAGCAGTGTAGGTAATCTAAGGTATAAACAACTTGAGATCTTGTATTCTCCCTGACAAGATCAAAGGGCAGGAGTGGTGAAGGCTAGGAAACATTTGAAAGGCCTCCAACAGTCAAGAGAAGTATAGAGGATTATTCATAACCCTTTGGTGCCAAGAAATCTGGGATTTCTAAAGCTAAGAGCTAATGCATCTTGCATTAGTGACTTAGCATGCAGGAAATCCCTCCACCCACAGTGCCAGTGGCACAAGGAGTCTTGGCATCTCTTACATAAAACAAATTTGGAATTTTTACAGGTTACCTAGGGACATCTGATTTCCTACTTGGTTATCTGAAAGTAAGAAAAATTATTACACTCCTTTCTTCTTTAAGGTGAATGAGTATACCTGGCAATTTTTCTTAATGGAAGACATAAAATAGTGATTTGAGGGGCAATATTGAGCAAATGGTTCAGGAAAATAAAGCTGGTGAAAGGCTATCATTTCTTGGCAAGAACAGAGCAGCCTGTGAGAGTGCTGATGCAGCCTGCCTTACTGTAGCATAATCCAGTGTTCTTATAGGATTATGGCCCCTTTGTATTCTAGAGATAGTTTAGGTTTCCTTTCGTTCTGGGCATTGGTTGGGTCTGGATACTCTTTTTTTTTTGTACTTTTTCTTTGAGTTAATTTTAGACTCACAAGAATTTACAAAAATAGTGCAGTGAATTTCTATGTTTCCTTCCCCTCAACTTCCCTCAATGATAATATTTTACATACTTAACAGGTAGTATCAAAATCAGGGAATTGAAATTTGTACAATGTTATTAACTCTACTACAGACTTGGCCATTTTTTTGTGGTTATCTAGGCAAAATGGCTCAAGAGCCACCTTAGGAAGCATCTTATGATATGCACTGATTATGTACCCAGTGCTCATTATAAATACTACTTTGGTTTCAAACTGCATGACATTTACAAGAGCAACTTTGGTGCCCCGTGGAAGGCCACAACATTTTCTCTTCCATAAGGCTTAACCATTGTATCTCTGCATGGCAGTGAGTTTTGGTTCAAGCTTGCTGAGGCCTGCAAACAAGAACCAACTGCTAATTGGTGTTAAACTAGTTTTCTTAGGCTCCATTTTGCTTCATGCACTTAATACAATTGCTTATATTTCTATGGTATTTTGAATATACAAAACCTTTATACATGCCACATTTTCCCCTTACAATGAACCCAAGATAGTAGGATTTATACTATAATTTATATTTTATAGGTAAGAGTCAGAAAGGTTGTTAAAAGACTTGAACCTAGCCTTCCATTCTGATCAGCTCTTGCATTTCGTAGTTGTTTTTAAGTTTTTATTATGCATATCATTTTAATGAATCAAATGACTACTTTGAGGTAATCAGTCTGCCACTTTTTCAGGCTTTAGAGTGGGAGAAAGGGCTGTTGGTCATTGGGAGTAGGGTAGGAGTGCCAGATAAAATATAGGGCACAGTTACAACTCATCATTCTTTTTTTTTTTTTAATTAATTTTTATTAATTTTTTATACATATCTCCCCATTGCCCCCCCTCCCTCCCAGGCGTACCCCGACCCCCCAGTGTCTGTGATCATTGGTTATGTTTATAAGCATGCATACAAGTCCTTTGATTGATCACTTATTTACCTCACCTAACTTTAATCTTTCTGCTATAATTTCACAGTCTGTTTGATGCTTTATGATTTTTGTCCTCCTGAGAATTATCAGTCTACTCCCTTTCTGTGCTCCTGATTCTATTATATTCACCAGTTTATTCTGTTGATCAGATTTTTAATTCACTTAATTTTTAGATTCACTTGTTGACAGATGTGTATTTGTTGTTCATAATTTTTTGTCTTTTACCTTTTTCTTCTTCCTCTTCTAAAAGGGTACCTTTCAGCATTTCATATAATACTGGTTTGGAGTTGATGAACTCCTTTAGCTTTTTCTTCTCTGTGAAGGTCTTTATCTGCCCTTCAATTCTGAATGATAGCTTTGCTGGATAGATTATTCTTGGTTGTAGGTTCTTGTTGTTCATCACGTTGAATATTTCTTGCCACTCCCGTCTGGCCTGCATCGATTCTGTTGAGAAATCAGCTGACAGTCATATGGGTGCTCCCTTGTAGGTAATAAACTGTTTTTCTCTTGCTGCTTTTAATATTCTCTCTTTGTCTTTTGCTCTTGGCATTTTAATTATGATGTGTCTTGGTGTAGTCCTCTTTGGGTTCCTTTTCTTTGGGGTTCTGTGTGCTTCCTGGACTTGTAAGTCTATTTCTTTTACCAGATGTGGGAAGTTTTCAGTCATTATTTCTTTAAACAGGTTTTCAGTATCTTGCTCTCTCTCTTCTTCTGGCACCCCCACAATTCTGATGTTGGTACGCTTGAAGCTGTCCCAGAGGCTCCTTACATTATGTTCACATTTTTGGATTCTTTTCTCTTCTTGCTTTTCCAGTTGAATGTTTTCTGCTTCTTTATATTTCAAATTTTTGACTTGATCCTTGCCTTTCTCTAGTCTGCTGTTAGTACTCTGCGTAATAGTATTCATTTCAGTCAGTGTATTTATTATCTTCTCTTGGGTCTCACTAAATTTATCCATCTTTTCTAGCATATTCTTGCAAAACCTTATAAGCGTGGTTTTGAACTCTATATCCAGTCGTTTTTTTTCCTCCATTTCTTTTGCTTGTAATCCCTTCCCTTGTCTCGGCATTTTCACTGTGCCGGGGAAACTTCTGTGCTGGATTCAGCCGCAGAAGCCTCTGCTGAGCTTGGGAGGGTGGAGGCTCAGGGCTTAAGGGACCGCCTTGCCTTCCAGTCGGCCCGCCCTCCACGGCCCCTGAGTCTCCCGTGACTGGGTAATGGCTGGAGCGGTCCTTGTGCGTGCGCACTCCCGCAGCGCCTCCAACCGCTGCCTTTCCGGCTCCCCTGCGAACCAGGACCACACGAGTCTAGGTCCCCAGGGTTTCGCCCAAAACAGGGGCCCAGTGGACTCAGAAGTGGCACAGATCGGAGGGTCTGTCTCCCGCCCACTCGTGAAAGCCAGCGGCACAATCAGCAATCCGTCCTCCGCGTGGTGCCGTGCGCGACCAGACCTCCGATCCTTTGCAACTCCCCTAAATTTCCGTGCACTTCTCCCTTTTCACAGTCCAAACTCCCCCCGTAACAACTCATCATTCTTTAGTATAAGTATGCCTCGTGTAATATGGGGAACATACTTATACTAAAATCTCTCTCTCTCTTTTTTTAAAATATATTTTATTGATTTTTCACAGAAAGGAAGGGAGAGAGATAGAAAGTCAGAAACATCGATGAGAGACATCCATCAGCTGCCTCCTGCACGGCCCCTACTGGAGATGTGCCCGCAAGCAAGGTACATGCCCCCAACCGGAATCGAACCTGGGACCTTTCAGTCCACAGGCTGATGCACTATCCACTGAGCCAAACCGCTCTTGGCTAAAATCTCTTTTGTTGCTTATCTGGAATTCAAAATTAGTTGGATATCATGTATTTTATTTGCTAAACCTAGCAACCTTAAATGGGAGCAGATGTGAATAACCTCTAGAAATACTAACTAACCATTTTGTAAGCTTTGCTGAAACAAAATCTTATAAGAAAGCCAAATATACTTAAAAAAATTAATCTGCTCAAATTGAAGCATGGATAAGGGGGACTCTCTCCCATTAGCCCTCTCCTAACTTCCCCTTCCTTGCAATGGCCTGAGGAGCATTCAGCAACTTCCTTCTAGGAGGCAGGGGAGGTTTCTTGGGTTATTTCTGCAGAGCTCTGGAGAATGTCCTGTCCTTTCGTGGGAATGTTAGAGCAGCTCTGGAGGTAGCAGAGACCTCTCCCATGATGGCATCAGTACTAGATGACAGGACTATATCCCCTGGAAAACTGGGGCTCAGATGGGCAGTGCAGGTTTTCAGTTAACTCAATCTTGGAGGGGGTTAATGTGTATGGTTTTGCAAACCTTCTGTGGTGTCTAGGGGATCTGATAGATGAGTCACTGAAAGGGCTCTAGGTACAAACATGCAAACATGTTCACTATACAGGACACATGAAGGGAGAAAAAATGTGTACTTTCCTAAACTGGCATCATTTAATGAAGAGCAACATGATATTCACTACTTTTGATATTTATACTTTTAAATATATTGTTTATAATATATGACAATGGCCCAAGATTAGTTCAAGAGAAAAGAGTAGGAAAAAAATAGAACTATATTTTGGAATTTCTGAGTATATATGTAATTATACAAATTACTAGAGGTCTGGTGCATGAAATTTGTGCATGGGAACATCTTTCACCCCAGCCTGAATCCTCTCCAATCTGGGACCCCTTGGGGGATGTCCGACTGCCTGTTTAGACCTGATCCCTGTGAGATTGGGTCTAGACCAGCAGTCAGACATCCCTCTCACAACCCGGGACTGCTGGCTACCAACTGCTCTCCTGCTGCTTGCCTGATTGCCCCTAACCGCTTCTGCCTGCCAGCCTGATCACCCCCAACTAATCACCCCCTGCCAGCCTGATTGCCCCCAACTGCCCTCCCCTGCAGGCCCAGTCCCCCCTCAACTGCCCTCCCCTGCTAGCCTGGTCCCCCCCAACTGCCCTCCCCTGCTGGCCTGGTTGCCCCTAACTGCCCTTTCCTGCAGGCCTGGTCACCTTCAACTTCCCTCCCCTGCAGGCTTGGTCTCCTCCAACTCCCCTCCTCTGCTGGCCTGGTCACTCCTGACTGCCCTATCTTGCCAGCCTGGTCACCCCTAACTGCCCTCCCCTGCAGGTCTGGTTGCCCCCAACTGCCTTCGCCTGCCAACCCGATCACCCCTAACTGTCCTCCCCTGTTGGCCTGATCACCCCCAACTACCCTGCCCTGCTGGCCTGGTCACCTCTAACTGCCATCCCCTGCTGGTCTGTTGCCCACAACTGCCCTTTCCTGCCAGCCATCTTGTGGTGGCCATCTTGGCACCACATGGAGGTGGCCATCTTGTGTGAGGGTGTGATGGTCAATTTGCATATTACCTCCATTATATAGGATTATATCATGTCAATGTATCTTACCTCTCTCGATAGTATATATTGAATTAAACTGATATTAACTTAGAGGGAGATTTTGCAATTAAAAGATATTTGTGACAGTGAACAAAATTTTGGACTGACAAAACTAGGAGACAAAAGAAAGATGATTACTATAAATGAAAAGAGTGCAATGAATATAACCACACAGCACACATGATAAAGCTTTTGTTTTCTCCCTCAAGCAGAGTGATTGTCAACCCAAGACAGATGCCAAGGGAGCATCTAACAGTTTAAACTGAGAGTACGGCTTAGATAAACGACACCCTGGAGTCCTGAAAGAACTTACAGATGTGATCACAGGGCTCTCTGAACAGGAGAAATCAGGGAAGGGAGAGCTGGAGAGACGGCAAAACACCAGAGATGAGCAAATAAGTTCCAGATTTTCCAACACAACAGCAAAGGTGACTTATGGATCAGGGCACTGGTTAAGTTTAATGTTGAGCTTCAGAAAAATGCCAGATGGATGATTAAAGTGGCTTTGTGTCTATTTATTTAAAAAGTGGTGACTGCTAGGCACTCCCCCTGAAACCTGAACTCACTCCAACCAACCTCTTTTCTATTGGCTTCACTGGAGGAGCAGGAAAATCTTGTAGTCAGAATGACGTATTTTAGCAAGACATTTGCCAGAAGCCTCTTGTGACATCCTTGTGGATAAAGAAATGTGTCTGGTGATACCAAGGACCTCTGTATGCCCGTATTCACTACAGGAAACCTTAGCTGCAAGGGTGAAAGGGAAATAAAACGATCAGAACAGAAATACTTACTAATGAAACTTTAAAAAGCTAACCTGTTAAAGTAAGATAGTCACATTCCAGTATCCCTCCTCACTTGTATTAGTTTGTTAGGGCTGCCATATCAAAATACCACAGACTGGGTGGTTCAAACAACGACATTTATTTTTCCCCAATTTTGGCGAATGTGCAGTCCAACATCAAGTTGTTAATGGGGTTTGTTTCTTCTGAGGCCTCTCTCTTTGGATTGTAGATGTCTACCTTTTCCCTGTGTCTTCACATGGTCTTTCTTGTGTGTGTGTCTGTGTCCTAATTTCCTTTTCTTATAAGGACACCAATAATTTTGGATTAAGGCCCACCCTAAAGACTTCTCTTAACAGGCAGTATTATCTTTTTAAAGGTCCTGTCACCAAACGTAATCACATTCTGAGGTACACGGAGTTAGGACTTCAACATATGAATTCTGGGGAACATAATTCAGCCCATAACACTACTTAATACCAGCATCTGTCTCAATCTAAGGCATCAGTGTCTTTGTTAATTGCTTGATGATTTCTTGTATAACAATCATAAAAATAAACCCCGTAGTATTGAATGTTTATGTGCCAGTACTGTTTTATGAATTCATTTAATATTAATTTTAAAATCTTTATGGTAAATATTATTATTAACCCATTTATACCTCAGGAAATTGAGATACTAGGTCAAGTGAATGATAGAGTAGGATTTCAACCTGAATAAGCTAGATACAGAACCCATTTTAATAGCTATCTTTTTTGTAGGAATTAAAATCAATTACAAAGTGAAATTATAAATCTTACCAAAAAGATTACAGGTTCTCAAGAAGGTTTTTAGAGATTTGCTTGAATGAGGCCCAAAATAAAAAACATTTACAGTAATCAAAATAGTATAGTATTGGCATAAAGTAGATATATAGACCAATGGTATAAAATAGAAAGTCCAGAAATAAACCTTTGAATATTCATAACATTGGATTTGTCAATGAGTTTTTAGATAAAACACCAGAAGTTCAGCGAACAGAAGAAAAAAATAGAAAAAGTGGACTTCATTAAAATCAAAACTTCTGTTCTTTAAAGGACACGATCAAACAAATAAGAAGTCAACCTATAGAATTGGTTGAGAATATATTTGCAAATAATATCCAGAATATATATAGAATTCTTAAAACTCAATAACAACAACAAAACAAGCAATCTAATTAAACACTGAGCAAAACAGTGAGTGAAGGACATGAAAAGTCATTTTTCAAGAAAAGATATACAAATGGCCAATAAGCTCATTAAAAAATGCTTTTTAACATCACTAGTTATTAGAAATTGCAAATCAAAACTACAGTGAGATACCACTTCACATCTATTATAATGACTATTATAAAAACAAAACAAAATAGCAAGAGTTGACAATATAGAGAAATTGGAACACTTGTGTGTTGCCAGTGGGAATGTAAAATTGTAGAGCTAATGTGAAAAATAACATGACAGTTCTTCAAAAATTCAACATAGAATTGCCATATGATCCAGCAATTCCATATCTATATATGTACCTCAAAAATTAAAATCAGGGATTTAAATATATATTTGTACGCCAATATTCACAATAGCATTATTCCTAATAACAAAAAGAAGGAAACAACCAAAATGTCCACCAATGAATGAATACAAATTCAAAATGTGGTGTTCATTAAAAAAAGGATTGAAATTCTGATACATTTCAAACATGGATGAGCCTCAGAAACATAGTAAATAAAATAAGCTAACTAAAAAAATGCAAATATTACAAGATTCAACTTATATGAGGGACCTAGGATAGTCAAATTCATAGATACAGAAAGTAGATAGAATAGGGACTATGGGAGAGGATAATGAGGAATTATTGTTTATAATATAGAGTTTCACTTTGGTATGATAGAAAATTCAGGATATGGAGAGTGGTAATGATTGCATAAAAATGTGAGTTTACTTAATGCCACTAAATTGTATATTTAAAATGTAAAAATGGTTAAAATGGTAAATTTTATGTTATGTACATTTTACCACAATAATAAAATACAATGAATTGCACAAGTTTTAAAAGCATCGTTCAATGAGTTTTGGCAACTGTGTAAATGTGTGTCAACCAAACCCTACTGGATATAGAATATATATCTATTGCCCCTACCCAATCAATTCTTGTCTGAACCACTGTTCTAATATTTTCCTACAATACATTAATTTTGCCTGTTCTAGAATTTCATGTAAAGGGAACCATACAGCATGAACTCTTGTGTAAAGCTTCCTTCATTCCACATAATTGTTTTGAGTTTCATCCCTATGTTGAATATATCACAGTAACTCACTGCTTTTTATAGTCTATTAGAATTGCATTGAATGAATATACCACAGTTTGCTAAGCCAGTACCACCTTGATGGACATCTCAGCTGTTTCCAGTTTGGGGCTATTATAAATAAAGCTGCTGCAAACATTCTTGTACAAGGCTTTGTGTGGACATATGTTTTCAATTCCCTTGGGCAAATACCTAGAGTGGAATTGCTGGATCATAGGGTAGGTGTACGCTTAGTTTATAAAGGAAGTCCCAGACACTTCCCAAAGTGACTGAGAAAATGACTTTTTAAATTTTAGTAAGTATTTTCTTCAGCTGTGAAAGGTGGGTCTCTTGATGATCACCACCTGCCAGCCAATGCCTGCTGTGTCCCGGTGTTAGCCCCTTGCCAAGGAAGCCCCTTGCCTGTGGGAAGCAAAGTTTGGGTACAGCTGCTTTCACAAGAGGAAGGTTTCTGGTTGCAAAAGTTCATTGTCCAGGTGACCCAGGGGTTATCCTAGGCCACTTTTCACACAGCTCACTGCATTGCATCTTCCTTTTGATTTGGTCTGAATTGCCTTTAGAGAACTTTTTCTTTAAAAAAAAATGTTCTAAAAGATGGAGGGGCCCCTTTTCCTTAATGAATGAGATAGTAGACAGCTTTGTGCCTCATGATGTTCCACCTGATCTTTGAAAGCCAGGACAACAACATTTTTATTTCTCAGCTTTAAATGTTAAAGTGAAATATAGTCTGAACCTCTAATCTATATTACTGACATTTTCTCACCCCCTGGAACACATGGCAGTAGGTAGTTTCAGGTAAAGGACACATGGTAAATTTCTTTCTCTCTCAATGAGGCTGCTAATTGGTACTGGATACTGTCACATCTGGTTGGCCTGAACTTGGTTATATGGCTCTGCTGAACTGCAGAAGAGGCTGAGATAGCACCTAAACCAGCTATAGAGAGCTCCCTTCTCAAGGCTATTCAGTGAATCAAAAGGATCTTTGTGCCTGGAGACACTTAGCAAATCCCTAGAGACAGACCATAGTAAGGTATGACACTTAGTATTGCCACAAAGTATTGCCCAAGGTTGCCCACTATTTGCTGTGACTGATCTTATTATAAACAAAAATCATCTTATGAGAGTGCATTAGTTAAGATGGGGCTCAGAAAAAGCTCACATTTCAATAAGTTAAATAAGGCAGACGTTTATTCACTCTCGCATGAGTGCAGACACCAGCAGCCGCGGGCTACGACAGCTCCCTGATGGTGTTCCAAGGCTCATTCCAACAGATGAAAAGAAGCCAAGAATGCTCTTCTGCCTTCCAGAGCTCCAGAGCAGAGAATGGAGCTCACTTTCGCTTTTTAAAGATTTTTAAAAATCCCAAGCCAGATGTTAAAGCAGGAGGAGTTAACAAAAAAAATAGGTGCCTTTTCCCCATAAAGAGACATCTTGGTGGTACTGGATACCCTCACATCTGGTTGGCCTGTACTTGGTTACATAGTTAAACTGAACTGCAGAAGAGGCTGAGATAGAACCTAAACATTGGGGTTCTGTTATTAAACTTAAAAAAGGAAAATGAATGCTGGGAGTTGCACTGGGGTAGACAAATTAGTCTCCATGTGTGCACTATCCAACAGGGCAGCCATCAACCAACTAGGGCAGTGGTCGGCAAACTCATTAGTCGACAGAGCCAAATGTCAACAGTACAATGATTGAAATTTCTTTTGAGAGCCAAATTTTTTAAACTTAAACTTCTTCTAACACCAATTCTTCAAAATAGACTTGCCCAGGCCGTGGTATTTTGTGGAAGAGCCATACTCAAGGGGCCAAAGAGCCTCATGTGGCTCACAAGCCGCAGTGTGCCGACCACACACCTAATGTTATTGGGTAGTTAAACTACCTAAGGTTATTGGGTAGTTAAACTGTGGTGGGTCCAAATTGAGATGTGCTATCATTATAAAATATACACAGGATTTCAAAAACTTCTTCATATAAAAAAAAGGACATAAAATATCTGTTTTTATATTGATTACATGTCAAAATATTTTTGATATGTTGGATTAAATGAAATGTTTATTGACCTCTTTCTTTTTACTTTTCTTAAATGTGGGTGTTAGAAAAATTACACACGTGTCTGGCATTAGATAGTGCTGCTGTAGAAAACCAGGTAGGTCTTCTGACAGGCCTCAGGCCTGGGAAGTGGGACTGATGGGATGTTTAGCAAAGGCAGAGAGAAAAGGAAACAAAGTTCAGGAAAGAAGGAAATCAGGGAAGGAAGAGGTAAGGGAAAGCTAAGGATTAAGTCATGAAAGAGTTCTAGACTGAAAAGTGGATTTCACTGAGGGTGACCCAGGATGTAGGAGGGCTATTAAAAATGGTCGCACTGAATGAACCAAAATGCTAATTATTTTCCAGATTTTTTTGGCCTGGGAGGCAAAGGGCTGAACTCTGGGCTCTTCACAGGAAATCAAGGACTGAAGCTGGGCACTCCAGAACACCTTTCGAGTGGTCTCAGTAACTCTTTTGTACCCATAATTTGTCTGTCTACTCCTCCACCCTGCCACAACCTTAGTGATTTTGGAAGACTCCCAGCAGGCATAGCAGGGAGCTCTCTGCAGTAGTCTAGCGCCCCTGCTGGAAGGTGCTGGCCAGCAGCTCAGAGGCTCTTCAGTCCAATGGGGGTGAGTAGCACTCGGTGGTGATCACAGAACCCCTGTGGATAGTCAGTCATAATCCTGGCCCCACAGATGAAAAAAAGGAAAGAATACTTTTCTCCAGAAAACCCAAGGAGAGACCTGAACTTATCTCTCTTTTTACCTGTTTTTATCCCAAGGCATATGTTAAGCATAGGTAGGAGTTGAAAAAGAATATGGGAGAGTTGGCAATTATCTAGCGAATTTAAACTGGATAGAGAGTTACTCTAGATCTACTTTGGGAACTAATTTATTTTGGTTAATTATCCATATTTATGAGAAGAAAAATAGAGAAAGAAGTTCTTTCCTTTTACTTTAAGCACTGATAGAGAGCTGCAATAATCCAAAAGTCATTTTTTTCTGTATTTTTCTTGTTAATTTTCACCCGAGGATATTTCTCTGTTGATTTTTAGAGAGAGTGGAAGGGAGGGGGAGAGACAGAGAGAGAAATATTGATGTGAGAGAGACACATCGATTGGTTGTTGGGCTGAGTATTGAGCCTGCAACCCAGGGACATGCCCTTGACCAGAATCAAACCCGTTGACCCTTCAGTCTGCAGGCCTATGAACCAAACAAGCTAGGGTGCACTTTGTTTTTTTATAATAATTTCAGCACCTCTTACTATCATGAAGACAAGTAGAATACAGCATAGTGTTAAGTACTTCAAATTATTAGAAGAAAGGAATGCTTTATAGTAAAACATTTTTATAATAATAGTAATAATTTTCATTATTATTAACTAGAGGCCTGGTGCATGAAATTCGTGCACTGGGGGTGTGTGTCCTTCAGCCCAGCCTGCACTCTCTCCAATTTGGGACATCCCTCTCACAATCCAGGACAGCTGGCTCCCAACCACTCACCTGCCTGCTTGCCTGATCACCCCCTAACCACTCTCCTGCCAGCATGATCAACGCCTAAGTGCTCCCCTGCTGGCCTGGTCACTTCTAACTGCCCTCTTGATTGCCCCTAACTGTTTCTGCCTGCCAGCCTGATCACCCCCTAACCACTCTCCTGCCAGCATGATCAACGCCTAACTGCTCCCCTGCTGGCCTGGTCACCCCTAACTGCCCTCCCTTGCCAGCCTGGTTGCCCCTAACTGCCCTCCCCTGCCAGCCTGGTCACCCCCAACTGCTCTCCCTTGCAGGCCTAATCATCCCTAACTGTCCTCCCTTGCAGGCCTGGTTGCTCCTAACTGCCCTCCCCTGCCAAACTAGTCATCCCTAACTGCCCTCCCCTGTAGGCTTGGTCGCCCCCAACTGCCCTCCTCTGCCAACCCAGTCATCCTAACTGTCCTCCCTTGCATGCCAGGGTCCCTCCCCACCCCCCAACTATCCTCCCCTGCAAGCCTAGTTGCCCCCAACTGCTCCTCTGCTGGCCTGATCACCCACAACTGCCATCCCCTGCTGGCCATCTTGTGGCAGCCATCTTGTGTCTGCATGGGGGTGGCCATCTTTGACCACATGGGGGTGGCCATTTTGTGTGTTGCAGTGATGGTCAATTTGCATGTTGCATCTTTATTATATAGGATGTCACTTAAATGGCAATCCAGTTTTTCTAACTTGAAGTCTTTCATTTGTAATCCAATATCTTTTAAAATGCTATTAAAATACACTTTTCTAAGGTTTGGAATTTTTAAACAAAAGTTTAAAGTTTGAATTCACTAGAACTTGTACAATTCAACGGTTTTTAGCTTTGCCTGGCCATATTTAAATAGCCATTATGTTTTTTCTTACTCAGAGTACCAAATAAACAGGAGTTATAGGATTTTCTACCATCTTTAGCCACCTACTAGGAATCTTATTGATATTTAGAATTAAATAATCAAGGCACAAAATATAAATGTGAGTAAAAAAAGACTTACTACTTGCCCAGTGGACAGTCATGGGTTGGAAACCTTGAACACTGTGATTATGTATAGGAAGTAAGTAATCACAGTGATTGTGTGGAAGTATTTTTGGACCTTAGAAGTGAAGTAATTTCAAAATCCCCCCAACTTGCTTAAACAGTTAGGGATGGAAAGTTTGCGATTACAGTTTCTTATTCCTTTCTCAGCTAGAGTGTGAATATACTTGTGTCATTCATTACTCAGAGGGGTTCATTTTCTTTAAAAGAAAGCTGGTGAGCAAAGGCCTGGAGGCAATTGCCCTTGAACAACTGTTTCTTTGGCAAGTTTTGCTAGTGCAGGAGAATGAATGGCACTATTATTTAACATGGATTTTTTTTTGGGGGGGTGGGGAGGAGAGCAGTGTTAAGTTCAGTCCTTTTTACTTTATGATGGTTATTCAGTAGTAAAGCAAGAGTGATTCTATCCCTCAGCTGAAACTTGCTAAGTAGTGACATTAATTCCCTTTTCCAAGCTATGAAATTCCTTCAGCCTAAAAAGCCCATTAAGGAACTGTCCCATCAAAGAGTTCTAGAACAAGAAGAGACCTGTGTTGCGTGTGAGGAATCTGACACTCAGAAATGAATTGACGCTTGGACTGACACCCATTTATCTCCAGCTCTTTCTTCAGATATGAATCTTTTTCTTTTTTTTTTACACTCAAAATCACCAAATAATTTATTTGGAATCAGAATGAAAGAACATTTGACAGTTGTTGAAATGTATGTTTTTTCTGATACTTTTGATCAGTTATACAACTCATCTAGAACACATGACCAGGAAGATTTTACATTTCTTCAGGACTGGGGTTTTTCCGTGACTTCAAATTTGGGATCTTCAAATTTAAAGTCTGGGAACGTATTCATGTCTACTTTACCATACATTTGCTTAAGCTTAAAAAGCTCCCTCTCCATGTCTTGCTGATACTCTGGGCCAGCATCAATAGGTCCTCCAAATGACTGTCACTTAGTTTGTATTCCCTAATCTTGTCCACGAAGAGTTTCTGTGTAGGATCAAGTTCCTTATTAAATGCCACTGCTGTAACACCAATATTCCTCCTTAAATGGACTGAGACTGCAGACCGAATGACAGAAGAGAACTTGAAGAGCCTCTGAAGAATCATGGTGACTATTACGGACAGGAAGCATCTCAGAGACAGTCTCTCATTTTTATTTCTAACTAAAACACAGGCACATACGTTATGATATAATCACTCAAATATCTAATTATATTAATTAATGTGCACTTTTAAATATATATATATTTAAAACGGCAGAACAAACAGAATGACCAGTGGCTATCATATGCACTGCCAATTGAGGGCAGGGCCGGCCAGCCAACCAACTGTGGCCTCTCTCCCCTGCCAGCACTCCTCTATCTGCCCCTCCTCCCCCATCCCATCACTGAAGTGTGCCCTTCAGTGATTCTAAGTAAATACTCTCCAGTCTTTGTAGACCAGGAACCTGAATGACGAGTGATCAGCAGGAAACCTGCTCACAGGTGTCCAGGAGAGGTGCCCAGGACAACCACTATCTTTCTGTGTTCTCTCTCCACTGCTTACTACCAAAGAGAGCAGCCACATCACATCACAGCTTCTCTTTAGAGGGTTTGTCAGCAGGGAACTAAACCACATTACCTGTCTAGGGAGAGGCTTAGAACCGGAAGCTGTAAGTGTCCCTGACACTAAAGCGCCTTTGAAATTTCAGCTCCGAAAGCCAACAGCAAACGTGTATACACCTGCAAAGATCTTTGACACTAATAACTCTCCCCAGCCGGCCACGCCCCTGATGAGCCCCGCCTCCCCCGCCATTGGGGGCGGGCTGGCCAGACCCCACCTGTGCATGAATTCCTCTAGTTAAACTATAATTTATCCCCAACCTGCAAGTCCCAAACATACACAAATCTTCCCATCTCTACCCTTCTTCCTCCAGCCCGCACCACTCAGTGGGCCCCAGCTATCAAGTGGAAGAAATTCAGAGCTTCCCAAGATCTGAGTGGGAGTAGGGTTGGGGGTGGAGGTGGGACAAGAACTAGACCCTGCTCCTTTTCATTGTCTGCCTGGCAGTTTTACACAACTTTTGTTTCTTTGACTTGGGAAGAACAGCAGCAATAATAAAATTCACTTTACATCCCTGGTAGCCTGATTTGATTTATAGAAGACATTTAAAGTTCCTATATCATCTCACGAACAGTTTTTCTTTTTAGTGAAAGAAGGTCAGTGCTTTGGGGTATAATGAGGCAGGAAGGCTAATCCTTCTAGGGAAAACTATACTATGTACACTTTTTTCAGTGTTGGGAGTAGGGTTGCCAGATAAAATACAGGACTCCCAGTTAAATTTTAATTCATAAACAATGTGGACATGCTTATAAGAACATTATTCATTGTTTATCCAATATGCAAATATCCCTGGGTGTCCTGCATTTCCATTGGCTCACTCTGGCAGCCCGTTGGGTGGTGCCCAGCTGAGCTCTTCTCCTGGGAGCTCCTCTCAGTTTCCGGCAGCGAGTTATTTGCCAGGATTGCTTTGGGAGTTGGTTTGAAGTTATTTGGATTTGATGACCTTCTCTCTTTCTTTTTTGTGCAGGAATGCACTTTCCAAGACAAGTAGAGGAAGTGGTAATCAGATACTGCTTTCTAGAAACTATTAAATAAGCAGTCATATATTCTCCACCTTCCTTCAGTTTTGGGGAGAGGATCACTGGCATAAAATCATGCTGCTTCCTTACTTTAGAATTCTGGTTTTGGTACCCTTTACTACAATATCATTATTTAGAATGGTGTTTACTCAAAAGCCCCATTATTTAGGCATATTAAACTTGTTGTCTGATGTTTGCCTTCTGGGACATGTGAACAAGAGGTGCGTGCAGTCTCTCTCTCTCTCTCTCTCTCTCTCTCTCTCTCTCTCTCTCTCTCTCTCTCTCCCTTAGCAGCTGAGATTCAGTTCACTTCTGTAGACAGAGGAAGAACCTTTCCAATAATCTTCCTCGCATTCCCAACTGGGCACAGCACCTAGACATCCAGTGAGTCTGGATAGTAGTAGCAAGCCAGTATGTTCCCCCTTTCCTGTTTACTACCAACACTGAGCGGTGACAAGTGCATAGGCTCCAGCAACTGACTGCTCTGTCACCTGCTGCCTTACCCTCTCCATGCCTGTTTTCACACACATCAAATGGGGATAATATTGTTAGCATTCAGATCCACAGGAGTTAAGAAAAGCAAAGCTCTCAGAACAGCTCTTAATAAATATGCGTTTTTCTAAATTTATTTTTATTTTAGAGAGGAAGGAAGATAGAGAAACATCCAAGTAAGAAACATCAATCGGTTGCCTCCTGCATGTGCCTGACCTAGGATTAAACCCCCAACCTGGGTATGTGCCCTGACTGGGAATCAAACCCACCAACTGTTGGTGTATCAGATGATGCTCCAACCAACTAAGCCACCTAGTCAGGGCAAAATCTCTGTTAAATCAATATACCATGCCTTCCATTCTAGGCATTTTTCTGTTCTCTAGATGCCATCTTGATAAGTGCTTATTACTGTTCCAACTAACCTACATGATTTTTACAGGCATAAGTTAACTCTCTTGGAGTGCATGTTCTTAGAGAATTTAGCCATTCCATGTGGGAAAAGTATAAATTGTTATCATCAGGAATAGATTCCTTTTTTAAATCTGGGAATTTTTCTTAAGTCACAGAGAAGGATTTGGGGGAGGCGGACATTCCCTTTACGTTCCTGCGAACAGAGGGAAATAGGAGACTCAGAAGTGCTGAGACCCTGAACTACGCTGAATGAGGTCCACTGTGGCTTCGCCCAGGCAGGGCCCATGGAATTCCTCCCGCTCCTCCCTCAGGGCTGATCACCCAGCCTCTGCCTTCCTTTCTCAGGTCCAAGATGTTATCACCAAACTGTCAGAGAGGATTTGACAATTAAGTCTGAAAACCCACCAACCACAGCACTAATATAAAGGGCTGTTGTGTGGTTAAGTGCCAGCAGGTGTGGAGACTGGAGACACACGTTTCTTGATAGGATAAGTGAAATGTAGATAATGGGAAGAAGTATAAAAAACTGAAGCACTAGCCATAACCAGTTTGGCTCAGTGGATAGAGCATTGGCCCATGGACTGAAGGGTCCCGGGTTCAATTCCGGTCAAGGGTACATACCTCGGTTGCAGGGTGATCTCCAGCCCTGGTTGGGGTGCATGCGGGAGGCAAACAATTGATGTGCTTCTCTCACATCCGTTTCTCTCTCTCTGTCTCCCCCTCCCTTCCACACTCTCTGAAAAAATCAATGGAAAAATATCCTCGGGTGAGAATTAACAACAACAACAAAAAAAAAAACACACACAAAAACAAAAACCCGGAAGCACTAAATAAAGAAAGGAGCTTTGTACTAACACTGGATGTGGATGCCTGCTTTAAACAGCTGGAGCCACCACTTCTCAGGCCCTAGGGACAGTAGTGGGTGTCCAGCTGGAGTAGAGTCTGAGGGTGGATAGTTTTTAAAAGCCCCAGGAATTAAGAGTAACTACTTTGGTATATTCTAAGTCCTCAGGCTTACATTATTTTATTTAATTCTAGCAAAAAATCCTACTTAGCAGTTAATGTTTTTCTTCTCTGTATGAAACTGACAGCCAAAGAGCTGAGTAGCTTGCTCAAGGTCACACAGCTAGTGAGGATGGGGACTCACTGGATGCTCAGATCTGTGCGGCCCCAAAGGCCAGACATTTTCTGTTGTTTCCTGCTCCTAAGACTTCCAGATGTTTGAGGAAAGTCTAAAGATCTCTTCCCTGCCTCAGAATTCTGCCTTTAAAAAATTATTTTTAATTGTCATAAAATACACATACAAAAATTTACCATTCAAGTTATAGTTAAGTATGCAATTCAGTGGCATTAAATACATTCACAATGTTGTGCAACTATCATTACTATCCATTTCCGAACTTTTAAAAATCATCCCAAGCAGATTTCTTCCTTCTGAATAGGAATTTTCTGTCCACAAATCACAAATCACATGGTGTGGGCATTTTTTGTCTGTGTTTTTAATTTATAAAACCCCAAAAAAGAAACAAATCAAAAGACAAATAAACTACACTTTAGTGATAACTTTAGAATTTAGGGTATAACTTAGAATTATCCTATATAATAAAAGGTTTATATGCAAATCAACCAAACCGTGGACGACCGATGGCTATGACGTGCACTCATCACCAGGGGGCAGATGTTCAATACATGAGCTGCACAAGCTGCCCCCTGGTGGTCAGTGTGCTTTTACAGGGGGAGTGCTACTTTAGGCAGAAGCAGGGCTCACAGCTGGAGAGAGCAGCAGTGGTGGCAGGAGCCTCTCCCACCTCTGTAGCAGCATCCCATAAGGGCTCCTGGATTGTGAGAGGGCACAGGTCAGACTGAGGGACCCTTCCCCTCCCCGAGTACATGAATTTCATGCACTGGGCCTCTAGTTAGATAATAAAAAAGAAATGTGAGATCATTTAGAATGATCTCAGTCTGATTTGATCTTGTCACAGTTCCCAGGAGGTGCATGGTTGGATGGACAGGTAGGCTTAGATGTCTACAGAATGTTAGGACAAGTTCACAAGCACACCAAAGGTTGGGAACCCTGAAGAAGGGGATCAACATATTCAAGTGTTAATGTTAAACCATAAAAAGAGAGTTGTCCCATCCAGGGGAAGGCTGGAATTTAAAGCCTCATTCTTCCATTTTCTCATAAGTGACCTTTGGTGGATTAACACCAGCCTTCCTAACTTCCTCAAGGAACAAGTGAGCTCCCACACATTTGGAAACCATAAAGCCCTATCTAAGTGCAATGCATTGTTGAATAAGCACAGGCATATGTAAGCATATTGGTTAGGCTTAAATTGCCCTGGAGGTTGCATTTACATGATATTTATGTGTGGTTGGTATGAATTAGCTCAAAGTAATGCTTGTCTTGTTACCCACAAAAGATAAGTACTATGAGTAAATTTTGTAAAATAAATTTTAAATCTGTTATCTCTATAAAACTCCCATTTAGGTAAACAGAGAAAAGCTTGCACAGGTTTACAAGAATTTCACAAAAAAAAAAGTTAATATTCAAAAAGATCTTTTCTTACAAGCTGCTGTAAGAGTGCTCCCCTTATAGTATCATAGAGGTTTCCTCCCTGTGTCCAGTCTAAAGTTCCTTGTTTGTAAAATTTTGACATTGTCAGGGGATCCAGAGGTGAACAGTTTCTCAGATTTGACTCACACTAATCAAATTCACAAGAGATAGATGTATAAAATAGAATATCAAATAATATCACTTGAGTAATTAAAATAAAATACTAACTAATTAATAAACACATATGTGGGGCAGATACTCATGTTTGCTGATTGGCACATTTATTCCCAGAGGCAAATCCATGAAGAAACTTCCTTACAGCACTAAACTTCCCTGCACAGCATGGGATCAGAATGAAGGAGGGAAGGAAAGAGACCCCCTACTCTACTACAATATTTAGTTATGGCGGCTCAAGCAGACCAAGACACTGTCAAAAAGGGAATCTGAATGAATAGAACACAGATTTTTTCCGGTTGTTAGAAGCATCATGATGCTGTTATTCTATGGTTTCACAACATAATAGAAGTGGGGAAAACTGATGGAAACGTTTTCATGTTGAATGATCAAAGGAGCTCTATTATTTATTGGAATGAAATTATTAAAGCACAATTTTACACATCATCTTAATAAAGTCTCCAATCTAGTAACATTGCTTCCTTCCTCCCTTCCTCCTTCTCTCTCTTTCTCTGTCTTCCTTCCTTCCATTCAATCATTCAGTCAACACTTACTGAGCCCAACTATGAACCATGCTATGTTCTACATGCTGACACTATATCCGTGATTATTAGAGAACTAGAAGCCCCATGCACAAATTCGTGCTCCAGTGAAGTTCCATGGCCTGGTCTGTGAGATCAGGCTGAAACTGGCTCTCCAATATCCCCTGAGAGGTCCCATATTGCAAGAAGGCACAAGCCAGGCTGAGGGAAACCCCACCAATGCATGATTAGGGTGGGAGGGACACGGGAGGTTGGCCAGCTGGATGGGAACCATGGGAGGGCTCCAGGGCGTATCAGGCCCATCTCACTCAGTCCCAGTCAGCCAGGCCCCATCAGCAAGCTAACCTACCAGTTAGAGCATCTGCCCCCTGGTGGTCAGTGCACATCATAATGAGCACTTGAGTGGCCTTAGCATATCATTAGCATATTATGCTTTAATTGGTTGAAGGAACAACCAGATGATACTCCCCCAAGGAATTCTGCAAGTTTAAACCAGATGATCTGGAACGACCAGATGATCAGCATATTAGGCTTTTATTATATAGGATGAATCTCTGCCCTCATGTAACTTGATTACCATGGAAGTAGGTGGCGAACACAAAGATGCCCCCCCCCCCCCACATCCCCTTTCAATGTGCCAGATGTGAGGAGTGGTCAGCTGCAGATTCAATTGTCTGGCTCTTTCGGGGTCATTATCAGCAGCAGATTTCTGTTTTGTCCAAGGTCAGGCCCTTCCCAGGGCAGTCTAAATCCAATGGCTGAGAACAGCAGGGGTGTAAAGGTCTGGCCATTTTAGCCCAATGTAGGACAATTTGATGGGTAACACTTGCTTTAGAGTTCCCTACCAAACTGACCAATGTTTTCTCAGGCCTGAATCAAATTCATCTTCTCCCTCTGTCCAATCCTGCTGCTCTCGGATCTTCCTTTCATAGGTGTTGACCCCTAATAAACATCCTGCACCCAAAACTGTCTCATTTTCTGCTTCCAGAGGACTCAACTTGCCACAGGAACTGTATTATATGTGCTACTATTTCATATGTTTCTCATGAAGATTTTAAAAAATATGTTTTTATTGATTATTTGTCAATTATACCTCAATAAAGCTGGAGAAAAATATGATCTTGGAACAGTGCCTGGACTGCAAAAACCCCAAGGGAATGTCCCAACAACTGGGCCTAAAGGTGGATTTTTACAACCTTGGACATTCCCTCCCCTCTCCTCACTATCACCTGCCTCTACTGCAGGTTTCCAGTGGAGAATTTGAAGAATGTATGGGTCTTTGGAGTACCAGCAGTCTTGGAAATACTCCCCCAAGGAATTCTGCAAGTTTAAACCAGAGCAGATGGAATTCTAAAAGCAGTTTGTGTTTGTCCCTATTCCTTCTGGCAATGTATATTGACACAGGGGATAAGTAAACGAATGCTACACTCACAAGTTCACAGTCCAGTGGAAGCAGAGACCTGTCCATGAAAAAGTTCATCAACTTACAGGTGCTGTGATGGAATTCTGCAGAATACATAATGGGGCACAAAGAGAGAGGCTTTCTTTCCTGGGGCAGTCGGGAAATGACTCAGAGGTGAGGTGATGCTTGGGCTGCTGTGGAATGTTGTTGAGTAGCCACTCGTGAGATGGATTGGGGGCAGGGTGGGGAAGGCAGAGGAAGGGATGCTGCAGAAAAAGCAGCTGGCTACACATTAGAATCATCTCGGGAAACTTCTAAAACATGCTCCTGCTTGGACCTCAGTTCAGACCAGTTAAATTAGAATCTCTAAGGGTGGTTCCAGGCATTATATATTTTAAAAACTTTTCACATAATTCTAATTTGCAGACAAGATTGAGAGCCAATGATCTCAGACCAGTGTGTGTGTGTGTTTGTGTGTGTGTGTGTGTGTGTGTGTGTTCTAAAGAAAGGGTTGGGGTGGGGTGGGTTGTCACTGTTGTGACTCAGCGGTTGAGTCACCCAGGAACCGAGAGGTTTCCGGTTTTTGATTCTGGATCAGGGCACATGCCCCAGGTTGCAGGCTCGATCCCCAGTAGGGGCATGCAGAAAGCAGCCAATCAGTGATTCTCTCTGATCATTGATATTTTTCTCTCCCTCTCTTTTTCTCTCTCTCCTTAAAAAAAAAAAAATCAATAAAAAAAAATATATATATACAGTGGTACCTCGGGATACGAATGCCCTAACATACGAGATTTTTGAGATACGAGCCGTCGAGCGAGCGATTTTTGCTTTGAAATATGAGCAACATTTGAGATAGGAGTAATCGCGCGGATCGGCCGGCTGCACATGACCCACCAGTTTACCGCAACTTGAGTGTCTCATAGTTTCCCACGCCTTGAGGTTACAGAACGAATTAAACTCATATCTCGAGGTACCACTGTATTTAAAAAAAAAAAGAGGGGGCATGGTGTGAGGTTGGGAAGCATTAAGGTGAAAAAGGGTATGGGTTGGCAAAACTGGCGGAAATCACATACATTATAAACAATGAGAAAGCATGTGGTGCAGGTAGCTTTGTTCCTGATTAAAACAACAACAAATCCATCACTTGCAACAAAGGGGCTGCATTCATGCAGATGGTCTGATGAGCAAGTATAATGGGTACTTCATCTTTATTTAATGAATGAGTGAATAATTCACAAGCCTAATCTTTATAAACTAGACTATTTTTAGGGGTCTCTTTTAGAATCCTTAACAGTTTCTCTGCTCTTCCAAACTCTCAATTGGCCAGCTTTGCAGTGATGGTGATCACTAAATGGTACTTAGAACTCTACTTATTCTGGAAAGACACTTTCTCATTGATTCCTAACCTTGGATGAGGCTATCACTACCTCTAATTTCAGTAGTTCAGATTTCAAGCAAACTGTCTAAGTAACTAATATTCTCATGTTGTTAACAGTTCCTAAATCTTCTATGTCTAGTGTGTAATTTGAGGAACGAGTTGGACTTTGGAAGTGTTTGGCAGACTTCTTGTCTGATGAATATTTTAGTATCTTCAGTAGCCCTTCAAAATTGGCAGTTGACTCTCTAAACATTCATTCCAGTACATGTGATAATTTGAAATTAAAATGCTGCCAGATTTTGCATTTGCAAAAGTAACATTCAAGAATACAATACCAACAATGAATTTTCTTTGCCATAAATGAATAAATAGCTGTTTTCTTTACTCATTAGAAAGATAGGAAACTAAAATTATAAGATAACCTATGGGCTTATGATTTAAATTTGTATACCAACTCTTCAAAAACTAAATAAATTAATTATATTTTATTGGGTTAAATAAAATACATTGCACTCCATGTTATAGAAATCAAAGGTTTTAGTGTAGGGTTGTCCTAATAGCATCCTAAAATAGTTAATACTAATAGATAAAAGAAGATATTTACTTAATTTAAAAGATTTTATTGGGTAAAAAGGAAAACCCATAGATCTCTGTAATTCACAAAATCTTAAGGTATTTTTTTTTTTTAGTAACTACTCAATTCATACAAAAAGAGAATATCTTCAAAATATAATCTATAAACTCATTAATAAAATCTTTCCTGATTAAAAACCAGATCGAAAATAAGTCAGTGTAATTAGATATAGTCTCTGGAAGGAATATGTATAAAATAGGAATGCAGGTAAACACACATTTTTTTTTCAGTTCTATCTTCATCACATCAATTACTAATTGTAGCTTAGTAAGAATTAACATGTTCAGCAAGATATTAGCAACCAATACTTATTAATTTTTACATGTACATTTCTGAAAGTATTTATTTGATATCCTATATATTAAAAGGCTAATATGCAAATCGACCAAACGGCAGAATGACCAGTCGCTATGTATGATGCACACTAACCACCAGGGGGCAGATGCTCAATGCAGGATCTGCCCACTGGTGGTAAGTGCACTCCCACAGGGGGAGCGCTGCTCAGCCAGAAGGGGGCTCACAACTGGTAAGCACAGTGGCGGTGGTGGGAGCCTCTTTTGCCTCTGCAGCAGTGTTAAGCATGTCTGACTGCTAGGGTGCAGGCCTAAGCCATCAGTTGGACATCCCCCGAGGGTTCCTAGACTGTGAAAGGGCCCAGGCCAGGCTGAAGGATTCCCCTTCCCCCAAGTGCACAAATTTTATACACCAGGCCTCTAGTTTATATATAAAATGTGACAGGAGATTCGACATTGGTATACTAACACAATGTAATATACAGATAATATATTATAGGATTGTACATTTAAAACCTTTTTATTAATCGATGTTGCCTCAATAAATTAAAAAAAAGAAAGATGTGAGTAGGCATTCACTTATTCATTTGTGCACTCATTCCTTCACCCATTCTTCCATTGAGAGCTTTCTTCCTTCCTCATCTCTTTTCCTTTATCTCTTCTTTTCCAGGTTTCATTGTGGTTGTTTTAAAAACCTTACCTTTGGTAAATATATTCTCAGATACTTTTTAGAGGCTTTAAATGACAGTTTCAGTGAACTCTGGCAATTTGTTTCTGGCAAATAGATGCTTATTTTTAGAACTCAAAGGAAAAACATAGAAATTCTAGAGATTAATAAAATTTTCTTGTAGGAATAGTGTAAGTTAGTTATGTGTGACTAACTGTCAAAGCATTGAAGGTTTTCAAGACTGAAATTGTATTTCATTGATTTCAACCTAATGACTTTGAAACCATCATTTATTGTTGCTAAGTGTCATTTTTCCTTTCTGTAAGTGGATATGTTCCTACTAACTATGTTCATGGAAGCCTGGGAAGCCAGATGCAAAATAACATGTTTGCTATTCAACACTTATACATACTTCTGTATAAAGCATATTAGGGTGTTACAGTCAGCCCTTCTAGAAAGATTGACAAGTAGTTGTTAGGAACAACCCTGCTGGATCAGAGAGAAAATCTATAATGAGTTACCTGGGAAAACGGTACATGTTCTACAAAGCATAATCTGTTCTTTCTTTCAACCTGGCTGTTCTGGGAGCTGCCATGTCACTCACTGTTCAAGTCTTAGGACACAATGTACCCATTGAAGTATACATTATGTTTTCATTCATATCAGCTACATTGCAGAAGATGTGCCCATTAGGACAAATTTTCTGGAACTAAATGAAGGACTGAAACACAATGCAAATGAAAGATGTGTCTTAATAGTTTTTAGTAAAATAAGCAAATCTGGTTAATTGTTAAACTTTTAAAGTTATCATGGAATAAATTGACAGATTGATAAACGAAAAGCAAGAAACTCAAAGATTAAAGTGACCTCTCTGCTGAACCAGATATGAGGAAATACATTAAGATTAGTAATTTTACATCACTTAATTCTGATATTAAAATTTATGCCTCACCACACTTTTATGTATAATTGACTAAAAATGTAAAAGATGGATAATGCCCAGTGTGGGTAAGAGAGGGAGGAAATAAGCACTCTAACACAGGGTTGGCTGAAGAATAAATTAATAAGTCTTTTGGAAGGGTAATTTAACACAGCCTTCCAAAATACAAAATGTGCTTATCATTTGATCCAGTAATTCTACTACTGGCTATTTACTTTATGGGATATATTTTCAAAAGCATGTCCATTTTTATGCATAGAGAGGTGTTTATTATAGCATTAATTATAATAACAAAATTCTGGAAATAACCCAGACATTCATTAGTAGGAGACTGATTAAATAAATTATGAAACAATAAAATAATGTGAACCTGTTAAATAGTTAAAATCGAATGTTTCATGTGAAAGATCTCCAAGATACGTTATTAAGTGTAGGGAAAAAAAAAGGCAAAATATAGAAAGTGTTTAGTGTGATGTCATTTGTAAAATATATATACACATACATTAATATTTACATAAAGATTTCTTGGAAGATAATTATACTTTATATTTAATCAAAATAGTTTAATTATATTTAGTCAATATAGTCTAGAGGACTAGATGTTGGTAAAAAGGGAGACTTCATTTTATATCTTTCTGTACTGTTTGAATTTCTTTTTTACTATGTACATGTCTTTTTGGTTTTTTTTAAAGAAACGCCTCTTCTTTGGGTGCACTCACTACATCCATTCAAAAAGTTTGTAAAATTCAACATTGTCTAGTCTTGTAATTTTAGAGTTGTGATACCCTTCATAAATAAGAAAATTGAGGGTCAGAGATGGTATGATCAGGTGACTTGGGTGAAGTGATTGGGTAACCCGGTGACAAGGGCAGGAGGAGAAGTCAGGTTACCTGACCTCTGATTCAGCTACTGACCCTTGCACTTTGCTACTTTGATGTTGTGGTATCTGGAAAATTGCTCCAAATGCACCTGAAATTCCAATTAATTAGATCTCATTGTTAACCATTTCCTGAAAATATGATACTTTACATATATTGAAAACATTATTAAATGTTTCCGATTTAATAATTTTGAAGTTCCTAAATGCATGGGAAAAACAATCCCCTCTAAACTGAGGCTACTGCTGGTGTGTAGACACACCTGATTGATTTACTGGCACCGGAGTATACCGGCAGTGCAGGTCCACCACTGTGTCCCTGGAACATATCATGTGAGCTGTCAGGCAGCACAGTGCATGGCACCAAGGTGATTAGATATGCTTTTAGGACCTCTTAATAAGCTAGTTTAGGTCAAACCGTCACTGCTTTATAAATTCTTCTTTATGGAATATAACTTATGCTTAGTAATAGGCCAGGTTATAAGTATTCAGCTTGATGAGTTCTCTCTCTCTCTTCCACCCTACCCCTTCTGTCTCACACACACGCACACACACACACACACACACCTTGTAGCCACCACCCAGATCAAGCACTCAGCAGGCTACCTCAGTCAATATCCCATAAAGATAACCACTTCTGTCAATATCCCATAAAGATAACCACTATTTTGGCCTTTAACATCAAAATTTACTTTTATTAAAAACAACAAAAAAATATAAAACAAGTAAAGAGCCCTATAGCTGATCATATGGGGTAGTGGACTAAAAAAGGAAGAGTGGTAAAAAATGTTTTAATCTATTCAATTAAAACATTCCTCTTGTTATATTTTAACTTATCTTCCTTGTTCACTGTGTTCTTTTAAAAAGTTATTGTGTGAAAGATCTTAGACTTAATATATCTCCTTTTTCTAGGCTTCTCTTTTTATAGTTTATTTGTGCTTGAACTTTTGTCATCCTCTAGAGATCAGAGAAAACTTAACAATGCAGAGAGAGGGGAAAAACTACAGGAGCACATTAATTTTTGTTAGCCTTAACTTCTGTTTTTCATGCCCGCTATATTTCTTGCTGCTTATACTTGAAATCAGTGTCTACCTGTACATATTCACCAAAATGTGTGCATAACATCTAACAACACATACATTGAAACACGATTGTTCCTTATTTAACAGTTAAGAATAAATGCAGTAAGATTGTAGAGTGTGATCATGAAAAAAGACTTTAGGGAGAAAGCAGGTCATAAAATGGATTTGCTTAAAGTTTGAAGTAATTACTCAGAAATCCTCTGCTGAAATCAGACCCTTTCCACAGGGAGTTGTCTGGTATGAGAGACCAATGGGATGCGGGAGCCCACCAGGTACAGCCGGGCCCAGTGTTTGGCATCTGGCCATCAGTTGACCTCATGTGTTCCACCCACCCAGAGCATATCCCCTCCGGGGCTGTAGGGTTTCAGGTTCTGAGCAAACTCCAACTGCAATATCCTTTCCACTGTGTTGAAGGAAGCTAAGAAAAAACTTCTAGAGGCTGGAGGTGGCAATGACAAAGACAGTTGTGCCTACCCAGCCACTAAGAGTCAGAGAACTAGGACTTTAATGGAAAAGCTGAGAAAACAGTTGAACATAAACTTCACATAGTATTGTAGTGAGCAGCAAAGATCTAGTGTGAAATTATAAAATCAGACTTCAGTATAAATTCAAAATTTTGAAGCAAAAATGAAAATTGATATGCACAGGAAATCCTTGAATAATGTTTTGTTTGACATTGTTTTGTTATTATGCTGATGAGAAAAAAACTCTGGCTACTGTCTGTAGGGAGTTTGCATGCCCTTACCCTTCTACATGGGTTTACTCTGGGTGCCAGCCACCTGTGTAGCACTAAGTTGTGCTTAAGTAAGGGTACTATTGTTTAGGGCTCGATATATGTTAGTAATAACTGTTATATATTTATTTTTATTCACTCTAGTCAGGCCTTTCAAATGAGTCAGATTAACATTTCAGGCCAGGTTGATGTTTTAGGAGACAGCAACTAAGGAGGAAAATACAAAAGATGAGTATTGTGCAATAAAATACATCAGTAAGAGTTTTTGAAGCTTCCCTGGAGGTATATTTTAAAGTGTCATAAAATGCCTTAATTTATTTAATAAAAATACTTTTGGGTTAACATAACTAACAGAGGTAGGAGCTGGAAAATAGCTGATGGCACAGGAGAGGAGAGTATTATTACTTCTCGGTAAATTTTTAATTTTATAAATAATGTGGTAATTAGTTTCCTAAGAAAAATATAACTATATCTTTGGACAGGTAAGAGTCATTCATTACCCATCAGAGCTTCTGTTAGGGAGACATGAGAGCCATTACAGAGATTTTCTTTTTTTAAAATATATTTGTAATGATTTCAGAGAGGAAGAGGGAGAGGGACAGAAACAACAATGATGAGAGAGAATCATTGATTGGCCGCCTCCTGCACGTTCCACACCGGGGATCGAACCGTGATGCTCAACCACTGAGCCACATGGGCGAGATGGGTTGTCTTATTCTGACAAATGTATCCACTCAAGATACAGTTACCTATTTTGTCTCCATCTAGGGATATTTGAAGAGGACTTGGGGATATGATGAGAAACTTGTGAAGCTAAATCACAGAATCTCCTCTAAAATTAAATGAAGTTAACAGGAAAGAAATACACACTTCTGATTGCAGATTATCACAACCCACACATTCCCTTTATCTTTGTGTTACTCCATCGCTAGGGGAGTGGCAGCATGGTTGCCAGGGAGAAGTATTGGCAGGTGAAACAGAGGTGAAGAGGAGGAAATAAATGCCTACGTTTCTCCTTGGCTGGAAACAAAGGCTTCATGGTTCTACTCTTAACTGGAGAATGTCATAATCTAAGAGTAAATATACTTTACCAATAAGTGTAATGAATTTTGGTACGGGAGTTTTAACCCAAGGATAGCAAAACAGCAATGATGGTATCCACCAATCATGAGAGCCCATGACCCTGGGTGAACTCCTCCTCTCCTCTCACTAGCCCCTCATCCTTGCAGACACACTCATGGTTTGCAATTCTCCTCTTCCTTAGAATATATGTTTTTACTGGGGACAATGCCACAAAAAAAATCTAAACAAAACACATTTCCAAGCCACCTTTGTAGCTAGGTACAACAATATAGGGCAATGAGCTATAAGATGAAGTTATGTGTACAATGGTGGGAACATGCTTAAATAGAGTAGGCATTTCCCTTTCCTTTTCTTTTTCTTCCTGCCTATAAAGTAGAGGTGATGGTTGGAGTTAGAGTGACCATCTGGGGCCACAAGGTAAACTTGAACTTGAAACACTACAGAGAATCATATTAATTGTGATGGCTAGTGCAGACTTCTGAGTGAGAAAGTAACAAAATTCTTTCTGATTTAAGCTGCTGTCACTTTCAATTTCCTCCCCCAAAGTCAAGTTCATTTCTAACTAATAGATGTTCCTTCAACCTGTCCTCAGTCAATGACTAATATTCTACTGCATATATATACCCCCTCTTTTTATCCACTTGTCTATTGATGCCACTTGGGTGCTTCCATAGCTTGGCTATCATATCTAATAAAAGAGTAATATGCAAACTGACCATACCTCCAATACATCCCAAGCCACGCCCACCAGCCAATCAGAATGAATATGCAAATTAACCCAATTAAGATGGCTCTGGCCACAGAGAGAGCAGGAGGAAGGCTTGGGTTGCCCCTGGTGATGGAGGAAGCCAAGCTTTCCACACACTGTGGCCTCCGCTTAAGGCAACAAAGTTTCAATGGCTGCCACAGTGGAGGAAGCAGAAGGCTTGGCTCTGCTCCAGGCTACAAAGTTTCAATTGTAGAAGATAAATAAATCCCAAATACCAGGGCCTCTGCTTGGGTTGCCGAGGGGAGGGTGTGGGGGACATGGCCAGCCTGCAAACTACCACAGGCCCCTCACCCAGGCCAACCCACACCCTAAGGGAACACCCACCCTGATCCAGGACACCCTTCAGGACAAACCAACTGGCCCCCACCCATGCACTAGGCCTCTATTCTATCTAATAAAAGAGTAATATGCAGATTGACCATCATTCCAACACACAAGATGACTGCCCCCATGAGGTCAAAAGATCCTGCCCCCATATGGACACAAGATGGCCACCACAAGATGGCCAGCAGGGGAGGGCAGTTGGCAGGGACCAGACCTGCAAGGCAAGGCAGTTGTGGGAGATCAAGCCTGCAGGGGAGGGCAGTTAGAGGTGACCAGGCAGACAGAGGAGGGAAGTTGGGGTGACCAGGCCTGCAGGGAAGGGCAGTTAGGGGTGACCAAGCCCATAAGGGAGGGCAGTTAGGGGCAAACAGGCTGATAGGGGAGTAGTTAGGCATCAATCAGGCTGGCAGGGGAGTAGTAAGGGGATGATCAGGCAGAAGCAGTTAGGGGCAATCAGGAAGGCAGGCAAGTGAGCATTTGGGAACCAGCAATCCTGGATTGTGAGAGGAATGTCTGACAGCCCGTTTAGGCCCGATCCTATTGGGCCTAAACCCTAGAGGAGTCCCAGATTAGAGAGGAGTAGGCTGGGCTAAAGGACACCCCCACCCCATGCATTAATTTCATGCATCGGGCCTCTACTTGTAAATAATGCTGCAGTAAACATAGGGGTGCATACACCTATTTGAATTAGTGTTTGTGTTTCTTTGGACATATACTCAGAAGTGGAATCATTGGGTCATAAGGCAGTTCTATTTTTAAATTTTTGAGGAATATCTATAATGTTTTCCATACTGGCTGCACCAATCTGCATTCCTACCAACAGTGCACAAGGGTTCCCTTTTCTCACATACCTGCCAACATTTGTTTGTTGATTTATTGATCATAGTCATTCTGATAGGTATGAGGTGATATTTCATTGTGGTTTTAATTTGCATTTCTCCAATGATTAGTGACATTGAGCATCTTTTCATGTGTTTATTGCCATCTATATGTCCTCTTGGAGAAGTGTTATTCAGGTCCTTTGTCTATTTTTTCAACTGGATTGTTCATTTTTGGAGGGTTGAGGTGTATGAGTTCTTGATAAATTTTGGATATTAACCTCTTATCAGGTGTATTGTTGGTGAATAAACCTTTTCTATGCAAGGCCAGATAGGTAAGCTTTGCAGGCCAGTTACTGAACTACTCAACTCTGCTATGCAGTGTGAAAGTAGTCATAGACAATTCTCTAAACAAATGGATGTGGTGGGTTGCAATAAAACTTTTTTTATAAAAAACAGATTTGACCTGAAGTTGGTAAATTTGGCCCCCTGACCTAGGTGACAGTTAATCATGCAAGAGACTGAGAATGACAGGATTGATTATAAATTGGCAGTTGACTATGCAATCTTCCACAGGTCTAAGATGAAACCAAATAGCAGAATTTGGCAGAACACAGAAGCCAAGCTGAATTACAGAGCTTCCAGAATATATACTTATGCATATACATGACACAACTTTTGGAAAGATAACAAAAATGGTCAGTTTTGGTTCCCTCTGGGAAGTGGAGAAGAAGCTCAAGTAGGGAAACTTGTTCTTTTTCTTTTATATCCTTGTTTATTATACACTTTTTTAGTTATGTGCATTTTATTACTTTAAAACAGTCAGAAAACATTTCCTCACTGAATGACATGGGACATACAGAAAAGGGAGAGTTTGATGTTTTATATCAAACAAATAGTTGCCTTTGTGGCATTTTATTTTTAAGTAGAAGGTTAAAATGAACAGATCTTCTGAAATTCCTTTGTGATGATAATATATGTCCATTCTTTTATCAGGGTAATATGACTTAGTCTGTGTTTTGGCTCACAACAATCATTTCAAGGTCAATTTACAATACCAGTCCATGTATTCTACAGACTGTAAGAGGCATAAATAAGGAACACATAGGATTAAATAGTATCAAAGTCAAGAAAAATTTTAATTTAGTTTATTGATTATGTTTTTAGTCTTTTCTTATCTCAGTATTAATATTCTTGACAGCAATTTTTTTTTACCCAAACTGACTTTATAATTCATGATTATACTGTGCTAAGAGGCAGAATATTTATCAACAAAACTTGGAGGAATATTAATGACCGAAGTGTCTTGAGTACTTATAATGAACCAGACACTATGTGCTTATCATGGATTATAGTAATCAGTGCTCATAACATGTTTCTGAAAGTGGACATCAATATTATCTCCATTTTACAGAAGATAAAAATGAGGCTTAACGAGGTTTACAAGTTTATCCAACCCGAATAACTTCTGATATTCAAATCTAAGTCTGATTTGAGTCCTTCCCCTACTCTCAACATTTGACCCAATGAGCAGAGGAGAAAGGAGTGGATAATTCAGGAATCATTTCAAATTGGTAGTGGAAGGTGCTATATGACCTTCCAATGTATAAGGAGATGGGAAGATGGGAAGGTTTGTAGGCGATATCAATGACCTCCCTACATTTTATTGGCTTAGAATATTGAATAAATATTCCATTTCCATTTTTAATAAAATGTCATTTAGTCTCAAGGGGAAAAGAGCACTTTTTAGAACTTCTGTAAAACTTATTTGGTTTTAAAATGTATTGGTATTATTGGACATGATAACCAAAGAATAACTGTAATGAAAAAAATCAACATCAATTCAATTCTTCCTATAATCTAAACGTTCCCTTGCAATAGAAACACTACAGGGTTTCTCAAAGTGCTTAGGAAGGCCAATAAACACACTCTCAGAAGCAGGCTGAACTTGTTGGGTCAGAGCCAGATGTGACAAAAGAAAAGAAACAACAGGCGGGATCAGAAGGAGTGATGAGTGCTTAAACCAAGGAAAGAGGGGCTGGAATTTAATCTGCAGAGTAGGAAGCAATGTGTGCAGTTGGCTTATGCAGCTGTAAAAAGGAAATAATGTAAACATTTTAACAAGGAGGCTCCTTCAAATTTTTGAAAACCCGCTTGCCCTCTGGGTAACCAAAGCCCCTAAAAAGATAATATTCACAATCAAGCCAGCAGTTTGCTGCAAATTAGGGCTGTGTGAGACACCCAGGCCAAGGACTCAGGAAGGTCAAGGGCCCGCGGATCATGGTAGCCAAGCAAGCTCTCGCCAGTGTGTGCAAATGTTTCTCTGTCTTTTTTCTTTTGGGGTGAAGTCTAGTTTCATGACTGAAAACAGAGTACTGAAACTTGTAAATAATTTACAAATTTTATTTCCACTTTTCTTGTCCAAGATCCAATTCTTTCCTAGCCTAGCGACTCTATGGGTATAATTGGTATATAAATGGTGCCACGTATAAAAGTGTAAACCCCACACACTTCCCCAAAGGTTACATTTGTTGGAGTGTTTAGCCACTGTGCTTTAATGTCTCAGCCATTAAAAGAAATAACACATATGTGTGCTACCAAGCGCCTACCAAGAATGAAAGTGCATTGCAAACGTAGGCATTGTGGAAATATAAGGCACCACATGTGGTTCAGTGGTTTCTAAACCCACTCGACATCCAGGGAATAGCTGTCAAGCATATTCCAGGACACTTTCTCCAGAGATTCTGATTTGATGGGTCAGAACAGGAAACTATTTCCCACAAGCCCTTCATGTGCCCCTGGGATTTGGACTGGCTTTTGAGGGTCACTGTGTGCAGCTGCTTTCCACACTCACCACCCCACATCCCCTACTTCTATCAGGCAGCCCTCTTGCTTCATTCCCCTGCCCAAGGGCTCTTCCTTCTATGCAAGTAAATTTTATAATTGCTTCTATTCTTGTCTTCTGCTCCCTCTAGGCCTTCTTTCACATCATATTGGCATGTCCTTTCCCTTCACAACTACCAAATATATTCCCTCTTTTCCTTAAAAAAGTACTTTTTTCAATGAGTTCATATAAATTGGGCATAAAGTTTATATTGGAGAAAATATGAAGAAGTTAGGAGTGCTATAAAAGTACTGGTGGAAAATTTCAAATTGCTTAAGTATACATTTTGGAGGGAACATTAAGATTACACAAGAGAGGGATACTTAACACACAAGTCACTTACATTTAATCCAGAAGAGAGAGGAAAGAGAAACATGGTAAAGACATCATGGAATGCAATCATCAAAATCCAATTGAGTAGTACTCTACTGGATAAGACATTCAATAACATCAACAAATAAATTGCAAGAAGAAAACATATACTGTAGATTTAAAAAGAGTAAGAGATCTATTGACAAGATACAATGTGGGAACTTATTTGGATCCTAATTTGCACAACCCAGATGTAAAAGGTTTTGTTTTGAGATGATAGAGGAAGTTTGAATACTGATTGGATATTATTATGTAACTAGAGGTCCGATGCATGAAGATTTGTACAAGAATGGGCCTTCCTTCCCCTGGCTGCTGGCACTTCATTCGCTCCAGAGCTGCCTTTCCGCCTTCCCATGCTGCCCACAGGTCCAGAGTGGCTGGGGTGGTGTGGCATGCCTGTGTAAGCAAATTAACCCACCATCTTTTTTTTTTTTAAATATATTTTATTGATTTTTTACAGAGAGGAAGGGAGAGAGATAGAGAGTTAGAAACATTGATGAAAGAGAGACATCGATCAGCCGCCTCCTGCATGACCCCTAAAGAGGATGTGCCTGCAACCAGGATACATGCCCTTGACTGGAATCGAACCTGGAACCTTTTAGTCCACAGGCCAATGCTCTATCCACTGAGCCAAACCGGTTTTGGCATAACCCACCATCTTATTTGGGTCAATTTGCATACTCACTTCTGATTGGCTGGTGGGTGTCATGAAGGTATGGTCAATTTGCATCTTACTCTTTTATTAGTGTAGATGATATTAAGTAATCACTGTCAATTAGAGAAAAGCTTGCATTCATGTCTCAGGAATTTAAACAGGTTGCCCAACAATGGTGACAGCAAAGAGTGAATCAAGGTGGCATAACAAAGGGTTTTATATATCTCCCCTGCTGAGAGGGAGATAAGGGTCCCACAATCTGCTCCTTCAGTATGTTCTAATTCATTCATTTTTCAATCCCCACTTCTCTAGACTTAATTCAGGTCCTTCCAAGAACATGGCCTCCCAGTGACAGGGGCAGGAAGATGGCATCCAGGCCCAACCAACAGAAACACCTAAGTCCTCAAAGCACTGTTATCAGGAGCTGCCAAGCCTATGGTATCGAAGAGCCATTTGCTTACAAACATTAGAACATACATGTATATCTTACATACATTTCTTCAGCACTTAAAGATCTATGTAGAAGAACCATGGTGTATAGACATGCCACGTTAATCCCCCTTCAAACTGAGGTGACGAGTGAGATTTTCTTTTTCCCGTGCAAAGGGAGAAATGGTTTGGGGAAACTCCTTTTAGATTTGTCCAGTCTTATGAGATATATTCTTTTGCTCTGATTACCAAACATTTTAATTTTTAATGAGAAGTGCAAATAAACGTTTGAAAAATTTTTAAAAAGGAAGTGTTTACGATGTAATTGAGTCTCCCTCACACCTCTGGCTACCAGATTTTCATCTCAGTGGTGATGAGCTTCTTGTGTCTTTCCAGGAATATTTGAGGAATGTATGTCTGTATGAATACATGTGTATTCTCACGTGTGTAGAACTCATATTATATAGAAGTAGATTTCTTAATATAGTATGGATTCTATTACATTAATTATTTGTTTTATTTATTTATTGTTATGTTTTTATTGATTTTAGAGAGAAAGGAAGGGAAAGGGAGAGGGAGAGAAATATTGATGAGAGAGAGAACATCAGTTGGTTGGTTGCTTTCTGTACATGCCCCACAGGGAATTGAGCCCGCAACCTAGATATGTGCCCTGACCAGGAATCAAACCTGCAACCTTTTGGTATATAGGATGACACTAACCAATTGAGCCATACTGGCCAGAACTGGACTTTATTTTAAACAGAAGCGTCAGATTTCCATATCCTTCGGTCATTCTGGCCTTCATGACACAATGAAGCACAAAGCCTGGGGCAATGCATTTGGCCCTCCCTTACTCCCCCATAGCCCACCCTGCCCTCAGTCTCTTGATAAACATCTCTTCCTCTAATCAGGAGATAACGCACTTTGCTGCCCACTTCTAGTTTAGCCCAGATGCAAAAAAGTAGGGCAACATTTTTATATTTTCTAAATCAAACACATCTTTTCAAATAAAAGAAAAATGTATCACAAAAGAGTTTGAAAATTGAGGTCTGTTTTGAAATATTCAAGGAAAGTAGCAAAGTCAGGATGGTGACAGACATCTGGAACACAGGTGGTAAAAAAGAAAAAAAATCACAACAAAACCCATATGCATATAAACGGATAAAGACACACAAAAAGATAAGCAAGAAGACTAACGTGTCCAATTCCCATGATTGTGGAGGAGAAATGCTTATTTTTCATCTTTTAAAGATAACCTCGTCTATTTCATCTTCATAGTAATTTGATTGCCTCCATTTACCTTCCATTTCACTTCATTCACTCGGTTCTCTGCCAATCCTGCCTGCTGGGAGGGCTAGTCTGAATTCGCAGCTTTCTGCGTGACCACCTTGGACTGACAATAGGTTTGCCTTTACCCCCTTCCCTAAGGATTTGCTTCACAACTCTTTATGGATTGCACATCGGAATGGCAAGCCTGTTAGGTAAAGGGAGAAGGTCCTGCTCCAGTTTGGGTGGATGTTTTATGAAAAGGTCGGGGCTATAGGCTCTTTTTGTCTTTTTAACAGGGAAGGGAATAGCCAGACTCACAAAGTCAGGAAAAAAAGGTATGGGAATGTGATAGGGAGCAAGAAGGAGCGTGCTGCACACCCCCTCCTAGCTTCCCTTCTCTAAGAGCTGGGAACTATGACCTAAAATGAGGGTAGGAAGAGAGACTGAGACATAAATCTTTTTTGCTTGGGAAGTTTCTAGAAAGCACTGGTTAAAATTTGCCATTAGATTGTCCTCTGAGATTGCTCTGTTTATTTGCATGAATGTAGGAATTGTTCCCTATTTGCTTCTCTGTTTAAAGATTCTTCTTTTTGTATTTACATTCAAAGTTTGGGCCCCCAGTTGTAAAAACACTGTGTGGGGGGGAAGGGGAGAGGAATAGTTGTGAACTCAAGGACAATTTAAAAACAAAGGGAAAAGGTCTGGAGCTGGGTAGAGAGCCAATCCTACTGCCTCACAGACGGGGGAGGAGGAGGCCATGGAGGTAGAAAGCCTGGGAGGATACTAGTTCTGCCAGAACTGGCAAAACATCTCAAGGGAGGCTTGCGAGATTGGAGGCCTCAGTTTTCTAACCTGAGAAGTGGGAGTTTCTCTGTCAAGATGCCTTTCAGCAAGTGCACCCTCCTTTCAACGGTTTGTAATCTGGTAGGGACTTAACATAAATAATACCCTGAATTTCTTTAGCTGTCTCTAAAATAAGCAGAAAAGTTGGAGTATTTTCAATATAAAATTATAAAATCAAGGTTGTTTTCATGTGTTTGCTTGAATTCTTAACTATATAATTGGCTGTTATGAAGGCAAATACGGATGATACTGAGAAAACAAGCATCACTGTCAGAGAAGGATCTTTAAAAAAAAAAATACATGCATACATCTTATCCTCCTCACTAAACTGTTAAGACATCAGCCATAGCTACAGCCAGAGAGTACAGATGTTTTGGGGATTCCGGTAGAAAGAGAGAACTAACCTTTATTACCTGCATCCATACACTTTGAATAACATTTAGTAGGATCAGAATCTTCATAGCTGCCGTAACACTAGTACACAACATCCACTTCAAATAGTGAGAACTGAATAGAGAGATTACACATCAAAAGATTACTAGAGAAAAGTACAATGAGCATAACATCCTAAATAAACCATTGTCAATTTATACTCAGATTATTACAAAATGTGAATAAAGTTTTCAGATTTATTTTTGCTGAGCTAGTCAGCAATGTCCATGAGGAAATATGCAATGGCATCATGTTTATTCAGAATGAGAATCTGAAAGGCAGTATTGTGTGTTTGGAGCAAAATCAACTACCGTGGAAGTGGTACTCGTAAAAGATTAGGTTGGCTTCCTGTAAGATAGGTTGAAACAATTTTTTTTAAATATTTAAACACACCCATTCATACACACCCCATGGCATGCTTCAAGTATCCTTCTGCCAAAACATTTCAGACCTATCTACTTCATTATTTATTCTGATAGTGTTTCTAAGAGTAGGTAAAGGCAGGGAACAGCTACACCAAGAAACTATCTCATGGTCATTGGTGTTAAGGCTAATCTTAATAAGCTTAGATTGTGTGACTTGATAGAGTATTTATATAGAACTAATATAGTTCTCAACATTCTTGAAGGAGCATTAATATTCATATAGATAGCATGATTTTACAAAGCATTTCATGTAAATTCATTGGTTCTGTGCTATAGTCTTCTCATCTCTAAAATAGAAGTGATGATAATAATAGTGACTTTTACATGATGACCCAGTCAGTAAGTGGCGGACTCGGGTCTTAATGGGAACAAAGCCATTTTCAACAAAAGTCCTTACTTCAGTGTGAAAATAACCAGAGCATCACTGAGATCACAGTACTTTGCAGACAATAAATATTTGTAAGTGAATGAAGGAATGAATATGGCATTGTAAAAAGGATTGCTTCTTGCATTTTAGGGTTCAGGAAATAGTATGAATGTCACTGCAATAGACTTTGTTATCAATGACAAAGTTACAGCACTATTGGGACCAGTGTTCTCTACATATTCATATTCATGCTTTATCACCCTGAAGTTCATTTTAACACGTTAAGCGCCATGTCAGTCACCAGTGACTGAAACGGAAAGGAAGACAAAACAGGCGTGACACTTAATGTGTTGAGGAATAGGTTACTACAGTACCAAGAATAATAGTGCCATCTAGTGACACTTTTAGTTATTGTCTCTAAAATTGCAAATGACATGTTATTAAAAAGATTCACTTAAGAGATTAAGTACAGAGTGTGACATATGCAACCTGTGATCCTCACCATTTTGCTTCCCAAGAAATCTTTTCTCAAAATTTTACTATGTGGCAAACTTTCACAATCTCATTCAGACTTCCCAGATGACCTGTTTTCTCTAGATTTTTCAGTATTTTGTATGTTTATATTTCAAAGACTATGTTTCTTTAAGATCTATCAATTTTAAGGTGCAACATTACAAATGCTTTTCAGGATAAAAAATATTAATATAAACAGTGACTGTAAGACATCTGTTTTTAAAACATTAAAATGTAAAACAGAAAAACAACAAACCAAAATTACAATAAAGAAATTTTATTATTCAAGTATTTATTCATATTCATATTGAATTTTAAAAATTATTTTTGTGCAATTATTGTATCAGGAAAGGTGAATCGTTAAATATATAATTTCATTGTTGAAAATATCAATGGTTTTCAGTTATATGATTTATATAGCACACATAAATTTAAAGACAAACAAAATTATACTCAGTGTATTCATTCCTTCATTCACTTACAAATATTTATTGTCTCAGGCTGTAGGTATCAATAATTATTAATTAATTATAGGTTTAATGAGAAGCACTGTATCTCACTCAAAAAAGTCGGAGATAAGACAATGTCTAGGTATATAAATATGAGCAAGTAACTTCTGTAACTCAGTATTGCCACCTGTATAATGGGATAACAATGACTTAACCTACCTACTAGAGTTTTGAGGAACAAATGCAATAGCAAATACTTTTAAACTATTCTGTGGAGGTTAAGAAATTAGGGGTATTATTTCTAATAATCTTTTTACTGGGAGGGCAGTTGCTAGAGTTAGACTGCCAGAATCCATATTATGGTCCTGCTGCTTAATAGTTAGGTAATCTTGGATAGTTATTTCTCTACTCCTCAGTGCATCCATCATATGTAGAACAGGGACAATAAAAGTACCTACCTCAAAGGGCAGTAGTGTAATTTGCTTATTAGTACCCAATAAACATTCAGTAGTTTTAACTACATGATTACACACACACACTACATTCCCACTTATATGGCCAATGGATCAATTGTCAAACTTAGATCTGTACTGTCAAACAGTATCCCCTATGCTATACTCTATATCCCCGGGGCTATTTTGTAACTTCTTAAGGAATGGTAACAAGGTAGGGTTGGAATGGAGGAAACAGGTAGGAGAGGCATGCTACAGCCACCTCCTCTACCAAGCCGCCCTCCTATCTTGCCCGGATAATGACAGCCTCCTAATAGGGAGCTTTCTCACTTGTATCTACTCTTGTCCCTTCATTCCATACAAAGCAGCAAGGTTGAATTTTCATGTGTCTTCCCTGCCCAAAGGCCTGATTTCCCACTTAGACTACACAGCAAATACCACCCCTATGTTCTTTTGTGTCCCAATGCTCCTGGCATATGTGCCTTGAAAAGACCCATCCCAGCTGAGGCCCTCTGTCCCATAGTACTTCAATATGAGCCTGTCTCTCACTAGAGAATGTGAGCCCCAGGGGGGCAGCACCCTTGTTTGTTCTCCCTCCCACTCCCCACCCCCCATCGCTCAGTTGTTTATCATCAACACTTAAAACACTTCCTGGCATATAACAGGTGATTGATTTATTCATGATCAAGATTATCCCCGTCTATTTCTCCCTTTTCTTAAACATAGTCATCACTGTTTTTGACACTGCACAGGAAGGGGGAGGAGAGTTGTGTGTTAGACCAGCAGCAGCCTTATACATCTCGTGTTTATTGCATCTGTTCATCGCATCATTTCTTCTTGTGCTTGACTTAATCTCATGTTTGTACAGGTTTCTAGCCTGGAGCAATAGGCTATACCAGTGGTCGGCAAACTCATTAGTCAACAGAAATATAAACATACAAACATAGAGTTGTCCCATCTATGAATTCATTGGTTAATTCCTGTACATGCCCTGACCAGAAGTTGAACCTATAACCTTATCAGTATATGGGATGACGCTCCAGCCAACTGGGCTACCCACCTAGCCAAAGCCAGATGTGGTTCTTTTACTTGTGGTACCTTGAACATTTCTCTGAACTTCAGCCCTTATAAAAGAATCAGGAATAATACCTCCTCTATTAACCTTTTAGGCTGTGAGTGTTAGATAAATATGAAAGCTCTTATGAACTGTGAAACACTGTACTAACCACAAGAGTGGAACTGCTCTCATTTTAAAGATGAAAAGGAAGTCCAGAAAAAAATTGAGTGACAGCAGCAAGTGACCAGGATTTGCCTAACACACCAAACTCTAACACACAAATATGAAACAATATGTAATTTTAAGCTGACATTATATCAAAAGAACACTTTTAAGTGAGGGAATAGATGTTAAAACCACATTGGAAACTTTAACACCTTCTCCCCCTTTCCTTTTTTTAGATTTCTCCCTACTTGTAATATTGCTTGGCACCTTGAAGATTTTAAACAAGCTTATAGCGGCCTTATCTATGTTTGTCAATCCTTCCTACAGTTTACACAACATGGATTGCCTTCAAACATTGAATTCATAATAATCTTGTCTTGCTTTTTACCTGGAAACAATTTTCTGAAATCCTGTTCACATAATTTCTAAAACAGATTATTTTAAATTTCAATAAATTTATACAATTATGTTAGAAAGTAATGGAAATATCTTGACCTTTCAGGCATTCATAGAAACAGCACTCTGTGCTGTGGAATTAGGCATTCCAGGTTGGAATTCCAACTCTCACTTCCTAATAATGACTCTGATCAATCACTCAACTATTCGGAGATGAATTCCCTCACCGGGAGTACAAGGCTAGTAGAAATCTATCTCACAAGGTTGTTGGGATGCAATTAAAATTGTCTGTGTGCAATACTTTACACACAATAAAAGTTCTTTTTTTTCAGTTTTTCACCTCATCTTCTTATACTCTTAGATCAATGAAATGTTGAGTGTTTTCTCAGCTACATTTTATATTTATAATTTAGTAGTTTAAACATCTGACTTCCTGGACGTGTGAAAAAAGAGAAAAAAAAAAGACTAACTAGTTTTTATTGCATTATGATGTTAATTTGACCACTGAACCGCAGTGCCAGGGCTATACTTAAAAGTTCTAAAGAACATTGTCCCATATATGTGAAAAAATCAGTTTAACCATCAAATCTAAAATACATAAAGTTGAAAATATGAAAATAGGACTACCCCCACCTATCACTTAACTTTTCATTATACTCCATTTGAGAAAGCATAATCTTTATTTCAAAATAGCACTTTTATTATATAAAAATGTAAAAATCCAGCAAAACTAGAAATACCAAATATATTTTCCTGGGCTTTCACATTGGTTGATTTTTATTTGCAAACTCTTTTTCAACACAATTTACAACCTTATCCCCATCTGCAGTCTGATTATACAAGTGCTAAGTGGCAGAAAAGTCTAGAATAAATACATCAAAAAAAAAAAAAAAAGAGGCAAAGCTGTGAAACTAAGTTGCATGCAACAGGTCTGTGAGGATGGGGGAAAGTGTCAAGGAAATAAAACAGAGTAAGACAAAGTAATTGGAAGATGTTAGCTAAAGTTCTTTCAGTCATCTTTATCTTTAGCTCCATGTTTAAGGATGCGTGTGAACTCAATGTAATTGAAATTTCCCTTTTTGTCAATAGGTGCTTCTCTATACAGCTCATCCACTTCCTCATCTGTAAACCGATCTCCCATTGTTGTCAGCAGCTCTCTCAGGTAATCTTCCTGAATGGTGCCTGGAAGACATAGAAGGAAGGGAATCATGAATACTTCCTGGAACTTCAATGGTTAACTTCACTAGGTCAATCTTATAAAATATTTCAGAATATACATATTTAAACAAACAAAATAGTGAACTAAGACATTATATAACTATATCATTATGTTTTCCTATTACTTTTAGAGTTCTTTAAATATTACATTAAATCATTTAAAAAGTTTAGTTAACAGATTATATGCATGAATAATGGTACATCTTTGACAGAAATGGGGAAGTAGGAATAGGGTGCAAGGTACATCTGAGGAAGTAATGTGGGTACTGAGTTAAAATGCAGGGTTAATATAGAAGAAAAAATGAAAATGAGAGAAGTAAGAAAAGTGAATAGCTAGGCTTTACATACTTCAAAATGAGGAGAAAAAAACCCTAAAATTTTAATAGCTCAAGTTTGTTAACTACAGTCATGTGTTGCTTAATGGATACATTCTGAGAAATGCATCATTAGGATATTTCATTGTTATACAAACATCAAGTGTACTTACACAAACCTAGATGGTATAGCCTACTATATATCTAGCTATAGGTATAGCCTGGTGGTTCGCAAACTGCGGCTCGTGAGCCACATGCAGTTTGCTGCTCTGTTGACTAATGTTGACTGGTATATAGCCTTTTGTTCCAGGCTACAAACCTGTACAGACATGAGATTAAATCAAGCACAAGATGAAGGGATGCAATAAACATGAGATGTATGACGCTGCTGCTGGTCTAATACACAGCATACTGCTTTACAGTAAACTTTTTTTTCTTAAAAGTAGAAACAGTACACTCTAAAATAACAATAAAAAGTGTAATATAGCCCTGACCAGATAGCTTAGTTGGCTAGAGCATTATCCAGATACAAGGTTGAAGGTTCAATCCCCAGTGAAGACACATACAAGAATTAACCAATGAATGTATAAATAAGTGGAATAAATCAATATTTATCTCTATATATAATCAATCAATAAAAATTTAAAAGGAAGTAGCATAGTAAATACATAAACTAGTAACAGACATTCACTGTCATTGTAAGTATTCTGTACTGTACATAATTTTTTATGTGCTATACTTTTATACAACTGGCAAGGTCAGTCCGTATATACCAGCCTTATCACAAACACGTAAGTAATGTGTGCACTCTGATGTTATAATGGCTATGACATCACTAGAGTGACAGGAATTTTTCAGCTCCATTATAATCTTGTGTGAACACTACTACTATTCTATCGGTCCTTGATCGAAGCAGCTGTTATGTGGCACATGATAGTATATTTTCTGGTATGATTTATAGTCTCTTAAAGAAGCTGCTTTTATTATTTAAGAATTACTATTTAACAGACATCCTCTTTGGCTTTCAGGAAGCTCATATCCAAATTCAAAGAGTAACACCACGAATTCTGTAGTTTTATGACTTACATGCATCTGTGTCCTAGCCATTCTCAGTTATACCATTGTAAATAACAGTTTACCTTTATTCATTTTAAAAAATGTGCATTTTACTAATTTTCTTCTTCTTTTTTAAAAAAGTATTTTTAAAAAATATTTTTATTGAGTTCAAAGAGGAAGGGATAGGAAGAGAAAGAGAATCACTGATGAGCTGCCTCCTGCATACTCCACAATGGGGATTGAGCCTGCAACCGTGCTTACCCCTGACAAGAATCGAACCTTGATCTCCCATTTCATAAATCAACACTCAACCACCGAGCCACACTGGCTGGGCAACTAATATTTTCATTTCCTAAAAAATGTTTCAAACAGTCTGGAATAAGGACATAAACAAAGAGCACCCACCAGTTGCTTCTTCATCAAAGCAAGCAAAAGCATTTCTGATGACATCTTCTGGATCTGTGCCATTTAACTTCTCACCAAACATTGTGAGGAACATGGTGAAATTAATGGGCCCTGGGGCCTCATTCATCATGGCATCAAGGTATGCATCTGTTGGATTCTTTCCTATAAGAGTTCACATTTTAACATTTAAGAACAAAGATCTAATTTCAACCAATAATTGCTCTGTTATTCTTCCCAACACATTTAAAAAGCATCCTCACATGAAACTAATTTTTCAATTAATTGCATTAAGACCATTTTAAAAGACAACTTATGACAGCATAAAAAAATCAGATACACCATTATAAAAATGGGCTTAGGTTGAATGTTGGTCATTTATTGATACTTTCTATAACTTTTTCCCCACTATTTTAAACAAAACAAACACTTAAAACGATGGTCCAGGCAATGCCATTTTGAATGTTGATAACATAAAAGGCCATCAGGGCATTTCAATATCAATTATTTAAAAAAATCTAAATATTCATATTTACAATTGTGGTATAGTTGCTCATGAATTGGTAAATGCTTTAAAATTTTATTTGTTGGTCATTTAAATAAAAACTATTAGGTTGGCTTAAAATTGGGAGATTATTTTGAATAGTGTTACAAACTAATTGCCACACATACTGCTAAATGCTGTTGATTCATGTCACTAAACTGCATTCTTGTTTAGTACTGTTCATAATGGAAATCTTAATCTTGGTTCCAACTGAGAGCATTCTCCCTCTTTTAGTGCAGTAATAAGGGAAGTGCCCGACTCTTCTCTCAAAGTTGAGAGTAACTCCTCTGGAATGGCCACATATGGTAGGAGGAACAATGAATGGAATAGTGGTTTAGGAGGGATAGTGAAATAGAAGGTCTGAGATTGTGGTTTGCATTTCAGTTCTACTGCTGGCTGTGTGACCTGGGAGAAAGTGGCAGGTGTCTAGGGTTTACTTTTTAAATCTGTAAAATGGACTGATTAAATTTGGTATCTGAAAGGTTCCTTCTAACATTTAAGTTTGTATGATTCTCCATGAAAAGGACATCTGTAAGTTAGATATTCATATCTAAGGAGGCACCTTAATATTACATCCAAGTGCAATTGATGATGGTCAAATCTAGAATTATGTGGTTCATATGTAAAGTTTTAATCCTGGGAATCTGGGTGAAATTTAAATGCCAAGTTGGTATCTGTCTTACTGCTTTACAATCTCCACTCATATCTACTTAATATACCAATACAAAGATTAGCTCAAAATTAATCTCTAGATTCACTGAATAAGTAAAAATAAAGAAAATGGCCGAAACTGGTTTGGCTCAGTGGATAGAGCGTTGGCCTGCGGACTGGGGGGGTCCCGGGTTCGATTCTGGTCAGGGGCATGTGCCTTGGTTGTGAACACATCCCCAGTGGGGGGTGTGCAGGAGGCAGCTGATTGATGTCTCTCTCATCAATGTTTCTAACTCTCTATCCCTCTCCTTTCCTCTCTGTAAAAAATCAATAAAATATATTAGATAAAAAAAAAAGAAAACGATCTACTTTTCTACCTTCAGATTTAATCCAACTCTCTTGCAGCAATTTTTTTTTTTAAGTATGATCCAAAGGTGTCAAGAGAACATGGTACAAAAAGACATAGGGACTTATAATGAATTGGTTTAGGCCATTGGTCAACAAACTTATTAGTCAACAGAGCCAGATATTAACAGTACAATGACTGAAATTTCTTTTAAGAGCCAAATTTTTTAAAGTTAACCTTCTTCTAACACCACTTTTTAAAAATAGACTCACCCAGGCAGTGGTATTTTGTGGAAGAGCCATACTCAAGCTGTATATGGCTTGCGAGCCACAGTTTGCCGACCCCGGGTTTAGGCTAAACACCTATGGATCCCTTAAAGGCATACAATATAATTTGTTGATTTGAAAGGTAAATTCATGCCTTAAATGGATGGGGTTCCCCAAAATAGAAAGCTCCAAAGTCAACTTCTTATACTACTGTCACTCATACATAATGTGAGCATGTACTCTAATCTTGATATAGGCTTAAGTGTTCAATCTTTGTAATATAACTAAGTCTCTCAATTTTCTTCAGTGGGCTTCTTCTGTAGTGACCTGCCCAGAGAGTACATATAGTTCCTTATTCTTAGTGGAAAACACTCAACAAATTAGATCAGTATCTTGATTCTACTCTTACTCTAAATAAAGGAAATGTCACAAAATGTTAACAATCGGTAAAGGATATACACCTGTTCATTATATTTGTAGGCTTAAATTTTTCAAAATAATATGTTAGGAGAAAAAATAAAAATAATCCAGAGGAACAAATTGCACTGTGGTTACTAAAAGGAAAAATATAACAATCTCTTTGCTCTCTGGCTAAAAGTCCAGCACAAGAATACTCCAGAATGCAGAGCCTAACTGTAGGCCATCCCTGAGCTGCACCCTGTTCCATGCCAGTCACTTTGGTCTACCAAGAAGAAGGCTTGTTATTCCTTTCTCCAATCTCACTAATTTTATAATTAGTGCTGACTGGGTGGGCAACACAGAGGGCCTTTTGGGCCTTCTTTTAAAGATCAAAACAAACAACAAAATCATAGAAGGAATATTAAATAACAGCCATAATACAAAAAATAACAAAGGGCAGTTTATTTTTTTTTAAATATACAGTGGTACCTCGAGATACAAGTTTAATTCATTCTGTAACCTTGAGGTGTGGGAAACTATGAGACGCTCGAGTCGCGGTGAACTGGTGGGTCGTGTGCAGCCGGCCAATCCGCACAATTACTCCTATCTCAAATGTTGCTCGTATTTCAAAGCAAAAATCACTCGCTCGACGGCTCTTATCTCAAAAATCTCGTATGTTAGGGCACTTATATCTCGAGGTACCACTGTATTTTATTGACTTTTTATAGAGAGGAAGGGAGAGTTAGAAACATCGATGAGAGAGAGAGATATCGATCAGCTGCCTCTTGCACATCCTGTACTGGGGATGTGCCCTTGACTGGAATCGAACCTGGGACCCTCCAGTCCACAGACCAACGCTCTATCCACTGAGCCAAACTGGTTTCGGCTACTTTTTTTTTTTTTAATATATTTTTATTGATTTCAGAAAAGGGAAAGGGGAGAGGGAGAAAGAGAGAGAGAGAAACATCAATGATGAGAAAGAATCATGGGATCAGCTGCCTCTTGCACACCCCCTACTGGGGGATCAAGCCTGTAACCCAGGTATGTGCCCCTGGACCAGGAATTCAACTGTAACCTTCTGGGAGGAGAAACCAAGATGGCGACATAGGTGAATACCTAAACTGCTGCCTCGCACAACAATTTAAAATGTACAATTAAAAGACAAAAAGGACATTATCCAGAAACACAGGAAAGCTGGCTGAGTGGAAATTCTACAACTAGAAGGAAAGAGAGGGGCTCACGGAGACTCGGAGGAGCTGCAAAAAGCTGAAGTACTGAGACATGTGCGTGGAGAGGATGGGCGATGGTGGGTCTGGCTGGCTTCCTCTAGTGGGAGAGAGACAAAAACACCCGACTGCACTGAACCCCACTTCCCACTGCACTGAACCCCAGTTCCAGGCGAGACTCATACGGGGGAGTCTGGACTGTTGGGAAAAGGGAGGAGTGCAGGGAATCTTAGGGGAGCTGCAAAAGACAGAGGTCTGGAAATGCGCAAACATGACTGTGCGCAGAGAGGGCTGCAGCGATTACCTAGAGACTCTGAGACCCAGGGACAGAGTAGGGCAGGGATGATGGGAAGCCAAGCCTGTCTGCCCAGACCTGAGACTCCACCCCTTCCAAGCCTAGCCCAGAGGCTTTTGCAATCTTGCAAATCTAAAGGTGGAATCCAGCACAGAAGTTCTCCCGGCGTTAACACAGCTGATCCTCACAACCAACTGGCTTGGAAGTCAATTCCACCCAGTGATACCAACAACAATCAAGACTTAACTACAACAAGGCTGTACACACAGTCCACAAAGGGGTGCACCAAGAGAGTCCACCTCAGGTAACTGGGTAGGTGGAGCTATAGGGCCATATAGGACACCTAGCATACAAAGCTACTCTACCAACTCAGGGAAGCAGCTATAATGTGGAGACAAAGGAACAGATCACAAACAAAAGAAATGGAGGAAAACAAATGACTGAATATAGAGTTCAAACCCACAGTTATAAGGTTTTTCAAGAATTTCCTAGAAAAGATGGATAAATTTAGCGAGACCCAAGAGGAGGAGAAAAAGGACCAACCAGAAATTAAACATACACTGACTGAAATAAAATATTATACAGAGACCTAACAGCAGACTAGAGAAACGCAAGAATCAAGTCAAAAATTTGAAATACAAAGAAGCAGAAACACTCAACTGGAAAAGCAAAAAGAAAAAAAAAAATACAAAAATATGAAGACAGTGTAAAGAGCCTCTGGGACAACTTCAAGTGTACCAACATCAAAATTATGGAGGTGCCAGGAGGAGAGAGAGAACAAGATACTGAAAACCTATTTGAAGAAATAATGACAGAAAACTTTCCCCACCTGGTGAAAGAAATAGACTTACAAGTCCAGGAAGCACACAGAACCCCAAACAAAAGGAATCCAAAGAGGAGCACACCAAGACACATCATAATTAAAATACCAAGAGCAAAAGACAATATTAAAAGCAGCAAGAGGGAAACAGTTAATTACCTACAAGGGAGCACCCATAGGATTGTCAGCTGATTTCTCAACAGAAACTATGCAGGCCAGAAAGGAGTGGCAAGAAATATTCAAAGTGATGAATAGTAAGAACCTACAACCAAGATTACTCTACCCAGCAAAGCTATCATTCAGAATTGAAGGTCAGATAAAGAGCTTCACAGATAAGAAAAAACTAAAGGAGTTCATCAACACCAAACCAATATTATATGAAATGCTGAAAGGTATGCTTTAAGAAGAGGAAGAAGAAGAAAAAGGTAAAGATAAAAATTATGAGCAACAAATATCTATCTATCAACAAGTGAATCTATAAATCAAGTGAATTTAAAATCTGATGAACAGAATAAATTGGTGAATATAGAATCTGGGGCATAAAAAGAGAGTGGACTGACAATTCTCAGGGGGAAAGGGGTGAGGGGGATGCAGTGAGAGACAGGACAAAAATCATACACCTATGGATGAGGACAATGAGGAGGAGGTAAGGGAAGAGTGTGGGATGGGAGCCGGATGGAGGGGAGCTATGGGGGGTGTGGGAGGAAAGAGGAACAATTGTAATAATCTGAACAATAAAGATTTATTAAATAAAAAAAAGAACTGTGACTTTTTGGTTCACAGGTTGATGCTCAACCACTGAGCCATACCTGCCAGGCTACTTTAAATCCTTTATCTTTACATTTTCTTTTCTTTAGTTATAAAAAAATTATAAATAAAATTGTGAAAGTTCCCTTTCATGTGTTCCCCTTTCCAGTAGCAATGCCCTTCCCTCCCAAGACTATCATCATTTATTATTGCTACTTCCTACCTATAAACTGTCCTCAACATTTATTACAAACTGACTATATTATTAGTTACACATTTTGTTATAAACTCCTATATTTTGTCACTTAGCCATCTTTTGGCTGTTCACTTAGTATTGAGCTGAGAGGAACTGAGGCCCGCCTGGCAAGTACCTGTGAGGTCCCCAAACCTAGAGGTTTATCTTCTTATGATTGGCCAAACAGCAACATGGCACCTCCCACCCAGGCATTTCTCAATAGGCTTTGAAGACAGAGCAGGAATATTTGAACATCACACAGAAAATAATTCATAAAATGCAGAATTATTATTTTTTGAAAGCAGGCATATTAAGAATATAAAAGTCTACCTAGAGAAGCAAGCATATCATGCAAATCTTCCTTGTCAATGAAACCATCTCTGTTCTGATCAATCATGTTGAAGGCCTCTTTAAACTCCTGAATCTGTGACTGGTCAAACATGGCAAACACATTGGATGTTGCGCGCTGGGGGCGCTTCTTGGTGGTCTTGGTCTTTGCCTTTTTGCTCGACATTATGGCAACTTAATTCTAGAGTTAAAAAGAAAAAGCAAAAAAGAATGCATAAAAACCATAAAGCAAAAACAGAACTTATAACACCTAAAGTTAATGAGTAAAAATATCTTAACGTAGAATTATTACTTCTTTTGAGTAGTAGTAAATACATATTTAAACTCTATTTCCAATGTGACAATTAAATGGCTAGAAAAAAAAGCAGTTTCTAAGAAATTAAGAAACAATAGATATTATTGATGTAGCTCCTCCTAAAATTTCATTAAACCCACATTTATTAAGTGAGAATTAATTTTAAAATATGTAACATCCTAGCATTTACTGAGTGCTTACTGTGTGCCAAGCACTGTTATGAAGACATGGGGTCCTCCTAAAGAGAAAGGATCTAACGCTGATATCTTATTTTTATAAGGACTGTCTCATTTAATCCTCACCACAATCCTCCATTTTATTTATTTCCATTTTATTACCAATGTTGCATAACCTTCCTGAGCCTCAGTATTTTCAAAACATGGTTTGAAAAGTAGGAAGCCCACTCAATACTCTGTTTTACAGCAAAACACAATATTTACTCAGTGCACATAATAATTAAATGAGATAAAAAGGTTTATTTTAGGAGAAACCAAGATTGTGGCATAGGTGAACACCTAAACTGATGCCTCGCACAACAATTTCAAAACTACAGCTAAAAGATAGAACGGACATCGTCCAGAACCACAGGAAAGCTGGCTGAGTGGAAATTCTACAAGTAAAAGGAAAGAGAGGGGCACACAGAGACTCAGAGGAGCTGCAAAAAGTTGAGGTATGGAGACATGCACACAGAAAGGATGGGTGGCTGAGTTCTGGCCTGCTTTCTCTAGTGAGAGGGGGGCAGAAACTCCCAACTGCACTGAACCCCAGTTCCAGGCAAGACCCTGGGGTTCCAGACTCATACGGGGGGAGTATGGACTGTCTGGAAAAGGGAGGAGTGCACAGAAACTCAGGGGAGCCGCGAAAAGCAGAAATCTGGAGGTCTGAGAGCATATGTGCGCAGAGAGGACTGACTGCTGAGTGTGCTGCTGGGTTTCTCTAGTAGGAGGAAGATGGAACCTCTCGACTGTGCTGAACTCCAGTTCCGACTGCACTGAAGCCCATTTTCAGGCAAGACCCTGGGGTCCCAGACACATACAAGAGGAGTCTGGACTGTCAGGAAAAGAGAGGAGCGCACGAAAACTCAGGGGAGCTGCAAAAGGCAGAGATCTGGAAGTGTGCACGCAAGTGCGCGCAGAGAGGACTACAGCGATTATCAAGGGACACTTAGCCCCAGGGACCTCACAGGGCAGGGCTGATGGAAAGTCAAGCCTGTCTGCTCAGCCCTGAGACTCAGTGCCGTCCAAGCCCAGCACAGAGACTTTTGCAATTTTGCAAGACTTGTCTCATAAGGCTGTCTCCAGGACAGACGTTCTTCCGGCATAGACACAGCTGATCCTCACAGCCAATTGGCCTGGAGGTCAATTCCCCCTAGTGATACCAACAACCAAGACTTAACTACAACAAGGCTGTACACGCAGTGCACAAAGGGGTGCACCAAGAGTGTCCACCTCAGGTAACTGGAGAGGCTGAACCACTGGGCCCTATAGGACACCTAGCACACAAAGCTACTATACCAACTCAGGGAAGCAGCTATAATGTGGAGACAAAGGAACAGATCACAAACAAAAGAAATGGAGGAAAACAAAGGACTGGATATATAGAGTTCAAACCCACGGTTATAAGGTTTTTCAAGAATTTCCTAGAACAGATGGATAAATTTAGCGAGACCCAAGAGGAGATGAAAAAGGACCAATTAGAAATTAAACATACACTGACTGAAATAAAAAATAGTATACAGAGACCTAACAGCAGACTAGAGAAACGCAAGAATCAAGTCAAAGATTTGAAATACAAAGAAGCAAAAAATACTCAACTGGAAAAGCAAAAAGAAAAGAGAATCCAAAAATGTGAAGATAGTGTAAAGAGCCTCTGGGATAACTTCCAGCGTACCAACATCAGAATTATGGGGGTGCCAGAAGAAGAGAGAGAGCAAGATACTGAAAACCTATTTGAAGAAATAATGACTGAAAACTTCCCCCACCTAGTGAAAGAATAGACTTACAAGTCCAGGAAGCACACAGAACCCCAAACAAAAGGAATCCAAAGAGCACCACACCAAGACACATCATAATTAAAATGCCAAGAACAAAAGACAAAGAGAGAATATTAAAAGCAGCAAGAGGGAAACAGTTAATTACCTACAAGGGAGCACCCATAGGATTGTCAGCTGATTTCTCAACAGAAACTATGCAGGCCAGAAAGAAGTGGCAAGAAATAGTCAAAGTGATAAATAGCAAGAACCTACCATCAAGATTACTCTACCCAGCAAAGCTATCATTCAGAATTGAAGGTCAGAAAAAGAGCTTCACAGATAAGTAAAAGCTAAAGGAGCTCATCAACACCAAACCAGTATTATATGAAATGCTGAAAGGTATGCTTTAAGAAGAGGAGGAACAAGAAAAAGGTAAAGATAAAAATTATGAACAACAAATACATATCTATCAACAAGTGAATCTACAAATCAAGTGAATTTAAAATCTGATGAACAGAATAAACTGGTGAATATAACAGAATCAGGGGCATAAAAAGGGAGTGCACTGACAATTCTCAGGGGAAAGGGGATGTGAGGGGGCGAGAAGAGACTGGACAAAAATCATACACCTATGGATGAGGACAGAGGAGGGGAGGTAAGGGCAGAGGGTGGGGTGGGAACTGGGGGGAGTGGAGCTATGGGGGAAAAAAAGAGGAACAATTGTAATAATACAATTATTACAATTAAGATTTATTAAATTAACAATAAAGATTTATTAAGTTAAAACAAATAAAGGTTTATTTTATCCCCCCAAAAAAAGATAACATACACAAAGAAACTAGTATAGTCACTGTATGGTGCAAGATAAAAAGGCTATCTATCGTCTTAAAAAAAAAAATCATCAAAACCTGTTCTTTAATCTTGCATCCCTTCTTGTTATCTTTTCATTTCCCATTTCCTTTGACAAAGCTTTTAGATTAATACTCAACTCTCTCCATTTTCTCATCTTCCCAGTATCTCAATTCTCTGTAACATGGTGTTGGTAGTAGTCTCCAATACTCTACTGAAAGCCACCAATAATTTAAATGCAAAAAAGAATGAACACTTTTCGTCCATTTTTTATTTGTAGTTTTAATTACAAAGTCCTGAGTCTGAATCTTAGCTCCACCCTTATTACTACATATAACCTCAGAAAATACAAGGACACCAGAGTATTTTTTGATCCAATGTCTATTCAATCTTTACAACTTCCTATGAGATAGATACTATCTAGGTTAAAAAACAAAACAAAAAAACAGTGGCCCTTGTGCAGTGGTTCAAGGGAAGTAATCTCTAAGTCCTTGAAATGTCACGCCTGATATTTGGGATCTTGGATCACACTAGATTTCTAACAATGTGATTTACCATAGGGGTTTTGGGTCATGTGTTATCTATCAGCTGACCTCTCGAGGGTTGGAGACTGAGGTAAGCTGTGCAGCACTCAACTCAATCTATGTGACAGAGCTCCAATAAAATCTATGGATATCAAGGATTAAGTGAGCATCCCTGGTTGGTAATACTCTATGCATACTGTTTCACCTTGCTGTCAGAGGTCAATACTGTCCATGAGAGACAACAATTGGAAGCTCTGCATTTAGAAGACTCCTGGATTTTGCACCATGTGTCTCTTCCATGGGATAATTTTTATCTGAATCCTTTTACTGTACCAAACTATGGGCATAATAGCGTTCAGTGAGTTCTGTGAATCCTAGCAAATTACTGAACCTGAGGGTTATTGGTATCAGAAATAAGGGTGGTCTTGGGGACTGTTCTTTAACTCTGCAGCCACCTAGTGTGAAAGCAGATGACTAGCTGGGGCAGTGGCTGAGCAAGGGAATTTTTCCTTCTCTTTCTTCAATCTCTAAAATACCCCACTTGGGTGTTTTGAAGCTTGGCTTAATGGTGCAGTTTTGAACAGAGCAGATACAGGCTCAATGTAGTAATACTATCATTTCTTTTTAAAAAAGTTTGTTTTTTTCTCTGTACTTCATTTAAAAACAGTACATTTATACATGTATATAGTACCTATAAAAACTATACATATAGACACATAAAATGAAAAATGTGAGACAAAGTTGTAGCAAAACAATCAATCTAAAGAGAATTCTGGCCCACAAAGAAACTACTATCCTTGGTCTCCTTACCTACTGAGAGAAGTAGGCTTTCTCTACTTTCTCACTTTCCACTAACTTTCCACCCACCACAATCTGGCTTTCTTTTCTCTACTGCAACTACTTTCAAATTCCAAATCCAGTCTAAATCTCCTTGGACGACTCTGCTATATCTGATACCATTTTATTCCTCTTCAGAGCCTCAAAAATTCTTGGTCTTAGTGAAAGTCACAGAAGAAATGAACTGTCCCATTAGAAAGAGACTGCAAGGTTCCCAACCTTGAAGACCTTACACGTTAATGAGGAAGGCTCCTAACCATTATATTGGAAAGACTGATTTATGTAAAATGCTGTATTTGACTTGGTGTGACCTACATAATCTCTCTCAGTTCTATGACTGGTTTTCCTCCATTTTCTTGGTAAGTCTTTATCTCCTCCACTCAATTATATTAAATATTCATGTATTCTAGCAGTTATGACTTTGCTTTGCTTGGATGATCTCACTGATTCTCACTGTTCTGACAACACCTATGTTTCCTAAGTCTGTTATCTCCAGGCCTGTCCTGTCCTTGAGTTACATACTCAAATATCTAGTTGCTTGTGAAAGGTCTCCACTTGAATATTCCAGACACTCATAACCAATGTGTTGAAGACTGAATTATCCTCTCCTACTGAAACTTTCTCATCCTTTGTTTTCTCTCAGTTAATGGCACCATCACTTACCCACTGACCAAACCAGAAACATAGGAATCACCGTGACTCATCTCTATCCCTGAAGAACCAAGCCTTGCCTCTTAAATATTTCTCAGATTTGCTCATCTTCCTCATTCCTCAGCTGGGCCCTCATCATCTCTGTGCATTTCTAAATCCAACTAACCAATATCCTTGCTTCTTAGTCCCCTCTAAATTACCCTTTATATTCCAGCCAGAAGTGTCTAAAACATAATTATGACATTACCATTCCCCCTTTAAAAATCTTTATGGCTTTTTACTGCCTCATAGGACAAAGTATAAATTCTTAAGCATGGCATACTAGATCTTCCTCTGTCTGCTCTAGAATGATCTTTCCAGTCTTATGTCTAGATCTCTGCTTTGTACTTTTCCGTCAACAATACCGCACTGTTTATTTGGGCCCAAGGCACCATGTATAGTTTGTGTATTTTTGCTCTTGCTATTTTTCTAGCACAAAATGTTTTAAGACCAAAGAGAGAATTAAAGACCTACTCAACTCATAGCTATTACCATTTATTGAGTGACTCATTTGCTAAGCACACTATAATCATTAAATTTAACCAGTATATACATTAAATTTAACAGGTATATGTCTGCTTTACAAATGAAAAAAACTGAAGATCAAAGATATTAAATAACTTGCCAAAGGTCACCTAGTGGCAAGCTAGGAGTCAAACCCCCTTTACTCAAGATTATTTCTATCTATATATTTTCTCGGTATTAAATGTTCTTCTAATATTTTGAGTTACCACATTAAAAATAAAACCTTTCAATACTTCCAGTATAATCCAACAATGATTTCTGAGCAGCTACTTTCCTCCAAACTCAGATCTTAGACAAATGAGTTTTCAAATAAATGCAAACTATCTGGGGAAACCAATGTAGAGAATACTAACTGCATTGTGGAATAAAATACAAATGGCACTCTGGAATTGTGCAGTGCAGTAGCCTTAGTTTGGGTTTGATCAAGTGTGGCAGTATTTCCTATCAGACATAGTCTTGGCTTGACATGATAGGTAAAGGCTTGAAACCTTTACCTAGGACAGTCAAATTAATGTTTAACCTATAACTGTAAAGGAGAAAAAACAAACAAACCCAAACCTTACCCTTAAACGATAGTTACAGAAAATAATATCCATATATAACACAGCACATGATGTAATGAATAACCCTAAATAGCAGGAAGGACTTCTTACTTCCTCTTCAAATTTTTAATTATTTTTTGTAAATTTCCAATATAGAGTGAATTTAAAGTTCTAAGTAGTGTTCAGAGAGGTTACAAGAAGGGCAGGAATATAAAAACAACAACAACATTGGTATTATAGGTGGCTGTGGCATCAACATATTCAAATGATTGAATATTTGCAAAATCACTTGCAATACTAACGTGCAAATCAAAACATGGGCACCATAATCATTAAGCAGAAACTGCTTGTGAACATCATTCAACCTATATAGCTTTATTGGAAGCCTGCAAATATGGTGATGGGGTATATTCTATCAGCTATGTATGAATTCCTTGACATTTTTTTAAGGCTTCTTTAAGTATCTATCTTAGGTTAGCTAATTGCTGTCACCGTATGGCAAGTAAATAAGGCTCTTACAGTAGTTAACCTTCTGCTTTCAATCTTGACTGTACATTAAAATCACCCTGGAAGTTTTAAAATAACTGATGCCTAGGTCCTACTCTAGTTTAACTGAAACTGAATGTCCATGGGCAGGGCCAAGGAATCAGTATTTTTTAAAAATGTACCAGGTAATTCCAATGTACTTTGAAGACTGAGAATCACTACATTAACTATGCAGAAAGAAGGTATTGGCTGATTGTGCATTTAGTTCTCTTTAGTTTTTAAAATTTGGTCATTATGGTTTAATAGTGATGCTAGAGAACAGGATTCTAATTCCAGTTCCATCATTTTCAAGTTGTGTGGCCTTCAGTTATTTTTGCTGTTCTGGTTCTCATTTTTTTCATCTAGAAAATAAGTTAGGTAGATCAGAAGTCATAAACTGACAGTTACCAAAATATATGCAGTCTGTAGGAAGTTCATTTAGTACCCCCGGTATGACCTTTTATTTTTTAAAATATATTTTATTGATTTTTTACAGAGAAGAAGGGAGAGGAATAGAGAGTTAGAAACATCAATAAGAGAGACATCGATCAGCAGCCTCCTGTACTCCCCCCACTGGGGATGTGCCGGCAACCAAGATACATGCCCTTGACAGGCATTGAACCTGGGACCATTGAGCCCACAGGCCGATGCTCTAGCCACTGAGCCAAACCGGTTTTGGTGAGGTATGACCTTTTAAATGCCTTTTTAAATTACTGAATTCGTTTTAAAAACCTGAATATTTCACTTTAATAAAAACAAATTTCAGAAATCTTGGAAAACTGCCTGATACGAATCACTTGACCAATTCCTGTAGATAATGAGTGTTCAGTGAGCAATTCCTACTATTCCCTCTTATCTTCCTCACACAGTCAGTATTTGTTTATGTTATTGCTTGTACCCTGAGTTGAATTTGTTCCCTGGTGGTAGCCAGTGTACAAAATGGCCCTCAACATTTCCTCATGTCCTTGTGTAGTCACCTCCAATAAAAAAGACCGTTGACCTGTGAAATGGTAAGGGAGGTGAAATAATCTTCCTTCTATACTTCTGAGTTCTTCCTGACACTACTGTAATAATATATTAACTAGAGAAAAACAAAGAGAAGCTTATGTTAACATGTACACCTCATGTATACATGGGAGATATCCAGGGAAAAAACAATTATCAGAGGTGGCTTAGAATTCAGGCTTAAATATCATCTTCAGCTGAAGACAAAAAGAAGAAAGATACGTGAAGAGTAGAAACCAGTTATGGAAGGTTACCAGGAAAAGCAAAGCAAACAAGGGTAAAGTTTGTCATTGTAGACTGAAATCAGGGCCTTCTTCACTGATAGAGAGTCTAAAGTTAGCTACAGAGAGTAATCTTTGTCCTTCCTGGTAGAGAGGGAAGGAAACCTTTGTAAATTTATGTCTTGCTTTTATGTCTTGTTTGGTTTCTAAATTGCCTTTAGCTCAAAACAGTATTTATGCCAAGTGACATATTTTGGAATAGAATATTCTGCAACCCTTCATAACCAATGGGATACTGCAAAAATAATAATGTGACTTTGTTGTAACAGACACTGCAGCTTTTGCCTTGCTCTCTTTTGGATCACAATATGGGAGAAACCAGCACCAGGTTATTAGGGTAGTCTGCAACCCTAAGGAAAGGTCCATGTGGCACGGAACTGAGGTCTCTTGTCGACAGTCAGGATCACCTTGCCAGTCATGTGAATCAGCCAGAGGTTGACCTTTCTTCAAGATTGCAAACCCAGCTGGCATCTTCATGAGGCCTTGAGCTAGAACCACCTAGTTAAGCTGCCCTAGAATTCCTGACCCTCAGTAACTATTTATTGTTTTTTTTTTAAGATGCTAAATTTTGGAGTAATTTGTTATATAGCAATAGAAAACTAATAAAGCCATGGTGTTTCCCTAGTCTCTTTAATATTAAAACAGGTCATACCTTTATGTCAGAGTTATAACCACAGAATTTTGAAAAGTTCAAAGGGGCCATAATCAAGTTTGCACAGGATAAGGAATTTTCTATTTCTGGTTAGAAAATGTCAATTCCTTCTATTCAATTTCTCTCCAACTCCTATGGGTTCCTTTTTTAACTGCAACAGTCACCCCTTCTTCAACATTCCCATTACCACTATCCTGTTCTTCTTGCTGATTCCTATGCTGATTTGCTTGCTAGTTCCTGCCTCCTAATTGGAATTTCCTTTAGGGCAGTCCTTGAATGACTTTGCTTTTAAAGTAATGGTTGAAAAACTGGTAGCACACAAAGTAACTACTCAAAAATGAGATTACTAAGGAGGGAAGAGGAGATGGTTTTATGAGCAAAGAGATGATATAAAGTTCAAGTTTTGGCCAAGTTGCAGTAGAATGGCAGAAGAGATGCCTGAAGCAGGATGCTTAAGAGATCTCCTTTGGCAAAGCCAACTTCTGAGCAAAGGCACAGGGTGAGACTGAGAATGGATGAACACAAAAAAGCAGAGAGCAGCAGTTCTTGGGCTGAAACCTAAGATCATTTCTGATTCAACTGTCATCTTCACCAGTCTATTTCAATAAATTTTTACAGATTCCCAAGGTCATTACCATAGTTCAGACTAATGTTTGTGCTAACTGGATACATAAACAACAGTTTGAAAACAGCAATCATAAAGAAAATTTAGTACTTAAGTTAAAATATACCACAAAATTAATCTCCTCTATTTAGTGACATGATTGTTTTTAAGCTGCATGTTTAGGCAAATATGTAATCAATTCAGTAAACTGTTATCTTTTTTCCCCAAGAGCTTTACTCAATTTTTACATTTTTTTTCTTAGCACCAGTTAAACTTTCCTTGTAGTACATGGTTAAATTTTAATATTTAGCACATGCTGTCATTTATTTTTATTTTTATCTTCACTTGGGGATACTTTTTTTGCTTGTTTTTTTAAGAGTGGAAGGGAGAGGGAGAAACATTTATGTGTTGCCTCCTGTACCTGCCCCTACTGGAGATGGAACCTGCATAGATTATGTGCCCTGATTGGGAATCAAATCCGCAACCTTTTAGTGTACGGAACGATGCCCCAACCGAGTCACCTGGCCACAATCATAATGTCATTTCTTCATTATGGATTTTATGATTGTCCCAGTTGGCAGTAAACTTTACATCCTTTGAGCTCCTATATAACTTTATTACAATAAAATCTATATATGATGAAATGCACAGATCTTAAAATAAGTTTTGGTACATGTGTATACTCATGTAACCACCACAATCAAGTAACAAATGTTAACATCACACCAGAAAGTTCCCTCGAAGTCAACCATCCTCTCTCATGGGCAACCATTGCTCAGATTTCTATCACCATAGATTCATTTTGTCTTTGACTTCTTAGAAATGGAATTATACAGTGTACATTCTACGTGCCTGACTTCTTTCACTCAATGTAATGTTTTTGAGATTCGCCTACCAGTGGTTCATTTTTTTTTTTTTTACTGCCTACTAGTATTCCATTGCCATGCCATCTACATATACATTTTTATGATATTTAGCTTTTCTACCTTGGATTGCAGGTCTACTAGAGTGACTTACACACGGCAGGTGCTCAATAAATACTAGTTACGTAAAAACATAAATATCTTCCTTCCTATCACAAATAGAGTTACATATACAGATGCATATTATAAGGTAGGACCTGGATCTGATTCCCAAAACAAGGCTTTTCTCTATGTCTACCCATGGATTAGCATAAACTCCACTGAACCCTTCCTGCAGAGATCCTTACCAAAAATCACCAGCTACTGTTATTTTATACCTGGAAGAAACAGTACTAATAATAGCTAATAATCAATTGCTAAATATGTGCTAGACATTGGTCTAAGCATTTTACCTGTTAACATACTTAATCCTCACAACAACTTACGATATAAATGAAACTTTTATCCTCCTTTCTTAGATGAGAAAAACAGGGCAAGAAAAATAATCAATTTCCCTATGGCCATGCACCTAGAAAAACGTAGAGCTTAGATCCAGGATCTGTTCTCAGGCAGTCTAGCCCCAGAGCCTGTACCAATAATCTATAATATCCTGCATATAGGCAACTGAAATTCTCGACCATGAAAATTTACCTAGCCAGATGGCAGTAATAAGCAATGTATCACACTGCTCAAGTGTGAAATGAGGAAGATCCCAAAGTTGGTGGCAATGAAAACTATTCCTAGATATCTGGGTCTGAATCTTGGGAGAAGGATAAACCAGCCTCATTTTGGGGGTCCAAGTCCTCTTATCTTTGGTAACTCCTATAGCCAGGACCTGAGTATTGTCCTTCCTTCAAAGTCACAGTTCATCTTGTCTAAATTTGGTCCTATTGAAACATAAATGAATGCTGACTCAGCCATTATAGTTGTTTCAATCAACAAAACCTAAACAAACACAAACTTGTATATTTTGTTATGAAGTCCAGGAGGGTCCACCTAATGCTTCTAGAGAAAGTGGGTGGCATCATGTGAATCCCTCAAATGATCTTAGGCAAGTTATCTCACTTCTCTTGGTTTGTTTCCTCAATTATAAAATGAAAGATAATCTATACCGTTCTTTTGAATTCTAAAATGCTTTTCTTACCAATGGACCAATGCAATTTCATCTTAAACAAAGGTTGCCAAACTAATCTCTAAATACCCTTTCTTCATATTACTTCCTTGGTGAAAAATCCAAAATGACTCCCTAATGCCTCTTACATAATCTTTTATTTTTCCTCAAGTTTAAAAGGTATCCAAAAAAAAAAAAAAAAAGAAAGAAAGAAAGAAAAAGAAAAAGAAAGAGAGAGAGGCCACATTTACCTACTCATCCACCCATCCTTATTTCCAACTATTATTCATTATAGTTCTGTTCCATTCAAGCTCGTCTTCCCACCATCTCCTTTCCACCTGACACAAATTCCCACCTTTGGTGCTTTTGGTCTTGTTACCTCCTACCACAGATCCAGCCAGAAAATATTAAATTCAACCTTCTAGGGCTGACTCGAAGGCTTTCAACGAGGTCACAAATCAATTGGAATCCTTCCTGATTTTTATTTATCCTTTTCTCCAATCAACACGAATGCACTAAATCTTCATAAGTTGCAAGATGCAGTGAGACAACTCCTCTGTACTAACCAGCCACCCGGTACCATTTCTCTAATATTTTCCTTAGACGTTTCATCTCAGGCAGCGGTTCTCAACCTTCCGAATGCCGCGACCCTTTAAGACAGCTCCTCATGTGGTGGTGACCCCCAACCATAAAATTATTTCCGCTGCTACTTCATCACTGTAATCTTGCTACTGTCACGAACTGTAATGTAAATATCTGATAGGCAGGATGTATTTTCGTTGTTACAAATTGAACATAAATTAAAGCACAGTGATTAATCACAAAAACAATATGCAATTATATACTGTATTGTGAAATATTTATTTCTGATTATAAATAAATGACATTTTTGTCTTGAATCGTGGTGTAGCATGGGTAACAGTCTTCATATGACAACAGTAAACTATATTGCTACACCGAGGAGCGGTGAGTTGGTTCCTAAGACCATGGGAAATACCTAGGTGTTTTCCCATGGTCTTAGGCGACGACCCCTGTGAAAAGGTCATTTGACCCCCCAAATGGGGTCGCGACCCCCAGGTTGAGAACCGCTGATCTAAGGCAAGAAGAAGCGGGCGTCATTAGACTGCTGTATCCCCCAAAGGATCAAGCCCTGGGTGCGGTACAGAACAGGGGCTCAGCACCCCAATCGACGGACTGGGCCCGCGGGGGGCAGGGGAAGGCACCAGGTGTGTGATGTCATCCTGGGTGACGCAGGCGGGCCTTTTCCCAGGCCGGCGGCATCGGCCCGGGAGCTTCCGCTCAGGCCCGGCCGGGCGGTTGCTAGGGCTCCGCGCCCACCCTGACAGCTGCCCCCGCCCCCGCCCCCGCCCTCCTCTCCCGGTAGGAGTCTGACCGCCGGCGTGTGGCGGGAAGGAGAGGGGGCCCAATGGGGCCTAGGGGATGTCGCGCGCGGGGGCAGGAGCCACTCACCGCCGCCGCCACACACCGGAACGCGGGCTGTCCACCACAAGACGACAGGCGACTCCGACGACCGTGGAGCTGTGGCGCGACCGAGGCGGCGCCCTGCACTTCCTGCCTTGGGAGGCGGACCGGAAGGCGCACCGGAAGGCGCACCGGAAGGCGCGGCGGGAACCAACTCGGGAAGGGGGTGGGGTGTGCGGTGCGGTGCTCAGGCAGGCCGGAGCGAAGCCCGCCGCGTCCCCCGGGAGCGGGGTGGCCGATGGGCACGGCCGGGGTTCTCTCTGGCTTCCTCAGCCCGGCCGGGGTGGGCGGGGAGGGGCGAGTGCGGCCCCCCCGCCCGTCTCGTCCCCCCTCTGCCGCCCGGGTTCCCGCGCCCTTCCGCATTCCGCGGGCGCGGGCCGGGCCTGGAATTTGACCCGGGCGGGGCGGGGCGGGGCGCGGCGCGGCGCAGCCCCTCCGGGTTTAGGGGTCCCCGGCGTCGGAAACCGCCCACCTGGGGCTGCTGCCGGCGTTAACCAATAAAAGCACAGCGGGACTGGTTACACTGGAACGTCAGGGAGAAGTAATCTGTTAGGTATGTCCCACGGAATTGTACTGGGGAAGGCAAAAGGGCGCGGACCCCCGTCTGCTGGCCACCCTTTTTAAACTGCACTCCAATCCGCATCACCGTTACTTTTTTGCCCTCAAGTTATAAGGTTTACGGTACCCGGCGAGGGACAGCAGGTTTCATTCCCTTTCCAACCACAAGGAAGTTTTACTCAAATCACTTGCTTTCCTTTGGGTCACTCAAAAGATGTCAGAAACACCCACGCACACAATCGCACACGTTACTGACTGCTCTTGGCCAACAGGGGAAGAAACCAGGAAGCTACATTATTCCAGTTTTGTTCTGGTTACTGCTTGTGGACATGACAGTTCCCTCCCCCTGGAATAATAAAGAGCGCACTATTTCTGAATTGGAGAATAGGCAACCTAAGAGCAAACCTTTATTGAGCACTTGTGTTTGCTCGAATGCGTGCCGGATGCTGAGGAGATGAATAATTCAGTCATTTATAATCTAGAAATGTTTGACCAGAAATTCCTAGATGTTAGAAACTGTGTTCAGCACCATATACGGTAGTTATTAAACAGCAGCATGCATAAGAAAAACCTGGAGGGCTTGGTAAAAGATTCTTGAGCCCCAGCCCCAGATACTCAGATTCAGTAGGCTGAGGGTGAAGTGATTTAATTTGTATTTCCAGGGGATGCTGATGCTGTGGTCCTCGTCCCAGCCCAAGGTCCAGTTCCTAACAACGCATTTCCTCAATAAAATTTGAAAAGCAACTGCAGAGAAGTCATATCTGTGTTCTAATTTGATTTTCTGTAGCTGCATTCTGTTCTTGGTCCAATAGTTTAAATAATTTCCCCCCAAACGTAAGATTTTGGCTTCTTAGGTCTTTTGTCTTAATACTCTAAGTACAGTCTATTACCATTGCATAAACCCTCACCTTGGCCACCTCAATAGCTGAGTCACCCTGACTGTACCTTGACTGTTATCACAGAAAGTTCTACTAGGTAACACTGTTCTAAAAAAGAATAACTCTAAGGTATATTTTTCCTCTCAAGATTCAAACGAATATTAATGAAAAGCTGAGTATCTAAATATCTAGCACTTGGGAAATGGTTATTTATGGCATCTCCTTCTCAAATGTGTCTATTTAAATTTATGGTTTTCATGTTTTACGGCTCTATCTCTCTCCTAAGCCTGTTTACTGTTTTCTGATTCTTCTTACAACTTGCTGGCACCTCCCTAAGTCTAAGTGTTACACCTCTTGCTATCCTTTCTCTCCTACTTTGTAGAAAATCATTGCCTTTCCTTTTCAGAATTTGCTTCTGAGTCTGACTTTCTTCCCTTTTTCCCACTACTACTCATCAACTCCTGCTCTCCAGTCATAGGCTTCTGGATCAAGTAAAATTTGGGATCTGGAGTTCAAATGACAATATAATCCTAACAATGCTACCCCTATCAGGTTGGTTTCAAAGAACGTTTAAAATTGTTTTAAGTATGATTTTCATCACGGAGACTGGTTTTCAGTCAAATTCACTGTTGGAGTAGATGCTTGAGCTTTTTATTAAGCAGTCAACTTCCCTTAAGCAAAGCCTTCTTACTACATGGAGAATGCTATTACTAAATCAGGAGACTTATTTCACTAGGGAGACCATGCACTGCTCTTAATGGCAGCAAGCTCTTTGAGCAGTTATCTGAAATGGAAAATGGGGACATTGCAAGAGATAATTTTAGTAAATGAGGCCACTTTTTTCCTAAGTGGAAAACAATGTTATTTGTTCTTCATTAGAAATCTGTTAACAAAGCAGAAGTGATCTTTTTTCAGCTGAAATGGAAGTTTGATTCAGCAAAATAAGATTTTAACTTCATGGCTATAACCTGGAAAAAGTACTTAAGGCAGGTGGCAAGATTCTAAACTTAAAAGGGGCAAGAGCAGTTGTGGTACTGGTCCTATTCCTGTTCTATAAAGCTGGCTCACCTGTCCTGTTGAGTGCAAAGGTCTGCCACCCTGAAGGCATTCAATAATTGTTTACTGAGTGAGGTAATGATTTTGTCCAAGGATAGTTTGGTTAATAGTAACATAAAATGTAAAGTTATTAGAGTAACTGTCAATTACTCATCTTTTTAGGCTAATTGTAAAATTTTCCAACCAATTCCACCCACAATGCTTCAACTTTTAAACCCATTAGTCTTTCATCTTTTTGAAGTACAAAGCAAATGAAAGTGTCAACCATTTCCTGATTAACTCTGAAACAGTCCTGCATTTCTGGAAACAGCAGAAGTTATTTTGAGTATTGAAATAATGATCTCACTTTCCCAAGCACTTAGCTTCAGCTGTTTTGTTTGTGGGCAGGGCAGGAATGTCCAAAATTCACACATGGACTCATGGTGAATCTCTGCATAAATAAACATGGTATTTCAATATGGATTATCGTGTTAAAGAAAAGCTTTATATATAAAAAATGCTGTACTGTATTTACAACATTTTGAAATACAAAAAAAAAAAAATCTTGTTAGAAACATTCCATAGACCCTTTGAATTTAAAATAGTTTTAAAAAAAGAGGACAAATTAAAATTAAACTCATTGGCCTGGTCTAGTTTTAAATGACACGAAAAGCTTAGGACAGATAAAGAAGGTTGGTAGGTATGTTAAATTTAAGGATTTAAAACTACTAAAACTATCATACATATGCAAATTCTATAGCAAATTATTTTTAAAATTGGAAGTCAAAGTGCAGGAAATACAATTAAGGAAGTTAAACTTGTATTTTTTTGGGAGGGGACAAATGAATAGCAGAGGAGATAGGATTGTTAGGAAAACTGGGAGAAGTAAGGAAAAGGTCTAACAACCACACCATTGTCTTTCATTGGAAGATGCAACTAAAACTAATAAAAGTCAATTTTGATAAATAAAGAAGTTTTAAACAAATAAGTTTTGATCATAAAATTTAATTATGGTTCAGAAAAAATTGAGTTAATTACTTTCTCTGAAAAAATATATTGACTCTGTGTAGATTGCAGTTATGGGGGAAGATGGAGGCTGGTAAGTTCAATGACCTATTTTCTATTCTGAAAATAACAAAAAGCCCTATTTCCAGTCTGATTATAGAGATACATGTGCCCCAAATGGCTGAGAATAAATACCACAAGAAAGGCAAAAGCTGCAAAGCTAGGGCATGTTATAAACTCTAAGAGAAAGTCTCAGAAATACCCAATGTGGCGACAAAGAACATTTGGCTTCAATTTGGAGTTCTTTTCAGTCATCCTTATCTTTTGCTCCATGTTTAAGGATGCGTGTGAACTCAATGTAATTGAAATTTCCCTTTTTGTCAATAGGTGCTTCTCTGTACAGCTCATCCACTTCCTCATCTGTAAACCGATCTCCCATTGTTGTCAGCAGCTCTCTCAGGTAATCTTCCTGAATGGTGCCTAAAAAAATAAAGAACTGGGGTTCAGAATATATACTCTGATGATTAATTACAAGGAGCATCTACACTTGACTATGCATGCTCTATGCTAAAAACTACAAATATGCATATACATGAAATATGGGTTTCTCCATGGTTAAGTCAGCCTCAGCAGTTGCCTAGAAAACGGACATTATCCAGTTGCCTAGTAGCATTAACCTGCTCTGCTCTATCAATCTTCCTCCACATCCATCTCCTGATCTCTTGATAATAGTGGCTAAACTTAAGCCTAAATAAAAGCAATACAGTATGATTAAGGAATCTATGCCTCATAGTTCCTTAAAGTAGCATGAATGGTCATACTTATTCTATAAGTAAATAACACTAAAATCAATACCACATTATAAAATTAATAAAGTGCTTCAGTGGAAAGAATGCTGGAGTCTTGAGGTCCAGTTCTAACAAGCTATGTTATTTCAGGTATTTCACTTTACCTCTAACTTTGTTTTTTAATATGTAAAATGAGATTCTTAAATTTAAAAAAGAAAAATCTAGATTTCATAACAAATATGGCCAGGCCCAGAGTGTACAAAAATACTTTATAAATATTTGAGCATTAATTATGTCACAGTCACTAGGCTAAGAATTGGGGATAGGAGTGGTGAGCTGAAAGGTGTGTTTTCTACTCTGGAGTGTGAAAGCAGGTTTCTCATTAAATCTAACTGCACATGAAAATCAGAATCACTCAGAGAACTTAAAAAAAAAAAAGTCCTGATGTCACCCTTGATTTAATATCTGGCATTGATTTTTTAAAAAAATATATTCAGTTTTTACAGAGAGGACAGGAGGTTAATAGAGAGTTAGAAACATCGATGAGAGAGAAACATCGATCAGCTACCTCCTGCACACCTCCTACTTGGGGATGTGCCGGCAACCAACGTACATGCCCTTGACTGGAATCGAACCTGGGATCTTTCAGTCCGCAGGCTGATGCTCTATCCACTGAGCCAAACTGGTTAGGGCTGGCATTGATATTTTTATTTTTTTTAAATTGATTTTAGAGAGAGGAAGGGAGGGAGTGGGAGAGAGGGAGGAAGACATCAATGTGAGAAACATGGATCAGTTGCCTCCCACACACATACCCGGACCAGGGATCGAACCGGAAACCTGGGTATGTGCCCAGGTGGGAAGTGAATCTGCCACCATTTTGTGTATGGGACAACACTCCAACCAAATGAGCCACTTAGCCAGGAATTTTTTTTTTTTTTAATTCTCAGACTGAATTGGAAAAATAGCAAGAAGAACCACAGCTCTAAAGTTTCTTATGGGAAGTGACCTTATAATTTAAACTAATTTTATAGGAAATATATTATCCTTGGGTGAGGATAAAAAAGCAAGTATCAAAAATCTAAGATTTTCAGCATGTAGAAATAAATCATCATCTATATATAGCCAGTCATTCAACTATCACATGAACTAATCATTGACTATATGCAATGGACTGTGGTGGGTAGTAGAAGGGCTTACAGAGATGGAAAAATAATGCCATTGAAGACACACAGCCATTATCCTGGAAACAGAGAGAGACTGTGATGATTGGAAGTAAGTACATACAGTATGTATCAGAAGAGAGATAAATAAAATTATTTGGAAGTGGAAAGAAAGGAGAGATGCCCTAGCTGGTTTGGCTTAGTGGATAGAGCGTCGACCTGCGGACCAAAGGGTCCCAGGTTCATTTCTGGTCAAGAACACTTGCCCAGGCTTGCAGGCTCGATCCCCAATAAGGGGCGTGCAGGAGACAGCCAATCAATGATTCTCTCTCATCATGGATGTTTCTCTCTCTCTCTCTCCCTTTCCCTTCCTCTCTGAAATCAATAAAAAAATATATTAAAGAAAGAGACTTTACATTTTCTGAGTAGGAAAAAACAGTTTGAAAATATAGACTAGGCTCTATAAAGAATATGACAATTGAGGAGTTTGAAGAATGGATAAGGCATTTTACTCTTTTATGGTTTTATTCCCTTCCGTTAAAAACAAACACACATCAGCTTACAATTTAAAAATTCTATCAATACACAAGTGTCTTTAGGAGAAAAAAAAGTAAGTCTCCTCTGCCTGCTTCTTCCCCAGTCCTCCCAGGAAAAAAAATGTTAAGAGTTTCGAGTTCAGGAGGAGGGAGAGGTGGTATGATGAAGGAGATACAGAGGCAGAAATGGTGGAGGTAAGTTAGGACACCAATGCATAGAGTAGCTTGAAAGGAGGTTAGAAAGATGATATAAGAGTCGAGAGCGGTATACTTGAATAGGCCAAAAGAGGCTATATTGTGGGGAGCCTGGAAAGCCAAACTGGGAAGTATGCTTCCATTACCAAACTGTGCTTGGCTTATTTAAACTACTCCAAATAATGCATAACCAAAGGGTGTGCCTTCCTTTTAAAAACTTGCTCCCTTATCTTTTTTCCTTTTGTCAAAGGATCAGGCATTTCTGTAGTTATCTTTTTGGGTTTTTCTGAGAGGAATTCTGGGCCAGGCAGTATGCTAATAGCTCATTTCCTCACTTAATCCTCACAACAACCCTGTAAGGTAGGTAATATTATTGCCCATTTTACAAATAAGAAAACAGAGATTTAGATAGTTAAGTAACTTGCCCCAACTCATACAGTTATTATGCAGAAGAGGAATATGAAACCAGAGAGTTTCATACCATATTTAAACAATCTCAGAACTGAGAGGTACCTGATAAACATAGGACTGTACTGGTGTCATGGCCTATAGCAATTTATACTTTACCCAAGATTGCACTGGTAAAATTTATTCATTTAACACATATTTACTTCAAGCCTAACCCTTATAGAGTATAAACTTTCAAACACACCCATTAAATTTTAAATGCACAGGCAGTAAATTGAGTGATGCCATAGGAGAAGTCTATCTAAAACAAAACTGAACAAACAGGTATGGTATAAACCTGAGAGGATTGTGTCATCATAGTTCAAGTTATTATATATTTTAGTTACCATAACTAAAAATTAAATCATGGTAATTACCAGTTGCTTCTTCATCAAAGCAAGCAAAAGCATTTCTGATGACATCTTCTGGATCTGTGCCATTTAACTTCTCACCAAACATCGTGAGGAACATGGTAAAATTTATGGGACCCGGAGCCTCATTCATCATGGCATCTAGATATTCATCAGTTGGATTTTTTCCTAAATAAAAAAGAGGGCCATAATTCTGATTACATCACAAAATGTATCACCTGTTCATCATAGTATACATTTTGACAAAAAAGACTCTCATACAATTTGCTGTTTACATTCATGATAGCAAAACTATTAGGGAAATCTTAATGAATAGGGCCTATATTAAGAGTGGAGATTATAGACTATTCCATTATAATGTCAAAAGAAATGATAGTACTCTCATAATCAAGATCAGCCCTTGCACTACACAAAAATAGCTGGTCCCTAGCCCAATCATGAGATCTTGCCAGAAATATGCAGGTGGTCCAAGGACCACACTTTGGAAGACACTGCTCTAGATCTGAATCTTATTTAGTAAACTATAACATCATTAGATTGGCTTCACAGAGCTTTAAGACTTAAGAAATAAACATGAAAGACATTACAAAAATCCTATCTATAACAATAAAAGCGTAATTGTTATACTAGAAGTCCTTTTGGATGTCCTTTCCTCCAGACCAGTGGTTCTCAACCTTCCTAATGCCACGTCCCTTTAATGCAGTTCCTTCAAAAAGGAAGGGAAAGGGACGTGGCATTAGGAAGGTTGAGAACCACTGCTCCAGACAAAGCTAAAGCCAACGGGGGTTGAGGCAGAAGCAGCAGAGGCCCGCGACCATGGCAGGGGTAGGGCCAAGGCCCTTGCACAAATTTCATGCATCAGGCCTCTAGTCTAGTATATTAATATTAAAACTGATCATTACCCAGAGAGGCAAGCATATCATGCAAATCTTCCTTGTCAATGAAACCATCTCTGTTCTGATCAATCATGTTGAAGGCCTCTTTAAACTCTTGAATCTGTGACTGGTCAAACATGGCAAACACATTGGATGTTGCGCGCTGAGGGCGCTTCTTGGTGGTCTTGGTCTTTGCCCTTTTGCTCGACATGGTGGTGGTTAGATCCTAATTAGGAAGGGAAATATAAGAAGACAAAAAATAACAAAAGGTGAAATGAACCTTCCTTATATGTTTAAGCTACTTAGAAATGTGTCTAAAAATTATTCAGCAGGAGAGTATCACTTGGCAAAAATCTCTCTCAGTTAATTGATACCATTATTCATGGAACCAAACTACAAAGAGAACAATCGGAATCAAGCTTTGAGTTCACTCATTTAGTAGTTGTGACATTTAATCAGAAGTTGATCACTAACTTTAACCTCCAAACTATAACCAACATTAATTCAAAGACTTGAGCATATCAACAAGATTGCATATCCCCATGTTGTTGTATAGCCTAATAAGAACTGATAGCCAAATCTACTGGTTTAATAGCAATATAGAAACAAGAAACAAAAGAACGTAGGTACCCTGGGGAAGCAGTTCCAGTTCTATACATCAGTGACTTGGAAGTATTAAGGAATACTAATTCATTTTCAATAGGTCTATCCTTCTACAGCCCTAGCCTATACTAGCTATTACAATCTAAAGTGGACAGAAAGTAGGAGGATGACTAACTGATAGAACACATCTTCATCTCTTAATCTCTATCGGCAAATATTATTTTCACTTCTAACTAGCATTTCTTACTGTACCCTTACTTCTGGAATCTTTGTCAAGAAAGTTAATTTGTTGACCTAGCCGATTCAGCTCAATGGATAGAGCATCAGCCTGAGGGCTGAAGGGTCCTGGTTCGATTCCGAGCAAAGTATATGCCCAGGTTGTGGCCTTGATCCCCAGTTGGGGGGCGCGCAGGAAGCAGCCAATCAATGATTCTCTCTCATCAATGAAGTCTCCCTTTCCCTTCCTTTTTGAAATCAATAAAAATATATAAAAAGGAAATTTGTTGAAAAGCTAACTGAAAAGTATAGAAAACTCTGAAGTTAATTAATCTATAATTAAGTTTTACTGGTATTTCTACTCTAATTTATTTCTTGTACAGAGTCAAGCTTGAAGTGACTAAGTTCTCTATACAAAAATCAGAGCACAGTAGTTTTTAAAACTAATTTAGTTTTTTTTCCCCAAAGTTTGGAAACTATCTTTGCTCTCTAATAATCTGAATTTATCCTTATAAAATTTAAGTTAAAAGCAAGAAGAATATCTAATACCTAAAATGAAAAGGCTGAATCTTAAAAAAAAAACACAACAAAAACAACCTATAAAATTTTAGTTGGGAGTTAAAAATCCCATAGTTATCAGATAAAATTTTACCGTACCATCCTTCAGAGCTGAAATGGTGATAGAAGTCTGCAAAATCTCTAATGAGCAAGATTAAGACACTGTATTGAGTTATATTCTTCCAAGCAGGTCTAAAATAGACACCACTGATTTCATTCTCTGACCAGGATAACAATTTTAAAGCTTACGTTCTGATAACAACATTTAGCTATGATGTAGCAAAACACTATGCCCTTGGTCTAAAAATAAGTCTGTGGGTTGTGAAGAATGAAGCACTACCTAGATCTCAGCACTGCAAAGTAACCTTAGAATACAATGCTTTGTGTGAGTTTAAAGTTACTTCTTACATTCTTCCCTTGGTTATACCACATCTTCCAGACTAAATTCAATCATGGAAATAATTAGAAAAGCTCTGTCTTAGTTTCCCCTCTCCCAAGCTAAATATGTTCTTAGATTTTAGTAGGAAATCCCACAAAGAAAATTCACAAATTCTAGTCCATCCAACATAGCACCCTGTGGCCAAACATTGGAATGGGTTGTTGGTAAGATATACCTTACATGACCCTGAAATTATGATATATACTCTTTCCCAATTTCCTTTAATCACCCTTTAAGAGACTGTCTTTCATAATTTACCTAAACCATTCACGAAAACATTATTTTCATGCTGTAACACCTTCTCTGGATAGTAAATTCCACTATTAACTACATAAAGCTGTAATTGTCCCCTCTATTCTAAATGTAGTTTTAAAAAGCTCAAGAAGTATGAAGTATATTATCCCATCATCTCTTAAATGTTCTGAGGGACTTAGGATATGTGGTTGAAACCTGATGAGTGGCAGTTATTTACCAGTGCAAATCTGTTTATTATTTTAGGCATGCCATGTCATTGCAAACCAAAGCACATGTTTAAAAATAGTCTGTTTTGTTTGACAACATTGTCTTCCTCTAATGATGCAGGAATGTCAATTATTATAAGACCAAAGAAACGGATGAGAATTATAAGTCAAATGGTTGACAACTGATTTTTGAATCTACAAAACCTCATATTGTATGGGGGGGAGGGGGCCGGGAGTGGCCTCTAGGTACTTTTTAAAAATACTTAATTTAGGTTATAAAGTAATACACATATGTTGAGTTCTGATGTATTTCCTATTAGTCTTTCTTTTAATCATGCATTCTTTAAGTTTGTAAATGAGAACTTTTCTTTAGCTCATTCAATATTTATCATCAACCTTTAATATAATCAGTTAATGGCAATAATGTGCATCAAATGTCACTAATGTTGAAAACTATTTAAGAATTAGGAAATATAAAGCAAGTGCCCTATCTTCAAGGAACCTAAAATTATGTTGGGGAGGCAACGATAAAGAAATAAAATGATTGGTTCAACTTATGAAATGAGTCACATAGTTTTCATTCCAGAAGTATGACTCTCAAGTTAAAACAATGTGTGACAATAATAAAAAATAACTCTAAGGTAGTACATGATTACAAAATATCCTGAGTTCAGAAAAGATCTTTGTTTCTAAAAGATTGGGGGGGGGGAAGAAGCCCTAAAAAACCCTGTTCCACTTAGAAGCTACAAGACATTAAAATTAAGAGATGCAGCCCTAACCGGTTTGGCTCAGTGGATAGAGCCTGCAGACTCAAGGGTCCCAGATTAGATTCCGGTCAAGGGCATGTATCTTGGTTGCGGGCACATCCCCAGTGGGAGGTGTGCAGGAGGCAGCTGATTGATGTTTCTAACTCGCTATCCCTGTCCCTTCCTCTCTTGTGGAAAATCAATAAAAATATATTTAAAAAAATATTAAGGGATGCAGATGTTAGTCTTAATTCTCCAAACACTGGTAGTGTAACATTGGGCAAGTTATTACCTCTTCAAGGAGGTTATAGTCTGTTCTATTCATTTATCTCCCACTAGAATTCCTGGGCCTTTCATGGATAGGAAGGTTATTAGCTTCACAGCTAGTTGTTCCAAAACAAGGAAAGTCAGTGTATTTTTTCCTACCAAACTAAAAGTATGGGGTGGAATAAACACTGGTGGAGAGGGAGCCAAATCAGGAACTGTGCTATGATCCCAAGGAGCAAATTACGTTATGATATTGTCTTTATATTCCTTGCTATGACTAAGTTTTCAGTCCATTTTTACTTTCCCCAAGCAATTAAAACTGTAACTGTCTTAATGTAACAAGACCTCAGAAAATGCACAATTCTTAGAGAAATTTAGAAATCTGGGGTAGAATGAAAATATTTCATGTAGCCTTGTAAGTATTCTTTATTTAGGATGGGAAGATTACCATGTAGCACCTGAGAATTCCCAATTATGAGGATCCTCACTCATGCTAGTGTCTATTTTTCAAGCATTTAATGGAAAATCTTTGGTGTGAAGGCATATGCGTTACATGAAACTTAAAGTGATTGCAGATCACGCTTCTTTCTATGAAATACATGAAGATTTCAGATGCATAAACAAATCAATAAACAGTCAATAAAGGTCAAGGTGATTCAGTTTACAGATCTAAAGGAGCAAAGTATTTTTAAATCAGGGGAGTGGAGTGTTGGTGACAGATGACTTTGTGGTTTCATTTATTTATTTTTGCTTGATTAAATATAAAATCATTTAGGGTTATGACAAAAGGAGGAATACATGTAAGGAAGATGTTAGCATAGATTAAATGGCATAAGTGAAAAATAGAAATCCTCAAAGAGGATTTCCCCACATACCAACGGCAACCAGAGATTTTTCAGAATCTCTCCATACTATGGTTTCATTTATAAAATGGGATTAATCCATAGTAGTATTACATTAGATTACCCTAAAATCCTAGAGTACAACACTTTTAAAGTGGTAATAAGTGTAAGATAACCTAAGACTTTCTCTACAGAATTACCATTCAAATTGACAGTATTGTGGGAGATGTGATATATCCTTTAAGGAAAAACTCCCATCTTAGAAACACTTCCTAGTATTTGGTCAGCTTCCCAAACACAAACCAAATAATTTAATCAGTGCACCTTTTTTCAAGCTAATTATATGTAACATTTTTTTTGTGCCAACCAGTTTTTTAAAAGTACCTTTTCAAGTTGGTGCTTCTGTTCTAAGCCAAGTTTTCAATTCCCGTGCCAACTTCCGGTTGGCGGTAGGCTAGTGTTTTTAAGACTGCCACACCCAACAAGTTCTCAGCACTTGACAAAGGCAATTAGTTGTCGGGGTTGACTTGCCAGTAAAGCCTCACATTTGAAAAGAAAAACGTTTTTCTGGTTAACTTTTATCAAAAGCCTTCCGGGATATGAAAGAAATAATAGCAATTTTAAACACTTTCTTTACCTTCACATGTAAAAATTTTTGCACTTGCTAAATTCTCAACCGAACCCCTATTTCTGTCCCAGAGTTCTGTAAGGAACTAATAATGTGTGTCTCCACATGCTCAGAAGTTAACACCGGCAAAGTGACTTAGTCCCAAGTCTCCACTCCAAAGGAACACGGTACGCGTTATGTTTGGGGATTTTTCCTGAAGCCCCAAACGAACCCCCCGCTTTGTGTTGTGTGTGTGTGTGTGCATATTATAGTTCTAATTGCAGAAATGGATACAGAGCGGAGGAAGCTAATTTAAGCTAATTCTTCCTACTAAACTAGCCCCGCAGCTGCAGCAACAGCTGCAGCGGTGGGGCGGGGCGAGGACACCGGGCTCGGGTTTGTACGCAAATTCTCTTGAATCGGGAAAAGTTTACGTTGGAAACTAAACATAGTCCCGGAGTCAAGGGCCGGGAGGCTCGGGTTTCGCGGGCCGGGCTGCCGCCCAAGTTGGCGGCGCCAGCGAGCGAGGCTACACTCCCCAAGCCCCAAGTTAGGCAACGGAGCCAAGTCGCGTCTGGCCCACCCCGGCCGCGGCTTTCGATCCCGGCGCTGGCCCTGCGGCGCGAAGCCCGGTACCCGGCCAGCCACTAGGTAGCCGCGGGCCCGCCTGCCCGGGTGCGCCGCTGCCCTCCCAGCCGCCCGGCGGAGACGGGGCCGCGAGATGCGCCCCACGTGCCGGGCCGCGAGCCCCACTCACCGTGCGCTGCCGCGAGAACCCAGCGCCTCCGCGACCCTTCTCGGCTACCTCGCTGCCGATATCGCCACCCTCGCACACCCGGAGCCGCTACAAGACAACACTTCCGGCCTCCCCTCCGCAAACCGGAAAAAAAGCCTCGTCCCCGTTCTTTGCCAACAGGATGGGCCCGACTTAACGGCGAGGCGACGGGGAGGGCGCAGCGGCCACTGTGCTAAAAGGGCGCAATGCTGGCCGAGTGCACAGGGAGGAATAGAAAGCGGCGGGTTAGAGCAGAGCCATGTGTCGCGGTGCGTTGGGTCTAACGTCTGGGTTTTTGTGTTTTCGGTGCCCATTCTTACATGTCTTTCTTTTTCCTCCCCCTGCCCGTGAGCAGATGGTTGGGCCTGTCCTTTGGGTTTGCCTCTCCACACCTACCCGGGTACGGCCGGGGGCGGGGCTTGTCAGTCCCAGTCCTTGTAAGGGAAAGCGCCGAGAGGGCTGCGCGGACCACGTGACCGGCCTCCGCCCCGCCCCCAGCGCCCGGGTCGGCCTCCGGGCCGTGCGCCTGCGCTCGCGTCAGCGGGTGGGGTGGCCTTAGGGCGAGCGCTTTGATGATGTCTGTGTGGCATGTCGTTTCTTGGAGAGTCCCAATTTTGTGAAGTCCCGAGAGCCCTCAGCCAAGTGGCCAGTACCCCTTGGGCCCAGACGGATTTCAGGAGGTCACAAGCGGCTGAAGACTTCCTTCTTCTTAAAAAAACAACAACCCACGCTTGCTGTTATTTTTCCTATCAGAAGAGCCCCTCTGACAACGAGGAGAGCTGACGATCCCATGGGGAAGACAGGCGACCAGCAACAAGAGCTTACTAAATCTCGCCCAACCTCACTACGGTGCAGCTTTGTGGCCTGTTGCAAATAGGAGTAAAAAGTCGGGGCTATTTTTCTTTTTCTTCTTTTTCTCAGCTCTCCTGGCCTAGGGACAGCCCTGAAAATGCATCTTGTTATGGGAAAAGAGAAAGCGTTCCCCGATTCTATCTCTTTCCGCCCAAAGTCTGACGTGGTGTGAGTCACCTCAGATCTCTGACCTCATCCAGGAGAAAGGTGAATGGGATGCGGAAATAGCACTGAGACTCAGTGCCTGGCCTGGCTCCTGTGCTAGAACGGTACTGAAGGTGGAGTTGCCCCATGGTCCTCTCCTTAAAAGCCGCTCTCCTTGAATCACCAGGTAAAGGTGCAGAAGAGTGTATGCTGAATATCGAGCTACATTTTCAGGGACCTCAGGAGCATTTCACCTGTTAAGCAATCATACAGGGTATTTCCCCCCACTCCCACCCCCCAAAATGTATACACATTTTGAATAATTATTCATTCCAATGGGTTAAATCTGAAAAAGAAAGAACAATGGAGCCATCAGCTGTTAAACTGTGTGCATATTTTTGGGAGGACACCCTGTATATTTAAAGTTATCAAAGTTAAAGCCAATAAAAAATAATTGCCCCAGTTCTATAGCATGACTGAAAGATGATTAATTTCCTAAACTGCCTTGATAATAAGAACCACGTGGAATACTAGTTAAAAATACACATTAGTCAACCAACTGAATGAGAATCTAGGAGGGCAGGTCCAAGGAAGTCATCAATTTAACAGGGTTTCTAAGTAACGCATCACAAGAAGTGGAAGCATAGAGTTAGATGGCTTAGGGTCTAAGGCTTAGGCAGTGACAACTCAGACTCCAAATGACTGGGTGGGAGACTACAGTTCTTGGAGTTTGGCTTGGGCAGCAGCGAAAGGACCCTACAGTGGAGCACCCTGCGGTGCACACACTGCTCCACTGAGTGGAGGTCTGCCAGCACAGAGAGCTCAAGCCTTCCACAACTGTCCTTGAGAAAGAAAACTTTAACCCATAATAATGAAATAGTTTTGTTTCCCCTTCAGGTCCAAAGGGAGCAGAAACTTTTTTTCCTTCTGCAGTGTCAGGGAATTGCCTTGTTCATCTTCCTTTTTCCACTCAGTGAACAAGTAAACTGACTGCATTTCAATGCACTGGGGGAGGGGAGGGCTGTAGTATATGGTTTTTGAAATAGAACATCATTGCTACCTTTTGGATGCAGAGAGGGGGTAGAAAGGATCACAAAGGCACAGGGGGTGCTGGGGAATAATTGTGGAACAGGTCATTACAGTATAGTTAGGTAAGGCCTATAAGGAATACACAGGAGGAAATAAACCTGTCCATAGAGACTTGTGGAAGGTGTCCCTCTGAGGACGCCTGAAGAACTAATTCTAGAAGTCAGTGGGGAAAGAGAGGAGAGATTCCAGGCAAAGGGAGTCGCATGTTTGATTGTATGAAGTTGATCAGGAGGCAAATATTTTTAAATACCCACAAATAAAATTAATACCTAATACAAAAATTAAGGTTTAGGCTTACTTCAACAAATTCTTTCATTTCCTCATCTGAAAAAGGGCATAGTATTAATACCACTATATTCAACCATTGTGAGAATTGAGATAATCCATGTTATTAGTGAGAAATCTTCGGTTGTATTAAGGCACTGAAATTTGGAGTTTGTAGAGTAGTTAGCCTACACTGACTAATTAATATACCAGTGCTTTGTCTACTCTACTGGAGGAAACAGACTGAACTTCAAGTGGGTCCTTGATGCTATTTTGATGTTCATAACATTTCTGTAGTTTTTAATGCTCCTGCTCTCTAAGATGTCAGTTTTATAATTTGTTTTCTTACACCTCCAACACCTCCCTTTCTTGCTCTTGTTTCTAAGTCGCTGAGTAAAATATGACTCCCACAAGCTCTTACCACCACATCTACCCACCAGCTAGCATCTGTCCTCATATGTTATCTTTACCCTCCTCTCCTCTTTCTTCACCAGTCCTCCATTTGCTCTCATATCACTCCAATGATTCTGTCCTCTCCTGCATCATCGAGTTGTGTTTTTCTCCCTCTTTCTCTCTCCATTTCTTTTCCTCCAAGTATTCCCATCAACAAGTATGCTGTAAGTGTCTCATATGTGGCAGGCAGAACCAGGATTCCTCAGAACCTGTCCACATCCAAATCTCCAGAACCTGTGAATATGTTTGGTTATGTGGCAAAGAGAATTAAGGTTGCTAATGAGCTGATCTTAAGATAGGAAGATTATTCTGTGTTATCCCAGTGGACCTGATATAATTACCAGGGGCCTTAAAAGTAGGAGGAGGAAGGCAGGATAAGACAAAGTGTCCCCACCTGCAGGTAAGTCAATGAGGACCCTAGAGAGGGAGTGGGGATGAAAGGGGCAAGAGACACAAGGAATGGTGACAAGACAAGGTTCTGATCAAGTCTCCTTTATTCAGGAGGCGTTCGGGTAATTATAGGGAGAGGGAGAGGGAGGAATGAGGACGTTCTAGTTCTTGCGTAACGGGGCAGGCTAAGCAACCAAACGGCAGCGGAAATTCCTAGCCGTTAAAGCGAAACATATGACTTACGGGAAAGAGGTAGGGTTTGGGGAGCTAGAAACCTAACCCAAGGTTAGTACTAACATGGCTGGAGCTTACTACAAAATGGCTGTCAAGCACCACAAGTTTCCCACAACAAAGGGAGGTAGAAATGTGGAAGAATGGTCAGAATGATGCAGTGTGGTTGACTTTTAAAGATGGAGGAAGGAGGACATGAGCAAAGAATATGGGTGACTTCTAGAAGGTGGAAAAGGCAAGAACATGGATTTTCCTCAGAACCTCTAGAAAGGAATACAGTCTTGGTTACACCTCCCCCAACCCCCCAACCCCCAGTGAGACTCAGTTTGCTCAGTTTGGACTTCTAACCTATCAAATTGTAAGATAATTAAGATATGTTGTTTTAAGCCACTAAATTTATAGTAATTGGTTATCACAGCAATGGAAAACTAATATTGACAAAAACAGCAACCCTCTTCCTGATGCATGATCCTTCAGCTATTGTCCTATTTAAAATATATATATATTTCAGAGAGGAAGGGAGAGGGAGAGATAGAAACATTAGTGATGAGAGAGAATCATTGATTGGCTGCCTCCTGCATGCCCCACACTGGGGATCAAGTCCACAACTTGGGCATGTGCCCTGACCGGGAATTGAACCTTCTGGTTCATAGGTTGACACTCAACCACTGAGCCACGCCAGCTGGGCT
>JAAGEH010000480.1:28682455-28924436 GCA_011751065.1 Lasiurus cinereus | reverse complement strand
GGGCTTCTTCCCCCCCCCCACCCCCCTTAGTAAGACTCTAAAAGAGACACCTATACTCACTGGCTCTAATTCTCTTTTAACCCTTTATAATAAGGCTTTTTTTTCCCCAACCACTCCACAAAACATGGGCTTATCAAGAACACCAATGACCTCTATGTCATTGTGACCAATTATCATTCCTCAATCAGGTTTGAAAGGTATTCATTTCCTCATCTTTGAAGCACTTTCTTCTCTCTTTTCTAGGATGCTGCATTCTCCAGGTTTTTCTCCTTCCTTATGGCTACTCTTCAGTTTCCTTTGTCAGTTCTTCCTAATTTTTCTAGTCCCTTGGAGTAGCTGAGGACTCAGTGCTTGGCTCACCTTTCTGTCAATACTCCTTCCCTAGATGATCTCATTCACTCTGAAGCTTTACATACTACTTAAACAGTGAGTGCCCCCCCACCCTGGCAGGGTTGAAAGAACTGGGCACCACCATCTTGTGGCTATGGGTGCTCCCATCTGTGTGATGATGTGAAGGTCAGTTTGCATATTCCCTCTTTATTAGATAGGATTTACTTAACATCTCCATGAGGACATCTACTAGGTCTCTCATCCTTCATATTCTAAAACAGATCTCCTAATCTTATCTCTAAAACCTTGTTTTTCTACTAGCTTCTCTATGTAAGTTAATGGCAATTCCATACTTTAAGTTGCTCATCTTTGTCACTTCCTTTCTTCCATGAGCCTCATCTAACCTTTCTTTTTAAAAAAATATTTTTTATTTACTTTGAAATAGGAATTTTAGGGGGAAAAGAGGCAGGTTTAGGAAATTTAAAAAAATGAAAGAGGTCCATGGGAAAAAAACACAGGGCTACACACTGGGAGAAGTTATATTTTCATAAGACAAGAAAGTTGGGAGAGGGAGCAGTTACATTTCCATAAGACAAGGGAGAGGCAACAATTACATTTCCATAAGATAAGGAAACTTGAAGTAGCAATGAGGGAGGAGAGTGTCACAGGCCCCAATGAGATTTGACCTTTTAGCACAGGAGTTGCTATAGTGACTAAATCAAAGGGAACATTGACCAATCAAAGGGGATATCAGGACATAGGAACTGCAGGCTTTATAAACCCAGGAAAAAAGGAACTCAGTGGGACTCTTTCCCCCTCCCCATGTGGGAGTCTGTACTTGTTCTTCAATAAATTTCCACCTTTGCTATACTGTGGTAGAAGACCAAAGAAACGCAAGCAACGCTTTAGAGAAATGGAGTTACACAGCTTTATTTCTCCAGTGGTCTCAGAGGAGTCACCTCCAAAATCTGAGCAAACCAATATAGTGGAAGCCATATTTGGTTTATTTGTCCCCCAAATATGGATGGGGACTTTAGGACCTTTCGTGGACTTTGCAAAAAGCCCCTTGGGTTGGGATGGGGGTCTTGAGATCATATCTAAGGGCCTGGCCTGGTGCTAGCACTGATAACCCCCCTCTGGGGTTGTGTCTGGTTCATGGTTTTATGGCCTCTGTAAAATGTGAGCATTTAGGTAACAGGTCTTGCAAGACCAGTTTGTGGAGAAAGGGGCAGTGACTTAATTATAGGTTATCAAGAATGTATATTGCCAGAACCGGTTTGGCTCAGTAGAGAAAGCGTCAGCCTGCGGACTGAAAGGTCCCAGGTTCGATTCCAGTCGGGGGCATGTATCCTGGTTGCAGGCACATTCCCTGTGGGGGGCGTGCAGGAGGCGGCTGATTGATGTCTCTCTCTCATTGATGTTTCTAACTCTTTATCCCTCTCCCTTCCTCTCTGTAAAAAATCAATTAAATATATTTTTTAAAAAAAGAATGCATATTGGATTGCTGGCACAGATTCAAATTGCTAGCCCCACAAATATCAGGGTTACATTGGAATTAGCCTTTTAGCCTTCTCAATACCATCTTCCATACGTGGATTCATTCTTCAACTCTGAAGGACAAAGAATCCAGGGAACCATCCAGCCCAAGGGAACACTGCATGTTCCAGTTGAAAAATCCCGTATCAGTTTCTTTTATTTTTTTTAATTTAATGAATCTTCATTGTTCAGATTATTAAAATTGTTCCTCTTTTTCCCCCCATAACTCCCTTCCACCCGGTTCCCACCCCACACTCTGCCCTTACCTCCCCCCGCATTGTCCTCATTCATAGGTGTACGATTTTTGTCCAGTCTCTTCCCGCACCCTCCTCACCCTTTGCCCCCTCAGAATTGTCAGTCCACTCCCTTTCTATGCCCCTGATTCTATTTTATATTCACCAGTCTATTCTGTTCATCATATTTTTATTCACTTGATTTTTAGATTCACTTCTTGATAGATATGTATTTGTTGTTCATAATTTTTATCTTTACCTTTTTCTTCCTCTTCTTAAAGAGTACCTTTCAGCATTTCATATAATACTGGTTTAGTGTTGATGAACTCCTTTAGCTTTTTTATTATTAAATCTTTATTATTGAGATTATTACATTTGTTTCTCTTTTTCCCCCTCCATAGCTCCCCTCCACCCATTGACCTCATCCATAGGTGTATGATTTTTGTCCAGTCTCTCCCTGTACACCCATCACCCATTTCCCCCTGAGAATTATCAGTCCACTCCCTTTCTCTGCTCCTGAGTCTATTATATTCACCAATTTATTCTGTTGATCAAATTTTTAATTCACTTAATTTTTAGATTCACTTGTTGATAGATACGTATTTGTTCATAATTTTTTATCTTTTACCTTTTTCTTCTTCCTCTTCTAAAAGAGTACCTTTCAGCATTTCATATAATACTGGTTTGGAGTTGATGAATTCCTTTAGCTTTTTCTTATCTGTGAAGCTCTTTATCTGCCCTTCAATTCTGAATGATAGCTTTGCTGTGTAGAATAATCTTGGTTGTAGGTTCTTGCTATTCATCACGTTGAATATTTCTTGCCACTCCCATCTGGCCTGCATAGTTTCTGTTGAGAAATCAGCTGACAATCATATGGGTACTCACTTATAGGTCATTAACTGTTTTTCTCTTGCTGCTTTTAATATTCTCTCTTTGTCTTTTGCTCTTGGTATTTTAATTATGATGTGTCTTGGTGTGGTGCTCTTTGGATTTCTTTTGTTTGGGGTTCTGTGTACTTCCTGGACTTGTAAGTCTATTTCTTTTACCAGATGTGGGAAGTTTTCAGTCATTATTTCTTCAAATAGGTATTCAGTATCTTGCTCTCTCTCTTCTTCTGGCACCCCCATGATTCTGATATTGGTACTCTGGAAGTTGTCCCAGAGGCTCCTTACGCTATCTTCACATTTTTTGGATTCTTTTTTCTTTTCCAGTTGAGTGTTTTCTGCTTCTTTGTAATTCAGACCTTTGACTTGATTCTTGCGTTCCTCTAGTCTGCTGTTAGGTCTCTGTATAATATTTTTTATTGTAGTCAGTGTATGTTTAATTTCTAGTTTGTCCTTTTTCATATCCTTGAGGGTTTCACTAAATTTATCGAACTTTTCTAGGAAATTCTTGAAAAACTTTGTAACTATGGTTTTGAACTCTATATCCAGTTGTTTGTTTTCCTCTATTTCTTTTGTTTATAATCTGTTTCTTTGTCTCCACATTTTTGCTGCTTCCCTGAGTTGGTAGAGTAGCTTTGTGTGGTAGGTGTCCTATATGGCCCCATAGCTTCACCTCTCCAGTTACCAGAGGTGGACACTCTTGATATACCCCTTTGTGGGCTGCGTGTACAGCCTTGTTGTAGTTAAGTCTTGATTGTTGTTGGTATCACTGGGGGGAATTGACCTCCAGGCCAATTGGCTGTGAGGATCAGCTGTGTCTACACCAGGAGACTTCTGTGCTAGAGACAGCCTTTTGAGATAAGACTTGCAAAATTGCAACAGCCTCTTTGCTTGGCTTGGATGGGATGGAGTCCTAGGGCTGAGCAGATAGTCTTGGCTTCTTATCAGCCCTGTCTATGAAGCCCCTGGGTCTCCGTGTCTCTCAGTAATCACTGCAGTCCTTTCTACATGCACTTGTGCGTGCACCTCCAGACCTCTGCCTTTTACGGCTCCCCTTGGGTTTGCATGTGCTCTGGGGACCCATATGAGTCTGGATCCCCAGGGTCTCGCCCAAAACTGGGGTTCAGTGCAGTCAGAATTGGAATTCAGCATATTCAGGTGCTTTTGTCTTCCTCCAGCTAGAGAAAGCCAGCGGCACACTCAGTAGTCAGTCCTCTCTGTGTGCACTCACACGCGCGGCTTCAGACCTCTCCCTCTCCTGGCTTTCCTGAGTTTCCATGCACTCCTCCCTTTTCCCAACAGTCTAGACTCCCCTGGTATGAGTCTTGCCTGGAACTGGTGTTCAGTGCAGTTGGCAGTTTTTGTCTCTCTCCCGCTAGAGGAAGCCAGCCAGGCACTCCACTGCCCATCCTTTCCACACACATGTCTCTGTATCTCAGCCTTTTGCAGTCACTCTGAGTCTCCGTGAGCCCTTCTCTTTCCTTCTAGTAGTAGAATTTCCACTCAGCTAGCTTTCCTATGGTTCTAGAAGATATCTGTTCTGTCTTTTAGCTGTAGTTTTGAAATTGTTGTGCAAGGCAACAGTTTAGGTGTTCACCTATGCCACCATCTTGGTTTTTCTCCCTGTATCAGTTTCAGAGAGGAAGGGAGAGAGCGAGAGAGAAACATCAATGATGAGAGAGAATCATTGCTCAGTTGCCTTTTGCATGCCCCACACTGGGGATCAAGCCCATAACTCAGGCATGTGCCCTGACCAGGAATTGAACAGTGACCTTCTGGTTCATAAATTGACGTTCAATTAGTGAGCCAGGCCAGCCAGGCACTCTCACCTAACCTTTCAAACAAAGTATCTCCAGGATCTAGAACAGTAATTAGTGCAAACCTAGTGATTAAGTCTTTTAAAATATATCAGAATATGATTGTCTCACCATCTTAGTGCAAGGTACTCTCTCTCTCAAGCCTGGATTTTTGCACTAACCTTCTAACTGGTCTTCTTCCCCTACATTGTACTTCCACACAGCCACAGAGTTATCCTTTCAAATCATTAGTTAAATCATGTCATTATTCTGCTTGACACTTCCAATGGTATCTTATCTCATTCAGAACGAAAGCCAAATGCTTTACAATGGCTTGCGAAGCCCAAAGAGATCAGACACTGGGAACTTCTCTGACTTTACTTCCTACTACCTGCCCTTCCCAGTTGCTCAGTCATAGTGATCTTGCTGTTTCTTGGAGAGGTCAGGTATTTTTCCACTTCAATACCTTGCATTTGATATTCTGTCTGATTTCAATGATCCTTCTAATATTTCCCTTCAACACTTTCAAGTTTTTATTTAAATATCACTAGCTCATTGATACCTTCTCTGGTCATTATATTTAAACTTTCATCATTCATCTTCTACCTCTTGCATTTCCCTTGCTATATTTTTTCCATTGCATTTATTATCTGTGACATACTATGTACTTTATTTACCATATTTTCCAGCATATAAGATGACTTTTTAACACAGGAAAATCTTCTCAAAAGTCGGGGGTCGTCTTACACACCAGGTGTCATCTTATAGGGCAAGTATATCCCAAACTCTGTATTTTAATTGGAAAAGTTGGGGGTCGTCTTATACGCCGGAAAATATGGTATTTATTTTGGTTTCTGTCTCTATCCCTAACCAAACTCCATAACAGGATTTTTTTTTGGCCTGCTATGTTTATTGAAATATTCCCAAAGCCCAGAAAAGTAATTAGCACATTACAGGCACTCAATAAACAAAAGATACATATTGAATGAATGAAAAATTGGAAGGTAGAGGATGAGGGGAAATGGTAGAAATATGATGCCAAAGGTATGCACAGAAACCATATCCTGAATGGCCTCTAAGCCATGTTCTGAAGGTCAATGGGATACCACTGATCTGTCTTGAGTATAGGATGAATATGATCAGATTTTTTTTAATTAAAAATTTTTTATTTTCTTTTTTTAATTTACTGGGTTGACATTGGTTAATAGGATCAATCAAACAGGTTTCAATTATAGATTTCTATGATACTAGATCTGTATATTGCACTGTATGCCCACCAAAGTCAAATCGTCCTTGGATCCCATATATTAGACTCTTTTCACCCCCCCGCCCCCCAATCGCCTTTCCCCTGGCAATCACCACACTGCTGTTTGTATCCACAAGTTTCAGTTTTATATCCCACAGATGAGTGAAATCATATGGTTCTTAGCTTTTTCTGATTGGCTTATTTCACTTAGTATAATATTCTCAAAGTCCATGCCTGTTATTGCAAATGGCAGTATTTTGTCTTTTTTTATGGCTAAGAAGTATTCTATCCTGTATATGTACCATATCTTTATCTAGTCCTCTATTGCAGGACACTTTGGTTGTCTCCATGTCTTGGCTACTGTGAATAATGCTGTAGTGAGCATAGGGGTGCATATACCTTTGTAAATACATGTTTTGTAGTTTTCTGGATATATACTAGAGAGAGGGATTGCTGGGTCATATGATAACTCTAATCTTAAATTTTTTGAGGAATTAGCAGACTGTTTTCCATAATGGTCGTACCAGTTTATCTTTCCACCCGCAGTGAATGAGGGTTCCCTTTACTCCACAAACTCTCCAATACTTGTAATTACTTGTCTTGTTCATTATATCCGTTCTAACAGATGTGAGAGAGTATGTCTATTATTCTTATACTGGAGGCCCAGTGCATGGAATTGTGCACTTGAGGAGATGGGAGGGAGGGGTCCCTTCAGCCTGGCCTGTGCCCTCTCACAGTTTGGGAGCCCCATGATCGATCGACCCAAAGAGGTAGGCCCCACCTACTCGGCTGGGGCTTCATGGTGGATCACCCCCGCAGAGGGAGACCCTGCCCATCTGCCACAGCACCGCCATTGGGTAGCCTGTAGAGCAGTGGTTCTCAACCTTTCTAATGCCGCGACCCTTTAATGCAGTTCCTCATGTTGTGGTGACCCCCAACCATCCTTCATAACTGTAATTTTGCTATTGTTATGAATTATAATGTAAATACCTGTGTTTTCTGACGGTCTTAGGCGACCCCTGTGAAAGTGTTGTTCAACCCCCAAAGGGGTCGCGACCCACAGGTTGAGAAACACTGCTGTAGAGGGAGGCTCCACCTGCCACAGCCTGCCAGTTAGTGGCCTGGGCCTCCCTCTTTGGGGTGATCATGGATCCCTTCGATTGATCGATCTACCTGCCAGCCAGTGGCCTGGACTTCCCTCTGCAGGATGATCATAGGACAATGGCTGGGCCCTGACCAAATCACATTGCACCTGTATTGGCTGGCCTGGCACCAGTGGGTTTCATAGCATAGTTGCCGGATGGTTGTGCTGCTGTTGGGTCATTTAGTCTATTTGCATATTATGCTTTTATTATTATAGATCGCTTTTTCTGATGGAGTCAGATAGGTTTCATAGAGCTCTTTAATTTTTTTTTGGTTTAGGTCTCTTTCTTCCCTTTGTGTCATTTCTAGATTCCTATCTTTAATATTGCTAATTCTTTCCTCCATCTGGTTGTCTCTGTTTCTTTTTTTTTTTCTTGTATTGTTTTGTTTGGCTGTGTTTCTTATGCTCAGTGGTTCACTACTAATCTCTTTAGTTGAATGCTTCATTTCCAGGATTTCTGATTGGTTCTTTTTTAAAGTTTTGATCTCTTTGGCAAAGATAGTAGAAAATCATAAGGGAGATTTAGGAAGTAGTTAAGTGAGGAAAGTAGCCCTGTGTTGAAACTCAACCAGATTAATGTTATCAAACTTCTGAATGGCCTGCTAGGTCCACAATAAAAATTCCTGAATGCATTAAATTGGCTGTTTTCTCGCATCTTGTTGGATATTTTCAGAATTGCAATCTTGAATATATGTTACTTATATCACATACAGTATTTCCATGTGTTTCAGTTTGCTTTCTGGAATTTTCATTTTCTTTCTGAGCTACCTTGCTACCATGGTTATTCATGGTATGTGTTGGTCTCTTCTGTCTAGGCATCTGTGTATTATTGACCCTTTTCTAGCAGGTTTCACTGAAGTATTTATATTATTTTCCAGTAGGTGGCGCTGGATAACAAAATATTTTTACTTTTGTGATCTACCTCAGTTAACTTACCTGGCTGCCATTAGACAGTATAGTCATGCTGCTTGCTGCTTGCTGCTTGCTGCTTGCTACTTCTGCTTGCTGCTTGCTGCTTGCTGCTTGCTGCTTGCTACTTGCTGCTTGAAGATGGGGTTTGTTTTGCACTCACTGTAATGGTGACCCTGGACCTCCAAAGGGTACTCTCCTTCTCACCCCCCCATGCACCGGACCTGGGGATCAATCACAGAGGGATTCTGCTGCAATAGCTTTCCATTTACAAATAATGTACTCCTCAATCCAACACCAAGGGCGACAGAAGACGAGTTTTGGGAGTCCAAGGGGTGGCAAGGCTCTGTGGTCCCATTTCTTTGTCTAAAACACCAATTGCCTCGCAGTGGATGCCGTGGTGGAACCCCTGTGTTGTGTCCTTGCTCCAGACTATCAGCAGGATCAGCTGCTATTCACACCACTCCTGCGGGAGTGCCCATCGGGATTCCCTTTCGCTCAGTCTTTCTTCAGTGGAGTAGCCAGGTTTTTTGTGTGGTTTTTAAATTTTTTTCTTATATTTTTATCGATTTCAGAGAAGAAGGAAGAGGGAGAGATAGAAACATCAATGATGAGAGAGAATCTTTGATTGTTGCCTCCTGCACATACCCCCACTGGGCCTGCAGCCTGGGCATGTGCGCTTGACCAGAATCAACCCTGGGACCCTTCACTCTGAAGGCTGACGTTATATCCACTGAGCCAAACCGTCTAGGGTTGTAGTAGCCAGTTTTATTATCTCTTTTTCAGAAGGCTGCCAGATAATATATTTGTACTACTGGGGATGTGGGTTAGCTTGGTATCCAGTTCCTCTTCCCCAGAGATCTTAAGAAGGTAGGCTGTATAGTCAACCACCATAGTGGGTTGGTCAGGACAGCCGGAGATCTCAAAGGTGTGCTCAGTGTAGGAGAGGTTGTCTTTGTCCAGCTTGTTGTAACTTTCCAGGAAGCTAAACAGGCACTGCCTGTTGTGATCTCCTCAGGCTTCTCACTGGGGATGTCCTCCTGATTTGAGCTGTTCCAGATCATCAAGGGTGATGTTGTTAATCAGGTCCTGGAGAAGGGTCCTGTACTTGATACCTCCGAGCTGAGTACACAGGGTACAGGTACTCCAGGGTCCCTGGTTCCTGAGCAGTGTCTGGAACCTCCTCCTTGGCTCCCACCACTCCAGAATTGTATCATTTTTAAATTGTTCTGATAGCACAGAGGATTAGCAGAAGGTAAGCCTAGGAGAAAAGGGAATCTGGGTATCTGACAATAATGTCAATCACTGAAATAAGGAACATGGGAAGAAATAGTTTGGAATATGGGATATGGTAATGGTAGGAAATAACAGTTTGAGGTAGAAGATTAGAAGACAGTATTGAGGCTTACCTAAAATAGCACAAAGAGATAAAAATATTAGAGAGCTGTCAAAAGTCATGGAGGATGTATTAAAATAATCCATTGTATATATAATAGGAAATCCAGAACAAGATAAAAAAGGGAATGGTGGAAAACAATTTTAAAAGAGATAATGACAGAGTTTTCCAGAATTGAAAGAATAAAAAGTCTTCATTCAGGTTGAATGTGCACTTTGAATATGAAGCAGGAAAAATAAAGTAAATCGATACCAGGTCACTTCACAGTGAAACTTATGTACATGAAGGGTTAAAGGAAAGTAGTAAAAACTTGCAGAAAGAAAAGACAAATTCCCTACAATAGAACAATAATTAGACTAGCAGTATGCTTTCCTCCAGCAATAGTAATACATGCTGAAGGTGGTGCAGTAATATCTTTAAAGTGCTATGAAAAGCACCACCCACTCATCATACAATGAGTGTATGGAATTGATTCACAAAATCCTTACAACTCCCTCCAAAAAATTCTGGATGCTGGTCTTTCTAAATTCTTTCAGGTCTAGAGATTGATCTCTTTGCCTCTTATCATCCTGAGGTAGATTATTATTATGTTTAAAATACATTTTTATTGATTTAGAGAGGAAGGGAGAGGGAGAGGGAAATTGAAACATCAATGATGAGAGAGAATCACTTGATAGCTGCCTCCTGCATGGCCTCCCCCCCACCTCCTACTTCCCCGGGGATCAAGCCCGCAACTCAGGTATGTGCCCTTGACTGGAATCGAACCCAGGACCCTTCAGTCTGCAGTCTGATGATGCTCTATCCATTGAGCCAAACCAGCTAGGGCAGATTGCTCTCTTATTAAAAAAAAAATATATATATATATATATATATATTTTTGTTGGCAGTATTACAGATGTCCCCCATTACTCCGCAACTCCCCCCTCCCCACCCCAGGCTTTCACCATACTATTGTCTGTGTCCATGGGTTATGCATATGTGCATATAAGCTCTTTGGTTAATCTTTTCCCTCCCCACTACTCCCTTCCTTCTGAGATCCGTCAGTTTGTTCCATGCATCCATGTCTCTGGACCTGTTTTGTTCATTCATTGTTTCTACTCTAAAACAAAAATTACTAGGTGGCTAATATAATTTAAACATTTATTTTAGCTTTTAGGATACAATACTGTTAGTTGAACTCATCACTTCACACTTATAAAAATATTAATATGCTTACAGTTAGATTAAAGAGAAAATATATCTATTCAAACTTTCTTAAGAAATGAACTATAATTCTGGAAGCAATATCTTAACTTCCAGACTTTTGTAGCTATACATTTTTTAAAAAGTATTTTGCATTATATGGTTTTCTTAGCAATTTGAAATTAGAGTTGCTTACCATTCCATTAAATTTTCAGAATAATTATACATTTATAAAACACTATGATTAAATCAGAGTAATTAACAGAATGATTATACATCTATGAGGGAATTATAATTAAATCACAGTAATTTATTTGTATGAGCCCAACTTAATTTTGTAAATTTTAGTTTTATTATGTGGTACTTCACAGAATGCATTTTATTATCTGGGTAGTTATATTTTGGATAAATAAGTTGTTAGAAAAGGTTGTATCAAGATGATGCTTCAGCAGAATTCTTGATCATACTTCTTTTGTCAAATATGTATATTTGTTTGAAATAAACTTGGCTTTCACTGGGACCCTGAGTGTCAATAAGTAAGTGATATTTCAGTTTTTCCACAAGTTTATGTGGACTTCTCTTATTCTGCATTCTTAACAGGGATAAAAGTTCAGTAAATATTTTAATGTATTGATATTTGTAGCCCGTTCATTTTGATCTAATAATTAGTAGTAATCTGTTACTTAAGAAATATAACTAAAAATCTTCTTTGGTAATAGTTTCTTCCTTCTAATAGACATTATTGGCACATGGCTCACTCTATTATCTCTCTCTCTCTCTCTCTCTCTATCTATCTATCTATCTACCTACCTATTTATGCATGTATAGACATACATGCACACACATACACAGAGCTAAATGGTTGAAAGCAAATGTAATATGATATATAGGAGAGCAGACTCTGTGTAGAACAGACCTAGGTTTGAACTTTCTGTTGTATTCTAGTTGTGTGATTTTAACAATATTAATTTCTCTAAATCTCAGTGTTCTAATTTATAAAAAGTTTTTATGTGTGTGTGACAATCAAATAAGATACTATAAAGCAGTTAGCATTAAGTAGCATATAGCAAGTGGTCATTAAATATTAGCTTGTATTGTGACCATTTATATTCTTATTTTTGTTTATTTTTCCTCTTTCCTGCTTTGAGGTTTGTAGCAATTTACAGTGTTCTCTAGAGAAATAGTTCAATGGGAACTATTCCAATGGCTGGTGGACAAAACTTAGAAGAGCTGCTGCCATTTTGTTTTGGATGTCCAGAGAACAAGTGAATACTTGGGGGACATAAAGCTTGGAAAATTCTCCTATGGGTTCTAGACAGCTAAAATGCACTTATGCACACTACCAAGGGGTATATTTAAGTAAAGAAATGCCAGGTTATATTTTATCAGAACTAAGTGAAATATATTCTTTTAAAAAATATTTTATTGATTTTTTTTTACAGAGAGGAAGGGAGAGGAGAGAGAGTTAGAAACATCAATCAGCTACCCCCCGCACACCCCCTACATGCCCTTGACTAGAATTGAACCTGGGACCTTCCAGTCCATAGGCCAATGCTCCATCCTCTGAGCCAAACCAGCCAGGGTGAAAATATATTCTTTTATATACTTTAGGAAACTCAGAAGCTCAGAAGATAACTATCAGTTATAAGTGGAGATCTAAATTGCAATTAAAAAACTATTTTCAAATATTTAGTTTCTAATAAACAAAGTGTCACTGGAAGTTGGATATGACAATGCATGACAAAAAGTTTATGGGCTTTGGAATTCAAATATCTCTGAATGTATTGCATTTACATCATTCACTAGCTGTGTGCCCTTTGGCAAATGACTTAGCCTCTCAAAGCATCCATTTCCTCAGCTACAAATTGAAACTAATGATACCTGCATTTCAGAGTATTATCCTATCTAATAAAAGAGTAATATGCAAATTGACCATCACTCCAACACACAAGATGGCTGCCCCAGTTGGTCAAAGATGGCTTTCCCCATGTGGACACAAGATGGCCGCCACAAGATGGCCAGCAGGGGAGGGCAATTGGGAGGGACCAGGCCTGCAAAGGAAGGCAGTTGCGGGTGATCAGGCCAACAGTGGAAGGCAGTTGGGAGGGATCAGGGAGGCTAGTTGGGGGCGATCAAGCCTGCAGGGGAGGGCAGTTAGGGGTGACCAGACTGACAGAAGTTGGGGGCAACTGGGCCTGTAGGGAAGGGCAGTTGGGGGTGACCCAAGCCTGCAGGGGAGGGCAGTTAGGGACAAACAGGCTGACAGGGGAGCAGTTAGAGATCAATCAGGCTGGCAGAGGAGTGGTTAGGGGGTGATCAGGCTGGCAGGCAGAAGCAGTTAGGGGCAATCAGGAAGGCAGGCAGGCAGGCAGTTGGGTAGAAAGTTCACTGAGTAACCAGTTAAGCTATATTTCACATCATTTTCCATTTACTCTTTGGAAAAGATAAGAGTATTAACTTCTGGCAGGCAGAAGCAGTTAGGGGCAATCAGGAAGCCAGGCAGGTGAGCATTTGGGAGCTAGCAGATTGTGAGAGGGATGTCCGATTGCCCATTTAGGCCCGATCCAGGTAGGGGTCCCAGATTGGAGAGGGTGCAGGCTGGGCTGAGGAACCCCCCACCCCCCTCCCATGCATGAATTTTGTGCACCAGGCCTCTAGTAAGAAATAATGAGATTATGTATCTAAAGTGCCTATCACAGTGTCTACACTTGATAGGTTCTCAATAGCATTAACTATGGTTAACAAGAAAGTACTTATAAAGTAGACTACAATATAATAGCACTATCAGAACATAACCTGCTCAATACAATGAGTTTAAAATTATTGTACTAGTAATAATAATTGACATTTACTTAGTCTTTAATTCTATGGCAATCCTGGGTTGTGTGTTCTCTGCATTATCACTTTTAATCTCAATAGCAGTCCCACAATTTGAATGTTGTTATACCCATTTTAGAGGGCGGGAAAATGAAACTTAGGGAGAGGAAATGAAATGCTTGAGGTTATGTGGCTATTAAGTGCAAAAAATGGCCTGGAATCTAGGTCTAATCTGAATCAAAAGTGCAGGCTCTCACTACCAGGTTTTACCACCTCTTACTTAGTTATACAGTCTGAAAAGAAAACAAAGAGAATCTCTTGTTAGATAGAATGACCCTACTCAACCTTTAGCAAAGATAAAACATGTTGCTTCTCAAAGGCTTTAGTTAATGAATAGGAAATCAAACATTCAAACTTTAAGCTCTGACTTCGTAAATTTTCCTGAAATGAAAAAAACCCCATGGCTGTATCATCAGGTCACAATTGCCATCACGTGTAATCCATTTCTTACTTGTTTTGCCTCTGGTTAGCCGCAAGTTCTTTTTCACCTGTATCTTTTAAATGCACTCTACATGCGTTATGAACAGCACACCCAGAAACATATCTTGGCATTAAAATTCCATGAAGTCCATGTTGGGAATCAGATTACTACCCTTATTTTTAGCTTTCAACATTGCACTCTTCCCATTGCACTTTTAAATATTTAGTGATAAAGTGTTATTGACAATAGCTCTTCTAGCCAAATAAAAATCCTAATTTTGGTTTAATCAAGCCAGACCCATTGAGTGGTATTAATATAATTACATTACTGAGGCAGCTATCAGCCTGTGCCTCTCTTTTTCCTCTCAGTTTAGGACTACACTCATTTGCTGCTATATTTATCTGCCTTCTTGGCCATAAAAGGCTGGCTGTGTGGCTCTGACATTCTACTGCCTGACCACATGCATTATTTTTGAACTGGCCCCCAGGGTCCTGTCTTCAGCCCTGCCTCTTAACTTTTTCTGGGATTTAAACTACGTGGGTTTTTCATCTCTCATCCAGTCCTACAACCACGTTGGAACATTTTTACCACTGTCACTCTTTTGGAAACTGGTAAGTGTGACATTGAGACAGAAAAATGCTCTAGATATTTTATGTGCTTCACAGTACTATGCTGTGTGTGGTTTCTTACTATCTTCTGAGCTCAGCAGTTTTCTTAAAGAGATGTCAGAATAGCAGAGAAATAGGAAAGTGGAGCCTTTGGGAAGGAAGACAAGAGCAACAGAGTGCCAGTTTTGTTGGCACAGCTATTCTCTCAGCTCATAGTATTGTTTTTAAATCAAGCCACAATTCCTGGAAATAATGGCTGTCTCAGATGGAACTGTAAGTGTGAGTCAGGTACTCTTTACAATTGAATAGTTTGGTTGAAATCTGGAATGGAAATGCGGTGACAGGAAATCATGTACTTTCTATCCTTCATATGCCTACAATATTCCCTGATTACAAATCAGACCTAGAGGAGGTAAATTAACTCTGAAGTCACTAGTTTCTAAGTCAGTAATTTTTGCTCTGACATTTCCATGTAGGTAAATGTAAGAGTGCATTATTATGATATTCCTGACCTGAAAATGGTCAGACAGTATTTGAGAGGCAACATAGATCCCCATATAAGAACCCTGAAGTTAATTTAACACTTTCTGTGAATAATTTTTATCAGTTTTTGACCTCTAATTCCTGTACAAAAGTATCATATCAGGATTTCAACTATGGGGTTAGCATTTCTTCCTGAATTCCCAAATTATTTTCCAGCAGAAAATGCAGGTCTTAGAGGAACAGAAGACAAACCAATCTTTCCTCCCCAACATATTCTAGATGTCTTGTATTGAGGATAATCCTTGCTTACTGACGAAGAGACAGTAGTTGTTGTAACTTGATTCCAGAGGTCAGAGCTGTTACAATCAGCTCTGTTAATTTAAAGCCAAGCTCTGTATACTTGTAATTCATTATCTATGTGCTTGGAATATTAGGTCTTATTGAAAATAAATATATTGGGGAAAATAGAAATCAAGTGGAAAATGTAATTGGGGCAATATATTTAAAATTTTTAGTTTGTGAAAATAACAGCATTTCAAGTCATCTGAATTGTGAATTTAGCTTATAACATAATACATAGGAAGGTCATTAATTATTTATTTGAATCTCATTCTAATAACATTTTCCATGTTGCAATGCAGTATTTCATTGCAGAAATATCTAATATCTTTATAACTTCCAAACATGATATATTTTTATATTAATATATTCTAACCCTTTTGTTTTATCAAAATTTATGTAATAATTATTAATTACACCTGATAATTATGTATATTTTAGAACAGAAAACAGCAATCTATTTAAGGATTGAAGCAAAGTTGCTTGCTTGTCGCTATTTTTTTTCCTCTTGGGAAATGCAATGTAGACTGATATCCTTCATGAGCCCAAAGATAAATATTTCTGGAGTGAAGTTTATTGAATTTTTGTCTCTAGGGAATTATTCTGACTTTTTAAATAGTTTAAATAAAAGTAGATTTAAATGTAGACAAAAAGTATGGCAAATTTTGAAGGATTTACTTCTCATTTAGAACTTAAAGAAGAGGTTTTGGAAAAAATGACTATTTCACTTGTGAAATTTAAAAAGAACACAGGAAAAGCATTAAAGTTGGAATGGGACTTCATAAAACGATTACTACATCCAGGGTTGTCGGTATGGCTGATAGGCTTTTGTCAGTGGACAGATTATTCAAGAAAATTAACTCCCCACTCTATGCTAAGCAAACATATTTAACTTTCAGTAGAAATGTTGGCTCAAGTTCACAATGAAAATTGCTACACTGATGACTGACTTCTTTATGTTAGAGAATTAGAAACCTTCACTATACCTTTTTTTTAACTATCTGTGGGACTTGAGAGAGCTCAATATAAGCACACTCCAGGGGTCAGTATTTGGACTTCCATTTACAATTATATTCTCTCTCTCTCTCTCTCTCGCTCTCATTTTGTATTTTTTATTTAAATATCATATGTAAGCTGGTGAGTCCCAATTATCTGTCTTCATCCTGGACTTTTACTCTATACTCCAAAGTCACATACCCAGCTTTTCATTTTACATCTCCACTTGGATGTCTAGCAGATATCTCAAATATAGAATGTCTTAAATCAATCTTCTATTTTTCAATCCAAACTGCTGGTTTCTTACAATCTTGCCTATCTCAGTTAATAGTAACTTCAGTCTTGCAATTATGCAAAAACCTTGGAGTCATTTCTCACTCTTTTTCTTTCACATCCCAAACCAGTACTTTCAGCAAATACTACTGGTTCTACCTTCAAAACGTGGGGAATCTGATCACTTCTCACACTTCCACTGCTGCCGCTATCATCTCTAGCCTAGACTAGTGCAGTGGCCTTTATATTAATTTACTAGAGCTCCCATTACGAAGTACCATAGTCTGGGTGGCTTACATATCAGAGATTTATCTTCTCACAATTCTGGAGGCTCACAATCCTGAGATCAAGGTGTTGGCAGAGTTGGTTTTACTGAGAAGGTCACGATGGATTTCCTCTCAGGGCACTTGCTCTGATTGCAGGCTCCATTCCCAGGACAAAGAGTGCAGGAAGCAGTCGACCATGATTCTCTCTCAAAGTAGATGTTTCTTTCCCTCTCCCTGAAATAATAAAATTATATATTAAAAAAAAAAGTTCTGAGGAAAAGCACAATAGCCAGGAAAGGGAAACTTTGTAAAAACCGAATACAGTGGTACCTCGAGATAAGAGTGCCCTAACATACGAGATTTTTGAGATACGAGTGGTTTTTGCTTTGAAATACGAGCAACATTTGAGATAGGAGTAATCACGCGGATCGGCTGGCTGCACAAGACTCACCAGTTTACCGCAGCTCGAGCGTCTCATAGTTTCCCACGCCTCAAGGTTACAGAACAAATTAAACTCGTATATATATGAAAGGAAGGAATGAAGGGGGAAAAGAGAAGAAGGGGAAGGGAGGAGAGATAGAAGAAAGGAAAAAGAAAGCTGCACGAGGACAGCTAGGCATGAAGTAGAAAGTTCACTGAGTAACCAGTTAAGCTATATTTCACATCATTTTCCATTTACTCTTTAGAAAAGATAAGAGTATTAATGTGTACACATTGGTTTTGATTACTTCTTCTATGAGATTTGTTCCTTAATCATTTACTTAAATAATTGTTGCTTTCTTATAGGTTGCCTGGTTCCCTGGGGGTTCATGATGTCTCTGCCGTTTTATCAGAAATTGCATGAGCACTATGATCGCAGCTACCGTAACAAGGACCTTCGCACCACCATGAGCCAGTACCATGAGCAGGAGAAGAAAAGTTCTGCCATCTACACACATGGCTCAACAGCCTACAGCACCCGCTCATTGGCCGCGCACCGCCAGGAATCCCAGGCCATTAGCCAGGCATCATCGTTATCGGCCTCCTACCTGCAGCAGGCATCCCAGGCCACCACCGAGTCCTCCCTGGCATCTGCAGTCAGTCGGAAGGCGGCCTCAGCCTATGATTATGGCTACTCCCATGGGTATGTCAAAAGCAGCCTTCCAACCTTAGGCTAAAAGCTCATTCTTCAAATACTCCCCTCCCACATCACTTTTTCTTTTCTTCTTAAATCTGGTGTCCCTGCCTTTAAACAAGCTGTAGAGCAAGTATGTGTATTTGGGAGACCTGTGACCTCCTATTTCCCTTCACCCCATCTCTTTCACAAAGTGCTTTACAGTCACCTTGAGGAGCCTTGCTTGATTTTTAGATGCAGATACGGTTTGCCACAGATTGCATTCATACAGAGAGCCAGAAATATTATTTCGACACTGGCTTTCAGAATGCTTCTACTTGGATGAGAAGGCAGTAGAGAACTTAAAATTCACAGGTCACAGGAATCCACACCTCTGAGAAGATGGGTTCCAGTTTTTCAGTATCTGAAAGCCAGTGTTAAAATTCAGCACTGTTATTCAGGCAGCAGATATTTTCTTCAGCTGGAACATTTTATTAAAACATTAGAGGCCTGATGCATGAAGATTTGTGCAAGAATGGGCCTTTCTTCCCCTGGCTGCCAACACCACCTTCGCTCTGGCCCAGACCCATCTTTCTGCCTTCCCTTACTACCCAGAGGCCCAAAGCAGCTGGGGCGGTGCAGAATGCCTGGTGGTTGCCATTGTGAAAATGCAAGCGTCCTGCCCCACCCCTGGCTGCTCTGTGCCTGCATATGCAAATTAACTGGCTATTGTTGTTTGGTTAATTTGCATACTCACTCCAGATTGGCTGGTGGGCGTCGCGAAGGTACGGTCAACTTGCATCTTTCTTTTTTATTAATGTAGATGCCCTACTTCACTCACTCAACTGAAGAATACAAGGAACAAACCTGGAGTCCCACAGAATTAGATTTATCGACCCATTTCAAAGAAAGAGTTACTAAAGGGTTCTAGAAAGAGTGAAATTTAGATGCAAGTCTGGTCTGCAAAGGGAACCCAGGATGCTGTTTTTTGGAAACAGTGAAATTGAGGGAAGCATGGACTATCCTATTAAACCCCTTATGTGGAATCAGCTCTGGGGCTGGAGATCAAACTGCTTTTCTGTGTCAACAGCTCCCCAGGTCTTCCAAGCAAGGGTGCGATGTCACATTCTTACTGATAAATTTTCAAATAGCCACCAAGTAGTATTTATATTAGAGAAGAAAGTTTCAGTGGTCACTCAAAGAAGGAAGTTGCCATGACACCTTATAGCAGTAGTGTTCCTTGGGAGAAATGTTTCCTGTGACTTTGCTGTTGGCTTCTCTGTCTGTTATTCCTGCCTGCTGGGTAGATATTTACTTTCTCAGTCCAAGCTAAGTTTAATTTTTTCATATACCCAGAATGAAATGTTTTATGGGATTAAAGCCCCCTGGCAAGATGCATGTGATTTCATTAAAAATCAATCTATTGTCCTCACAAAGAATTGCTGAACTTTAACAACTGGGCTATGTGGTAAATAAGGACCTGCTACTTCAAATTCTTTCCAAACCATCTGACATAGGTTGCATTTTTGTTCTAAACATAATGAACTTTTAAGTCTTACAAAACTTGAGCCCACAAAATATCTGTTAGGACACCTGGAAAAGGCATGTATTTCTGGAAATTAAAATAGTTATTGAGGAAATAACAGAGTGGTTTGTATGAACAGAAGTGAAGAAGGTTTCTGAAGGCAGAAATTTCTTATTTCTTATTGGGATTAAGTAGCACCTGATATAGGGCTGTCGTTTCATGGGCACTGACAGTGACCTCCTGGGAGCTTCTGCTATGTTCAGTAACAGAGCCAGAGTCCGGTGGGGTTTACCTGGAATGTATGATGTCAACATTCTTAAATGCCATTTAAAACGGAACAGGCTCATTTTGCAGTCTCATTTTTATGAGTCATATTCTGCCATAGGATATTCATAAGGATCTCAAATTGGCTGCAAATGTGGAAATATTGTCACTGAGAGAAATTCATTTCTTTTAGCACTTGCAAAGGAAAGTTGGGAGGAATTAACACTCTCTGTATGTAATAGCATCATTTTACTCTCCTGAACAATATCCCATAGATATGTTTAATAACCTCATTTAGGAAAGCAGCTGTCTTATAAAAGAAGAGGGTTGTATTTTCCTGGACTATCTGTGCTGTGTCTATAGAAGATGGTATTTTCATTATCATCCCATTGTTAATGTAACTCCTTGTATATTTACTGAATTTTCCTAATGCTGTAGAATCTATAGAATTTGTGAATTTGTATTGTGTTCTTTACTTCTTCAACTCTACTAGTATTACTAAATTTTATGTTAAAATTATTTCAATTTTACACACTTTTAACCACAGATGTAGATGAAGAATTTTGCTGTAGCTTTTATTTATTTATTCATAATCTGATCTATCACAAAAACATTAGTAATTAAACTTTTGAGAATTTTTATATTTTATTCAGAAAACATTTGCTCTATGTAATCATTGGAAGACTTAGCCATTTTAGCTATAAAGAGTCTCACATAATAAGCTTTCTATAGGAAACAGTACTGTAATTATTTTTCTATAGTCAACCTCATATCTTGTTACTTCCTGCTCTGAATGTACAAGTATTTATATAGATAGATATTTATTAATGGCTTTCTGTATTTGAATAACTCATACTTCTTGGTAAAAACATGTTAAGCTAGAAATGAGAGGGAAGAAAATGCCAATATTTTTCTTTTGTATAATACAATGTAAAAAAAAAGAAAGCCAACCTAATTCTGGGAATATATTTTTAAAAAATATATCTTATTGATTTTTCACAGAGAGGAAGGGAGAGGGATAGAAAGTCAGAAACATCAATGAGAGAGAAACATCAATCAGCCGCCTCCTGCATGCCCCGCACTGGAGATGTGCCTGCGACCAATGTACATGCCCCTTACTGGAATCGAACCTGGGACCTTTCAGTCCGCGGGCCGACGCTCTATCCACTTAGCCAAACCGGTCTCGGCTAATTCTGGGAATATTTTAATCTTTCTTTTTTTAGACCTAGAGCTAATACATGCAGATAATATTTCTTGAGCATTTCAAAATCTTCATAATTCCTATAGGTTCTATTTTAGCCTTTTTAAAGTGGATCAACTTTTTCCTGCTAAGTGAAATATCTCTCTTTGGATTGTGGTCAGTTGTTTATTAAAACCCCTAGGTTTGGAACTGTAATTCTGTGGAGTGTGTATAAGCACTAGGTGTGATCTACTCTTAGCCTCTGCTTTGTAGTTAGATGTCTAGTGTTAAAGTGGAAACTGGAGATTTATACTGTGCTCAGGCGTTGGCTGACCTCAGTTTTAAGAACAATGGCTCATCCAGAGTCAGTGTGGTTATACCAATTGCATTCCAAGCCAAAGGTTATAAAATAAATTCTGGAGGCTTATTCTAAATGCCTTTATTATTAGTCACAGTGACAAAAGAAAGTAATTCATGAGAACAAAATGATACACAATTACTGTTTTATCCTAGCAATCCATAAATATTATCAGCGACTAAAAGAGAAATGGTACTCATGGCCACTTTATAACCACTAGGCAAAGTTTCTTAAACTCTGTCCATAAATAGGTTTCAACCAAGTCTTGGATGATCTGAAATTATGTGCAAAATTAGGCACAGATGAGAATTTTTTTGCTGTAGCTTTTATCAGATTCTCGGAGAATTTTGTGACTCATCAATGGTCAGAACCACTGCACTAGAAAGTCAACACATGTACCAGACAGCCTAGTGCATGACCTGAGGATCCATTTCCTAATGCCAATAGTATAAGGAGTTGGGATGACATAAGGCAGATGTCTACAGATAATATGGCAATATGGAAAATAAGTTACCTTCTTTTCTTTTGAGTAAGCTGGGTCACACATTAAGGTGGAAATAATAGCCCTGGACGGAGTTGCTAAATGGTTAGAGCATTGGCCCGTGCACTGAAGGATCAAGGGTTTGGATTCCTGGTAAGGGTGTGTACCTGGGTTGCAGATTCCATCCCTGGCTCTGGTCATGTGCAGGAAGCAACCAATCAATGTGTCTCTTTTGCATCAATGTTGTTTTTTTTTCTTTCTTTCTTCCCCACCTCTATCCCTTCCACTCTCTCTAGAAATGAATGGAAAAAAATATCAACAGATGAGGATAAAAAAATATGGAAATAAATAATATTTTGTTATTCTTGATAGTTAGGAATGAATAACTTAAAAACACCAGTAACAACATAGCACAGTTCTTAGATGATAAAAGGATTTAGAGATGTCTCAACACAAATAGTAGACATTTAATTGTCTGATTCTAAACAAATTAAAATTCAGCCCATATAATATAATTAACATAGCATCCTCTATACCACTATATCTTATATTAGCCCTGAGAAGTAGAAATTCTTATCCTTACTTACAAAAGAGAAAATTGGAGACCGAAAAAATTAAATGATCTTCCTTACACTAAGAAGGGATGGAATAGCAATTTGATCCCCTCTAGGAATGCTCCCCACTCCTTTCCATGGGAACATGATGCCAGTTAATGGTCAGCAACCCCCCATTGACCACACTGCCACTAGATTTTTCTGGAACTATCAATATATAGGTTTGTGTTATATTTCTTTATTTGCCCTTCTTGGAGAAGCCATTAAACACCAAAATAACCAAGATTTAGAGCAGGGAACAATAGATAGGCACAAATTCTAAGACAAAAAATCCTCAGGTATTTATTAATGCCAAGCCTGGAACCTTACAGATTCTTTAACTTGTCACTTAGAATCAAGCATAGAGACTCACAAGGGACTCTGGTAGGTACCAGTTCAAGGATGAGAAAATTAAGGCCTCAGTGACTTGTCCAGGGAACTGCCTGACTTTAAATTGTGCCTATTATCTATACTCATGTCCTGTAAATCAGCTCCCTCTGTTATTGCCCTGATAATAATCTCTTTTGAAATTACTAGAGTTTGCAAAGAACATGCTAATGCTCAAACTGATTCTAATTCAGACACAGGATACCAGTGCTAAAAATAGAGACCACTAAACACAGAAACACCTACCTTTTATTGGTGGATCTGGTTATACTAAGGTCTGAGAGGGGCCTGGAAACTTGCTTCATCTCCCACTCCAGTGGGGTTTCAAAAGATGTTACCAAAGAAATCCACTGCCTTGTGAATATTTTTGTGTCTTGATTTCAGCGATTGGTATCAGTTTAATGTCCATTTTCTACATATCCATTTCTAGATGTTATATTGGGAAGTACATAATCTTTGGGGTCAATAGGTCCTTATATACAGTAGTCCTCCCTTATCATCAGTTTTGCTTTCCACAGTTTCAGTTACCCATAGTCAACCCCGTCCAAAAATGTTAAATAGAAAATTTCAAAAATAAACAATAAGTTTTTTTCTTCTTCTTTTTTAACTTAATAAATCTTTATTGTTCAGATTATTATATTTGTTCCTCGTTTTTCCCCCCATAGCTCCACTCCACCGGCTCCCGCCCCTCCCTTTGCCTTTACTTCCCTCCACATTGTCCTCATTCCATAGGTGTATGATTTTTGTCCAGTTTCTCCCTGCACCTCTCTCATCCCTTTCCCTCTGAGAATTGTCAGTCCACTCCCTTTCTATGCCCCTGATTCTATTATATTCATCAGTTTATTCTGTTCATCAAATTTTTTATTCACCTGATTTTTAGATTCACTTGTTGATAGATATGTATTTGTTGTTCATCTTTGCCTTTTCTTCTTCTTCCTCTTCTTAAAGTGTACCTTTCAGCATTTCATATAATACTGAAATAGCTTTTTCTTATCTATGAATCTCTTTATCTGCCCTTCAGTTCTGAATGATAGCTTTGCTGGGTGGAGTAATCTTGGTTGTAGGTTCTTGGTATTCATCACATTGAATAATTCTTGCCACTCCCGTCTGGCCTGCATCTTTTCTGTTGAGAAATCAGCTGACAATCGTATGTAGGTAATTACCTGTTTTTCTCTTGCTGCTTTTAATATTCTCTCTTTTTCTTTTTGCTCTTGGTATTTTAATTATGATGTGTCATGGTGTGGTCCTCTTTGGATTCCTTTTGTTTGGGGTTCTGTGTGCTTTCTGAACTTTTAAGTCTATTTCTTTTACCAGATGTGGGAAGCTTTCAGTCATTATTTCTTCGAGTAGATTTTCAATATCTTGCTCTCTCTCTTCTTCTGGCACCCCCATAATTCTGATGTTGGTACCCTTGAAGTTGTCCCAGAGGCTCCTTACACTATCTTCACATTTTTAGATTCTTTTTGCTCTTCTGGTTAGGTATTTTTTTCCTTCCTCACATTTCAAATCATTGATTTGATTCTCAGAATCCTCTACTCTACTGTTGAATCCCTGTATATTATTCTTTATTTTTCAGTCAGTGTATGCTTAATTTCTGACTGGTCTTTTTCCAATTTTTTGGAGGTTTCTCGAAGATTCTTGAATAACCTTATAACCAGGGTTTTGAACTCTATATCCAGTAGTTTGCTCTTTTCCACTTCTTTCATTTGTGACATGTTACTCTGTCTCCATGATTTGGCTGTTTTCCTGTGTTTGTTCCTATGTATTGGGTATAGATGTTATGTCTCTTTGAGTTGGTAGAGTGGCCTTGTGTAGTACGTGTTCTAAAGGGCCCAGTGACTCAGCCTCCCCAGTCACCTGAACTGAGAGCTCTAGGTATATCCCTTTGTGGGCTGTGAGAACAGTCTTGATGTAGTTGAAACTTGATTGCTGTTGGTATTGCTGGGAGGAATTGACCTCCAGGCCAATTGGCTGTAAGAACCAGCTGTGACTACAGTGAGAGAGCTGCTGTGCAGGAGACACTTCTATGAAGCAGGACTTGCTTCAGTGGGGCTTTGGTGCTCACTGAGTCTGCTTCTTGAGTGTGTTGCTTATGGATGTGTAGAGTTGTAATCTGTTATGGTCTGACACTGACAATTGGTTATACCAGCTCTTGGGTCTCCAGGGAGGTGCTAAGTCAGCGATTGCCTGGGGCCACCCAGCAGGAGATACAGAGAAATATGCAAATTCCTCCTCTTTGTATCAGGTTTGTAAGTGCCCAGATGAAGCCCAGCTATAAAATAAGGTGCTGGTGCTGGGTCTTGAGATTTTTATTGATAGGTTTGGGGTTCTCAGACCCAGCTGCAACTTGTTTTGAGAGATTTTAGCCTGAGCAAGGACAAGCCATTCATATGCAAAAGCCAGTTCACAGAGCTTTGGTGGTGTTATAAATTGAATGAGGCAGGGTCTTAGAGAATCACCAGGGTAGGGCAAACAGAAATGGCTGCCAGTTAGCCCTGCAACCAGGAAGGTCCCAGCATAGGAAAAATGATCCCTGTGAGCACCTCCTTCATGAAGAAAGCCTCCCCTGAGTTCCTTCCCCAATGCCAGACAGTGCAGTTCCTCCTCATATGTGTCTTTGTTTCCCAAAGCCTCGTCCTGGTGCTGAAGCTCAGAGGAAGCAGGATCTTGTAAGTTCAGTTCATGGTGCCGACCTTTTAAGAGCACCCCCTGGTATCCAGCAGCCTTGGTGTTAGCCCCAATCTGCACTGGTTTTTGTAGCCCGTAGTTCTTACTGCCCAAAGGGACTTCTTTTCCCAGATCTGGGACCCTGGGCTGAGGGTCTGGTGTGGGGCTGGAATCCCTTGCTCATTTGGGTGGCTTCCGAAGTGACCATCTGCCTTCCAATTAAAAAAGTGGTACATGTGGGCACTGAACCAATCTGTTTCATACCTCAGCACCTCCTACCAATCTCAGTGTGCTTTCTTCTTTACTCCTCTAGGTGTAGGACTTCCATTCAGCCAGCTTCTCAGCGGTTCTGGATGATGGTTGTTCTGTATTTTAGTTGTAATTTTGATGTGGTTGTGGGAGGCGGTGAATACAGGTGTTTACCTATGCCAACATCTTCCTTCTTCTCAACAATTCATAAGTTTTAAATTGCATACCATGCTGAGTATTGTGATGAAATCACACACTTTCCTGCACTATCCCATCCAAAATGTGAATCATTCCTTTGTCTGTGTATCCACACTGTAGAGTATATAATACCTGCCTGTTAGTCACTTAGCGGCTCTTTGGTTATCAAACTGACTATCTGGTGTTGAACATAGTTGTGTTCAAGTAACCTTTATTTTACTTAATAATGGCCCCAAAGTGCAAAAGTAGTAGTGGCCGAAACCGGTTTGGCTCAGTGGATAGAGCGTCAGCCTGGGGACTGAAAGGTCCCAGGTTCGATTCCAGTCAAGGGCATGTATCCTGGTTGCGGGCACATCCCCAGTAGGGGGCGTGCAGGAGGCGGCAGATCAATGTCTCTCTCTCATAGATGTTTCTGGCTTTCTATCCCTTTCCCTTCCTCTCTGTGAAAAATCAATAAAATATATTAAAACAACAACAACAAAAAAAAAACAACAAAAAAACTACTGAACCAATAGACTCTTATGGGAAACTAGAGGCCCTGGGCATGAAATTCGTGCTGAGGAGGTCCCTTCTCAGCTGGCCTGTGCCCTCTCACAGTCTGGCAGCTCTCAGGGAATGTCTGATTGACATCCTCAGTGCTGCCGTGGAGGTGGGAGAGGCTACCACCATCATCACTGCAGTCCTGGTACTCTCCCTGTGGGAGTGCCCTGACCACCAGGGAGCAGCTCCTGGTGGTCAGTATATGTCATAGCGACTGGTCATTCAGCTGTTTGGTTGATTTGCATATTAGCCTTTTATTATATAGGATAAGTTTGCTTGAAAGCTGGTGTTGTATCATGGTTTTATATTCTAGAAATAGTCATATAGTCTCTTCTATAAGTAAAAGTATTATTATCCTATATAATAAAAGCCTAATATGCTAAGTGTCTGATTGTTCTTTTGATCATTCGATCACTTGCTATGATGTGCATTGACCACCATTGGGCAGACATTGACCAGGTTAGCTTACTGCTGGGGTCCAGCTGATTGGGACTGAGTAAGATGGGCCAGGCATGCCCTGGAGCACTCCTGCAGTCCCTCCCCAGCCCCAGTTGTGCACCAGTGGGGCCCCTTGGCCTGGCCTATAGTAATCAGGCTGAAACCAGCTCTTTGACATCCCCTAAGGAAGCAGGACAGGCCAAGAGACCCCACTAGTGCACAAATTCATGTACCGGGCCTGTAGCTATACATAAGGAAAAATATATATTAGGTATTGTAGCCTGCACCCTATCCCGATATAACACTTTCATTTCTGCTTAAAAATATTAGATTTGGGGTAAATAATCAATACAGCAGGTCCTCAAATAATGTTGTTTCATTCAATGTCATTTTGTGATAATGTTGACAAGGAAAAATAAATTGATTCTCAACCGAAGCTACTGACTGTGTGGAGTTCTCCCCATGTATGTGTGGGTTTTCTCCAAGTATTCCAGTTTTCTCCCACTTGCCAAAAATGTGCCTGTGGGGTGAGTTGGCTATATTGTCTCAGTCTGAGTGAGTGTGGGTGTGGGTACTTCTTGCAATGGAAGGGCATTCTGACCTGGGTGGGCTCTCACCTTGCACCCTGAGCTAATAGGATAAGCTTTGGCCACCCATGGCCCTGCTCTAGGATATGATTGTTAGAAAATCATTATCTTACTTGTTTTTATTAATCATTCTTAAATGTCTGTATAGCTCACATTTATTTCAGTCCTTAATATTAGAAGTGTTTGAGTATTTATTTAGAAGTTTAGTGATGTTTTTGTGACCAAAAATATGCTATAGGAACATAAGAATTGTAGGTAATTCTTATCTATATCAATTAACTTATGGTAAAATTGATTTTATTATACACTCTTTTGCTTAAAGTTGCAGTTTCCAAGGACCTATTGAAGATGTTCAGTGAGGACTTATTGTACAACATTCTGGGATTTGACTTCCAGAATTTAAGTAACAAGAAATTGACAAGTCGAATTGCTTCCTATTGTGTAGGAGAAGGTCAGAGGAAAATCTAGTGCAAGCAGAAAAGCTACTTAGTTCTTTAAAAAGCAGTTTAGTTATGTTCTGAATCCCAAAGGTAAATCCTGAGTTCCAGGAGAGGAGCTCCCCCCAGGCACCAATCTCCTGCCTCTAGTCTCACTGCTCTAAATGTGCAGCTCATTGGCAGAAAAAGAGTCTCACTTCTGGTGATACCAGTTTCATATAATCAGCAATTTATATGAATAAATGGAGGAAAACAAATGTCTAGATATAGAGTTCAAAACCATGCTTATAAGGCTTTTCAAGAATTTCCTAGAAAAGATGGATAAAGTTAGTGAGACCCAAGAGGAGATGAAACAGAACCAACTAGAGATGGAAAAGGTCCAACTAGAAATTAAACATATTTAATGAATAAGACTGTGGAATGTTAAAGCAGGAAGAAACCAAACGTTCACCTAAATCAAGCCCTTCTTTTTATAGGCATTTTAACTGAGGTCCAGAAAGACGTGATTCATTCTCTGCTTCCTGTGCAAATACTATTTGCAGGTAAAACTTAAGTTTAGATGATACAACATACTCTCAGAATGACATTAATCTTCCATAGGCAGGTGAGTTATGCTGTCAGAAGGAAAGCATGTCCTTTAATAGAGTAGGAAAGGAATGAGTCAGCTAAAGGTAGTGGAAGGACAAAGCCGTTACCTCCCAGAGCTTGGAGGTGAAATGTTAGCTGTGTCCACTGTTAGCTCTGCCATGCAGTTGAGTGTAACTGAGCTTCCCTGCAGGGATCTCAGAGTTCTGGAAGGTTAAAGGATCCATTGCAACAGGTTTGACCTTTTCCACAGCAGCCTTTCTAAATTAAATAAGAGAAATCAGGAGCACCTCAAATGAGGAAGGTAACTTTCATAAAATGTCTAGTAAACCACAGGGACCATCCCCAATGTGAAGTAGGATGTGGGTTTCTGGGCTGCTTTCTAAATAAGTTAATAAGACTGACCTTTATAAGTCCTGGACAATGTTTAGTCTGCAGACTTAGAATCCATAAAGCATCTTCTGCTACCATTGTCAAGTGTACTGCGTAATATGATTTTTAGGAAATATGAAGTAAATTCTTCCATTTCTGCTTAAAAATAGGTCATAAGCTAATCTAGTTCAATTAATATCTTAAATAGAAACAGATAACTGAATAGCGTATGTAGATAACAACCATAAAACATTTAAATTTTTCAGTGTTTTTCCCACCTACCCTTTCTGGAACACATGATTGTTCTATATTCAGGGTGAGAAGTGTTTCAGACACTCATGGTATTTGCTTTTATTTTATTTTTATTTATTTATTTATTTAAATAAATTTTTATTGTTCAGTTTATTACAGATGTTCCTCTTTTTTTCCTCCCATTGCTTCCCTTCACCTGATTCCAAGCCCACCCCCCACCCTATGCCCTTATCCCCCTCCTGCATCTGTCCTCATCCATAGGTGTAAGATTTTTGTCCAATCTCTCCCCTCCACCTCCCCCCACCCGAGAATTATCAGTCCATTTCCTTTCTATGCCCCTGATTCTATTATATTAACCAGTTTATTCTGTTCATCAGATTTTTTATTCACTTGATTTTTAGATTCACTTGTTGATAGATATGTATTTGTTATCACTTTGTTGTTCATAATTTTTATCTTTACCTTTTTCTTCTTCCTCTTCTTAAAGAATACCCTTCAGCATTTCATATAATCCTGGTTTAGTGGTGATGAACTCCTTTAGCTTTTTCTTATCTGTGAAGCTCTTTATCTGCCCTTCAATTCTGAATGATAGCTTTACTGGGTAGAGTAATATTGGTTGTAGGTTCTTGCATCACTTTGAATATTTCCTACCCCTTCCTTCTGCTCTGCATAGTTGCTGTTGAGAAATCAGCTGACAATCGTATGGGTACTCCATTGTAGGTTACTGTTTTTCTCTTGCTGCTTTCAAGATTCTCTCTTTGTCTTTTGCCCTTAGCATTTTAATTATGATGTGTCTTGGTGTGGTCCTTTTTGGATTCCTTTTGTTTGGGGTTCTGTGTGCTTCCTGGATTTATAAGTCCATTTCTTTCTCCAGGTAGGGAAAGTTTTCATTCATTATTTCTTCAAATAGGTTTTCAGTATCTTGCTCTCTCTCTTCTTCTGGCACTCCCATAATTCTGATGTTGGTACGCTTGAAGTTGTCCCAGAGGCTCCTTACACTATCTTCACATTTTTGGACTCTTTTTTCTTTTTGTTTTTCAGGTTGAGTGTTTTTTGCTTCCTCATATTTCAAATCTTTGGTTTGATTCTTAGGGTCTTCTAGTCTGCTATTAGATTTCTGTATATTCTTCATTTCAGACAGTGTATGCTTAATTTCTGACTGGTCCTTTTCCATTTTTTTTGGCATTGTAATTAAGATCCTTGAAGGTCTCACTAAGTTTCTCAGAGGTCTCACTAAGTTTCTAAGCAGTTTGTAGAAGATTTTTTTTTCCAGTTTTAACTGTGAAGTTTTAATAACATGAAATACATTGTACAAGTAAGTATACTTTTTACTACATGTAGATGGAATAATACATTTGTGTTTTTACCAGAATCTGTATCACCCACTACTATTCCTATAAGGTTTTAAGATGAATAATAATAAAAAAAAACCCAGAATTCTTTTTAACTGTTGTTTTTATTCTTAATATTTTTGTTTAGCTGCTTTTGGAGAATTAAGAAATACAAAATCACCTTGGCCAAGAGTTTTGAGTGGGTAATTTTGTTATTTCATGTTGGCTAAAATCTCCCTTATGTTGGCATTGCAAAGACACTGTGCACTGACAGAGGAAAGGAAAAAGTATTGTCTTAATAGCCCTCTTAAAACTTAAGAAGGCAAATGACCATTTCCTGTAAAGTACAAAATATTATAATAAATAACAGCAACAAGGACCATAAAGCCCCACATGTGCTGAAGAAAAGCAAGTCTGCAAATATTTAAGTGAGAGTAACATCATATAATAAAGAAAAAGTAAACTGTGCTTAAGTGTCCTGTATTCAGCCTCCACAGCATACATCAGTTTTCAGCCATTTCAATTAAGACTTTTCTTATAATAAACAAATAAAAAAATGATGAAAGTAGCATTTACTATGTTAGAAATGCAAATAAAAAATTAAAAATACTGCTAATTACACAAAATATTTGGAACTAATTTTGTTTTCATAAATAAATAAAATGGTGTTGGTATTTATCTCTTTTTAAAGTTTTAATTATTATTCTTACTGTTTAAAAAAACATTCAAACTAATGTCAACCTTTAAGAATAAACCTTGGAATGTTTAAAAGAACATGTTTAGAAAAATGAACCACATTTTTCATTGCCAGAATTATGCTTTATTCTTGGCAGAATCATCTTTGTTTCTTCTTTTTACATCCCAATTATAAACCCTGGCCATATTGACTTCAGTGGTAGTAAATTGATCTCGAAGAAAGTCGAGGTTTTCCTCAAGCGAATCCAGGTTCTTTGTGGCAGTTGTTAAATTCTTTTCCAATAATGCCTGAGCTTCATCCATATCATATTCAAGCATTACATTAGCCCCCAACCACAGACACACTTTATCAGTAGGAGGAACTGAAGCTTTGCAGTACAGGTTATCTGCCAGTAAGAATCTGGTCTCCATTGAATTGGTGGACTCTTTTTTCTTCTGCATGTATTTCAGAATTTCTAAAGTCTGCTTAATTTCAGGAATCTGGCCCTTTAGCCTCCTTTTCTTTTGAGCAAGGTTGAGTTCCATAAACTTATACTTCTGATACTGTTCATCCAACTTCTTTAGCACTGTATCTGCAGTCTCATTCCCAGGCTGTTTCATGTAAGAATCCACATCTTCTACAAACACCTCAGGAATCCTCAGGTGGAGCTGCCGCCCATTTCCTGAAGAGAGTTCTCCTAAGCCACAGGCATCTCTAGCCACTGCCATCTTGGGGTGTGTAGAAGATTCTTGAGTAACCTTATAAATGTGTTTGTTTCTTGAAATTTTTAATTTTTAATTTTAAATTTTTTTAAATTAAAAACTTAAGAAGGCAAATGACCATTTCCTGTAAAGTACAGAATAATCTTAATTATTCAGATTATTACATTTGTTTCTCTTTTTTCCCCTCCATAGCTCTCCTCCACCCGGCTCCCAACCCTCCCTCTATCCTTACCTCCTTCCCGTTGACCTCATCCATAGGTGTATGATTTTTGTCCAGTCTCTCCCTGTACACCGCTCACCCCTTTTCCCCTGAGAATTATCAGTCCACTCCCTTTCTGTGCTCCTGATTCTATTATATTCACCAGTTTATTCTGTTCATCAAATTTTTAATTCACTTAATTTTTAGATTCATTTGTTGATAGATACGTATTTATTGTTCATAATTTTTTATCTTTTACCTTTTTCTTCTTCCTCTTCTAAAAGAGTACCTTTCAGCATTTCATGTAATACTGGTTTGGAGTTGATGAACTCCTTTAGCTTTTTCTTCTCTGTGAAGCTCTTTATCTGCCCTTCAATTCTGAATGATAGCTTTGCTGGATAGAGTATTCTTGGTTGTAGGTTCTTGCTATTCATCACATTGAATATTTCTTGCCATTCCTGACTGGCCTGCATTGTTTCTGTTGAAAAATCAGCTGACAATCGTATGGGTGCTCCCTTGTAGGTAATTACCTGTTTTTCTCTTGCTGCTTTTAATATTCTCTCTTTGTCTTTTGCTCTTGGCATTTTAATTATGATGTGTATTGGTGTAGTCCTCTTTGTATTCCTTTTATATGGGGTTCTGTGTACCTCCTGGACTTGTAAGTCTATTTCTTTTACCAGATGTGGGAAGTTTTCAGTCATTATTTCTTTAAGTAGGTTTTCAGTATTTTGCTCTCTCCTTCTGGCACCCCCACAATTCTGATGTTGGTACGCTTGAAGCTGTCCCAGAGGCTCCTTACATTATCTTCGCATTTTTGGATTCTTTTTTCTTCTTGCTTTTTCAGTTGAGTGTTTTCTGCTTCTTTATATTTCAAATTTTTGACTTGATTCTTGCCTTCCTCTAGTCTGCTGTTAGGTCTCTGTATAATACAGTGGTACCTCAAGATACGAGTGCCCTAACATACGAGAGTTTTGAGATATGAGCCATCGAGCGAGCAATTTTTGCTTTGAAATACGAGCAACATTTGAGATAGGAGTAATGGTGTGGATCTGCTGGCTGCACACGAGACTCAAGCGACTCATAGTTTCCCATGCTCAAGGTTATGGAACTAATTAAACTCGTATCTCGAGGTACCATTGTATTTTTTATTTCAGTCAGTGTATGTTTAATTTCTAGTTGGACCTTTTCCATCTCTAGTTGATTCTGTTTCATCTCCGCTTGGGTCTCACTAACTTGATCCATCTTTTCTAGGAAATTCTTGAAAAACCGTATAAGCATGGTTTTGAACTCTATATCTAGTCATTTGTTTTCCTCCATTTCTTTTGTTTGTGATCTCTTCCCTTGTCTCAGCATTTTCACTATGCTGGGAGAACTTCTGTGTCGGATTCAGCCTTATGATACCAGACTTGCAAAACTGCAGAAGCCTCTCTGTTGAGCTTGGGATGAGTGGAGTCTCAGGGCTTAATGGACCATCTTGCTTTTCAATTGGACCCACCCTCCACGACCCCCGAGTCTCACATGACTACATAATTGCTGGAGCGGTCTCTGTGTGCATGCGTGCGCTCTCTCGCAGTGCCTCTAGACTGCTGCCTTTCTGGCTCCCCTGCGCTCTGGGACCATATGAGTCTGGGTCCCCAGGGCTTCGCCCGAATCTGGGGTTTAGTGGAGTTAGAAGTGGCGCAGTTGGGATGCTTTGTGTCCCGCCCAATTGTGAAAGCCAACGGCAAAATCAGCAGTCGGTCTTCTGCCCGAAGTGCTGTGCATGTCGCCCGACTTCTGCCCTCCTGCGACTCCCCCAATTTCTGTGCACTTCTCCCTTTTCACAGTCCAAACTCCCCCCATATGAGTGTCGGCTGGGCCTGGGTTTAGTGTTGTAGGGTAAGGGGTTCAATGCCATTGGGATTCTCCGTTTCCCTGCCTCCAGAGAAAGCCAGCTAGGTACTCCAGCATCCACTCTCTCCATGCGCACGTCTCCGTACCTCAGCTTTTTGCAGCTCCTCTGGGTCTCTGTGAGCCCCTCTCTTTCCTTCTAGTTGTAGAATTTCCACTCAGCCAGCTTTCCTGTGGTTCTGGGTGATGTCCATTCTGTTTTTTAGTTGTAGTTTTGAAATTGTTGTGCGAGGCAGCAGTGTAGGTGTTTACCTATGCCGCCATCTTGTTTCAATCTCCATAAATGTGTCCAGTAGTTTGCTTCCCTCCATTTCTTTCATTCATGACATGTTTCTTTGTCTCCGCATTTTGGCTGCTTCCCTGTGTTGATGGAGTGGCTTTGTGTGCTAGTTATCCTTTATGGGCCAGTAGCTCTGCCTCCCCAATCACCTGAGGTAGACACTCTTGGTGCACCCCTTTGTGGGCTGGGTACACAGTCTTGTTGTAGTTAAGCCTTGATTGCTATTGGTACACTGGTAGGAATTGATCTCCAGGCCAATTGACTGTGAGGATTAGCTGTGTCTATAATGGAAAAACTGCTGTGCTGGAGAAACCCCTATGGGGCAGGACTTGCTTCATTGGGGCTTTGGTTCTCACCAAGTCTGCCTCTTGAGTGTGTCACTTATGTATGTGAGGAATTGAAATCTGGTGTCATCTCACACTGACCTCTAGGTACATTGGTTCCTGGATCTCCAAGGAGGTGCAAGTCAGCTACTGTCTGAGGCCACCCATCATGAGCTACAGGGATATCTGCATATTTCCCCTCTTTGCTTGGAGTTTGGAAGTTTTGGCGTTGTCTAACCCAGTTGCAATTTGTTAGGTTAAGCTGTGAGAGGGCAGGCCATTCATATGCAAAAGCCACTGCACCCAGCTCAGTGGGTTTGTAAATTGGGCAGTGCAAAGTCTCAGGGGATCACTGGGTGTGGCAAACAGTGCTGGCTGCCAGTCAGCCCTCTCTGTGTCTCCCTGTTTCTGCGTTCTGTTCCCTATCCTGCATCCTGTGCCCCAGCATAGTAAACAGTGATTCCTGTTCGCACCTCTGTGAGAAAGCCACCCTCTCTTTCCAACCCGATGGCCAACAGTCCAGTTTCTCCCTGTATGAGTCTCTGCCCCCAGAATCTCACCGGAAACTGGAGTTCAGAGAGCGGAGAACTTGTAACTCCCTCCCAATGGAAAAAAACAGCGCATGCCAGCCCGATTCATGCGTCTCCGTACCTCTGCCTTTCTGAGCCTTTGCATATCCTACCAGGTATCAATGCACTTTTTTCTTTCCTTCTAGTTGTAGAACTTCCACTCTGCCAGCTTTTCAGTGGTTCTGGGTGATAGTTGTTTTGTCTTTTAGTTGTAGTTTTGGTGTGGTTGTGAGAGGAGCACGTATAGGTGTATACCTTAGGCTGTCATATTGGTTCCTCGGTATTTGCTTTTAGATTAGCTGAGAAGAGTTACTAAAAAGAAGAGTTTAATATTATTTCTCAGTGGAAATTTAAATAATAAAAAGCAATAAATACAAGAAAAACAAACTATGGTTACATTTCTATTTAACCTCTCATCTGTAAAATGAGGAAAAAGATTGTCCCTCAAGTTGGGAGATCTTAGCTAAAATTTTTTTAAAAACTAAGGGTGAGATTTTTATGGCCATAAGATTGAAATGAAAAAGGGGTGGGCGGGGGAAGGAACTAAGTGTATGGTAAATAATGCAAAAAATAAAAACCAAAAGATACTTATTTATTATGATGCTATATGTCAGTAAATTTCAAGGGTGATGTTGGTCAAACTAAATTCATGTTTGTCAAGCTGGTGTGGCTTAGTGGTTGAGTATCAAACTATGAACCAGGAGTTAATGGTTCAATTCTATGTCAGGGCACATGCCTCTGTTTGTAAGCTCAATCCACAGTAGGGGCATGCAGGAGACTGCCAGTCAATGATTTTCTCTAATCATTGATGTTTCTATCTCTCTACCCCTCACTTCCTCTCTGAAATCAATAAAAATTTATTTTAAAAAATAAAAATAAATTCATGCTTATAACTTACAAGATACATTTTCTGCCAAGTATATTAACACAAGATGGGCTCTTTTCAGTATCCTACATGTCTACTAACTTTGATGTTCTCCTGAGACCTATATAAGTGTCCATATTAGGAAACCAGAGAATGAAAGGTCAATAGAAAGTATTGAGGCTGACCTGATGCCAATATCAAAAGAACAACATAGAACAAAACTGCTCTAATTCAAAAGTATATCCAAAATAACTTTTTCACAAAAGCCTAAAGGAAGTATTTTCTTTCAAGAGGAGGAAATGTGGCTGATAGAAAAGTTGACATGAGAAAACAGAATGTGAACTTCAAGTGCTTGTTCCTGACCCTCCTGGAGGCTTTGAAGGTGAAATAAATGGAATTTCAGATACCAGAAGTTCTGAGCAATGATAGCCAAGAAGGGACTTCTTGAGAAGCTGTCCCATGGATCACTAAAACTACTGCTTCTTTCTCCTTTGGTAAATAGCTCAGCATTTTGTTTATAAGCATCAGTACTAAGTTGTAAATATAGAAAGATTTTAGTTTTAAAGGGAAAAATTTTAGAATAATAAAAATTATTATTTAATGGCCACTCAGTAAAGTTTAATGGCAAAACATAGATAATTCAGCAATAAAAATTAAGCTTTAATTTTAAGCTTTCCCCCCATTCTTTTATTAATGTATTACATATGTACATATCTTCCCATTGCCCCCCTCTTCACCTCATTCCCATACATACCTTTACCCCTCATTGTCTTGTGTCCATTGGTTATACAAGTCCTTCGGTCGATCTCTTATCTACCCTACCTCTCTCTAACATTCCCACTGTAATTTGACAGTCCGTTTGATGCTTTACTGCCTTTGTATCTATCTTTTTGTTCATTAGTTTATAACGTTCTTTATTATACATAAACGAGTGAGATCATGTGTTATTTTTCTTTCATTGACTGGCTTATTTCACTTAGCATAATGCTCTCCAGTTCCATCCAGGTTGTTGCAAATGGTAAGAATTCCTTCTTTTTTATGGCAGCATAGTATTCCATTGTGTAGATGTACCATAGTTTTCTGACCCAGTCATCTGCTGATGGGCACCTAGGCTGTTTGCAAATTCATGCTATTGTAAATTGTGCTGCTATGAACATAGGGTGCATTTATCCTTTCTGATTGGTATTTCTAGTTTCTTAGGATATATTCTAGGAGTGGGATTACTGGGTCAAATGGGAGTTCCATTTTTAGTTTTTTGAAGAAACTCTATACTGTTCTCCATACTCTGCATTCTCACTAGCAGTGCATGAGGGTTTCTTTTTCTCCACATTCTCACCAATACTTGTTTGTTGATTTGTTGATAATAGCCATTCTGATAGGTGTGAGATGGTATCACATTGTCATTTTGATTTGCATCTCTTAGATAATTAGTGACTGAACATGTTTTCATGTGTCTCTTGGCCTTCCTTCTGTCTTCTTTTGAAAAGATTCTATTTAGGTCCATTGCCCATTTTTTTTTATTGGATCATTTATCTTCCTTTTATTAAGTTATATAAGTTGCCTATACACGTTGGAGATTAAACCTTTTTCAGTGATAACATTTGCAAATATGTTCTCCCATACAGTGGGCTTTCTTATTGTTTCGTTGATGGTTTCTTTTGTTGTACAAAACCTTTTTATTTTGATGTAGTCCCATTTGTTTATTTTCTCTTTAGCTTCCATTGCCCTAGGAGCAGTATCAGTGAAGAAGTACCTTCAGCATATGTCTGAGATTAATTTTTAAGCATGTAAAAATTACAGCTCATTCTGGGATGTCTTATCCATCTTTCAGTGCCCAGCTTTTTACAAAGGATTCCCTGATAAGCACAGACAGAAATTCTCTGTAAACCTGTGAATTCTAATTTTGTTTGCATTTGACTTTCTGCTTATCTACTTCCTTCTTCTGTCCTTCCATCCTTTTTCTATTGACATAATACAACTTTCCAGGGCTGGTAGTATTTACTCTCCTACTAGATATAAAGTTCTCAGAAAACAAGGGTATTTATATTAATATCTCCCTCCTATCCCAGTGTTAAGCACAGCACAGAATTATTCACACAATGAAAGCTGAATAACTTTCTGTTGAAAAATGAAATTGCTATAGAAAGTTCAAAAATAAATTTCAGTGATACTCTAACATATAACACAATCCAAAAGTCCATTGTTCCTTAACATTTGAAGTCAATTTATTACTGTACTTCCTAAAGAATCAGCTGGTTTGGATGCTAAGTTTATGGTCAACTTTATAAGGAGCTATGCCATTGTTTTCCAAAATAGTTATACCATTTTACATTCCCAAAACAATGTATGAGGAGTCGTTTACAAATATTTTTTTTAATTTGGTGTCTTGTCTTTTCTTCCTCTTAATCAGTCTCTTTCAAAGACCAGCATTTTTAATTTCAATAAAGCTCAATAATCCAATTTTTCTTTTTGAATCATATTATGGTATTATATCTAAGAATATTTTAGCTAACTTAACACCATAAAGAGTTCCTCTTATCTTCTAAGAGTTTTATAATTTTAGCTTTTATATTTAGAAATATAATTTATTATGAATTATTTTTGTGTGTGATGTTGAGTAAAATTATAAATTCATCCTTTGAGAAATGGATATACAATAGTCTCAGCACCATTTGTTGAAAAGCCTATCCTTTTATTCATTAAATTCCTTAGCACCTTTGTTAAAAATCAATTGACCATGAATGTGATGGTTTATTTCTAGACTCTCAATTCTGTTCCTTTGAACTATATGCCTATCCTTGCAATGTACAATGTATATATTTTTAGACAAATTGCATTGTCTAGAAGTGCCAATAAAATGTTGAAAAGAAGTGGCAAGAACAATATTATAGCCTTGTTTCTAACTTTAGGAGGAAAGCATTTAGTTTTTACTATTAGATATGATATTAGCTATAAATTTTTTATAGATGGCCTCACTCTGATTAAAGAGGTTTCCTTCTATTTTGGCAGAAGTTTTCAAAATGAATGAATGCTGAATTTTGCCTAGTATTTTTTCTGTATCTAGTAATTGGTAATGTGGTTTCTGTTTTTTATTCTATTATACTATATACTAATTGATTTTTCAAATGTTAAATAAACTTTGCACTCCTGGGATAAACTCAACTTGGCTTTACATGTTGTTGGATTTAATTTGCCAAAAAATTTTAAAGGACTTTTACCTCTATGTTCATGAGTAACATTGGTCTTAGTTTAAATTTTTTTCCAAATGTTTATGTTTTTTTAAAAAAATTGAGAGAGAGAGACGAAGGGAGAAAGAGAGAAATATTGATTTGTTGTTCTATTTATTTATGTATTCATTGATTGCTTCTTGTATTTACCCTAATTGAATATCAAACCTGCAACTTTGGCATATTGGGACTATGCCCTAACCAATTAAGCTACTTGGCTAGGGCACTTTGTTCAGTTTTTATATTAGGTAATAGTGGCCTTTAGAATGAGTTGAGAAGTGTTTTCAACTCACCTGCCTGAAAGCCCTGCATCTGAATTGCCTGGACTCCCTATCCAGAACATTTTGCATTTTTTAACCCCCCAAAATATTTGGATGCACAGTATATACAAGCCATTTATATATATATATACTGGTATATAGATTGCCTAAATTGTGAACATTAACTTAACAGCAAAGAGTATTTGAAACTATTACAAAAGCACTGCTGCGACCTCCATGGCAGAGTTTGGGATCTGCAGGAAGATCAGACGCACAAATGAAAACGCTATACAAGAAACTGAATTTTGGAAGGTATGAGAGGCCAGGTGAAGACCTCTTTCCTGAAGAGGCACACTGAGACCTAACTGCTCTGCTTTTATTTACTTTGAATACACATTTGCCCTTTAACAATGCTTACAGGCAGATCAAAGGTAAAGTTTGGTAAACAATCTAAGGATTATCAGGTCAGGAAATCTCCTCGAGCCATTGCACTCACAGCAGGGCAGTCTTGTGCTGATATTCAGTCTTGCTGAATATCAAAGTCCATTAGTCTTCCAATGTCTCATGTACTTTTATGCTACTTGCTCTTTGCTTTAGCCTCTGGCACACCACTGCTGTTTTCCCTTGAAACTTAGTGGGGAAAGCCATGAAATTTCTGTAGGCCTAGTTTTCTCTTATGTCTATCTAGAGCAGTGGTCCTCAACTTTTCAAATGCCGCAACCTTTTAATACAGTTCCTCATGTTGTGGTGACCCCCAGCCATAAAATTATTTTTGTTGCTACTTCATAACTGTCATTTTGCTACTGTTTTTTTGTTTGTTTATTTTTAAAATATATTTTATTGATTTTTTTCCAGAGAGGAAAGGAGAGGGATAGAGAGTTAGAAACATCGATGAGAGAGAAACATTGATCAGCCACCTCCTGTACACCTCCTACTGGGTATGTGCCCACAACCAAGGCACATGCCCTTGACTGGAATCGAATCTGGGACTTTTCAACCTGTAGGCTGATGCTCTATCCACTGAGCTAAACTGGTTTCGGCCATTTTGCTACTGTTAATGAATCAGAACGTAAATATCTGTTTTCTGATGCTCTTAGGAGACCCTGCTAGTGGTTCTCAACCTGTCGCGACCCACAAGTTGAGAACCGCTAGCAGTGTCACCTAAGACCATTGGAAAACACAGATATTTGCATTATGATTCATAACAGTAGCAAAATTACAGTTATTAAGTAGCAACTTTATGGTTGGGGGTCACCACAATATGAGGAACTATATTAAAGGGTTGCAGCATTAGAAAGGTTGAGAAGCACTGGAAAGGGCTTTCTCATTCACTTTAGTCCTAAAGATAAAAGATAATTATAATGTTAGAGATCTAGAATTCTCTGACACCCCCTCTCCTCCAGGTCAAACCTTATTTTGTAAGTATTTTGAATATTTTAAAGACTTTTTTTTTTTTTGCTATTTTCTGAGATTAGGGCTTTTGTTTCAGGTTTACTGATTCCAGTATGATGTTAGAAGATTATTCATCCAAGTTGAGCCCCCAAACAAAGAGAGCTAAGAAGAGCCTTCTCTCTGGGGAGGAGAAGGAAAACCTGCCAAGTGACTATATGGTACCCATTTTCTCAGGCCGGTGAGTATGCATTCTGTCCCTGGCCTTGATTATAATAAAGTGGAGAGTAAATGTCAAGTAATAATAATAATAATAGCAGCTATCATTTATTGAGCATTTACTATATACTATTGAGAAAGGTCTAGGTCTGAAGAACCTTGGAACTCTATATAGAGGGAGATGTGTTCATTGTTAAAGTCTTTGCCATCACATAGGATGGCTATATGAGAAAAGAGAATGATTAGGAACTTAAAAAAACCCACCTGATTTCTATGCCCTAATTGGCTTGGCTCAGTTGATAATGCATTGATTGGCGTGTGGACTGAAAGGTCCCAGGTTCTATACTGGTCAAGGGCATGTACCTCGGTTGTGGGCACAACCCCAGAAGGGTGTGTGCAGGAGGCAGGTGATCAATGTTTCTCTCTCATTGATGTTTCTAACTCTCTATCCCTCTTCCTTTCTCTCTGTAAAAAAATCAATAAAGTATATTTAAAAAAAAACTGGTTTCTAAAAGGAAGGGAGAGGGAGAGAGAGATAAAACTATTAATGATGAGAGAGTATCACCAATTGGCTGCTTCCTGTACACCCCACACTGGGGTTCGAGCCCACAACCCTGGCATGTGAATTGAAGCTCAACCATTGAGACACACCAGCCAGGCGCCAGGCAGTAACTTAATTCTACTTACTTAACTAGTTGAAATTAGAAAGAAAGTGTTGGATGCTAATGATTAAATACTATATCTAGTCACTATAGAGTGAAAGAAAGATTCAAAACTCTAAGATGTTGGGTGAACTAAAAAAACAAAGTAAAATGATTATTTAGGTAAATGAAAAATATCTTGGTTGCCTGTGTGGTTTTAATTATTATTCATTAGGAGGAAAAATGTTAGAAAACATAGACTAAGGAAAAAGAATTACATCATAATTTAATGCCTGGCTTATATTTGTTGGATGTAGAAAAGATTACTTGAGGTAAAAATCAAACAAAATAATCACTGAATCACAAGTCTGCGTAATGCCAAATTTCTGTGTTTATAATATAAACATGTTTTTTGAATGATAATAATATCCCAAGGAATCTTGAAATGAAACTAGTCTGAGACACTAAATTAAAATTTAAGCGGAACTTTATGAGCTTTCCTCTGTTGATTTTCCTTTGAATGGAAAACGATTAACAAAGTGAAGGTGATACTCAAAATGAGGTCATTCTCTCAGGAAAATGCTGTCCAGAAATTCAGTAGACAATAATGTAGTCATGATTTTTGTTTTCCCGTATTTCTCTTCCCCCTGCTCTCTGATGGCTCCTTTCTGAATCGTTTCAGAGGCTAATGTCATAATTGCTCTGAATCCAATTAGGAAGGTAAGGGAATAAATAATATTCTATTTTTAGCCTTTTATTTGATAGCTTTGCTTTTTTGATATCTGATTTTTAAATGAACTCTCCAGAGAAACATGCTTATATTACTAAGTATGCCTGCCCAGACTTAGCCTTTTCACAGTATAATATATATAATTTATTATATATAATATATATAATATACTCACATTTGTTAAAGGAGATGGGCAGGGGAGAGGAGTGAAATATTTTATTTTTTGTTTCTGTCCTCACTGTTCTAAAAATTTACTTAAAAACCATCAACTTAGCATTAACATTCATGGCATGCTTCTACACCTGTGTGGCATGAAATGAAGCTTCTCCACTGTCTTCTCCCACTAAACAATTTTGTGTCTTCCAGGCCAGTCTCAAGAAATCATCATTTATAAAGTAAACTGTGATTAAAGAAAATGTGAATTAAAAATAGATCTTATAGGTTTTATTTCCAGTTCTCCTTTACTTTTTAAATGGATTCATATCCTATATTTATTACTATTTTGAAAATAATACTTCATAATACGTTGACAGTATTAGCAATCTAAGAGAAAGATGGGAAGGAAATGAACATTTGTTGAGTACCTATTGTTTTCTGGGAGTCATACTTTATAGAAGCTATTTTGCTAAATCCCCAATACAGCCCTAGAAAGGTATTAGTACACCAATTTTTGAGAAAGAAAATCAAGGCTCAATGACTTGTTACAAGTCTCATGGCTGGTGGTAGAAGAGCTGAGAGTCCCCCTGGCATTGGGCAATGCAATATATATGCGTTGTATGTGTATTTTGGAAAATACAATTTCTTTGCATGGCACTTGAAAATTCTACTTCTTACACTGACATACTTTGAGTTTTCAGTGTCACCACAGGTTTTGAGTTGAGACCATCAGAGATAATCATAGCATCGGGAGGTTTTAAATTTATTTTAAATTAATAGAAGCATGTTTGTTAGCATGTTAGCATAATATTATTGTACCCAGATTATAGCAGGCTTATCACTGACTTGCATTTATATTTACTTAAAGGCAAATATTCTTGCTATACTGGGTCAAAAATATTTTTTTAAGTGTACTTGAGTTCTCATGTGAAATACTTAGAGCTTTTTTGAGGTTAAGCTTGTTTGTAAATGGAAAAGGCGTGGAGACTGTGACTCTATTCTGCCCTCTAGAGCTATGCCAACATGTCCTCAGAAGTAATGTGAGCTTAAAATTAATATTTTCTTACATAGAGTTATCACAATTCAGGGCAATACTAGCACCTCTACATATACTAGAGGCCCGGTGCATGAAATTCATGCAGGGTGTGTGTGTGTGTGGGCCCTCAGCCTAGCCTGCACCCTCTAGCAATCGGGACCACTGTCTCCTAACTGCTCACCTGCCTACCTGCCTGATCTCCCCTAACCACTCTACTTTCCTGCCTGTACACTCCTAACTGCTCACCTGCCTGCCTGATCACCCCTAACTGCCTCTGTCTCAGCCCCTGCCACTGCAGATTTGTCAGGAAGGATGTCCGAATGACATCTGGAAGGTCTTTTGGCTGTCCAGTCTAATTAGCATGTCATGCTTTTATTATTCTAGATATTGAATCATACTAGAAAGTTCATTTCAAATATTTCTATTGTATTTTAACCTCTATAGACAATTTGAGGCACTTTCATTATGGTTTGTTTTATATTTAGTTACTAATTCATTCCCAATCTCATTAAAAAAAGAGAGGGAGTGGTAATTATATCAAGACACTAAGCTAAAATTGTTCAAATTTTCTTTTTCTCCTCCTGAATTATACTGTATATACTACCAAATTCCTTAGTAGAGACTGGGTTATTCATATTTGGAACAATAGAGATATGGAAAATGAAATTACAACTTACTAAGTTTAATAAGAAACAGAGTAAACTAGTTTTGTCTACCAGATATTTTAGTAATATTCCATAAGAAATTCCAAACTTGGGAAAATGTTGACTCAAGTTCTTCAGCAAGTTGCATAGATTCAGGTGCCAAGAACTTATAAACATAATGGCAGTGTTTGATTAAATTTAGAGGTAATTATTATTGGAAGAAAAGCAAATATACAGTTCTGCCTTGAGAGGTCTAGGGAGACTCAATTTCAAAAGAATCTTTAATCTAATCAGTATACTTCCTTACTGAAACATCTAATGCAGTGGTTCTCAACCTTCCTAATGCCGCGACCCTTTAATACAGCTCCTCATGTGGTGGTGACCCCCAACCATAAAATTATTTCCGTTGCTACTTCATAACTGTAATTTTGCTACTGTCATGAATTGTAATGTAAATATCTGATAGGCAGAATGTATTTCATTGTTACAAATTGAACATAATTAAAGCATAGTGATTAATCACAAAAACAATATGTAATTATATATTGTGAAATATTTATTTCTAATTATAAATAAATGAAATTTTGTCTTGAATAGTGGTGTAGCATGGGCAAGTCTTCATATGACACATTGCTATACTTTCCTACACCGAGGAGTGGTCTGTTGGTTCCTAAGACCATGGAAAATATGTATTTTCCGATGGTCTTAGGCGACCCATGTGAAAGGGTCGTTCGACCTCCAAAGGGGTTGCGACCCAGAGGTTGAGAACCGCTGATCTAATGGGTTCATGACAAAGGAATTAAAAGAGATTAAAAATAATCCAAGTATTTTTGACATCATTAATAAACCACAGCACAAATTCTATCATACACTACTGCAGAGTACTTTTGGATGTTACACACTTGCCATTCTCATCAATTATAAATAAAAAACAAGTAACTTTTATAAATGTCACTTCAAATGCAAGTTTTAGCATCTCATCAGAGCTATGTGCAAGCACAAATAAATATTAAATATATACAAATACATCATATTAAATATATACAAATACACCATCATATTAAATATATACAAATACATATATACATACACACATATATGCACATGCAACCTTTATTATTTAGAAAAGAAACTCAGTAAGCAAAAGGATCTCATGTAAATTTAGAACTTACTTATACATGCAACAGCTTTGGCCAGTGCATTACATCAATTGAGTTATAGAATCCAGATTAAGCACATTAGTCATGTATCAGAATCACAGTACACAAACTGCATTTCATTTTATAGTATCATGAAGAGGCCTGGTGCATGGGATTCATGCACTGGTGGGGGGCATGGCCTGCAAGGATTGGCCCCCTGTGGAAGTGCTGCTCATCCTTGTCAGCTGAGTGGTGCTCCCACTGTGTGTGGGAGTGCACTGACCACCAGGGGGCAGTTCCTACGTTGAACTTTTGCTCCTGGTGGTCAGTGCACATCATAGTGATTGGTCGACCAGTCATTCTGGTCATTCCACTATTCAGTCGCTGGGCTTTTATTATATAGGATGTTTTCTGGAAGGAAGTCATAAATTAATATTTTATTATAGACTCAATCATATTTATACACACCAAGGAAATGACCATGGGCAAGTTATCTAACTTATATGAGCCTTGTTATCATATATCTAAAATTGAAATGATAAAGTTTTAAGTTTACCTTATAAGGTTGTTGTGGTGGTAAAATGAGATAATGTGTTTAAAAAGCACTTGGCAAAAGTCCAGGGCCACCATAGATATTATTATCATTGTTACCACTTTTTGTTAAAGTGACAATCACTTCATCCATGAAGAGTTAGTTCCTGATTCAAGTTTTCTTTGGGCATAGTGCACAATGTGTGAGGACTGGTACTTGGAACTTAGTAAAATTAGGCAATATTATCACTGTCATTCACAATATCTGTATTTTGCCATTGTTATATTCTAGCCAAGTGCATGTCGGTGGAATTACAGACACAGAAGAAGAAAGAATTAAAGAAGCTGCTGCTTATATAGCCCAGAGGAATCTTCTTGCTAGTGAAGAAGGAATCACAACATCCAAGCAGTCCATGGTATCGAAACAGTCTTTGTCCACTCTCCACCAGGAGGAAGTTTTTGAGAAGAAGTCAAGAAAAGTTGCAATTCGGGAAAAGGCAGAACGCCTATCACTAAGAAAAACGGTAAGAAAAGACAAGTTAATATAACTTAAAAAGTAGAAATGCATGTAGTGTGTGTGTGTGTGCAGATAGAAATTGACTTGTTTCAAAAGAAGAGATATGTGATCTTGTGGAGAAACAAAACTAAAGAAACTAAGAAGACAATAAAAATACATAGGTCAGAGAAAGACACACAATCATTTTAAACTCCATGTAATTTTATTTTATTTTTTATGTTTGACTCTTTTTTTTCAATTAAATCTTTATTATTCAGATTATTACATTTGTTTTTCTTTTTTCCCCTCCACAGTTCCCCTCCACCCGGCTCCCAACCCTCCCTCTACCCTTACCTCCTTCCCATTGACCTCATCCATAGGTGTATGATTTTTGTCCAGTCTCTCCCTGTACAACCCCTCACTCCTTTCCCCTGAGAATTATCAGTCCATTCCCTTTCTGTGCTCCTGATTCTATTATATTCACCTGTTTATTCTGTTGATCAAATTTTTAATTCACTTAATTTTTAGATTCACTTGTTGATAGATATGTATTTGTTGTTCATAATTTTTTATCTTTTACCTTTTTCTTCTTCCTCTTCTAAAAGAGTACCTTACAGCATTTCATATAATACTGGTTTGGAGTTGATGAACTCCTTTAGATTTTTCCATGTAATTTTAGATTCTACAGAAATTAAGGTTCTAAAGAACCTTAAGAAGTCTGCCTTCAGGAAGTAAAATATGTACACTGGCCTTAAAATGTTAAAAATTAAATGGTGTAGCTTTTAAATTTTTTAAATCATGGTTTATTTTTCAATTACAGTTGACACACAACATTATATTAGTTTCAGGTGTATACCCTAGTGATTAGACATTGTATAATTTACTAAGTGATCATCCCACTAAATCTCATACCCATCTGATACCATACATAGTTATTAGAGTATTATTGAGTCTATTCCCTATGTTGTATGACTATTTAGTAACCTCCAATTTGTACTTCCTAGTCCCTTTCACCCATCCCCAGAACCCCTGCCCCCCAAATCTAACAACAATAAAAATGTTCTCTGTATCTATGAGTCTGTTTCTGTTCTGCTTGTTCATTTATTTTGAGTTTTAGATTTGGTTGTTGATATATATTTATTGCCTTTTATTATCCATTTTAAAAATATTTTTATTGATTTCAGAGAGGAAGGGAGAGGAAGAGAGAGATAGAAACATCAATGATGAGAGACAATCATTGATTGGCTGTCTCCTACACGCCTCCCTTCCCCCACTGGGGATCAAGCCCACAATCTGGGCATGAGGCCTTGACTGGAATCAAACCTGGGACCCTTCAGTCCACAGGCTGACATTCTATCCACTGAGCCAAACCAGCAGGGGCCATATTTTTTTTAATCTATTTTCTTCTTTTTAAAGAACACTCTTTAATATTTCATTTAATACTGGTTTAGTGGTGATGAACTCTAGCTTTTTCTTATCTGGGAAGCACTTTATCTGTCTTTTGATTCTAAATTATAGCTTTGCTGGGTAGAATAATCTTGGTTGTGGGTCCTGGCTTTTTATCACTTTAAATATTTCATGCCAGTCCCTTCTGGCCTAAAAAGTTTCTGTTGAGAAATTGAGTACCACATTTACCTATACTGCCATCTTGACCAAAAGTCTTAAATGGTGTATTTATTTTAAAAAGGAACAATGAATATGCATTTGACTTAAATATAAAAGTTAGGTTCCAAATGGAAAAATTATGATTTTGATTTCTGCTTATTTTAATAGTATAAGTTACTTTGATTTTATAATATTTTGATTTCTTTTTCTAGTTAGAAGAAACTGAGGCATTTCATAGAAAGATGAATGAAGATCATCTTCTCCATGCTCCTGAGTTTGTCATCAAACCTCGTTCCCACACAGTTTGGGAGAAGGAAAATGTAAAATTATATTGTTCTGTATCCGGCTGGCCAGCACCTCGTGTCACATGGTATGTTATCTTTTTGAAAACTTCTCCTAAAATCAACTACACAAAATTAATATTAACTCTAGTGAAAATATTTAGCATTGAAAGCATTTATAAATTTGTATAGATTTTTAAAATAGTGAAGAAAATATACTGGGATTAAGTTTATGTATGAGGAAAACAGTCTTGTATACATTATGATACATTATAATTATACTGGAGGCCTAGCACATGAAATCATGCATGTCCCAAGTCATGAGCCACCCTGCCCACTCACCACCATGAGCCGGTGGGAGGGGGGCAGGGACCGAGAGATGGTCATTGCACCTCAGTTGTTCTGGTCATTATGCTTGTGGTCTCTGACCGTTTATTATATAGGATTATACAGATGGGTCTTTATCTTATAAAACTGTTAAAATTTTACCAACATATTTATATACAAAGACAATGTATATCTATAATTTCTATGGATCATAAAAATTTGTTCTCATTAAATATAGATATCATTTTGTGATAAGAAGCAATACTGCCTTTTAAAAAAATAATTAAAATGAAAAGGGATCCAACTCTATTCATCACCTGAGCTTAGGTCTCTGTTTTTTTCTAAAGCCAATAAAAAGAGGGGATCTGATGGGAAATATCCTATATAATAAAGAGGTAATATTCAAATTAACCCTCATGCCCTCACAAGATGGCTGTCTATGACCAGGCTGGCAGGGGGGTTAGTGAGGGATGACCAAATGACTGAATAGCAGGCTGTGTGGGGCAACCAGACAGGCAGGGGGGTTAGTGAAGGACAACCAAACAAACAGCAGGCTGTGTGAGTTGACCAGGCTGGTGGGGGGGGGGGAGGCGGTAATAAGGGGTGACCAGGCCAGTAGGATGGGCAGTTAAGTCCAACCAGGCCAGCAGGGAGGGCAGTTAGGGGCAACCAGGCTGGCAGGAGGGCAGTTAGGGGCAACCAGGCCAGCAGAGGGGGACAGTTGGGGGCAACCAGGCTGGCAGGGGGGGCAGTTGGGGGTCACCAGGTCAGCAGGGGTGGGCAGTAAGAGGTGACCAGGCCAGCAGGGAGGGGGCAGTTGGGGGCGATCTGGCTGGCAGTGGGAGGCACTTATGGCCATCCCGAGGGGTCCTGGATGGGAGAGGGTGTAGACAGGGCTAAGAGGACTTCCTCTCACCACCCCCCTCCTGTGTACAAATTTTGTGCACCGGGCCTCTAGTTACTAAAATGGGGCCTGAAGGAATCTTCTTTTCATAAATAATAAATTCTCCCTTTCCCCTTCCACTATTATTGTAGCCCAAAAAAAATATATGTATGTATAAACACTTTGAATTATTACAAAGTCAGTATTTATTAACATACAGTTTATTTTCAAATTTTAAAAGAATCTGTAGAAATGAGTAACTTTTTTTTGTCAATGCCTGTTTTCAAACTAATGACCATTTTGGTTCAGGCACTGCTGATAATGTGAAGCAATGGGAATTGCAAATATCAAGAATCATTTCGTTTGGTATTTGTGTGCCCTCAGTTTATCAACTGTTGCTGGTTTTGTACTGTAAACTCTATCCTTTTGTAGCCCCATAAAAAAGTTTAGTGGATACATTTTCTTTGTTTAAAGCTTAGTCTGGCTTCACCCATTATTTCAAATCAGATAAACCTGAAAAGGAGTGAAAATTGAATTATCAGCTGTTAAAGTACATATGCATTTATGGGGGGACACCCTGTGACCCCCAAAATATATACACACTTTGAATAATTATAAATGTATATATACTTTGAAAATGTTTGTACTTCAACTGCATTTTCAAATTTCCAGTAGCATTTTAGGATGAATTTCTTTTGTTCAAAGCTTAATCTGGCTGAAAAGAAAGAAACATCAATTGAGCTATCAGCTGTTAAAGTATGTATACATGTTTTGGACATCCTGTATATCCTACTGCAATTGTCAATGTTTTTTTTGATCCCTATACTCAGGATTTTCTTATTATGTGTCATGCATATTTGTCAGAGAGAGCAGAAGTATGAAAAATGATTGAGCCAACTCAAAAGGCATTTTTCACTTTATTCTCTGACATGGATATTTTGCATGCTATTTTTTATTGTCAGGAGTAGTGGTAAATACACCTTTATTGGAGTATAAATACTACACTGAAGGACATTGTCATTCACAGAGTCCCTGCTTCCTTCTCCTTTTTCCCCCATGATCTCTAATGTTGATCAGACACCTGGCTAGCATGAATAGAGGTAGCTTAAAAGTTAGATCCAGTTATCTGACAAAGGTCATTCTTAAGGAGCACGTGGAGAGTTTTTTTTTAAAATATATTTTATTGATTTTTTACAGAGAGGAAGGGAGAGAGATAGAAAGTCAGAAACATCGATGAGAGAGAGACATCGATCAGCCGCCTCCTGCACACCCCACTGTGGAGATGTGCCCGCAAGCAAGGTACATGCCACCAGCCGGAATCGAACTTGGGACCTTTCAGTCCGCAAGCCGACGCTCTATCCACTGAGCCAAACCGGTCTCGGCAGGTGGAGAGTTTTTAAAAATTCATCTATGATGTCAACCTGCCTCTACTTATAATTTTTATTGTATGTAAACTTTTCTCAGGGTTCTTGAGTTTGAAAACCAAAGAGTGAAAATCCAAGCCAGCTATATATTATCAAGGCAAATAATGCATAGTACACAAAGGTGAGAAATGAGAAATGTAGGAACATATTTCAATGCAAATGAAGTTTTAAAAAATAAATTTATAAACTTTATAAAAGTATTCTATAGTAAGCTAAGAATCAACTTTGTCTCATCTCTCTCTGTGACTATAGAGTTACATAATTTGGCTTATTAAAGGCATATTTTCTCTTAAAAAACAGATGACTTGTCATCTAAAAAAAAATCCAGACTTTCCTATAAAAATGCATGAAGGATAACAAATTTCCAGCTCCAAGAAATACTATTTCATCATTAAAAACTCCTTTCATAAAATTCAAATGTACTACTAATAAACAAATAATCAGAGTCCTTAGTTAGGTATATATATTTAGTATATAGCATCCTATCTCTGCTTTTTAAAAATTAAAGTTAAAGATGCTTTTTAAAAGTAATATCTAGCAGGTAAATATTCATTTCTTAAGCATTTATTTATTCTACTAAATCCACAGCAATTAGAGTACGAGCATGCAAGTGGACATGGATGGTGTTATTTATTAAACTGGAGTTACATGGCTCCACAAGGCAGAGCTCAGATATGTCAAAGATTAAACTCCTTATATTCTGTTTTGTTGGCTAGAAAATTAGTGATTTAATAACAAAAAATATATATAAAAAATGAAAACTCTCCAGAAAAATTTGAGATGACCAAATTATTGACCCTTTGAATTCCAGTTAAATTGAAAAATAGAAAAACTGTCTATTTTCAATTATCCTCACTATATGGAATTGAGCAATAGTATTATTTTTTACTAAATGTTTATGTCTGGCTTTGAAATATTCATTTTCTCAACATGTGAATTTTATGTCCTATGGTCTCCTTTTAAACAAAAATCAAGGGATAGAGATAAGATTTGCCTCAGGAATGATTGGGAGGCTGTTAATTTACTGGAACAAGCCTTCCATGGTTTCTGTACTCCCTTTAGTGCTTGGAGAAGACAATTTCATTCTTACCTCAGATTCTTCCAGTAGGAATGGATCAGAGCATTTCACAGAAAGTCCTATTGTCCTGCAAGTCAAAGGAAAAGTAAATATGAAATTTAGACAATCAGTTAGTAGATAACTGAAAATTGCCTATGGCAATATAAAAGGTCAGATCCAGTTTTTGTGGGGCATGAGATTTACTCATTTTGGGGGTAGTCTTTACAAAAAAATATGAAGTTAGTATAAATTAGATATACTGTCTTGTGGAGACCTGTGCTAATGGGAGACCCTACAACTTCAGCCTTATTGGCTCCAAGGTAAATAAATCCACTTCTGGAAGTAAACTTCTGTGTGGGATCAGTATACATTCCTGCTATGTTGTTTATTAATGGAGCTCTTACCTTGCAATGCTGCTAATGCGATCTTCAGAAGTCATCCATCCCCCCGATGAGCAGGGAGCCCACAGCCCAGCAAGAACCCAGGTGGTTGGTGATTTCTTTGCTGGCACTTATGCTTTTATGGTTCCCAACTTCAGCGTCCTGGGTGTGACAATGAAGACAAGTATGAAAGAAATAATTGAGAATGACCTTGAATAGGAGGCAAATAATAGGAGTAAGTGTGTGATAATGCTTCGTGTAGTCATGCTGCCTCTGTTTGTAACAGTTAGATCCTTAGCCATGTATTTCAAAGGCATGTGTGCCTGTGCCTGGCTCCCTTAGAGCCCTTTCCAAACTTGATTCCAAGTTTCCATGGCACCCTCAGGTCATGGAAATCCCTGAGGTCTAGCAAATTATATGCACATACAGCAGCTGCTCTTTGGTCAGTCCCACTTTTTTTTCTTAATAGGCAGTATTTATATAATAGCTTGTATGACAGGCTATATATTGGTTTAAAAGGTAGGGGAACATTTATATCTGTATAGTCAGGAAACTCCATATCCACAGTTTCCTATCCACGGATTCAACCAACTGTGGAGTGAAAATATTCCGGAGAAAAAAAATTCCAGAAAGTTATAAAAAGTAAAACTTGAATTTGAAACATGCTGAGCATTATGCTGAATCCATGCAAATGAAATTATGTGTAGGCATGCTTTATTATATCCTATTTGCAAATATAGGTTACATGCAGATGTTATACCATTTTATATAAGGGACTTGAACATTTGTGGATTTTGGTATCTTTGGGGGTCCTGAAACCAACCTCCTGTGCATACCAAGGGAGGATTGTATTTGTTTTATTTGTATAAAAGAACTCTGGAAGAAGAGGTAAGAATGGCTGAGAGTTGACTTATGAACCAGGAGGTCATGATTCGGTTCCCAGTCAGGGCATATTCCCAGGTTGCAGGCCCCATCCTCAGTGAAGGGCATACAGGAGGCAACCAATTATTCTCTTTCATCATTGATATTTATATCTCTCTCTTCCTCATCTCTGAAATCAATAAAACAGGACAAAACAAAACAAACAAACAAACAAACAAACAAACAAAACCCATGAATCTAAGGAGAGCAATAAGCTGTGGGGAAGGAGTTGGGTAGAAGGCAGACAAGTGTGAGGAAGGAAACTGCTCCCTGTGCACTCTTATACTTGCTGGTTCTTGGACCATACAAATGTATTGCCTAGTCATTTTTTAAAATTATATGAATTACAGGAAAAGAGGACAGTTTTCTTTAAAAGAAGGAGAGAATTGAGTTAAAAAAGAGCCAGATTTCATTGGGTTTCCAACCTAAAGTCTAAATCAATTGTAATCTGCAAGGAGATTCACACAAACTCATTGGAGCATGTGTTGGTATTGGTGAGCAGCATTCATTCATTCACTCATTCAACATCTTTTTGAATCTATATGTGGATACTGGACTTGATCCTTAAGTGAGACAATTAAAATACATGTTTGGAATCCTTCACATTGCCCCTAAGGTCATCGGCAAATAGACACATAAAGAAATTGTCATTAGGCATGATAATAATTTAAAATCTAGGAATGAAATAATATGAGAAATATATCTTAGAAAGAATGTAGATTTGGAAAGTTCTTACTCTATTTTTGCATATTATGAGAGTTTGTAAATTCTATTATAGATTATGTATTGAATTGTTTATAAGAGTAGAGTTATTCACAATGTATTTAAATTTAGTATTTGCTGCCATATTATCTTAGGAAAACAACCTACATTTAGAATAGTTAAAGTTATTTGTAATTTTTAATTACCTCCCAACTTAAGGGATTGAGGTTTTATTTTAGATTTTTTTTCTATTTATATCATTTCAAAATCTATCCAAATGGGATAGATCTCTCTCAGCTCATTGGTTTTTAAATTGAGTAATAACTATTTACTCAAAACATAAGGTTGAATTCTAAGCAGCAGTCACCTTTGTGGTAGGATTCAATATGATAAATACCATTTTGCTTGCATTATTTGCTGATAGAAAAAAATTAGAAGCCTTTTTACTTAATGATGCTTTACACCACTGAAGATCTTCCATTGTTACCCTTGTATCCAAAAAGACATTTGTTTAGGGGAATTTAGTGTGTGTTTTACACACATAAACTAAGAGTTTATTCTAGAAATCATTATAGTAAAATGCAAGCTCATTAATTGTTTATAGAGGCTACATGCAAATGATAAGTGAAATAGTATACATCTGAATATCCATGAGAATTTCAGGTTGTAGATTGCTCTCCAGAATTAGCTAATGACTAGTCAGTTTGGAATTTCACTTTCCAGAAATAACTATTTGTGAGGCATATACTAATACAGAGCAGGTAAAATATCCTTCCTTTCTTTTCTGACTTAATATTGAAGACAGCCAACATCAAGTGACCCAGAATCTGAATGCCTGGGTGACTTCCTTGGAAAACAGAATTGAATTGCTTTTTACTCCTTGCCTGATGCTTTAAAACAGGTGTTTCTGACAGCTGGTGTACCAGAGGAAAGACTATGAAGACCCTCAAAGTGATGTGTGTGTGTGTGTGTGTGTGTGTGTGTGTGTGTTTTAAACTGACTTCATGTGCCAGGTTGTCACCTTAAAAAAGTCGTTTAGGTGCTAAGTTGGTTAGTACTGGAGAGCAAGGAAGGGGAAACAACCCTGGGAGCTGCAAAATCCTGTTTTAACTCAAACTTTATGGAGATATGAACAACATTTTTTGTCAGAAGCCAAATTGAGTGTCACCCAGTTGTTGGGTCAAGTAGCACAGCCTTTGGTGTCATATTTCTCCTCTTATGCTAAAAGGAACTACTGAAAACACCCAACACATGAAAACTGAGCAAGGGGGACCTTTGAATCAAGTGTGAAATTACCTAACCTAATTTAATCAAAAGAACATGTCAATTAACAGATTCTACTCTGTCATTCGTCAAATGATGAATGTTTGAAATTAGAAGCGGCCAGCAGATTTGTTATTACAGGCCACCTGATCAGATAGTCCTGTCTGCCTGGGGCCCTGTGGGGAAGCAGCTGTCTGAAGCTGCTTCTGGTCTGGCAGGAAGCAGCTGGTAATGTGTTCTATGGGTTGGGTAGGTTATGCCGCTAAGACTGCCACACAACTGCAATTCTTTTTTTTTTTTCACTTAAAACATTTTTTTTACTTTCCAATTACAGTTAATGTATAATATTAAATTAGTTTCAGGTGTACAACCTAGTAATTAGACATTTACATAGCTTACGAAGTAATTACCTTGATAAATCTAATACTACCTGACATCCTACATGCAATTCTTAACCCAGTCCAGCCCTCTCATCCTATATAATAAAGAGGTAATATGCAAATTGACCATCACTCCAACACACAAGATGGCTGCCCCCATGTGGTCAAAGATGGCCACCACAAGATGGCTGGCAGAGGAGGGCAGTTGTGGGCAACCAGGCCAGCAGGGTAGGGCAGTTAGAGGTGACAAGGCCTGTAGGGAAGGGCAGTTGGGGGCAACCAGGCCTGCAGGGGAGGACAGTTAGGAGTGACTAGGTCGGCAGGGGAGGGCAGATAGGGGTGACCAGACCTGCAGACCCGGGCAGTCGGACATCCCTCAAGGGGTCCCAGATTGGAGAGGGTGCAGGCTGGACTGAGGGATATTCCTTGCCCTGGACCTCTAGTTTAGATATTCAATTTAACAAATAGAGTGCCAAATATGTGCCCATGACTTATATTTTCTTGAGAATGGGAATAGAAGTAATATAGATCAAATACAGTCCCCATCATGAAGGAACTGGGAGCTTAGTAGAAGTGACATATATTTAGCCATAATTTATTTATGTTATACTTTGCAGTTTGATCCAAGCAACTGATGCAGAGAGGCAGGAAAAAATTAATATTCTGTGGGATCTTAGGGAGGAATTTATTGAAGCGGCATTGGAGATGAACATTGAAGGATGAGTTGGGATTTTGCTAAATGGAGAAAGAGAATGGTACATTTAAAAAAGTATAGAAAATGGCCCTCATGGGATGACTTATTTGGTCATCCCATGCACCAAAAGGTTGTGGTTTGATTCCCGGTCAGAGCACTCACCTAGATTGTGGATTAGATCCCCAGTCGAGGCATGTAGGGAGGCAATCAGTTGATGTTTCTCACCCACATTGATGTTTCTCTCTTTCTCTCTCCTCCCCACTTCCTCTCTCTCTCTAAGTTCAATTAAAACATATCCTCAGGTGAAGATTAAAAGTAAAACATAAATACAAAGTATAGAAAATGGATTTGTGTTTTAGGGGCATAGAGCCTGTGTGTACAAACATGTGTGTGAGTGTGCAAGTTGGCAAGAGATTAAAGATTATTTTATTTCTTTCTCTCCCTTTTTACCACTTATCCTGATCCCAAACCTCTTTATAATCATTTTCAGAAGTCTGAAGAAATAAAATGCGGCTAAATAGAGAAAATGGAAGCATTAAATGTTGTCAGGAGCCAGACTGCCTGGGTTTAAATCCCAGCTCTCCTATTCCTAGCTGTGTGAACTAGACAAGTTACTTAGCCTCTTCACACTGGGGCTTCTTCAACTGGAAAACGATGCTAGAAACCATTCTGCCTCATGTGGTTGTTGTGGGGCTGAATTTACAATCTATTCATAAAGCACTTAGGACCTTGCCTGGCTCTAGTAAATGTTCTGTGTTAGTTGTGGTCACTCGTGTTATTTATGTTATCTGTGCACATAAAGTGGCATGTCTGAAAGGAAAACAAGTGAAATCCAGCTCCTCTTTTGGGAGGAAATGGCTTAAGCAGGAGAGACTGGGACCATAGCCACTGGCTATTGAGACCTTGAGGATGTGGTAAAGAATCAAGGTGCTGGGGAGAATCCAAGATGGCAGCATAGGTGAGTACCTAAACTGTTGCCTTGAACAATAATTTCAAAACTACAACTAAAAGACAGAACGGACATCATCCAGAACCACAGGAAAGCTGACTGAGTGGAAATTCTACAACTAGAAGGAAAGAGAGGGGCTCATGGAGACCCAGGGGAGCTGCAAAAAGCTGAGGTACGGAGACAGGCGCATGGAGAGAGGGGGTGCCGGATTGCCTGGCTGGCTTCCTCTGGCAGGAGGGACATGGGAGACTTCCAACTGCACTGAACCCCTTATCCTACAGCACTGAACCTCAGGTCTGGCTGAAACTCATACAGGGGGAGTTTGGACTGTGAAAAGGAAGAAGTGCACAGAAATTTAGGGGAGCTGCGAAAGGGCAGAAGTGCACACTGCTGTGCGCAGAAGAAGGACTGCTGATTGTGCCACTGGCTTGTGGGCGGCAGACAGAGCCTACAGACTGCACCACTTCTAACTCCACTAAACCCCAGTTTCAGGCGAGATCCTGGGGACCCAGATTCATATGGTCCCAGAGTGCAGGAGAGCCGGAAAGGCAGTGGTCTAGAAGCACTGCACGTGTGCATAGGGACACCTCCAGGGATTACGGAGAGACATGTGAGACTCAGGGGCCTCATAGGGCGGGGCCAATGGAAGGCAAGGCAGTCTGTTAAGCCCTGAGACTCCATCCCTCCCAAGGTCAACAGAGAGGCTTTTGCAGTTTTGCAAGTCTTATATTATAAGGCTGACTGTAACACAGAAATTCTCCCGGCATAGTGAAAATGCAGAGACAAAGGAAGAGATCTCAAACAGAAGAAATAGAGGAAAACAAATGACTTGATATAGAGTTCAAAACCACGGTTATAAGGTTTTTCAAGAATTTCCTAGATAAGATGGATGAATTTAGTGAGACCCGAGAGAAGATGAAAAAGGTCCAACTAGAAATTAAACATACACTGACAGAAATAAAAAATATTATACAGAGACCTAACAGCACACTAGAGGAAGGCAAGAATCCATTCAAAAATTTGAAATATAAAGAATCAGAAAACACTCAACTGGAAAAGCAAAAAGAAAAAAGAGTCCAAAAATGTGAAGATAATGTAAGGAGCCTCTGGGACAACTTCAAGCATACCAACATCAGAATTTTGGGGGTGCCAGAAGAAAAGAGAGAGCAAGATACTGAAAACCTACTTGAAGAAATAATGACTGAAAACTTCCCCCACCTGGTGAAAGAAATAGCCTTACAAGTCCAGGAAGCACACACAACCCCAAATAAAAGGAATCTTAAGAGGGCCACACCAAGACACATCATAATTAAAATACCAAGAGCAAAAGACAAAGAGAGAATATTAAAAGCAGCAAGAGAAAAACAGTTAATGACCTATAAGGGAGTACCCATATGATTGTCAGCTGATTTCTCAACAGAAACTATGCAGGCCAGACGGGAGTGGCAAGAAATATTCAAAGTGATGAATAGCAAGAACCTACAACCAAGAATACTCTATCCAACAAAGCTGTCATTCAGAGTTGAAGGTCAGATAAAGAGCTTCACAGATAAGAAAAAGCTAAAGGAGTTCATCAACACCAAACCATTATTATATGAAATACTGAAAGGTACTCTTTAAGAAGAGGAAGAAGAAAAAGGTAGAAAATAAAAAATTATGAACAACAAATACATATCTATCAACAAGTGAATCTAAAAATTAAGTGAATTAAAAATTTGATGAACAGAATAAACTGGTGAATATAATAGAATCAGGAGCACAGAAAGGGAGTGGACTGATAATTTTCAGGGGGAAAAAGGTGAGGGGGGTTCAGGGAGAGACAAAAATCATACACCTATGGATGAGGTCAATGCAGGGGGAGATAAGAGTAGAGGGAGAGGTGGGAGCTGGGTGGAGGGGAGCTATGGAGGAGAAAAAAAAGAAACAAATGTAATAATCTGAACAATAAAGATTTAAGTTAAAAGAAAAAGAATCAAGGTGCCACTTCTAGACTTGGGAGACAGTGTCTCAGGAAGGATCCTTCCATGTAACCTCTCTCTCTGAGGTCTGAGAGGCTTAACGAGGGGTGGGACAGTCAGAAAAGGGGAAGCCTTTAGCTTATATTTGTCAGAATCTTTTTTTCATGATTGATATTTTAAGTTCTTCAAAGCCAAGAGTCATGCTTGCTTATGAGTGAATAAAACACATATAATGAGCTTTCAATACAATTGATATTGTTTTTTCAGAACATGCAAGAATGTTAGTAGGAAGAATGTTTTACTTTCATCTTACATAGATAGCTAACAATAAAGCTCCACAGTGGTTCTCATCCTTTCTAATGCCGCGACCCTTTAATACAATTCCTCATGTTGTGGTGACCCCTAACCATAAAATTATTTTCGTTGCTACTTCAAAACTATAATTTTGCTACTGTTAATGAATCGTAATGTAAATATCTGTGTTTTCTGATGGTCTTAGGCCCTACAGCAGCGGTTCTCAACCTGTGGGTTGTCTGCTAGTGGTCAAGTTTTTCTTTAAATCTTTTACTGATGGATTATATGCATACAAAAAGTGCATATTATATATGAATGTAGAACTTTGTGGTGAATTTCTGTAGACGCATAATACTCATGTAACCAAGCACCCAAGTTGCCTCCTTCATATTTCCCCCACCCACTCCTCTATCCCTCCACTCCACTGCCCTTCTCGACCCAAGGGGGAAATCACTTTCCTCACTTCTACCAGCATGAATTAGTCTTTCCTGGGTTTGCACTTTATATAAAAGCAATCATTGTACTGTGTACTCTCTTGTGTCAGGCTCTTCCACTCAACATAATATATGCAAGATTCACCCACATTATTAATGAATGGTCAGCTTCTTAAATGTATTTTTTATGATGAAGGACAGGAAAGTAAGTACATTGAGAAGTTTTATTGCATTAACTGTGCATTTTATTTAATCTACTTTAGACTTGCCTTTATTGAACAGATGTTGCTGCTGACCTCAGTGCAATGTTTACAGGTGTTCTTTCAAGAATTGTGTGTGCTTTTAATCATGGAGCTATTTGCATACGCTTCAATTTATTTCCCCTTGTTTCCATTGTCTTGTAGGTATAAAAACCAAGTGCCAATAAATGTCCATGCAAACCCTGGAAAGTATATTATCGAAAGTCGATATGGAATGCACACGCTGGAAATTAACAAGTAAGAAGACATCAGGGTCTGTGTGTGTTGCCTTACAGTCACTCAGGGAGGTACCTCACCACTCCAGTAACAGCTGCCCTCCCCACTTGTTCCCAGTGCAGCACAATCACAATGGGGGCATTCACATCCATTGCTTCTCTAGGTGCCCAGCTGAGAATGATATGCATGACTCATTCTTACCAAGCCCACTTTACCTACTAAAGTGATCTTAAGTTTAACTTTAGTCAAAGATGAGAAAAAATTCACATCTTTTTATCTTTTATACTAGAGGCCCGATGCACAAAATTCGTGCAAGAGTAGGCCTTTCTTCCCCCAGCTGCCAGCATTGGCTTCCCTCTGGCACCCGGGACCTGGGCTTCCCTCACAGTTCCAGATTCATCCAGAAGGTTGTCTTGAAGGACATCTGGTCTAATTAGCATATTATGCTTTTATTATTATAGATGCTGGAGAGTTTTTCTTATGTATCAGGAAGAAAATAAGTTATATAAGTAGACATTAATATTAAATTATTTTTAGTGTTCCAAATCAACATCATCATACTCTTTTGCCTTTAATTAATAAAGGCCATGAAGGTTGGGGTAGATGGCACTGAAAGAAAGGGAGCTGGACTAGGAGAACTTGCTCTTTCATTAAGCTCACCAGGAACTATGGAAAATGATGCATCTGCCCTATTAACCTGTAGATGGAGGCAGGGTGGACATTGGAATGTTTTTAAAGCAAAATTCAAAGCAAAACCCACATTAAAATTCCTAAGTCCTCAAAAGTTTATTGTATCCCCTAAGATGGTTTTGCAACCCAAAAAAGTTAAACAAACTCCCACCATCTTCAGTTCACATAAAACCATGACATGCCGAGATGTCAAAGTAAAACATACAGCATTCTGATCTCAAGAGATTTAGAGCCTTCTCTTCAGGTCAGAGCAAGTAATACTGGGCTTCAAAGAGATGCCTGGCACCATGTAACATCACCAAGCTCTGACCCTGACCTCAAGTCACATCAATTCTGCCCGTCAGTTGTTCTGTAGAGACATCAGTGACCTACGTGGTTGCTTGATAATTAAATGTTATGAGAAATACAGTTGCATCGACCTTCCTGGGGTTCTATTCATGTCTGTGAAATTTCAGCAAGAATTAAGTTTATATGACTGAAACTAAACTTTCAGGGACAATGAATAACACAGACACTGGTAGTGATAAGACACAAAACAACCTGCTTGGTAATCTTAGCCTGTTCATCTCTCTGTGTTATCATTGTCTCCCTAAATCCATTATTAAGACATCCCAATTTCTGTATTATAACTCAGAGGACCTTCCAAATGGCAGTTCTTGTGTCGTGCTGTGGGCCAAAACTCCAAGTGTGGCCTGAACCTTAGTAGAATTAAGGGATGAATATGTGTTTGTACTTTGAGGCTAGAACCACTCATTAGGCCCATCTGGATCGGGTCTGGGGCTCAGGCAGGCCATGCAAGTCTACAAGGAGAGGTTGTTTCTTTCCCTGTTGCCCCCAGACTGAAACTCACCCTGAGGGAAACCAGCAGGGAGACTGTGGCCCCAGTTTATCATAATGCTCTTCATGCTGTAATGCATGTGCTTAGCATTTTATTAACTTTTTTTGGACATTAAAAATGAATCCAGGCAAGAGTCACAATGGACTACAGGTCTTCTCTCATTCTGTGCTGCAGGCTTAATCTGCTGTAAATCTCTTGTACTACATAAAATCCCACAGGGAGCCAGATCAGAGAGCAACTTCTTCAAGAGTTCCTTAGAACCACGCTAGCCACTGGTTTACAGTGTGCCATGGTAGCAAAGAGACCCTTGAGGGAGCAGCTAGTAATTACAGGGAGTGCCACTGTGATGGCCACGCGTTTCTGTATGTTCTTTCAGGTGTGATTTTGAAGACACCGCTCAGTACCGGGCCTCGGCAATGAATGCTAAAGGAGAGCTTTCAGCATACGCCTCGGTTGTGGTAAAGAGTAGGTTTACTGGACTTGCTTTATTCAAAATGCACCTTTTTATAATTTATTCTCATTGCTAAAGAGCAAATTAAAAGAAGTTCACATGCATTTCTGCTTTCTCTTCTAGGATATAAGGGAGAGTTTGATGAGTCTCGCTTCCATGCTGGGGCTTCTACCCTGCCCCTCAGCTGTAAGTTTAAAAATAGATATGCTAAGTGCCATCTCCATTTAAAATCCAGCATAGTATGCTGTACACCAGAAACTAATATAATATTGAGTATTATTAAAATAGAGATAATAATAGCACTTACCTAATAGGGTTATTATGAAACTTGAGTTAATAGATATTAAACACTTGGAACAATACTTGGCACAAATTGAACTCAATAAATGTTAGCTTGCCTTTTCAAATTAATACTGAGAGATCTTAGGAAGAGGGATGAAACATGAGAGAAAGGGCCTAAGTGTTGGGAGTTGAGCAGTTATAGGTCTGAGTTTTAATTTCGCATGTGATACCTTTGAAACCTTGTTGTTAACTATTTGTGAACTTCTACATCCCATCTGGAAGAGAGGAAAAACTAATATCTATGCCATGAGGTTTTTGCAAGGATTAAATGGCATGCCAGTGGAAGCTTGCCTGGCATATAATAACCCACAAATAAATAGTTGTTATTTTCTCATGCCCTTTCCTTTAAGAAAATAGAACCTGGGAGATTTTATGATGCAGGCATTTACACAATCTATAAATAAGACATTTCTAAGAAAAATATTTTTAAAGTTTAAATATTTTAAACTTTTCATTTTCTCCATTGACATTTCTTGTAATACATCTTTTATTCAGATTATTAAAGAAACTAAAGCAACTTACTGAAAAACTCAATTTTTATGATGAATTGTTATAGCTATTTGTTCCCAGATTACAAGCAACAAAGTTTAAATGAACTCAGAATCTAAAATTAAAAGTGCATATATATAGTGCAACTAAGTCTAAGCTAACTGTGGTATTTAATTTATGTTTTATATAAAATGACCTTTAAATTATATTAATTATAAATAAGCTTTTCTGACCAATGAAGCAAGAATTTTCATGCATAGAATATCCATTTCTCACAATGTGCTATGTACTTCTTTTATAAGACTTCATTTTTGCTTAAATTATTTGATCATTATTTGTTGTGACTGCTCTCTGCCTGTGGTTATTAAAATGCTTGTGTTTCTTTGATGAAAAGAAATAAATTGCTGATATTTGTTTTTGTTGTACTCAGTTGCCGTGACCCCTTATGGTTATGCGTCCAAGTTTGATATCCACTTCGATGACAAGTTTGATGTGTCTTTTGGGAGAGAGGGCGAGACATTGAGTCTAGGCTGCCGTGTAGTTATCACGCCTGAAATTAAGCATTTCCAGCCAGAGATCCAGTGGTACAGAAATGGTGAGCCTTGATAATGAATTCTCACTTAGGTTCTTATTCATAGAAGGTCACAGACTGGGCTTGGCACTGGAGCATGAATGTACATAAGACTGCAGATATGTTTTTCAGGGCTGGCATAATTTGAACATTAGAGGATGTTTTAAAAATTTTTACACATATATCAAACTGCAGAACTTCCATAATATTTGTGAAAATAACTTACCACTAAGTAACATGGAAAGGATTACAAAAAAAAATGTGTTTTTGCTATTGTAAGTTGGATACATTCATTTTGTAAGTTACTTTTATTTAAATGAAGTTTATAAACCAGTGGGACTAGGAAGCATGTCAGTTGTGCATGGGGTTCCTGGGCAGTTTGGGGCAGCCTGGGGTCCCTGGGCAATGGCTGGGACCTGGACCTGGGCTTAGACTGAAGCCAGCATGGCAGCAACAGCAGCACTGATTTGAACATGTCCCTAGAGGAGGAGAGGGGCAGCGTGGGAGCCATCCGTGGAGGCCAGCTGGACTGTCCATCCCCAGGACTTACCTTTGTGGCATCTGCATAGATATTAACTTCCTGGCCTGACCACTGTCAAGAACTGTCAACAATCAGGCAGTAAACTTTGTCAGTAAAATATTACAAAATAAATGTGGGTATATAGACATTGCAATAAAGCACATAAGGTAGTTGTTAGAATTCTTCAATGAATTTAGAATCTCTGGTTATGAAAATTGCCACAGCCCTAGCCGGTTTGGCTCAGTGGATAGAGTGTCGGCCTGTGGACTGAAAGGTCCCAGGTTTGATTCTGGTCAAGGGCATGTACCTTAGTTGCAGGCAAATCCCCAGTGGGAGGTGTGCAGGAGGCAACTGATTGATGTTTCTCTCTCATCGATGTTTCTAGCTCTCTATCCCTTTCCCTTCCTCTCTGTAAAAAATCAATAACATATATATTTAAAAAAAAAAGAAAATTGCCACAACATTGCAAAGCAACTATCTACAGACTTAGAAATAGAATCTAAGTTTAAAGATGGTCCCATTCAATATAAAAGAACACTATTTTTGTATGAAACTTTAGATGAAGCAATTATTAACAAAGAAGATAATTTTGAAATTAATTTTCCTCTTAATTGAAGAGATAATGATAGAATGCATAGACATGTGTTTGAATTATACACAAACTATGAAGTCATTTTCAGTTTCTTGTGTGACTACCACAAATTATGAGACATGTTAAAGAAAACATTAGGATGCAATTATGTAAATTACATTTAAAATTAAATTTAGACTTACATGAAACTGATTTGTATGTGAATTAAATCTTTTTAGAAAAATTGTTCTTCAGGAATAATCAGCTCTAGAGTAGTAAAATTTATATTTTGAAATAGTTTACCAGAAAGTTAACTTTATAATACCCTAATTATATGAGACTATTTAATATAAATTGATGTAATACCATAACTAAGTAACACTCTTAAAAAGCTATAATAATAGTGGCATCAGCAGAAGGATTCTTCTCAAAATAAAAAAATTTCAAGTCTCCTTTGTGAACTTGCATTTGTAAAGCATGAGTGATGTTGCTTTCAATTACATCCACTTAAAATGAAATTGTTAAAAGGTATAAATTTGATAACCTAATACATAACTGAATTTGCAGAAAATCATGCCAGAGAGGAAGAAGAGAGAAATAGAGGGGGGAAAAATCAGTTAATTTGCTGATTTATCTCTCCAGGAATACCTATTTCTTCATCAAAATGGGTGCAAACCCAATGGAGTGGAGATCGGGCAACACTGACATTTTCTCATCTCAATAAAGAAGATGAAGGCCTCTACACAATCCGTGTAAGAATGGGAGAATATTACGAGCAATATAGTGCTTACGTCTTTGTTCGAGGTAAGACCTAGCAGAAAGCATCTTTAAAGAATCTTTAAAACACCGAGACCAAATCAGTCTATCCAAACATGTTTTATGTAATGATAAAAGAGCTGTTTGAAAATTCTTCCAGATTACATGGCATAGGTGTATCAACTTCCAGACCTGATGTAAAGAAGTTATCCCTGAAGGCACCAACCCAAAAGTAACTAGTTTCAAAATTGTGTTACTGTCACTAATGTCAGTACTTTTCTCATCTTCAATGAGCCAACCATGCAGTTCTCTATAGGTGTTCCAAACTTCATAAATCTTTTATGAAAAGCCATCTTAGTTTATGGAAACTGCAACAAAAGGATGATGTGTTATTTGGGAACTTTCTCTTTAATATCTATTTGGGGAGCAAATTTATTATTTTACTTCTTAGATTTTTTAAATAGTTTTGGCTTTAAGGAACTAGTAAACAAAGTGCTACAACTTAATTCTTTTTTATTTTATTTTAAAAATCAATTTTTAGAGAAAGAAGAAGGGAGAGGGAGAGAGAGAGAAATATCCATGTGAGAGCAAACATCCATGGCTGCCTACCTGGGATCGAGCCTACAAGCCAGGCATATGCTCTGACTGGGAATTGAACTGATAATCTTTCTGTTCACAGGATGACGTCCAACCAACTGAGCTACACCGACCAGAACTATAATTTAATTCTTAAGACAAACTATAATCATCAATTTTAGGATTCTTTATTTTTTTTCAGTGATATCTTAAATGGATCATATATGTACAAGTAGGAATGTTATTTTTACATGAGGCTCTAGCACATTGGAAGGACCATTGATACCTCCAGGCTACAAGAGTGGTTTTCAGTGTTCTTTTATGTGATGGTAAGCCAGGTGTTACTACAACAGCAATAAGAGGAGAGGCTCAGGGAAACAGAGTATTTTATTTTTATATTTTTTTTATTGATTTCAGAGAAGAAGAGAGAGATAAGAGAGAGAGAGAGAGAGAGAGAGAGAGAGAGAGAGAGAGAGAGAGAAATTTCAGTGATGAGAGAGAATCCTTGATCGGCTGCCTCCTGCAAGTCCCCTACTGGCATTTTAGCCTGAAACCCAGAGATATACCCTGACCAGGAATGGAACTGTGACCTCCTGATTCATAGTTCAATGCTCGACTACTGAGCAACACTGGCCAGGCAAAACAGAGTATTTTATACTTACAAATCCAGAGACAGGAGGCAGAGCATACCATGCAGGACCACATAGAAAAGAACCTGCATTGGTTGGTCAGGAGGCAGAAGGGACAAGAGTTAGAGAAGAGCCTAGATCATGGCCTTTACTGAAGTTTCTGTGGGAAAGGCAAGACAGAGCAAAGAAGTTTAGGATTGACTCCTGTGAATAATTTAGGGATGGAACCTAGTTATGTAGTACCTGGCCCTGGGATGATTAAGGCAGAGGAATATTTCCCCCTAGCACACATGGACCATACAAAAAAGGTCTGGCTCTAGATGAATTAATTTGCAAATCAAAGACATGTTCCAGGCTGAGCCCTCTGCTATCTCCAAGAATTGGCTAGCTCCAGCCAGAAAGGTTTACAGTGGTTCTCAACCTTTTTTAATGCTGTGACCTTTTAATACAGTTCCTCATGTATTGGTGACCCCCAATCATAAAATTATTTTCGTTGCTACTTCATAACTGTAATTTTGCTACTGTTATGAATCATAATGTAAATATCTGTGTTTTCTGATGGTCTTAGGCTCTACAACAGCGGTTCTCAACTACAGGTTCACGACCTACAGGTTGAAAACTGCTAGCAAGGTTGCCTAAGACCATCGGAAAACAGATATTTACATTATGATTCATTAACAGTAGCAAAATTACAGTTAAGAAGTAGCAACAGAAATAATTTTATGATTGGGGGTCACACAACATGAGGAACTGTATTAAAAGGTCACAGCATTAAAAAAAGGTTGAGAACCACTGTAAGATGTCAACATATCATATGTACAGAAAATAAAAATATAAAGAATACAGGTTGTCTTGCTAATTTTTAGACTTACCATGGGAATGGTCTAGTGGTTATCTTCAGTCTTGTTTTTCAGAGTCCTAGATTCCATCTATGTTGTTGTTCTACTACCCTCTATGATGCTGTCCCATGATCCCATTCCAGTCTATGGGAAGGGGAAAGGAAGGAAGTGGAAGAGAGCAGAGATGCACACAGCACTTCTGTATGTGAACACTTAGCCACATGCACACATCTCTCAGTGAAGGAAGCTAGATTGTTTAGTCTCTTGTTGGGCAGCGTGTTCCCTACTAAGGCTCAGTAGTTTAAGTACTAAAAGGAGAGAGGAAGAGTGGATACTGAGAAAAGTTAGCAGTTTATACCACACCGGTACTCAATGGCAATAAATGATCATTGAATTTAGCCACTGACCAGCAACTGACAAAGATATATGCATATCTATACCAACTGAAAAATATGTTAGATTTTCTCCTACATGAAAGCATTATGGGAAAAGTCATTATTGCCACAGGGAAGAAAAAAGCTAGCCTTGTGGGTAAATTGCAATGAAAATAGGCACATGGGAATTTATCAGCAAGTATGTTTCTTTAGCCAAACCATCTGGATAAACCTGACTAAAAGTCTTTGCTTCTGTCCTCAATTATCTTATCTGAACTAGAGAATATCCCTGTTGACCCCCAAATACTTAGTTATGCCTTGGTGATTTCTCCTGTACTCTTTCTGGGCACTCTGACATAGTATAGAGAACCCCAACATTTTTCAGTGCCCATGCTCAGAACTGTGGCTCTGTCACATTTAAGCCAAATTTCAGATAACTAACTATTGAAGGGCTGGGGGGCGGGGCGGGGGGAAGGGGTGGGAGGAGAGGGATTTAAATTACTACACCAGTACTTAAGCCAGTTTTCAAATTCATAAAATAGGGAAATGGAAAGATTCTAAAATTTATCAGATATCGATATGAGAGAAATGAAAAGGTAAATAGGAAAAACAAATTAGAAAGACAATTTCAGCAATTCCTGAAAAAATTATGTATTTTAGATTCTTTTTAAAAAATCTTTTTTGAGATATAATTAACACATATAAGATTCAACCATGTTAAGTGAACATTGCTTTTTAGAATATGTATGGAGTTGTGTAACAGTTATGAAGTAGCAATCCAGCTTTAGAACATTTCTATCACAGCAAGAAGATTTCTTATGGCCATTTCCCATTTATCCCCAATCTGGCTCCTAGGCAACTACTAATTTGCTTTCTGTATCAATAGATTGATCTTTTCTGGACATTTCTGTATATATGATCTTTCACATCTTCTTTTCTTGAGCATATATTTTGAGGCTCATTATGTTAGTAGTTTGTTCCTTTTTATTGTTGAATCTCTTCATGCAATGGGCCTCTAGTTTTCAATAATTCTAGGAACTTGAGTGGACAAAGTTGAAAAAACAAGTTGTATGCTTATATGAAAACTAATGATGTATGCTTATATATATGATAATATACCAAGAAAAATCAGTTTACATGAAATTATATAGTACCATTTCTTTTTATTTTAAAAACAATCACTTTTGAGTTATAAATATAGGGGAAAAAATCTAGAAAAATGTAGGCCAATATGTTGGTAGTAGTAATCTCTGAGTTATAGCATTTAAAAGATAATTTTATATGTATTTTTGATTATCATTTACACTGAGTGGCCAGATTATTATGATCTCTGAACACATAATAATCCGGCCACTCAGTGTATATCTTATATAATAAAAGGCTAATATGCAAATTGGAGTTCAACCAGGAGTTCAATCAGCAGGCAGGCTGGCCAACCGTCCCCTTCCCTGGGCCTCTAATACACACCACACACACACACACACACACTGAGTGGCCAGATTATTATGTGTTCAGAGATTAAAATAATCTGGCCACTCAATGTATTTTACAAGCATGCAGTACTTTTATCTATAAACTAGTGGCCCAGTGCATGAAATTTGTTCATGGAGGGGGGTGTCCCTCAGCCTGTCCTGCACCCTCTTCAATCTGAGACCCCTCGGGAGATGTCCAACTGCCGGTTTAATCCTGATCCTATAGGGATTGGCCTAAACCAGCAGTCGAATATCCCTCTTGCAATCCTGGACCACTGACTCCTAACAGCTTGCCTGCCTGCCTGCTTGATCACCCTTAACCACTCTGCCTGTCGGCCTGCTTGTCCCCAACTGCCCCCTCCTCCCCAGCCTGCTCACCCTCAACTGCCTCCCTGTTGACCTGCTCACTCCCAATTGCCCCCCCCACCAGCCTGCTTGCCCCTAACTGCTTCTGCCTCAGCCCTGCCATTATGGCTTTGTCCAAAAGGACATCTGGAAGGTCTTCTGGTCTAATTAGGATATTACCCTTTTATTAGTATAGATAAACATTAGAATTATTTCCATTTTGGAAAAAGTTATTAATAGCCTATGTTAGATGTCAAAATATAAAGAGTAGCAGGATAATCTTTGACCTAATTAATCAAACATACAAAAAGTTTGGCTATTTGGAGGGTTGGGAGAAGGCAGGGCAGAAGCTAAGGAGAGGATTGACATTGACTGACAGGGCTGTGAGCCAGGAATCCATAGCAGCTGCTAGGAGCCAAGAGCACAAGTGTGAAGTAACATAACACAGTATTTGGATTTGGCTTCCAGCAGCTGCTAAAGAGAAGCTGTTTTTGAAAGATTGTCAAGCCCACATATTATAAGCAATTTTATAAAAGTGCTGAAAAATGACTCCTTAAACGCCAACTGTTAAATACAATGGATGTTCAGTGAACTAAATTTAATGTATTTTTAAAATATATTTTTACTAGAGTCCTGATGCATGAAATTCATGCACAAGTGAGGGGAGGGGTTCCTCTCAGCCCAGCCTGCACCCTTTCTAATCCAGGACCCCTCGGACATCCCTCTCACAATCCGGGACCACTGGTTCCTAATTGCTCAGTTGTCTGCCTGCCTGGTCGCCCCTAACTACCCCCCCCGCTGCTGGCCTTGTTGCCCCTTGTTCAGTTGTTACTGTGAGGGCATCCTGACCAATTTGCATATTACTCTTTTATTTGTATAGATTGATTTCAGAGAGGAAGGGAAAGGGAAAGAGAAATAGAAGCATCAATAATGAGAGAGAATCATTGATCAGCTGCCTCCTGCATGCCCCCAACTGGGGGTGAACCCTCAACCTGGGCATATGCCCTTGACTGGAATTGAATCTGGGACTCTCACTTCATAGGCTGATGCTCTATCCACTGAGCCAGACCAGCTAGAGCTTAATTTAAAAAAATATATATTTGTATTGATTTCATAGATGAAATAACTCTCTGTTGTATGGCATGTAGGCATTCTGCATTAGATTGCAGGCACCAATTAGTTTTCCTATAGCAGGAGACATTTCCCCAGAGACAGATTGCAGATCTCATGGGGCAAGAAATAGAATGTTCAAAATCTAAGTGACTTGAACTGTTCACAGGTAATATGTACCTATTAAATTCAGAAGTACACAAATATTTCTGCCCTGTTATCAAATGTTTTAGTAACTCAGAAGACTTATGCCAAGTGTAGCGGACAGAAAAAAAAGTGTTTATTCAGTCAACAAGAACATTTTCCCTTCAGTAAATGGCTCCTACATGTCTCAGCCTCCTCTCAGACTAATTCCAATTATTAAAGGGTTGACCAGATGTCAGAAGAAATTGTTAAATGTGGATTCCTTCCTTCAGGGACTCTGCCTCCTGTCTTAATTGTTCTCATTTAAAAAGCTACTGATTATTTTTATTCTTCTTCCTCTCCTCCTAAAAACATTCCTGATTTACCAAATTAGCTGTGCCTGAAGATACTGCTGAGAGGACTCCACTGTCAGAAGATCCCATTTCATAAATAGTCACTGTCCTCTGTTTCCTGTATAGTCCTGGACTTTGACTAAACTCAGATAAGCCAAATTCAGATGTGGGTATTACATCAGAGTTCCTTTCGCAAATAGCTTCAGTTCGGGAACAAACATTTGATTGAAATAAATGTTTTTCTTTCTTTTACAAAATAGTAGTGCCCAGCATAGGAATAGGCAAAGCTTCATGGTTCTTATTCTCTTGTGGATGCATCCAGAAGGTAACAGAGGGGGCTATTTGTTCCCATTTGGAGCCATTTATAATTTCTGAGTAACATCACACAATAAATATCTTAAGAACAGACTTTCTGGCACAACTTATATTTGACTTTTCTGATAGCAATCCTAAATATCTACATATTTATTTTATTTTGGAACATGTGGCACTCAAGGGCTATGAGGCAAAGGTCATGGGTCCTTTTTAGAGCCCTTTGTACTAATGGTGAAAAGCACCCATTGTTATGTTAGTAAGCAAATTACAAGTCTGAAGCTCGCTCTACTGGGGTCAAAGATGTAGCCTCTGAAATGTGTGCATTAAGAACCCAGTCACATCTAAGAGGGCTAATGGGATCCTTCTGTATCTCCACAGATGGTGATGCAGAGATTGAAGGAGCCCCAGCCTCTCCTTTGGACGTGGTGTGCGTGGATGCCAACAAAGATTATATCATCGTCTCCTGGAAACAGCCAGCTGTGGATGGAGGGAGTCCTATTCTGGGATATTTTATTGATAAGTTAGTACTTAGTCAAACTTTAGTTAGAGTGATTGGGCCAGAGAGATGCATGCTTGCTTTCTCCCACTATTTCTAAGTGAAATGTTTTATTTTCGGGTCTCTTCTCACTCATTCTCTGTCTCCCTCTCCCTCTTTCCCTTTCTTCCTCTCTCTCTCTCTCTCTCTTTCTCTCTCTCTCTCTCTCTCTCTCTCTCTCTCTCTCATATAAATACATATATGTGTATATGTATAAATGAGATAGACAGATATAGATATAGCTATAGATAGGTATATTTCTAAATTTCAAAGATAATCTTTGAATTTGATGATCAGCACACATCACTAATTTATAGAAAACTATAAATTCATAGACCTAATAGAGGCAACTTTAGAAGTGAAATAGTGGTATTCAATATATTTATTGCCCATATTCCTAGCATGTCAACAATTTAGGAATATTACATGAAGAATAATACATTATGAATACTAACAAAATTTTATTTAAATATCAGGAAGTGATTTCAAATTAGAAAAAGAAATCACAAATATCAGTAGTATTAAATTATGTTCTACTTACAAATTCTTACCGTTTACATTCTCTAAAACTTAGAGCCTTTGATTTATGGTAATTGAGTCTTACATATTAATTATACACTAATTTTAGACAACATAGATAAAAATTTCATATTATCAACCTAAATAAATTATTGTCTGACTTAGTTTCTATTCAGATAGTTGCTCTGATTCTCTATTTTTTGAGTAATAAAACTTGGTTGCAAAAACCACTAGGAACAGATAATTTGGCTACTATGATACAATGAAGTTGTGCCAAGGTATATTAAGGTTAATATTTATAGCAGTAAGTAAATATATATCTATTGGGCTCAATACCATCCAGAGAAAACTTTATAATAAATTATATACTATTTAATTGTATACTAAATGCTTCTTCATTATTTTATTTTTTGGTAACAAAGAACTGTGAAGTTTTAGATTCTTTTGCATCCTTACAATTTCTGCCTTATTATCTTTGGCAAATTTATAAGGGATTTTCAAACTTTGATCATTGAAAAACCAGAGACAATAAGTACATTTTGTTTTTCTCTTGCCTTAGTCAAAAATAAAAAAAAATAATATTATGAGAAGTATTTATTCATCAGTTGCCATGTAAATGGTACTGTTCTAAGCCCTGCTCATATATTGACCACCATCCTTTGAAAGGTAGATAGGTACTGTTATTAGAATTAGAAAATGAGTAGCTGACCCAAGACCACATACTAATGAGAAATACAGCCACATAATGTAATTCTAGCAGAACTAGAACTCAGAGAGCAGCCCGGCGATGGGTGTTTCTTCTGTTCCACCACGCCATAGACAGCTCCAGAGCAGCAGCTCTCCGCCGTTGTCCTGCTCACAGGAGGGTTAGGGAGCATGCTGTAGGATCACTGGGTCACCACGACAGAATCTACAGAGAGAGGGTGGGAGGCAGGGGCAGTTTGGAGAATTATCCTAGCCTCACACAGCTCCATAATTTCTATAAAGGAAGATTTAGGGGAAAGTGGATGTAAGGCAAGGAGTGAAGCTATATTTGCTAACACTTTACATAAAGTTGAAGAAAATATTTATCTCAAAGAGGAAGGGTGATGGTAAGGAAATAAAAGATAAACCTCCCACTACAACCATCTTTGCACTCATTGGAACCACCCTGTCCTCATAAGAATCATTTGGAAATTAAACATGTTGGACATGTATGAGCTTCTAAAGCCCTGTGGATCAGGCTATAACATGATAGAACTCACATCTTTGTCTCCTAAGATGTGGCCACTCTATCTCCAGGCATCAACTGCTGAAAAAGCACCCAGTTAGAAATCTGAGATTTCAAGTGTTTAAATCCAGGCCTGGTAATTTCATTACATCTCATCAATCTCATCTGCTAAGAAACAGTTACAGTACCCTTCTTGCCCTCCCACCTGCACAGCAGGCAGTGACCGTCAAGTGAGTTCTCTCCAAACTACAGTACAGATAAGTTTCTTTTAAGATGCTAACTTTCTCAGCAATAGTTCCATAATCTAAACGAAAATGCCTAACGAAGTCGCTAATGGTGGAACTGAAGACATCAGCCAGGCAGAAGTTTGAGCGATCGTGACCCTTCGTCTATTTAGTGTAGAGATTGTACATACCAGCCTGCTTCTCTCCCCACCCCTACCCCCTTGACCATATCTCCTCTACTTAACACACAAAGCCCTTAGCTGCACATTTTTAGTGAGGTCAAAGGACATGTATGTGTCAAGAAGGAGCTGAGTTTCTTTTTCTTGTTAGAGAAGATACATTGCAGTTGAGTGGAATTGAGTACATACCTGAAGTTAATAACTATTGAACTATGCTTGAGCTGTATATTTTGTAGAAAAATCTGAAGCAACCGGGTAGGTTTGCAGCATTGGAACTATGAATTTAGTCATACTTCTCTTAATATTCTTATTGATCACTCTCTTTTCCTTAGATGTGAGGTGGGCACAGATAGCTGGTCTCAATGCAATGACACACCTGTGAAGTTTGCTCGTTTCCCAGTCACTGGATTATTAGAAGGTCGTTCTTATATATTCCGAGTTCGGGCTGTGAATAAAACTGGAATAGGTCTACCATCTCGTGTTTCTGAGCCTGCAGCTGCTCTGGATCCAGCTGAGAAAGCAAGACTTAGAAGTAAGCATTTTTCATTTTCTAGAATCTTTCTGAATCTTTTTTTATTTATTTATAAAACTACAGATCTCATTGCAAAGCTATTATTCCTCCCCATTCCACTAGAGGGAACAGAGAATAAGAAATCCTTTATTGATCAGAAAATCCTTAAGAACTGAGGAACATGAGAACAAAAAAGTATTTGTTTTTTTGACTCATCTGTTCACTATTAATATCTCAGTACAGTGAGTTTTTTATATTAAAGGAAAAACAACATTATATTTGATCTATACTTGAGTTTCCTTATAGACAATAAAAAATAATCTGTCCATACAGTTAGCATCCAAGTATCGATGTCAAAACTACAGTACATGGATTATGCTCTGCATTTGTTTCATAGGAACTCATATGGCACCATCAATAAAAGGAACCATAAAATGGCATTAAAAGAATTGTTGTAAATTAACATTTCACTCTACCAGATTTCTCATCCTTGGTCCTGTTAATATTTTAGGCCAGATAATTCTATGTTATGGGGGGTCTACACTGTACATTATAGGATGTTAGCAGCGTCCTGGCCTCTACTTACTACAGACCAATAGCGCTCCCCACCCCCTCTGCCCCTTGTGACAAAATTATCTCCAGACATTACCAAATGTCTCTGGGGAGCAAACTCAACTTAGATGAGGACTTCTGGTCTGTGGTTTATTTTCAGTTTTGTTGTTGTTGTTAATCCTCACCCGAAGATATTTTTCAATTGATTTTAGAGAGAGTGAAAGGGAGAGAGAGAGACAGAGAGAAACATCTATGTGAGAGAGACACATCAATTGGTTGCCTCCTGTATGCACCCCAATTAGGGCCTGGGAACCTGCAACCAAGGTTAGTGCCTTTGATCGGGAATCGAACTTGGAACCCTTCAGTCCACAGGCTGATGCTGTATTCACTGAGCCAAACTGACGAGGGCTACAGTGTTATTATTATTATTTTTTTTACCTCAAGTACATGTATTGGCATCATAAAAATCTAAGTAAAATAATGCTACTTTATCTCTGGAGTCTTTTTCTAATCACACTACTTGATAGCTTCCTGATCACTTTTCACCTAACATTCAGCTTCCATCTCTCTTTCTTAATTCCATCTCATATATTCATTTACTCTTTTTCTATAAATTCCAATAAAAAATAAGGTTCCCTTGAGCTGAAAATAAGTAATACTATTTATTACCTTTCTGTTTTTGCACAAAATCTGGCCCAAAGCGCTTTGATTAAAGCGGGAGTTGAGTCATTTTTTCTTTCTGATGTCTATGGGATCACAGAGATGAATTTCCTTTTTAACTTTATACTCTTCATCGCATCCATTTCCCCCACTCAGGATCTAAGCTGGTTTTCTTTGTGGACAACAGTTTTTTAATGCAACAGCAAGATATTGCTTTTGTTGAGTTTTACTGTAGCATCAGTACCCCTCTCCTCTTTCATCTTTGTTATGACAGATAAATAGCTACTGGGCTTGCAATAGTTCCGAAAAGGTTTCTCCCTTAAGAAGGTATCAGAGAGCCTACATGTTTCAGGAGATCTATATGGAACAGTAATTGAATACAGGTTATTTACCTCTCTTGTGCAAATATAATTCTAGAAATGTCAACTCAGTTTAGGCAGGTTCCAAGCTCCAGCAGATTGTGAATTCTTCAAGGACACGATAGCATATATATGCTCAGTAAGATTCTTTAGAACAATACATAAGTCAACTAATAACAAACCCATTTGTGACTAACCTGGTCAGTTTATAAGTGCGATTGAAACTGCTCTTGTGAATGTTTGTGATTTTTATTTTTATCTCTGTTCAGGTCAACCTTCAGCACCCTGGACTGGACAGATCATTGTCACTGAAGAGGAACCTACAGGTAAAAGCTACATTTTCCTCAAATACTATTGCCAATGTTTTGCCTTGCTGGTTAGCTGTAGTGGATGGTACACTGCATATTAAGATGTTTTATAAAAAACATTCTGAAATATTTGGATATCATAAAGTAACTTATATTGTCAGAGAAGCACTTTTCCTAAAACGTTTTATTGAGATATAATTGACATACACTAAACTACATGTCTGTAAAATGTACATTTTGACAATATTTTTTCAAATGTGTTCACCTATGAAACCATCACCATGATCCAAATAATGAGCATATTCATCACCCCTAAAATTTTCTCACATCCCTTTGTAATACTTTCCTTTCATTCCTTTCCCATCTCCAAGCCATCACTGATTTGCTTTCTGTCGCTATAGTTTACATTGCTCACAATTTTAGATAAATAGAATCATACTCATTTTTGTCTGGTTTCCTTTACTCAGCATAATTATTTTTATTATGTTGATGTTTGTTATCAGTTCATGTTGATGTTTGTTATCAATTCATTTCAGTTTACCCATTTACCATTGAAAGTTTCTATGATAAGCCTTGTGAAGTATTTGTGTGGACATATGCTTTTATTTCTCTTGGATAAATACCTATGAGTTGAATTGGATAGGTCAGTGATCGGCAAACTGTGGCTTACGAACCACATGCGGCTCTTTGGCCCCTTGAGTGTGGCTCTTCCACAAAATACCACGGCCTGGGTGAGTCTGTTTTGAGGAAGTGGCATTAGAAGAAGTTTAGGTTTAAAAATTTGGCTCTCAAAAGAAATTTCAATCGTTGTACTGTTGATATTTGGCTCTGTTGCCTAATGAGTTTGCCAACCACTGGGATAGGTCATATGGTATGTGCCATGCCAGCATGGCCTACGGTGAACCTGAGGAGAACCAGTGAAGGATTGAAGAAAAGACAGACAAGAGAATACAGCTGGGGCTCTGTGGGTCTCCCGTGCCTGGATGAAGACACAAAAGACCCAGCCTGCAAGTCGGTGCTTTATTCTATAGTCAGATTAAAACAAGGGTAGATTAACATGTATACAGATGTTCTTGTTTTAGCAACACTTGCTGCACCTTCCACAGCCCATTGGCTACTTAGGAAGGAATTAGAAGGTCAGGCTTGACTATGCTAGGAGAACTCTGCCCTCCAGGCTAGGACTTGTTCATGGCCCTGCCACAGGTCAGCCAGAGGCTTGACCCTAGAGCTGCTCCCTACAATGGCAGGTTTATGTTTAATTTTTAAGAAACTGCTGACTGTGTTCCAAAATAGTTATACCATTTTACATTCCCATCAGTAGTTTCTTTATGGAAGTTCCCCAGTTGCTCCACATTGTCACCAGTACTTGGCATGCAGTCTTTTAAACTTAAGACATTCTACGTAGTGCAGTGGTTCTCAAACTGTGGGTTGTGACCCTTTCACAGGGGTCGCCTAAGACCATCAGAAAACACCTATTTCCTATGGTCTTAGGAACCAACAGACTGCTCCTTGGTGTAGCAAAGTGTAGCAATGTAGTTTACTGTTGTCATATGAAGACTGTTACCCAAACTACACCATGATTCAAGACAAAAATTTCATTTATTTATAATTAGAAAGAAATATTTCACAATATATAATTACATACTGTTTTTGTGATTAATCACTATACTTTAATTATGTTCAATTTATAACAACGAAAATACATCCTGCATATCAGATATTTACATTACAGTTCATAACAGTAGCAAGATTACAGTTATGAAGTAGCAATGAAAGTAATTTTATGGTTGGGGGTCACCACAATGTGAGCAACTGTATTAAAGGGTTGCGGCATTAGAAAGGTTGAGAACCACTGAAGTAGTGCATAGTGGTGTTTTATATTATAGTGGTATTTCATAGTGTGGGTGCATAGTGGTTTCAATTTGCATATCCCTAGTAACATGGAATTTGATTGCATGTTTGGATCTATTTCTGCAATCTCTATTGGTAAATTTTATTTTTCTCTTTTATGTAGCTTTATAAGCCTTATGGGTGTTTTGTGTTTTTTTTGTTTTTTTGTTTAAGTTTCATAGTTTTGAAGTTAGAGAGTATAAGTCCTCTAATCTTTCCCATTCCCCAAAGTTTATTTGGCTATTCTAGGTATTTGCATTTTTATGTAAAATTTAAAATCACCTTATACATTTCTACAAAAGTTTTCTGGGATTCCAATTGTCTTTTATATCCTTAACTAGAGGCTTGATGTTCAAAATTCATGCAAGAGTAGGCCTTCCTTCCGCTGGCTGCCGGCACCAGCTTCCCTCTGGCACCTGGAACCCTGGCTTCCCTTGCAGCCTTGGCTTCATCCAGAAGGTCATCCGGAAGGACATTTGATCTAATTAGCATATTATGCTTTTATTATTATAGATTAGAGGACTGGTACTTGAAATTCATGAATGGGGTGGAGGTGTCCTTTAGCCCAGCCTGCTCCCTCTCCAATCTGGGACTCCTTGAGGGATGTCCAACTGCCCATTTAGGCCCAATCCGGCCAGTCGGATATCCCTCTCACAATTCAGGACTTCTGGCTCCCAACTGCTCACCTGTCTGCCTTCCTGATTGCCCCTAACTGCTTCTGCCTGCCAGCCTGATCACTTCTAACCACTCCTCTGCAAGCCTGATTGATGCCTAACTGCTCCCCTGCCAGCCTGTTTGCCCCTAACTGCCCTCCCCTGGGGGCCTGGTCATCCCTAACTGCTCTCCTCTGCAGGCCTGCTCACCCCTAACTGCCCTCCCCTGCTGGCCTTCTTATGGTGGCCATCTTGTGTCCACATGGGGGCAGGATCTTTTGACCACATGGGGGCAACCATGTTGTGTGTTGCAGTGATGGTCAATCTGCATATTACTCTTTTATTAGATAAGATAGAGGCCTGGTGCATGGGTGGGAGCCGGCTGGTCTGCCCTGAAGGGTGTCCTGGATCAGGGTGGGTGTTCCCTTGGGGCATGGAGTGGCCTGGGCAAGGGGCCTGTGGTGGTTTGCAGGCTGGCCATGCCCTCCCAGTGACCCAAGTGGAGGCCCTGGTATCTGAGATTTATTTATCTTCTACAGTTGAAATTTTGTAGCCTGGAGTGGAGCCAAGCCTTCTGCTCCTACAGCCATTGAAACTTTGTTGCCTTAAGCACTGGCCAGGGTTTGTGGAAAGCTTAGCTTTCTCCATCGCCAGGGGCAACCCAAGCCTCCCGCCTGCTCTCTCTGTGGTCACAGGTGTCTTGGTTGGGTTAATTTGCATATTCTCTCTGATTGGCTGGGGGTGTGGCTGGTGGACATGGCTTGTGGGTGTAGTGGAGATATGGTCAATTTGCATATTACTCTTTTATTAAATAGGATGGTTTTCTATCTACTTGTTCTATCAATTATTGATAGTGATGAAATCTCTGACTAAATGATGTATTTATGAGTTTCTTCTTCTAGTTCTACAAGGTTTGCTTCATGTGTTTTGATGCTGTTATGAGATGCATAAACATTTTTATTGTTATATTCTCTTATGAATTGACAACTTTATTATTATGAAGTAAGTTCTTTTATCTATAGTAATGTGATTTTTCCTTCTTGGAAATCTACTTTGCCATGTAATATAACCTTTCAATTTTATATTGGTTACTTTTAGCATGGCATATGATTTTCAGTCTTTTAACCTATGTGTGTGTTTATATTTAAATCATGTTTTTTATAGGCAGTATAAAAAAGCTAGATCTATGCAATCTGATAATCTTTGACTTTTCATTGGGGTGTTTGAACCATTTACATTTTGTGTTATTACTGATACGATTTTACTTAATCCTACCATCTTGCTCTTGCTCTTTGTTTTCTGTCTGTTCCATCTGTTTCCTTTTTCATCTTTTTCTACTTTCTTTTGTATTAAGTATTTTTTATTATTAAATTTTCTGTGTTATCTTATTAGCTATAATTTTTTTTTACTTTATAGTAGTTTGGAATTTATACTATACATTGCATAACAACCTATCTTCAAGTAATATTATATTACTTCACAAGTAGTATAAGAACTCTCAATTATATTATTTCATTTTCCCTCTGAACCATGGTGCTATTGTTATCATACATTTTATTTGTGTATTCATTTTAAACCAGACAATACAATGTTATTATTTTTGTTCAAATCATAACTTATCTAAAAAGTAAGAAAAAAGGTTTCAATATTCACTCATTTTTACCATTTCTGTTGCTCATTTCTTTGTATAGATCTGGATTTCCATTTGATAGACATTTACTTTAATATTTTTTGTAGTGCTGGCCTGATTGTTATGATTTATTTTATTTTTTCTTTGTTGAGTCTCTACTTCATCTTCATTTTAAAATATGTCTTCACTATGTGTAGGATTCTGATTGGCAGTTTTTTAAAAATACATTTTTATTGATCTCATTGAGGAAGGAAGAGGGAGAGAAAGATAGAAACATCAGTGAAGAGAGAGAATCATTGATTGGCTGGCTCCTACATGCCCCCAACTGGGGATCAAGCCCACAACCTGGGCATGTACCCTGACCTGAATTGAACTGTGTCCTCCTGATTCATAGGTTGACACTCAACCACTAAGCCACACTAGCTGGGCATCCTTTTCTTCACTAATATTAGACCTGCTGTGAATTCCAGCCAGTGGTTTTATTTTTGAATTTGTGTATCATCTTAATATTTTTCATGGTTTTAATTAACATGTTCAATCTTTATTTTTTTATTTTAATAAGTCTTTGTTGTTCATATTATTACAATTGTTCCTCTTTTTCCCCCCTATAGCTCCACTCCACCTGGCTCGACCCCACCCTCTGCCCTTACTTCCCTCCCATTGTCCTCATCCATAGGTGTATGATTTTTGTCCAGTCTCTCCCTGCAACTCCCTTATCCTTTCCCCCTGAGAATTGCCAGTCCACTCCCTTTCTATGCCCCTGATTCTATTCTATTCACCAGTTTATTCTATTCATTGGATTTTCAATTCACTTGATTTTTAGATTCACTTGTAGATATATATGGATTTATTGTTCATAATTTTTATCTTTACCTTTTCTTCTTCTTCCTCTTCTTAAAGCATACCTTTCAGCATTTCATATAATACTGGTTTGGTGCTGATGAACTCTTTCAGCTTTTTTTTTATCTGTGAAGCTCTTTATCTGACCTTCAATTCTGAATGATAGCTTTGCTGGGTAGAGTAATCTTGGTTATAGGTTCTTGCTATTCATCACTTTGAATATTTCTTGCCACTCCAGTCTGGCCTGCATAGTTTCTGCTGAGAAATCAGTTGACAATCATATGGGTGCTCCCTTGTAGGTAATTAACTGTGTTTTTTTTTCTTGCTGCTTTTAATATTCTCTCTTTGTCTTTTGCTCTTGGCATTTTCATTATGATGTGTCTTGGTGTGGTTCTCTTTGAATTCCTTTTGTTTGAGGTTCTGTGTGCTTCCTGAACTTGTAAGTCTATTTCTTTCACCAAGTGTGGGAAGTTTTCAGTCATTATTTCTTCAAGTAGGTTTTTAGTACCTTGCTCTCTCTCTTCTTCTGGCATCCCCATAATTCTGATGTTGGTATGTTTGAAGTTGTCCCAGAGGCTCCTTACACTATCTTCACATTTTTGGATTCTTTTCGCTTTTTTCTTTTCCAGTGGAGTGTTTTTTGCTTCTTTGTATTTCAAATCTTTGATTTGGTTCTTGTGTTCCTCTAGTCTGTTGTTAGGTCTCTGAATAATATTTTTTATTTCAGTCAGTGTATGTTTAATTTCTAGTTGTTCCTTTTTCATATCCTCGAGGGTCTCACTAAATTTATCCATCTTTTCTAGGAAATTCTTGAAAAACCTTATAACCATGGTTTTTGAACTCTATATCCAGTCATTTGTTATCCTCTGTTTCTTTCATTTGTGATCTGTTCCTTTGTCTCCACATTTTTGCTGCTTCCCTGAGTTGGTAGAGTAGTTTTGTGTGCTAGGTAGGTGTCCTATAAGGCCTAGTGGTTCAGCCTCCCCAGTCACCTGAGGTGGACTTTCATGGTGCATCTCTTTGTGGACCGTGTGTACAATCTTGTTGTAGTTAAGTCTTGATTGGTGTTGGTATCACTGAGGGGAATTGACCTCCAAGCCAGTTGGTTGTGAGGATCAGCTGTGTCTACGCCCAGAGAACTTCTGTGCTGGACTCAGCCTTAAGACTTGCAAAATTGCACCAGCCTCTGTGCTGGGATTGGATGTGGCAGAGTCTCAGGGCTGAGCAGACAGCCTTGGCTTCCTGTCAGCCCTGCCTACATGGCAGCCCCTGGGTCTAATTGTCCCTCAGTAGTTGCTGCAGCCCTGTCTGTGTGCACGCATGCGCGTGCCTCTAGACCTCTGCTTTTCCAGCTCTCCTGAGTTTCTGTGCATTCCAGAGACCTGTATGAGTCTGGGTCCCCAGGGTCTCGCTTGAAACTGGGATTCAGTGTAGTCGGATCTGGATTTCAGTGCAGTTGGGAGGTTCTGTTTTCCTCCCGCTAGAGAAAGCCCAGGGCACAATCAACAATCATTCCTCTTTGCATGCACCTCCAGACCTCTGTCTTTTGTGGTTCCCCTAAGTTTCTGTGCACTCCTTTCTTTTCATGACAGTCCAGACTCACCCTGTATGAGTCTTGCCTGGAACTGAGGTTCAGTGCAGTCGGGAATTTCCATCTCCTTCCTGCTAGAGAAAGCCAGCCAGACCCTCCGCTGCCCATCCTCTCCACATGCGTTTCTCTTTACCTCAGCTTTGTACAGCTCTGAGTCTTCATGAGCTCCTCTCTTTACTTCTAGTTGTAGAATTTCCACTCAGCCAGCTTTCTTGTATTTCTGGATGGTGTCCATTCTGTCTTTACTTGTAGTTTTGAAATTGTTGTGTGAGGCAGCAGTTAAAGTGTTCACCTATGCCACCATTATGGTTTCTCCCAATCTTTATCTTCTTATAAACATATGAAATATATTTATAATACCTTTTTTATGTCCTTGTCTATTAATACTATCATCTGTGACATTATCTGGTTTTGTTTTTATTGATTGATTTTTTTGTCCTCATTATGGTTTATATTTTCTTGCTTCTTTGCATACTTGGTTGTTGTTGTTGTTTTTGTTGTTGTTTTTTTATGCAATGCCGGACATTTTGAATTTAGTGTTTGGTGATGGATATTTTTGTATTTTTATAAATACTCTTAAACTTTGTTCTGGGGAAGTAATTCTTTCAAGGCTTGCTTTTGTTGAGTGTAATCAGAGAAGCTTTTAGTCAAGTAATTTGGCCTCACTACAGAGGAAATGCCCTTCTGAGTACTGTCCTGGATGCCTCATGAATTAGGAGATTTCCATTCTGACTGGTGAGAACATGAATTCTCTCAGGCCCAACGTGAGCTTTGAAGATTGTTCCCTTCAATTCTTTTGTGTGGATTTCTCACATGTGTGATCTGATCAGCACTCATGTGAACACTCCAGAGGGACCCTCTGCAGATCTCTGAAGCCTCGCTCTCTGGCAGTCCTTTCCTCCAGTTTTCATCCCGATGATTCTATCTGTGGATCCCTTACACCCCTGGGAAGTCCAGCTTCTCCTCCACTCAGAGAGACTGTCAGGCCCTACAGGGGCTCTTCTTCATGAGCTGCTGCCTTGAAACTCTCTCCACACAGCAAGCTAGGACTATGGCAGGACTCACCTAATTGTTTCCTATCTATAGGGAATCATTGTCCTAGGCTGACTAATATCTGATGTCTGTAAACAGTCATGTCATATATTTTGCTCAGTATTGTAGTTGTTTCACATGGAGGGATCACTTTGACGTCAAGAACCATAAAGGGTCTAAAAGTTTACCCTACTTACGAGCTAATGTTTCCTATTAGTTTCACAGATTCTGGCAAGAGAGATAAAACCCCTGGGTAAGAGACAAAGGACTCTTCTACTCACAGCACTGCAGACAGCATGAGCTTCATGTTCCCACTGGTTTTCCTTGCCCCTCCCCACCAATCCTACAGGGTTACGTGGGGAAACAGAGTTGGATGCTGCACACACAGTAGATTTGTGTCTCAGCTGAGAAACCTTACACTTAGGAAACCACAATCTTATTAGGAGGCGTCTACCAAACCTAACCAAACATCCTCTGGAGAAATATATCATTTTTTGTTATCCTGGTCAGAAAACAGTCAACTCTTTGCACTAGAGGATATACTATGTCCATATCCCAAGGTTGTTTGCTCTTCAAACATCCTTGAAAATATATCCTATTAAAAAAAATAAAAGCTGGAAGAAGTTGTGCCCCACCCTGTACTATAATAACTTTGTAAACTATATAAATGTCTAACCATATGTTGTACCCTGAAACTACTATATTATGTCAATTATAATTTAAAGAATTAGAAAACGTTAATCAATCAGTCAATCAATTACATTAGAATACTATTATTCTCCTCAGTTTGGTAAAAATATAAAAGATAACTTGTGTCATTGCAACTGTTTTTTAGGAGTAACCAAGAAATTAAAATTGTCAACAAAGTAATATTGTGGCTTTGAATTAGGAATGACTGTTTTAGGAGGAATTTTAGAAACAAGGTACTTCTTTATCCTATGAAGCAGTAACTAAGTCTTCCTTTAGCGATAGAGAAACATCTGTGCCTGAGTGTGTGCCCTCACTTTTCTTGTTGTTTTTCAGAGGGTATTGTTCCTGGACCTCCCACAGACCTCTCTGTCACTGAGGCCACCCAGAGTTACGTGGTGCTGAGCTGGAAACCCCCTGGCCAGCGTGGCCATGAGGGCATCCTGTACTTTGTGGAAAAGGTAAGATTCTGGGATCAGCATTATTACCTCATGCCACTTCTGAAGACTTCTTTTCAAAGCAGAGATTAAATTTTCATTTTTGTCCTGAACTCTTTAAAACTTTATATGAACAACTTCCACAGAAAAATATATATCACACAGAACTTTGCTGGAAAGTTGAGGGGATTTCTGGACCCTAAGGCTCATCCATAGACTTCTAAGAGGTCCATAGACCCAAATCATGATTCCTTTGTGAAGAGGGATGTTCCTGAAACTGCAGATTTCCTATATGACACTGTTTTCCAGAGACTTTCTCTGCCTCCCTTGCTCTAATAATGGCTTTTTACCTTTCTACCCCTTGTCCCTCTGCAGTAGGGAATGAGCATCAGCGAGGGTAAATGTGTAAGAGGAGTAGAAGTTAAAATACTTTCTAATGGCTGAGAGAGTTGAAGACAGAAAGTCCTCATATGCTGCCACACATTTGACCAGACTACTCTATGTGCAGTTTGTAGGATGGGGTCAGAGATTAAAAAACAACATAACATATTGGCTAGTTCTTTCCCTCAGATATCTTACAAGTTTATTGTACTTAGGTTAGAAAGGGCAGCATGTAATGAAGGCCTAAAAGGAGTGAAATCATGAGAATTGTTTGTGAGTCTATCATATAGTCAAAATTTAGGAGAGTTCTAGAAAGTATTTATGCCCAGAAAATGGAGAAGAGCCAATACCTGCATGGGTCATTATTTGGGGAACTGCCCAGCTGCAAAGACAGATTCGTAGAAGACCTTGCCAGGCACAGAGCCATGAGTGGAAGAAGTCCTTGACCAACAAAATAATGGCTACTAGGAAAGAGTATATAAAGAGAATTTGACTAAAATGAGGTTTAACTCTTATAGATCATTGGTGGAATGTGAATTGGTCCATCCACTAGGGAAAACAATATAAAAGTTCCTAAAAAAATCCCACTTCTGGGTATATGGAAACAGGATTTAAAGGAAGCCCCAGGCAAAGAAATCAGATACTGGCTACATTTAAAGGTAAATTCCATAGATAAGGATACTAAATTCACAAGTAGTGCTGGAGGTGACTCAATGTCTTAAAAAAATACATAGCATGGTGGTGGCAGGAGGAGGGAGATGAAGAAAACACATCAAAGCAAAATAGGATTTTGATGAGATATATGCACTCCCATGTTTATTGCAGCATTATTTACAATAATGTTTATTGCAGCATTATTTACAATAGGCAAGATATGGAAACAACTTAAATGCCCATCGATGGATAAAACGATGTGGTAGTACAAATACACAATGGAATAGTATTCAGCCATGAGAAAGGAGGATATTCTCCCATTTGCAACAGCGTGGATGAACCTTGAGGACATTATGCTAAGGAAGATAGATCAGACAGAAAGCCAAGTACTGTGTGATATCACTTCTATGTGGACTCTAAAAAAGTAACCTGTTAAAAACAGAGAGTAATATTGTGGTTACTGGGTGATGGGAAGGGGGCATATGAGTGATGGTGTTTAAAGGCTCAAACTTGTAATGAATAATAAGTAAACCATAGAGATCTAACATACAGTATCATGAACATAAATAATAATATTGCACCATAACTATGCAATGTGATAAATATTGCTATGTTGGCAACTATATTACAATACACAAATGTATATTGTAACATGTTTACACCTTAAATTTATACAAAGTTATTAGTCAAATTTATTCAATAAAAAATAAACATAATAAATTAATTAAAAAGGTTCAAAATCCATTTGTTAGAAAAGTTTTGATTAAGATACAATTTTAAAATAAAATAAAAATAAGTTTATTTTATATGTAAGAATATTTACGTTTTTATTGGCAGCTCTGCACCATTTTTAGAACAATCAATGAAACAAGCATTTATATATTTTTATATATTTTATTTATTTTTTTACAATACAGTATTATTAACTACAGTTACCATGTTATACATTATCTGACATTTATTTTATAACTGGAAATTTGTATATTTTGAACTTCTTTACCCATTTTGCACAACTCTCCACACCTATCTTCTGGCAACTACCAATCTGTTTTCTGTATCATTGAGCTCAGTTTTTGGGAGGGTTGTTAGGGATTGTTGTTGTTTTGTTTGCTTGTTTTTAGGTTCTACATGTGAGATCATACAGTATTTGTCCTTGAGAGAAATTTTATAAAATTGTGCAATAGCTTGATGACGTATTATTTACTTAACAATTTATTTTCATAGCAAAATAATAGAAAAAATATATTTTTTGCAAAAATATTGTGGAGCTCAATTAATTTTCCTAAAAGCCTCTATGTTTTATCTTAATACTATTCTGATCATTTAGTTTCACAACTCCAATTAGGTCACCTTCCCTAACTATTATTATAAGAAAATAAATAAATATAGCTATAGATATGTAGATATATACAAATTATGTAAAATCATAAAAGTGATATATAAACATCTCTATGGCTTTTTAATTATTTCAAATGAGTGGCTCTTGAAAAAGTTGTACTGGAGCTTAAAATGCTAGGGTCTGCTGTTTCCCTTTATTAATTACTTTGATCAGGACATTTAGCTCAGCCTTTGAAGAGGATGCCTCACTTCCTTCTTATCCCTAGCAAATATTTTTTTCTTCTAAAGGAGAGCAAGAATAGAATGATAAATGTTAACCTCCTGTTGTATTTAATACACACCCTCACTGAATCTGTTTGAAATGCTCCACAGGAAGAGAGTTCTGAATAAGCACTGTGACAGCAATTACAATCTTTCCTGCAGGAATCACCTAGTATCAACCTAGTACTGAGGCAGTTTCTCCCCATGAGTCAGTTGGCTTCTGTTGAACCTGTTTTCTGGTCACATAAACTAATTTCTCCCCCAAAGTCTGTAATTCCCCTAAGTTTCACTCATTGTCATTTGATTATAACATTAAGGGAGGGGCAAATGGATTCCTGGCTTGGGGCCACTGTCTCCGTGGAGTTTGTAGGTTTTCATGTTTGTGTAGGTTTTCTCCGGGTACTTCAGCTTCCTGCCACATCTCAGAGATTCATGTGAGATGAATTGGTGTGTATGAAGTGTCCCAGTCTGAGTGAGTGTGGGGGCGTGTGAGTGGCCCTGTGATGGAATGGTGTCCTGTCCAGGGTATCTTCCTGCCTTGTGTCTTGAGCTGCCAAGACAGTGTCAGGTCGCCCACAACCCTGAACTGGAATAAGCAGGTTGGAAAAGCATTATCTTATTTGTTTTTATTAATCATTCTTAAATCTGTGTATAGCTCACACTTATTTCAGTGTTTAATATTAGATGTGTTTTAGGTCTTTATTTAGAAATTTGGTGGGGTTTTTTGTGTGTGACAAATATGCTGTAAAAATGTAATTCTTGTTTATATCAATTAGCCTGTGATAAAATTGTTTTCATTATACATCCTTTAGCCTAAAGTTGCAGTTTCCAAGAACCTATTGGCAATGTTAAGCAAAGACTCTCTGTGTAGCCCGAGAGGGCTTGTACGGGCACAGGTGGCACATTCAAAAAGTCAGAAATGTTAAGGTGTTGGGGGAGCAGCACTCGTCCTGGGGCACATTCACAGAATTCTCCACATGCCAGATCCTCTGAGCTGAGTCTCAGATTATTTCTGAAAACGGCTTCTCACACATTGACCTCTCAAAGGGAAATGCTCCCGTGCTCTTGTTCTGTGCAAGTTTTCATCTCCAGAAGGTTCATGCCCACAGCAGTGCTGCCTGTTTGGCTATCACCATGCCTGCTCTTCTCCATGGAGCTTTTTACCTGGGATTTGCATGCACATAAAGCACTTGCCTGTCATGGCCACAGTCTTAAAATCAGTTGCAGCATGTCCCTAAGCCCTGAAATGGTTGAAAATGAGGTGTTTATTAGCAAGGGAATCGGATAAACCAGTCTCTAGGGCTCCCAGCCTCCCTATTTTTTTTCCTCAGGTGTCTTATGTCTTGAGCTCTTCCTCTCATTCCCCTGTCAAAATCATGTCACAGACAGGGACAGCCTCACTCAATAGCTGTTTCTACCAGCAGGAATGTTGCTCAGGTCGCACACCTATCAACCCACTTAATCCTTATGGTAACTCTCAGAGGGAAATACTTGTATTTTCATCATGCTTATTTTGTAGATGAGAAAATTGAGGCACCCATAGGGTAGAGAATTGACCCAGGGTCACACAGTTAGTAAGAGGCAGAGCTAGGATTTGAACTCCGCAGTCTGACAGGTTCATATACACCCAACTATTACACATTGCTGCTTTTAAACCTGCCCAAGCCTAAATTCTCCCTTCAGGAAAACTTTGATAATCACACAACACTATCCCCACAACGCCTACTTCAGAGCATAGTTTAGACCTATAGGTTGAGAACCGCTAGCAGGGTCGCCTAAGACCATCGTAAAACACATATATTTAAATTACAATTCATAACAGTAGCAAAATTACCATTGTGAAGTAGTAATGAAAATAATTTTATGGATGGGGTCACCACAACTTGAGGAACTGTATTAAAGGGTCATGGCATTAGAAAGATTGAGAACCACTGGTTTAGAGGATTGAAGAATGACAATGGTGAATAAAAAAAACTCTTAGCACAGTGAAAGGCAGCTATTATGTTTATTGTGAAAGTATAATGACTGATAATTGCTTCTGTGTTCCCCAGGGGAGAGTATGTCAAAATGAATGGAAAACATAAACTAATGGGTTAAAAGTATGGGAGAATTTTATTTCTCATTGGGCAGCAGATCGACTGTTTAGGGGGAGTTTACACTCTCTACACTCCCCCATACAAATGGCATTATCATGGAAGGCACTGCAAGGATTTTAGAGGTTACCTTGTCAGCTCAAGTAACAGGAAATAGAAACATAGCACGGAGATGCCCTGCCTAGAGTTCCCATTTATTCCTGCTGTGCTTTCAATGGGTCTCACTGTTCTGGCTGCAGTGTGACATGGAAACAGAAACCTGGCAGCGGGTGAACACAGAGCTCCCTGTGAAGTCTCCCCGTTTCGCTCTGTTTGACTTGACTGAGGGGAAGTCCTACCGATTCCGTGTCCGCTGTTCTAATTCAGCAGGAGTTGGTGAGCCCTCAGAGGCAACGGAAGTGACTGTGGTTGGGGACAAACTTGGTAAGTGTAGAGTTTGGTTGAACAACTATAAACTTATTTTACTTCAATTCAAGAAAAAATTCCAAGGCAAAAATTTTATTAGACTATATATACATATATATAGTCTACATATATATATATATAACATTTACTATATACATATTACAAAGTAAAAGTGGTGACATCTTTATCTTCTATTATAAATTTAATTGATGACTATATTGATGGATACATTTATTTTATTTTTTTAAAATATATTTTATTGATTTTTTTACAGAGAGGAAGGGGAAGGATGGAGGGTTAGAAACATCTGTGAGAGGGAAACATTGATCAGCTGCCTCCTGCACGCCCTCTACTGGGGATGTGCCTGCACCAAGGTACATGCCCTTGACTGGAATAGAACCTGGGACCCTTTTAAATTTATTATTATGTATTATCAATTTTTTAAAAAAATATATTTTATTGATCTTTTTCAGAAGGGAAAGGAGAGGGATAGAGAGCCAGAAACATCGATAAGAGAGAGACATTGATAAGCCACCTCCTGCACGCCCCCTACTGGAGATGTGCCCGCAACCAAGATATATGCCCTTGACTGGAATCAAACCTGGGACCTTTCAGTCTCCAGGCCAACACTCTATACACTGAGCTAAACTGGTTTCGGCTGTATTATCAAATTTTGAAAGTAAATTTCTTCAGGAGTTTCAACAGTATTGATAATGTATTTTTTCTGAAGTGGGTTAGTGTGTTCCTGGGTATTTGGTTTATCATTATTTCCTCAACCTAATATATTTAGTAGTTTTAACAACCCTATATAATAAAAGGGTAATATGCAAATCGACTGAACAGCAGAATGACTGGTCACTGTGATGTGCACTGACCACCAGGAGGCAGATGATCAATGTAGGAGCTGCCCCCTAGTAGTCAGTCAGCCACAAGCCGGGCTGACAGCTGCTGAGCGCAGTGACAGTGACGGGATCCTCTCCCGTCTCCATGTTAGGCCGTCAGACCTACATCTCCCGAGGGCTCCCAGACTGCGAAAGGGCGAAGGCCGGGCTGAGGAATACCCCCTACCCAGTGCAGGGCCTCTAGTATATTATAAAATAAAGCAACCATTTATTTGATATGATTAGTTATATAAAATTTGTGTGTGTGCTTGTTCATATGTGTTAAGAATGAATTTTTTTAAATCACCTTGAGTTCAACATTATCTTCCTCTTTTCTCAGATATCCCCAAGGCTCCAGGCAACATCATCCCAAGTAGAAATACAGACACATCAGTGGTAGTTTCATGGGAGGAATCCAAAGATGCTAAGGAGCTGGTTGGCTACTACATAGAGTCCAGTGTTGTTGGCTCTGGCAAGTGGGAGCCCTGCAACAACAACCCGGTGAAGGGCCCACGGTAACTGCACTCTGTGTATGCGTGTGTGTGGTCAGGTGGGAGGGACATCTGACTAGAGCTACAGAGGCTGTGAAGAGGAAATGCAGCCATGGACCCCACAGCAGCAAAAACATTCCATGGAGGGATTTTAAAAAATAGTTCAATACTTCCTTATGCCTTATAATTTTTATTGAGTTTATTATGGGTGACATTGGTTAACAAAACCATAGAAGTTTCAAGTGTACAACTCAATAAAAGATCACCTGCATACTGCATTGTGTGCCCATCACCCAAAGTAAAGTCCCTTTCTGTCCTCATTTATCCTCTTTTTGCACTTGTTCACCAATATCCACCTCCCTTTCCCTCTGGCTATCATCATATTGTTGTCTGTGCCTATGTGTTATATATATTATTTTCTTTTTGCTTAACCCCTTCACCTCCTTTTCATCTACCACTTACTCCCCACACACAGCCTGCAGCCTACTCTATACATCTATGCCTCTGCTTCCACCTTATTTGTTAAAATAGTTTGTTCATTAGATTACACGTATAAGTGAGATAATATGGTATTTGTCTCTCTGACTGGCTTATTTTACTTAGTATAATACTTTACAGGTCCATCCATGCTGTCACAAAAGGTAAGATTACCTTTTTTTTTTTTTACAGTTGAGTAGTATTCCATTATGTAAATGTACCACTGCTTTTTTTTAAAAAATCCTCACTTGAGGATATTTTTCCTATTAATTTCTAGAAGGGAAGGAGGAGGGGGAAGAGAGAGAGAAACATTCCTGTGAAAGAGACACATTGATTGGTTGCCTCCTGCACACACCTCGACAAGTGCTGGTAAATCTGCAACCGACGTATGTGCCCTTGACTGGAAATCAAACCCAAGATGCTTTGGTTCATAGGTTGACGCTTTAGCAACTGAGCCAAACCAGCCCGGGATACCACTGCTTTTTTATCTATTCATCTACTGATGGACACTTGGGCTGTTTCCAGATCTTGATTATTGTAAATAATGCTACAGTGAGCACAGGGTTGCATATATTTTTTCTAATTAGTGTTTTAGCTTTCTTCAAATGTATTCCCAGAAGTAGAATCATTGGGTCAAAAGGCAGTTCCATTTTTAATGTTTTGAGGAACTCCATGTTGTTTTCCACAGTGGCTACAGCATTCTGCATTCCCACCAGCAGTTGTACTAGGGTTCTCTTTTCCCCACATCCAACACTTGTTTGTCGATTTATTGATGATAGCCATTCTGACAGGAGTCAGGTGATATCTCATTGTGGTTTTAATTTGCATTTCTCTGATGCTTCGTGAGGTTGAGCATCTATTCATATGTCTATGGACCATCTGTATTTCTCTTTGGAAAAGTTCTTTTTAAATTTTGGATACTAAACACTTTTCAAATGTATCATTGGCAAATATGTTCTCCCTCTCAGTTTATTGATTGTTTCTTTTGCTGTGCAAAAGCTTTTTAACTTGATGTAGTCCTATTTGTTTATTTTTTCTTTGTCTCCCTTGACTGAGGAGATATAGCAGAAAAAATATTGCTGAGAGTTGGCTGAGATTTTACTACCTATGTTTTTTTCTAGGATTTTTATAGTTTTGCAACCTATATTTAATTCTTTAATCTATTTTGAGTTCTTGTGTATGTTGTAAATTGGTGTATGTTGTAAATTGGTGGTTTAGTTTTATTTTACTTTGCATGTATCTGTCCAATTTTCCCAGTGCCATTTATTGATTAGGCTGTCTTTACCCCTTTGTATATTCCTTCCTCCTTTGTCAAATATTAATGGACCATAAAGTGTGGGTTTATTTTTGGACTCTCTGTTCTACTTCATTGATCTGTATGCTTGTTCCATACTGTTTTACATGGCCTGTAGTATAGATGATATCAGGTAGCATGATACCTCCAACTTTGTCTTTCTTTCTCCAGATTGATTGCTAAGGCTATTCAGGGTCTTTTTGTGATCTATATATATTTTTTGGAATATTTGTTCTAGATTCATGAGATATGCCATTAGTATTTTAATAGGAATTGTGTTGAATCTATAGATTGCGCTAGTTAGTATGGATATTTTAATGATGTTAATTCTTCCAATCCATAAATAAAATATATTTGTATCTTCTTCCACTTCATTATCTTATAGTTTCAATTAGGGAGATTGAAAAAAATACTGTTGATACTGTACTTTAAATTCCAAATCAATTTAAAATTGAATATGTCTACTATAATATACTTGATAAAAGGCTTACTTATTATATTAAACACCTAGAAATACTTAATGCCAGCTATGATAAGAGTTCATTTCATCTTTTCTGATTCTTTCCTTTATAATATTAGCCTTTTTTTAGCCCTCTGTTCTTGTCTTTAGTAGCCAATGTTATACTAGATTCTAAGGATCTAATAGGCTTTAGCTAACACAAATTACCCAGGTATTCTAAACAAACAGAAGAAAACATCAAACTCTGACCATCAACATGATTACATTCAGTGCTAATGAGACATAAATAACTAAACCAAGGATACTCAGAATATTTTACCAACACTTTGCTTCTAATGTGAGGATGGTTATTTTTCTTGTTCTCAAATAATTTATCGGCCAGATTTACAAGTTGATGATGAATTCTGGCCTGCACTCAAAATCTGGGCCTCTTTTGATTTAGGACCTGAGAGGAATATTACACCCACAAAATTGTCAAACAGGCTTGATCATTTACTTCTAAGTCCAAGGACGCCCCCACCAGTTGAGTTGCTTCTTTTCTAAAATTTGAGAGAACAGAGACAAACCAATTAATGGGAGAAGGCAATGTGTTTTACAAGAGATTCATTGCCCTTGTTTGCTCATTTCACTTTTACTCTGTATTCCCAGCATTTTCCTGGGACTATTAAAAACATTCATGATGAAAGCCTGCCTTTCCAGAAACTGACAGGAGCTTCTCAAGCACGGGCATCATCTTTTATTCGTCATTGTATCCACAACATCCAGCTTAGTATCTGGAACACTGACATGCTCAATAAATATTTGCTGAACTGAGCTGACCTAAGGGTTGGCCTAAATTTAGAATTGGTGTAAATTATAGCTGCCTTTGTTAAATATTTCAACATGCAAATAGTAATAGAGTCCTTAGCAGACCCGTTATTTCCTCTGGATATAGTCCTTAGAATGGATTCACATGTTACAGTGATTTATGAAGCAGCTTTTTATAACCATAATAGCTATTTAAGAGTGAGGTTGTTTTGTGTAAAAGAGAGTGTCAGCCTGCCAACCAAAGGATCCTGGGTTCAAATCCTATAAGGGGCTTGTACCTTGGTTGCATGCTTTTCCCTGGCCCAGGCACTAGCTGGGGCTCATTCAGGAGGTAACCAATTGATGTGTTCCTCTCACATCAATGTTTCTCTGTTTTTCCCTCTCTCTTCCACTCTCTTAAAAGACCAATGGAAAAATATCCTTGAGTGAGGATTAATAACAACAACAAAAAATGAATCCTTTTCATAAAGCCAGGTCATTCGTTAACAATCATCTTCTCTAATTTTCCTCCTAGGAAAGTTTTTTGAAACTTCCTTTTCTTTCAGATTTACGTGCCATGGATTGGCGACTGGTCAAAGTTATATTTTCCGGGTCAGAGCAGTTAATGCAGCTGGACTTAGTGAATATTCACAGGACTCAGAAGCAATTGAAGTAAAAGCTGCTATTGGTAAGTTCCTTGTGCATAACTTTGCTGTGGAAAAAATGATTTTTTCTAAGTTATAAAGGCAGATACCACCTTTTCCAGAAATTGTTTAAAGCTTCTAATATTGCTCTATGATTCCACACTCAAATCTTCATTTTCTCTGACTCCAGGTGACAGCTAACCTTCCATAGCTGTCATTTTACAGATCTTCACCACTTATCCAGATTCTGTGCATCTGTAGCCTTTTCATCTTCACAAGTCCAAGTTTCCTCAGATATTTCCCATTGTGGGAAACTCCATTCTAACTTCGTGCTCATCACGGGAATGTGAAGGGCCATCCAATTCCATGAAGTGGTATATCATCCATAACACAGATCATCTTGTACCTAAAACCATTTCACCTGCAACACAGCTGGCTTATTTTCACTAACAGCACATTAGCATGCCTTTTATAAACTCCTCTAAAATTCCTGCAAAGACACATGTGGTGGCTTAATCATGTTTCATCTCTGCTTGCAAAGTAACCAACAGAATAAAACCAGTAACAAAGTAATTCTATGTATGTACATGATGTACCTCGCAATCTTAGATGACATGGGGAATGGACCCTGAAATTTCTGAACAATCAAAATGAAGTTTGTCATATAGTAACACATTTAAAGAGAAAGATCATTAAATATCATTTGTCTTCAGTTGGTGTCCCATATTACTTTTTAATATTTCTTGTAATATGGATAATATTGAACATGTTGCTTTGAGGTTGAGAGGTACAGACCAATAATATTTCTTTAATGTGCTTCATTCTGTCATAGAATCAGGATCTTTAATGTTATGTCTCTTGTGTACTTTCCCCCCATTCTCTGTTGAATAATATGACTTATATTTTCCAAGAAATATCTGAGATTTGCTTCCTCTTGTGTACACTTGTGTTCTGCAAATCCAAAATTGTTCCTGTTCTGTCTGTAGTTTTTTGTTTCTCATTTCTTCTTTTTCCAGAATATGGAGAGTTGAAATGTTCCCTTGGTGTACGTTATGTGAAATGTATGCTCTCCATAATTTCTGACAAATCCAAGTGACTTCCGTTAAACCGAGATTGTTTTTGTTCTGTCTGTGGTCCTAATGTTTTTCTCTTTGTCCTATTAAGTAAAAGCAGTTTACACTGTGTCTGGGCTTAAAGTGTTTCTGTTGTTATCTGGCGATTGTAGGGGGAGGAGTGTCTCCAGATATGTGGCCTGAACTGAATGATGCACCTGGTGGACTAACAGACTCCAGGGGAGGAATGCATGAAACCTCCCAGCCAGCCATTAAGAAAGATGCTTTACTTGATAGCAAACTTAGCAAAACTTCACTACCCAGTAGCTCTCCCAGCCTGGGCCAAAAAGAAGTGAATAAAGTAAGTGAAACAGTTCAGGAAGAGCTTGCCCCACCACCACAGAAAGCAGCTCTTAAGGGGAAAAGTAAGTCTGATGATCCAAAAAAGAAGAAGAATATAGGTGAGAGTTCAAAAAGTAAAAATGTTCCATCTGTCTCCATCAGCGTCCTCACCTCTCATTGTCTAGATCACATTCTTCCATCTGTGTTCACTTTCATTCATGTTTATTCTTAATTTTATGTTTTCAGCTATTTATTTGCAATACTTTTGTAATCTTTTATGGGTTCGCTTTTATACGTAATTCATTGTGCTTACTGATAATAGCATATTTAAAGTAATTTGGTCATACAGTCTTTTTAGGTCTCTGAGACAGATACACCCAGGCCTCATTTTGCTAAGGGAGTTAAAAATGAGAGCAGGAAGGATTTGATCATCACAGCTTTGTGAGGTTCTTTACAACAGTGTTCCTTAGTACATGCATAGGAAAAGGATTTCACAAAGAAGGGAGATTTTATCAGGATCAGAGTTATCAACTTCTGTTGTTCATCCTCAGGTTTTTCAATTACCCTTCACATTTAATTAAAATAAGTAAAAGTAACATTACTCTTTGAATTTCCATGAACAGTTTAACAGGGTCATATATCACATACACTAGTAGCTATGTTCTGTGGGTCATATATCACATACACTAGTAGCTATGTTCTGTGATATATGACCCACATTTCCAGATTTATTTAAGACTATTTACCAGTAATTAAGGATTTTCTGATTAAGATAATTGGTATTTGTGACATTATAGTCTAGGAGACAATGTATTTTTTTTACTAAAATAAAAGTGAAATAATAAGCATGTAATGATACATTAAAATATGCCTCTCATCTATCCCCTATTTCTACCCTATCCCCAACTTCTGTCAAGGCTTCTATATATTTTTTTGACACTTTTATCTGTCCCTTCAATTCAATGTAAGAGGGGATATTCTTGTTTAACATTGCTCTGAAATAGGGAGAAAGAGTGAGTGTAAAAATGTAAAGAATGAAGGAGATTGGGGGTGAGGAGAGAGAAACAAATGAATTTTATTTTTTAAATATTTACTGTTCTGAGATTCTTTTAAAATGGTAATGAGATAGTATCTTTACATTTGAGAAGCCAAATAAATATTTAGAAAATTCTTTTTAGTGTCATTACATATCTAGATAGATTTTTTCCACCACCACACCCTCTCTATCTTTATAAAAAACTATAATTTCAGTGGTTGATCAGCAAAGTCACATAAATGAAGAAAGATTTTTAAAACATCCTCCAAATACTAGACACTAATAAACATGGAAATAGCTATATAATATTTTATACTATATGAATAATATTCTAACATCAGGTTAAAAATAATGAGACAAAAAGTATTACATACTAAAAAAAAATCACATGGAAGATTGTGCTTATTTATAAAAAAATTTTAAAGGTGACATTTAGCCTCAGAAGAAGATTTTTCCTGTTTGTAGATAGAACCTATATAATTATAATATCTCACCAGGGTATCTGTGCCTGAATGGTTAAATGCTAATAACTCTGGAAATACATAGAAAGTCTTAATAAATGAATTAAAGCAGAAATTGATTTACATATTCTGTTTTCCTCAAGGGTCAAATAAAAACAAAATGACATAATGAAACAAAAATGTATATCTTGAGGGAAATATTCCTTTTTCAGGGGAACAGAATCATTTCTTTGGATATTACACCATTTTGCTTTTAATATTTCAAAACTTATCCATCTCAGGGTCTAGTAGGTAGGTTTTTAAAAAGTCTTTAGAATAATAATTGCAGTGTCCTTTTGGCCTTGCATCAATGTTTTCCTCAAACACCAAATCAGATGCCAAGTTACTGATCAGTGCCACATTTTAGTTTTATACCACAAGACCTAGTGCCTTCATGCATGGCATCAGTGAAACAAGTTTAATGTACATAGAATCATAGATGCATTTCTGTCTACTCACAAGTATTCATATCGCAACAGCGGCACCATCTCCACCCTATGATATCACTTGTCTTGAAAGTTGTCGTGACTCCATGGTTCTTGGATGGAAGCAACCAGATAAGAGTGGAGGGGCTGAAATTACTGGCTATTATGTGAACTATCGCGAGGTAATTGATGGGGTACCAGGAAAATGGAGAGAAGCCAACATCAAAGCTGTCAGTGAGGAGGCATATAAGGTAAGAATGTGACATTCTGTAGTGTGGAGTCTCACATGTATGACATACTCACACGCCCACATTTGCACATGCATACACATGCCCAGCACCTTGTAAAAGATTCATGTCATTTCTCCAGTGTCCATTGCCTGCAACGACATGACTTTTGTGAAATGTATATGAAGATAAATAAGATGTATATTTATATATTCATTCATACACATAAACGTAATTTCTTAGAATGTTTACTATGAAAGGTATACCAATTGTGAAGACTAATATTTCTTACAAAAATTAACTTACAAAATATCTGTAACAAATATGCCACTAGCTTCAAGAATCCCAGAATCCAAATGAATCTGGATTTTATTTTTTAATTGAAAGAGGAAGGGAGAGGGAGAAGGAGAGAAAAATGTTGATATGACAGAAATATTGATTGGCTGCCTCACACACCCGCCCTGACAGGGGATCAAACCCACAACCTAGTAAAGTGCCCTGGGAATCAAACCTGCTACCCTTTGACATACAGGACAATGCTCCAAACAACTGAACCACATATGTAGGGGTGGGACCCCTAATTTTAACACAAAAATTTCCTATATCCTTGGGAACCCTGTACTCCCAGTAAAACTATAATGGTTGGTCACAGTAATAGAGCCCCAAAGCAACCCTGGTACCTAAATAAAGGACTTTTAGATCCAAGTTTTCTACCTCATGGTTTCCCCATAATTAAAAAGATTTTTTCTTCTTAAAGGGAGCATATGTGTTTAATCAAAAAGGGTGTTTATATCAATCTGCTACTTTAACAGCCACTATATTCTACTTATACCCTAAATAACTGATAAGACAGTCCCACTTTTGGATTAACTTATGATTTTATGGTCAAATCAGATGTAGACTGAATCATGGATTTTTATTTGTCTTGGCTTAAGTCATACAATAGGTAAGCTTTGTTAACACAGCTATTTCCAGCAATACTTCCATTTATTAATCCTTTTTAATGTTTAAAGGATTGTATAGTCCATGGATTTTTCACACTAATATATTCCATCATTTCTATTTTGCAAATGTGGTCAGAATCTTTATTTTATTATATATATTTGCCCTCATAATAACCCAACTCCTACTGAGGGATATAGAAAATATTAGGTTTCTCAGTAAACAGCAGAAACATTACAAGAATTTGAATTTTTTTATGCCTAGACTAGAATTCATTTAATTTTCATCTGTATATGCATTAGTTTTTTATTGCTGTATAACAAATTACCAGAAACCTTGTGGCTTAAAATAATACATGTCTGTTATGGCACCATTTCCACAAGTTAGGAGTTTAGCCCCAGCTTAGCTAGGTCCTCTGCTCAGGGTCTCATAAGGCAGCAATCTAGGAGTCAGCTGGGCTGCATTCTCCTCTGGAGCTGCTCCGAAGGTCATTCAGGTTGTTAGTAGAATTGAGTTCCTTGCAGCTGTAGGTCTGAGCTGCCTTTCTCCAAATGCCAGGGGCTAGGTGGTTCTCAAAATGGCATTTGCTTCTTGATGACCGTTGTGACAGTGTTTAAATTCAGGAAGGTTCCAAACCCCATTTTACAAGTCCCTAACTGATTAAAGGCAGACCTTCGAAAAAAACTCACTCTTTCTCCTGTGTGTTTCTCCTTTATTGTTTGTTTTTTAATATATTTTTATTTATTTCAGAGAGAGAGAGAGAGAGAGAGAGAGAGAAAGAGAGAGAGAGAGAAACATCAATGATGAGAGAATCATTGATCGACTGCCTCCTACACGCCCCACACTAGGAATCAAGCCTGCAACCAGGCATGTTGGCCCGACCAGGAATTCAACTGTGATCTCCTGGTTCATAAGTGAACACCCAACTACTGGCCATGCTGGCGGGCTCTCCTTTATTCTTACACCGCTGTCACACCTTACACTTCCCTGACAACAGCTAGGAGTCCTACAATTTAACTCATTCTGACACTATCCAGAGATAGAATCAGACCCCACAGGTAAAGGGTTTGATCCCACAAATCTGAACCTCCTCCTGCCACCGCCAAATTCCAGTGCTAAGTCTAGATTGTCACTGAGCTTCTGACCTGACCGATTGGCTATAAATCAGAGGTTTCCACAGCCTTCTCCTCAGGTTCCATTAATTTGTTAGAGTGACTCCCAGAACTCAAACATTTTATTTATTAGATCACCAGTTTATTATAAAGAGATATATAACTCAAGAATAGCCAGATGGAAGAGATGGATAGGGCAAGGCATATGGGACAGGCCAATGAGCTTTCATGCCCTCTTCAGAGTGCCACTCCCCCAGCACCAACCTGGAGGCTCTCCAAACCCTGTTCTTTTGGGGGTTTTATGGAGACTGCACTATATAGGTATGGAATAAATCATTGGCCAACTCAATCTTTAGCCTCTCTCCCCTCCCCAGAGATCCCAGTGGTGAAGCTGAAAATTCCAACCTTCTAATAAACATGATTGGTTTCCCTAGTAACTAGCCCAATACCTAGACTACCTAGGGGCTTCCCCATTTCATTAACATAACAAAAGAACATTTAAAGTTTGCTCACTTTGTAAAACTTAAAGGGTTTTAAGAGCCCTGTGCCAGGAGTGTTGACAAAGACCAAATATATATTTCTTATAAATTACTAGAATCCTGGGGCATGAAATTTGGGCACAGGAGTGTCTATATGTTCCTCAACCCAGCCTGCACCCTTTCCAATCTGGGACCCCTCAAGGGATGCCCAACTGTCCATTTAGGCCCATTTCCCCAGTAGGATCAGGCTTAAACGGGCAGTCAGACATCCCTCTCACAATCCAGGACTGCTGGCTCCCAACTGCTCGCCTGCTTGCCTGCCTGCCTGATTGTCCCTAATCACTTCTGCCTGCCAGTCTGGTCACCCCCTAAACACTCCCCTGCTGACCTGATTGCCCCTAACTGCCCTCCCCTGCTGACCTGGTTGTCCCCAACTGCCCTCCTTTGCTGGTCACCCCTAACTGCCCTCCCTTGCCATCCTGGTAGCCCCTAACTGCCTTCCCCTGCCGGCATGGTCACCCCTAACTGCTCTCTCTTGCAGGCCTGATCTTCCCAACTGCCCTCCCCTGCCAGCCTGGTCATTCCCAACTGCCCTCCCCTGCTGGTCTGGGTCTCCCCCCTTCCCCCCGCCAACTACTCTCCGGGCCTAAATGGGCAGTCAGACATCCCTCTCACAATCCGGGACTGCTGGCTCCCAACTGCTCACCTGCCTGCCTTCCTGATTGCCCCTAACCACTTTTGCCTGCCAGCCTGATCGCCCCCTAACTACTCTCCTGCCAGTCTGATTGCACCTAACCGCTTCTGCCTGCTAACCTGATCACTGCCTAACCACTCCCCTGTCAGCCTGATTGCCCCTAACTGCCCCCCCACCCCTGCAGGCCTGGTCATCCCTAACTGCCCTCCCCTGCAGGCTTGATTGTTCCCAACTGCCCTCCCTTGCAGGCCTGGTTCCTCCCAACTATCCTCCCCTGCTGGCCTGATTGCCCACAATTGCCTTCCCCTGCTGGCCATCTTGTGTCCACATGGGGGCAACCATCTTATGTGTTGGAGTGATGATCAATTTGCATATTACTCTTTTATTAGATAGGATAATATTGAAGTCAGGCAGGCCCACCAAGGATAATTTGGCTCTCTTTTTACTAACTCAAAATTAACTGATTCAGAAATTTAATTACATCTGAAATATCCTTTCTCCTTTGCCAAATAATGTAACATAACTTCACAACTGATATTCCAATATGCTTACCATATTCTGTTGGCTAGAAGCAGGTCACTAGTTTTGCCCACACTTAAGGAGAGGAGATTACAAAAAGGTATAACTCAGTTAGGGTCATTTTAGAGGATGTTCAACACAGGAGGTAAATAAATAAAATGTTAAACAATTAGAAAAAATAAACCTGAAGCATTCACTCCCTATGATATTATCTATGTTGCAGATTAGCAACTTGAAGGAAAACACAGTGTATCAGTTCCAAGTGGCAGCCATGAACATCGCTGGGTTGGGAGTGCCCTCGGCAGTAAGCGAATGCTTCAAATGTGAAGAGTGGACCATTGCTGTTCCAGGTAAACCCTGAAAACTCAGACTTTCTTCCAATAGACCCTACAACTTGGAGCTAAATTTAAGTGCTATATAGACAAGTTCTAAGGGAAATGAATCCTCATGTTTACATAAAATATTTTTATAATACTGTTAAGTAACCAGACATGAAATTCATGCATGGATAGGGTCCCGAGGCCTGGCTGGTGATCAGGGCTGAGACTGGGGCCTTCCTTTCACATTGCCCCCTGGTGGTCAGTACACCTCATAGCAAGTGGTCAAACTCCTGGTTGGTCAAACTCCCAAGGGGAAAATTTGCAAATTAGCTTTTTATTATATAGGATAGATACCAATATAAAACTGAGTATAAATTTCTTATGCTTGTATTCCAAATAAATCTTAGAGCCCCTGCAGCTCAACCTCAGCATGGAATAAGATTGACAGAAGCATACAACTTGAGTGACACATGATTATTTAAAAGGAATTCCATTTTTTGCTTGTGTGTGTGTGTGTGTCTGTGTGTGTGTGTGTTTTAAATATATTTTTATTGATTCCTCAGCATGTGCCCTGACTGGGAATCAAACCATGACCTCTAGGTTCATCAGTAGGTGCTCAACCACTGAGCCACACTGGCTGGGCTGCTTGTGCTTCCTAAAGGCCATTAAAGGGAATCCAATTCATATCACACAGCAGTGTTCCTCAGAAATGTCTTCCTGTACTCCCTAGTTCTTATGCATTCTTCCACTGCTCAGAAGCCTGCTCATTTATCAACCAAAATCTCTCTCTTCAGAATCAAGCACTGTGCCTTCTCTTCTTCCCTGGCTCCCTGCTCTTTGTTCCCCATCTCTCCCTTCTCTTCTCTTCTCTTCTCTTCTCTTCTCTTCTCTTCTCTTCTCTTCTCTTCTCTTCCCTTCCCTTCCCTTCCCTTCCCATCTCTTCTCTTCTCTTCTCTTCTCTTCTCTTCTCTCTCTCTCTCTCTCTCTCTCTCTCTCTCTCTCTCTCTCTCTCTCTCTCACCTTCCCACTTTTTCTCAACTCGGCATCACAATAAAGGTCCTGGAACAAAACTGGAAATACTATCCTTTGGAGTTTGTCATGGGGGTGGAGAGTGGAGGGGGTTGGTGTTGTTTGGGCAGGGAAGAAAATAAGGAAAAGGCTCTTTTTAAAAATTATCACCTGAAGATACATTTTTATTGATTTTAGAAAGAGAAGGGAGGGAAACAACAGTATGAGAGATAAACATCAATCCATTACCTCCTGACTGGGAATCTAACCAGCAACAGATGACACTCCAACCAACTGAGCCATCCAGCCAGAGCTACCTATGCTTTTAATTCTCATATAGCTACAACAAATTTAAAAATGGAATACAAAGAAATTTATTAAGCCGTAAGATTCAGAGTCACAACATTAATGTATTTGGTATATGGTTTTCTTTTGCTTTAAATGATACTAACTTCAGAGATCCAAATATTTTAGTGCTATAGGATGACTAAATTCTCCCACCTGAGTTTGATGTTCAACATGTATATAATGTCACAGCATCAACCATATTAGAACACCAGGCCCCCAGTGCCACCCACTTCCTCTTTGAAACCTTAATTGCCTTTGGAGACCCATCATTTTGCTTTTAATTAGCAAGTGCCCATCTGCATCACTTCTCAAGTGATTAAAACTATTACAAGATAAACTTAAGAGAAGTTGAAATGCTTATTCAACTTCAGTAAATGCAAGAGGCAAATACTGCTTTCTTTGCACCTCCCTGAATCCAGTTGATATTTTGTAAGTTCTCTCTATCACCTACACCAAAGTGGATCTGTTTTACATTCTCGCAATTCCTGAATAAAGTTAAAATGTGAGTAACTAGAAACTAAGAAGTTCTGAGCAAGCCTGTGGAAAATGTTTTGATGGGAAGATAGTTTGCCATAGAGGTGGCAGGATAAGTGCTCTTAATTCAGAGGAGAAATGAATGGGACCGTCTCTACCCCATGACCTCTGGTTTCTCAGATCCATCCTTGACTTACTGAATAATGGTGAACAAGCCATAACTCAAGAAAGCTCTTAGAGAAGAGAGCATTAAGAATGTTTGTCATCCCTTTGTTTTAACAGATGAAGAAACGGAGACTTAGTTTAAATAAGGGTCCACAGATGGTAAGCAGCAGTTAGGATTGGAAACTAGGTCTCTCATTCCTAGAGGAGAGGGGCTAGGGAACAGCAGAGCAGAGTTTCTTCTCAGTAAAACAGAGGTGGTGTTACCTGTCTGTTTGCCTCACTGGTTTTGAGGATGACACAAGGAAATGATTGTAGAACAGAACATACCACATCCAGTATGAGGTATTGGTGTTATTATTTAAACCTATTTCCACACAAGATGTTGTGGGAAGACAAGGATGACACATATCTGTGACTCTTAAGCCACGGTAAAAGGTTGCAAAATGCTAATGCATAGCATGCTAGAGTCTGTGCTTATAGTTGGCTTTCAGGCTACTGTGAGTTCATTTTGATTGGCTGGTTAGAAATCAGTTTGTTATTTTGAACAAAGGAAAATAAATAAATATAGCACCTGCTTAGCAGCTGGTGGTTATGCAAAGATAAACCACTTAGTTTGGACCCTCCCAAAGTTCAAAGAACATACATGCAGGGAGAACCTTCTGGCTTTCTTTTTGAACAGGTTGATTAAGTTACTTAGCTTCTCTGAATTTTCTATTAATTGTCTTAAGAATGAATGAGTTAAATGAGTGGCAAACTACCTCACAGTGTTTGGCACAGATTCAGGGCCCACAGGATTGATTGTATATATTTGGTGAAAGTTCTTTGTAAACATAACAATAAGTTTGTTTTGACCCCTATATGGGATATATGCTTTACAAGAAAAATTTTCCTCCAATGGGTAATTGTTTTACAATATAGTCTTCTTTTTTTGTAAGAAATATTATTATCTATATTCATATGCCATCAAATAGAGTTGTTTTCTTCATGCTAATTTGAGATTTAGGAGAATTTTCAGATTATTATCCAAAACTGAATTTGCAAAATTAAACTGTTGTGATAAAAGGTGAGGGAAATAGGTCTGAGGACAGCCTGAAAGGCAAGTTTTCATCCAGAATCTGAGGAGCTTCTTGAACTGACCTTAACCACCTGCTGCCCAAGCAGGGTTTTAATAGGATGATGTAGAGCAATCAAGAAACTTGATATGTAATGACCATAAAATACCTATTTCCATGGAAATGGCAGACTTGAAAACAAAACAAAAAACTGCATCAGAATTAGCTATAAGACCATAAATGTAGTTCTAGGCTTATACATATTTGAATTTTCTTATCTCCATTATGATTTTGATGCACTTTCTCTTTCTCAGGACCACCACACAATCTTAAGTATAGTGAAGTCAGGAAAACCTCCCTGGTTCTGCAGTGGAAGCCTCCAATCCACTCTGGACGGACTCCAGTCACTGGCTACTTTGTGGACGTGAAGGACGCCAATGCTAAAGATGACCAATGGCGAGGACTCAATGAGGCAGCTCTTAAAAACAAATACCTGAAGGTAAGAGGATGCTCATAGTTTGAGAAACCCGTTTAAAAAGATTAAAAAGGCTCTTCTAATGATATTAACTTAAAAGTTAGCAAGGTAAGACAATATTTCTGCTTTGGTCTGTGTCATACTTTGGGCTCCTGGTAAGATTTAATTTGGCAGTGGTTGGGATTTGGCAAGGTTTCTGATGCTTAAAACAATTTGGTTAGATTTTACCTGAATTCCTTAGCCTAGCTTTGGAAAACATCCACAAGTCCTCTTCTCTCTAGTCTTCCCCTTCTTGCCTCAACTTACCCACCTCACATTTTGTTACTCGTAGTCTTAAGACATTTTTACTTACCATTCCTCAAAAGTGACTTTCTTATTCCTTCCTGTAATTTTTTCAAGGTGTTTTTTTTTATTTGAGGATCTATTTTTATTGGTCTCATGCCAGTAAGTCTTTAACTGTTGATTCCTTTGAGTCTTACCCTGACTCACTTAACCTGCTCCCTCATGCTTGTGCTCATGTGAGCTCTCAGAGGCAAGTATAATGGGTTTACTCAACTCTTGACCTTATCCTCACCCTTATCTATGTCATTGCCTTCCAGATTCCTCTATAGTGTTCTAATTGAACCAGTTTCCAACTCTGTCTACCAAGGACTGTTCTGCTAAAAACCACCGAATCTCTCACCTGTACCAAATGGAAATCTCAAAAGAATGTTTTCCCTTATTGTCAGTGGTATCAAGAGACCCTGACTCTATCATAGGGCCTCAGAAACTAGGGGCTGTCTGATTCTAGTTCTTGTTACTTAGAGTGAAGCATGGCTTCACCACAGTCATACAGAAAGCTAAACACTGCATTTAGTGTGCAACCCCATCTGTTGACAAAATAGGCACTGCCTAGAGAGTGGGCCTTACAAGATATTCAAAGTATACCTGGTCTACAAGATCTCTCCTATAGACCTGCCACTATGAACTAAAGTTTATGCCATCTGTCAGCTAATCTCTAGAGTGAAGGCATTTATAGTCCCCATAAAAAATGTATATATGTGCTCCAGGAGAAATGACCCTTAAGCCATTACACCCAATATGTCATTGACTCAATTTAGCATATACCAATTTAGCAAAAGATCAAGGATAGTCTGGAGCCAAGAATGCTGTTTAATTGTCCAGATGAGTCAGAAGGCTTCTAGATACAAAGAACCCCCGAGAGGTCAATGTAAAATAAAGGACAGGCACATCCTGGATAATGATGATAAGTGTTTATGGCCAGGATTATTTCTAAATCAGTCTACCAAGAGCCTGAAGTTGGACCTGACTGGGGTGAAGCAAGGCCAGGGGTCATTATTCTTTTAAGAGTGGAAGGGCGTTACTGTCACTCCAGTGATTAGATACCAGGATGTGGATTCACCTCCTGTGTCATGATGCAAAAATCTGACTCACAGCCACACATTACCTTATGTGGCACACACCTGGTGACTATTCTACTTTGATCACAACAAGGAAAAGTTTTTGTTCCTTTCTGTAAATCCATACTTACCTGACATTATTTCTAAACATAGAATTTAAATACATCAAATGCCGTAAATTCAGTCTGTACCTAAAATCAAGTTCATTTGCAGATGAAAATTCACTTCAAAACTCTATTAGCTACAGTGAAAGCTATTACTACATTGTGACATTCCATTATCATAAACACAATACAATTAAATTATTAGATTAAAATCCTAATGATTTAATATATAGCTCATTTAAATGAATAATCACAAACACTTTGCTTAGTTAAATAAATATGTTCTAATTTTATTTGATTTAAATCACATTTTGGATAGTGACCTCTATCACAACATTATAGGGAAAAATTGAACCATCTGTGGGTAATAAAATTCTCCTTCAAATAAAATATAACTTTTAAACATCACATATTTTAAAAAGGAAAATAATATTTGGTGAAATAGTAACACTTTTTATAATAGTAATAAGATTGTACTGAATGGAATACTATGCTGCCATAAAAAGAAGGAACTCTTACATTTGCAGCAACCTGGAACTGGAGAGCATTATGCTAAGTGAAATAAGCTAATCAATGAAAGAAAAATACCAACTGATCTTACTCATTTGTGGATAAAGAACATGATGAACAAAAAGATAGATACAGATGCAGTAAAGCATTAAACAGACTGTCAAATTACAGCAGAAAGGTTAGGGAGAGGTAGGGGAGATAAGAGATCAACCGAAAGACTTGTATGCATGCATTTAAGCATACTCAATGGAGCAAGACACTGGGGTGTGAGGGAGTGAGGTGGGGGGCGGGCAATGGGAAGATATGTACAGATGTAATACCTTAATTTAAAAAATGGGGGGGGAAAGATTGTACTGAACCCAAAGAAAGTTACAAAAAGTTATGAAGTGGAACTGTCATAAAAAAAGATATTTAATTTTTTTTATAAACCTTATACTCTTATAATTCTAGGTCAGTGGCACATATGTAATAACTTCTCAGCAAACATCTTCTTGAACAATGAAAATATGGGGGTTTTAAATTTGAAACCAGAGTGAAAGTAGAGGAAACATACCTCAGCATAATTAAGACCATATATGACAGACCCACAGTCAATATTATGTTCAATGGGCAAAAATTAAAAGGGTTTCCCCTAAGATTAAGAACAAGACAGGGTTGTCTGATTTTACCACTCTTATTCAACATAGTGGAAGTATTAGCCATAGCAATCAGACAAGAAGAAGAAATAAAAGGCATCCAAGTTGAAAAAGAAGAAGTAACACTGTCATTATTTGCAGGTGATATGAAACTGTATATAGAAAACTCTAAAGGCTCCACCAAAAGACAACTGGAATTAATGAATGAATTCAGTAAAGTAGCAGGATACAAAATTAACATCCAGAAATAAGAGGCATATAAATATACCAATAATGAACTAAGAAAACAATCCCATATATAACTGCATCAAAAATATACCCAGGAATAAATTTAACCACGGATGTATAAGTCCTATATTTGGAAAATTATAAGATACTGAAGAAAGAAATTGAAGAAGATATAAATAAGTGAAGTCAAATACTCTGTTCATGAATAAGAATAATTGAGATTATTTTAATGGCCATACTACCCAAAGAAAGCAATCTATAGATTCAGTGCAATTCCTATCAAGATACCAATGACACATTTCACAAAAGTAGAACAATTGTATATGGAACCACAAAATACCCCAAATAGCCTCAGGAATCTGGAGAAAGAAAAACAAAGTTGAAGATATCACATTACCTGATATCAAATTACACTATAAGGCCATAGTAATCAAAACAGCCTGGGGTTGGCACAAAAGAGATAAATGAAACAGAATATATTGTCCAGAAATAAACCCATACATCTATGGTTCATTAATATTTGACATGGGGGCAAGAACATACAATGGGGTAAAGACAGTCAATAAATGGTGCTGGGAAAATTGGACAGGTACATGCGAAAGAAAGCAAGAAAGCAAGAGGGAGGGAGGGAAGGAGGGAGTAAGGAAGTAAGGAAGGGGTGGGGGAAGAAAAGAAACTACAGAATCTTCTTACACCATACAAGAAAAATCTCAAAATGGACTAAAGACTTAAATGTAAGACTTGGAACAATAAGAATCTTAGAAGAAAAGATAGTCAGGAAAATCTCAGATATTTATACTTTTCCTGATATATTTCCTTGGGCAAGGGAAACAAGAAATAAATAAGTAAATGGGACTACATCAAATTAAAAATTTTTACACAGAAAAGGAAACCAGCAACAAAATGAAAAGACAGCCCACTGAATGAAAGAACACATTCATCAGTGATACATAGGATAAAGAATTAGTATCCAAAATTTATAAAGAACTTATAAAAACTCAATACCAAGAAAATAATCCAATTAAAAAATGGGCAAAGGATCTCCAAAGAGGATATACAGATGGCCTATAAACACATGAAAAGATGCTCAGTGACATTAATCGTCAGAGAAATGCAAATTAAAACCACAAGGAGATATCACCTCATACCAGTCAGAATGGCTATCATCAATAAATCAACAAACAACAAATGTTGGTGGTGATGTGGATAAAAGGGAACCCTTGTGCACTGTTGGTTAGAATGCAGATTGGTGTAGCCACTGTGGAAAACAGTATGGAGTTTCCTCAAAAAATTAAAAATGGAGTTGCCTTATGACCTAGCAATTCCACTTCTGGGAATGTATCTGAAGAAATTCAAAACACTAATTCAAAAGAATATATGCACCCCTATGTTCATTACAGTGTGATTTACAATAGCCTTGTATTGGAAGAAGCCCAAGTGCCCATCAGTAGATAAGTGGATAAAAAAAGCAGTTTATGGAATACTACTGTAAAAAAAAGAAAGAATCTTATATTTTGCAACAGCATGGATTGACCTGGAGAGTGTTATGCTAAGTGAAATAAGCTGGTTAGAGAAAGACAAATACCATATGATTTCACTTATATGTGTAATCTAATGAACAAAGTAAGCAACAAAAAAATAGATACAGAAAACAGACTGCTAGCCATCAGAGAGTAGAAAGGTTGGGGAGCTGGGTGGAAAAGGTGAAAGGATTAAGCAAAAAAAAATTCCCCAAACACTCATAAACATAGACAACAATATGGTGATTACCACAGGGAAAGGGGGTATGGGAGGAGGTAGAAGGCAAAGAGGGGATAAATGATAATGGAAGGAGACTTAACTTTGGATAGAGAACACACAATACAATATATAGATGATGTATTATAGAATTGTATATTTGAAACCTATATAATTTATTAACCAATCATAAATTCAATACATTTTTTTCAAAAGAAAGAAAAACTGTGCATATAATTGACCCATGTAATTCAAATCTGTGTAGTTCAAGAGTCTACTATAAATGGTTATTACAGAGGAAGAACACTCATGCTTAAGAGACACAAAATGCCCATTGTATTCCTACCTGTTTCTTCCAGGTGCAAGGCCTCCAGGAGGGTGTCAGCTATGTGTTCCGAGTCCGAGCCATAAACCAGGCAGGTGTTGGCAAGCCATCCGACCTTGCTGGGCCTGTTGTAGCAGAAACTCGACCAGGTGGGCTTTTGCTCTTTCATGAAAATTAATCTCACTGTGTAAGATACCAAAGTAACATTCAACCTAACTTTCTGTGCTTTCCCTAGTTTTCAAAATCATCAATACATGGGTATTTGCATAGTTGTTAAGTATGACCTTAGGCATGATAGTCACTTACCACATCATAGGAGCCTCAGTGCAGGTTGAGCCAGGTTTGAGATGGTCCAGGGCTATTCTGATTCATTCCTAAAAACAGGGATGTTCTTAGTCAAATTATGAGTACTGGACTGACTGTTTGAAGCATACATTCCTGGGGCATTATTCCTATTATAGCATGGTCATAAAGTCCACAAGAATATTTTTTCCAATCATAGGGAAAGCTAGAATAGCAGTTAGCAATCACAATCCTTAAACAAAAGCAAGATTTTTAAATTAGGTTAAACCAGGGGTCAGCAAACTTTTCTGTGAAGGACCAGATAGTAAATATTTTTTACTCTAATGCCACCTGGTTCCTGTTGCAATATTCAACAGCCATAGACAATGAATAAACTAGTGAGCATGACTATGTCCCAAAAAACTTTCTTGTGCACATTAGATATATTGTGAAATTTGAATTTTCAATAATTTCACATGTCCTGGAATATTAATCTTCTTTTGATTTTTTTCAACTGTTTAAAAATGTAAAAATCATGTTTAGCTTGCAGGCCATAAAAAAGAGGCAATAGGCCAGAGTTAGCTCACAGGTCATAATTTGCTGACCCCTGGGTTAAAGTTACAGCAGGCCTGACTGAATGATCTATAGAATTGAGGCAGCCCTCACTTCACAGTTTTAAGAGATGTCATGATTGGACTAGGCAAGACAGTCTTTCCCTTTGTTATGGGAACAAAGTTTATAGTGTTCACTGTGCAAATAGTTTCAAATCAATATGTAATAATTGTTTGCTTTCTCATTTAACCTCTATTACTTTTCAGAGTTACATATTTCAGTTCATTAAAGTTGCATAAGAGAAAGCACTAGAAATGAGAGAGGATAAAAAAATATTAACCAGTTATTTTAAATTTATATTCATTCTAGTTCAAGCAGTTCCACTTTATCCCTATTTTCAGAATGAAATAAAGAGCAGATAAATAATGTTTTTATTTTTATGATGAGAAAACAATGTAAACACAGAAAACTCTTGCTCTTACTTTGTTATATGGAAAGTACCTCAAATGTACCCTTTGAGGAAATATTTGTCCCTTTCATTCTCTTATTCATAACCTGCTTTCAGCTATTCTTATAACTTCTCTCTAGAGCTAGGTGGGACAGAAATGACCTTCTTATAACGAAGTGTGTTAAGTGTGCTGGTAAGAGTGCCACACCTCTATAAGTCCCCTTTGCAAAATTTCATAAGAAAACAGAAAAAATGCTAGGAACATATATGCCAGGTAAAAGGTAACACACAAAGACACCAGCACACATATTCCTATAGAAATCAGATCATGTGCCAACTATGAGGAAATATAAGGTAGCAAATGGACATGTAAAAGGATCCAACTACAGAGTCTACCCCTGTAAATAGAACATTTAGACTACTATAAAAGTAAACTCTTAATCTAGTCATACCAAAAAAGGGTCTGCTGGTAGTCTACTGGGTAGAGTTTAGTTTCATTGATTTGGAAATGGCACCAAAAGTCATTTTGGTGTGGCCATTCCATTCCCAGAATATAACCTCAAATAATAGCTACAGACATTATCACAAAACAGCATCAGATTAACTCCACTTGGGAACTACTGGATCCCAGCCTAGAAAAGAATCCTGAGTGCACAAAGTCAAAATGTTTTGCCATAAAGGAGCACCAAGACCCAGGAGACACTTGGACTTGTTCCATATGCAGCAGGCACATTCATTCTTGCAACATGTGTTTTTTGAGATGCTGTGTGGGCACCAGAAGTAGAGTAATGTGGCATTTGTCATACATACTAGGCTTATGATCTGGTAGAAAAGCCAGAGTTTACAACATGGTGCAGTGAGAGCTGGATAGATGTTCATAAAATATTTCCCATAGCTGAAAAGAATGTGAGCTAGGTATTAAAGTTTTAGAACTCCTTATAAAAATTTATATGTAGCATCAGGATGTCTCTATTTATTAATTTTGTTAAATGACAATATATTACTTTTAAACAGATATTTATTTTATGTTAGGTGGATGAGAAGGGGTTGGGGAGTATGTTATCAATTTCAAGATTTGGGATGTGAAACCCATTGTTATTTCAGAAGAATGACTTCTTTTGGAATGCATTATCACGTAACAGCAAACCTTGACTACATCTAACAGGACACCTCATGTGTAATTTGAATTCCACTTAAAAGTTAACCTAATCCACTGGGGTTTGTAGGATTACAGGTTTCCCTTTGATGTCAACAAAGATGCCAGTAGAAATAGCTCAGCCACTGCCACAAAATCTAATAGTAATGAGGATCTAGAAAATGGACTAAGTGTGCCATGCTCTACCCAAAAATCTGTTAGCTAAAAAATACCTATAAGAAAAATAAGCTGAAAACTATTTAGTGTATATTTGTTGGTACACAAAAGGCACTTCTATTCTTGATATTTGATATTTCTCAAACAGTATCTGGGTTGATTGCATCAGGCCTGAGGTGAGATGGAGATGGAAGCAAGGTGAGACAGATCAGACGGGAGATAAGAAACAGACCTGCCAAGGTATGGCAGGTGATCTGGAGGGCAACAAATAACTGGCAGTATAGGCTACAGCTATTCTTAGCAGAGAAACAGCACGGGCAGGAGGCTTCAGGTGATGAGCAAAAGAGCCCAGACACAAGGCAGCATCCCAAGCAGAAACTGGATTACTGAAAATTAGGACGTGGTCACCAAGAGCAAGGCAGGTTAGAAGAGCACAGCACCAAATGAAATAATGATCTGGGATTGAACTGACATCCCACTAACCAATTCCAGTTTCTAAAAATTGGTTAGTCATATAACCTAGTAGGGCCTAATGGTGGTCTTGAAGGATTCTGAAGGAGGAAGCCAGACTTATTATTTAAGATTAGGTCTTTAGAAAACTGCACTTGTATTTGCTTCATCACTGATCTCTTTCATCCATTAAAACAGTACATACTTCCCAACCTTGGCTGTGCATTAGAATCATGCCAAATACTTTATAAAAATACTGCCTGCATCCCAGACTCCATTCCAGGCTCCATTATTATCAGAATCTCCAGGACTGAGCCTGGGCATAGGTTCATTTTTGTTTGTTTGTTTGCTTGTTTGTTTGTTTGTTAGGTTGAAAGTGACTTGTAAACTATGGCCTCCTTCAAAATAGAAACTCGCTTTACTCTCTATATGCCGAGAGCCTAGTACCTGGTGTATAGTAGTCACTATTAAATGAAAAACTAATGAATGACTGCCATGTTTAGGCCAGTGAGTGTGACTCTGTTTCGAAGCCACAACATGTGTACTGAATCCTTGTAATGAACATTCTGGTCATGAAGCTGGAAGAGAAGTTGGGAGAGAAGCATCAACAGGGGCTGCATATGGAAGCAAAGTAGTGGGTCAGCCAGCAGTCCTCATCTTAAATATAGAGGAGCCCAGTATTACTTGTAACTGATTACGTTAATTCACTTTTTTTCTTAAGTGTTTATAAAAAGAACAATTCATTTAAATAGTATATATCTTTTGTAAAACTGCAATAGAATTTTTTGCCCATTCTGCATCCAGTACCCCTTTATTTAAGGAATTTTACTAATTAACTTTTCTGAAATTTTAATATGTGGCAAATTGGCCCTTCCAAAGTAACATATACACTGTCTTTATTATACACAGAGAAATCTATAATCCAACATGTCTTTCCTTTTCAGATACAAAAAAACTGAGCTCATTTTTTAAAATGTTTAATCTACTTTTAAATTTTTCAAGAAATGCCTTTTTGTTTTAAACTCTCCTCATTTATTCTTTGTTGTTCCAAGTAGTTTTAAAGTATTTCCAAAAATACCCAGCATGCATGAAGGGTATTTTTTTTTTTTCAAATGCAACTCAAATTTCTCATTCTAGGTATTATTGTAAAATACTTGGTCTACTGAGTCACTTTTTAAAAACATCTTCATTGCCTGGTCAGCATGGCTTAGTGATTGAATGTCAACCTATGAACTCAGAGGTTACAGCTCAATTCCTAGTCAGGGCATATGTCTGGGTTTTGGGCTCCATCCACAGTAGGGGCATGCAGGAGGCAGCCAGTCAATAATTCTCTATCATCATCATTGATGTTTCTATCTTTCTCTCCCTCTCCCTTCTTCTCTGAAATCAATAAAAATGTATTTTTATTAAATAACACCTTTATTCAAAGAACTATGTTAACAAATTAATTAAAACATAATAATAGAACTCTTTGAATTTGAAAAGCCTATTTAAAGAGTCTGATAGCATTAGCATTGTAATTCATGTGACAAATAGGCAACTAGCTTGTAGTATTGACCATTTTTAAGACAATAACCCAATGACATTGTCTTATGTTTACACAGAAATACTATTGAAACTGCATTCTTTCTACAATACAGTATTAAGTTATTCTGACTAAACATTATTTTTCTAATGAGAATTGTTGGAGTTCAAGAATTATGCTTAAATAACTAATATTGCAATTATTTTTAGTAAATTTAATTTTTCAAAATTTTGAGATTCTGATTATATTATTTTTAGAAAGATACTTTCATCCAGTTTGCGGCAGGATAGTAAGAAGCTAGAAAATTTCCTGGGCAAGTGCAGTGGGAAAACTGAGACAAGAAAATTAAACAAGACCAAATAGTTGGTCTTTTGGTGAATCAAAAGACCTTATCTTCCTCAGCCAAGGACACTTGAGAGCAAATTGTTTATACCTCTCCCGACTAACCAGATAATACATAGCTTGACTCACCCTGTTCAGAGAAAATAGAGAACAAAGATCCAATTAATGACATTTGTGCCAGCTAAACCCAAGGACAAATATTACTTGGGGAATGTTAGGCAGGATACATAGCTGCTAGGGCAGCAAAGTGGAGAAGGGGGAAAGAAGCGGGAATTTTATCTCATCAACTAAGCAAAAAACTCAGCTGTTTTAGGACAAGATAACCAGATATATGTACAAACATTCCAAGATAAGCCCCAACAATGTAGAAGAGAACTTTGCAACCTAGTCTGCTCCCCAAGGTACCTGGCAGGGGACTTTGAAACCTATAGAAGGAAGGGCGTAAGACCCCTTGAACCTCCACAGGAGGGCACACTTAGACTAGCTGAGTTGCCCACTTGTGCTTTATGCCAAGTATATTTTTAATAAATTAGCTTGCTTTGCTTCTTTAATAAATTCACTTACTTTGCTTCAATGCTGCTTTATGTTATTCACCAGAATTCCTTCTCATGAGAGTGACAAGAGCCAGAGAGAAGGGGAGAGCCCTCCACACACACTCAGGGAGCTGTCCCATAACAAGTTGATAGCATCATTGATTTGTCAAAGAGAAGATCAAACTTTGTATTCTGAGTATAAAGTTAAGTAGGAAACCCACATTGCCTAGAATGTTTTCTTTATTGCTACTTTCATTTTATCTATCAAAATTTTGCTTTTACACTTAAGCCTTATTAAAACAAGTTCCAATAAAATAAATGTTGCAATTCTAAACTGACATTTTTCTTTTAAATCTGTTTTTTTTCAATCCAATCCCTGGCACATATACATATGGAAAATATGGAAGAAAAAATCCCTACCTTTGTAGAATTTAACCCCATACTCGATAAAATAACCAACCAGTGAAGCTTTTTGAAAAGTGAAAATCTAAAGAAATATTCATCATAACAAGTATTTGATTTTTAAAACTAAAGTGTCAAATATAGTTTAAATAAATCAACCAATAGCACCTAGCAGAGTCACAATTAGAACATAAATTGAAGAAATATTCATGCCTCTCTTTCCGATTCACTATATTGTCTACAATGTGCTGATTTGACCTGATTGATTAAGAAAAGCTTCATAGTTGAGAAAAACTCCCGTATGTACTAGTTGACATTATATCTAATTCCTACTTCTTTCGACTTTCCTGCAATCACTTATTTTTAAATTACAAATCTTAATCTAAAACTTGCTATAATGTATTTGGGCCAGCTTTTTAGTTTTCAGTCTCCTCTCCTGCTGTCATGTTCCTTATTCTCAGTGTGCCTGCTAATAGTAGCATCTTACTTCTCTCCCTTTTGGGAGTTTAATCTACTGAGAGAAACCAACCAATAAGGCTTGTTAAAATCATCTCAAGCTAAGTCTAGACTCCAAGTGACAGTCTAAGGAGTTCTCCAGTGAGTTTCTAGAAACATTACTAATGTGTGGACTTTGTCACATCAGCACCAGCTCTTAGAGGCTTGTTTTCCTTACTTCTTAGTTTTGGGCAATATTCCAGATGGGTGAAGTATTAGAGTGCAAAGGTTATCTATGGAATTGAGAGAAAGGCCAAGCCAATTAAATTGTTTCTAGTTTTTCAATTTTGTGACTCCTTTTCCAGAAAAGTCAAACGTTTGACTTAGTATAAATCAAGATTCTTAACCTAAGCAATATTTTTTCTGTTGTAAACTTAAGGCATAACTTTAATATAATAAACAGCAATCATATGGGTGATTCACTTTCTTTAAAAGGGATTACAGATAAGCAATGAATGATTAATATGAACAATTGCCGTGCCTTCAAAATGGGCTTTATATAAATAGCAAGAAAGGTTTAGATAACTTCCATTGCTTTCTTTCCCTCTTCATAACAATACAAATATACAGAATATTTCTGATTACATTCTCTCTGTGACTCAGTCATGCTAACTGTGTATTATACCTGCCTAAACCTCAACATATTTAGGTGTTAGTCTTTTCTTACATTTTAAGTACAGTACTTGTTCACTATTTGATATACAACAGTGGATTGTAAGGATTAGTTGTGTGTTACTGGGAATAGAAGTAATACATGGTCTGCACTGTCCGTAGACACAGCCCCTTAAAAGTAATACATGGTAGACATTTCACTTAAGAATTAATTCTTTAATTGATCATTATTTCCTTTTACCCATATAGCCAAATGTAAAAATAACCCTCTTTGTTTTTTAAAAAGTAATTTTTAAAATTTCCTAAAACTAATCTTCTGTAAGCTTCCCATCTGTTAAAAATCACGTTTTAGACATTTATAATTGAAGCACACACTGCCATCAACAAGGACAGAAATTAGATCAACTGCCAGGCTTATTAGCCTGCTTACTATTTGGGCTCTCATATTCTTTTGGCCTTCCCCTGAATGACCTTTTGCAATTTTTTCCCCTGACAGTAGGCCAAGATGTGGGTATCTTATGATACAGAGAAAACCTTCAATCCCTTGGGAAGTATCTATTGGAAAAAATGTTGTGCTTTTAAAAAATAAAGTTGCATCTTTTGAGAACAAATATAATATATTTTTCCTGATACGTGGAAACACATTAAACTTTAGACTGGTAATTGAATGCATGTCAATTTAAAAAGAGCATTTTACCTTTCAACTGGATTTAGATGTAGGTGTGAACACTTTACATGCTGTACAAGCTCTCTTTGAATTGCTATATTACATACAGGTGCAATTTAGTATAACTCTGAAAAATAAAAGAACTCAAAACATGAACAGAATTGTTTTCTTTTAAATTCTAAATGCCAATCTTGAAACATATGGCTCTCTTGAAATTTGTTTCCATTTAAATTTCCATACAGTTTCATAACAGTCATTTCTAGGTTGCTGTTGTTCCCATCCAGAGAGTCATCTTTAGATTGATTTATGGTTGCCTGATCAGCAGAACAAGTTTTCATATATTTCTCCATTCTTAAATGATTTACAAAATTTGAACATGTAACTATAGACAATTCTTAGCACCTCTACTTTCTCCCCTTCAGTTTTTCTTTGGTTTTCTTATCTCTTACCTATCCTTTACTGATGATGACTTGGATATACCAAGGCTATATCAAGGAATTCTTGGTTGATTTTTACCAAAAAATATCAGTGCCTCTTTTTTCTTCTTCTTTTTCTTCTAGGAACCAAAGAGCTTGTTGTAAGTGTGAATGATGATGGAATAATTTCCTTGAACTTTGAATGTGATCAGATGGCTCCAAATTCTGAGTTTATCTGGTCCAAAGATTATGTAGCCACTGAGGACTCATCACGTTTAGAAGTTGAAAGCAAAGGCAACAAGTATGGACTGTTTCTGTTACAATCATGGGTTTCCTTTTCATAATAGGAGGGTGAAGTAGTTCTTTGCTTTCCATTTCAAATAGTATAAAGAGATGAATCACAAATATTTTATATCTGGTATGTAATATAAAAATTAATAATCAGTATAAACTTTAACAAAATAACAAACCTTGCCCTGTCTGGTGTCAGTAAGTGGTTAGAATGTCTTCCCATGCACTAAAGGATACCGGGTTCAATAGGTTAAGAGCATGTACCTGAGTTGCAAGTTCAATCCCTGGCTCCAGTTGGGGTGCGTGTGGGAAGCAACCAATTGTGTGTGTGTGTGTGTGTGTGTGTGTGTGTCTCGTTTCTTACAAAATATTCTGTTCTTAAGGACAAAAATGACCTTCAAAGACCTCGGGGTGGAAGACTTTGGCATTTACTCCTGTGATGTAACAGACACTGATGGAATAGCAGCAAGCTACTTGATAGATGAGGAAGGTAAGTTTAAAGCCAGTTCATTCACAAGTCCAAGCTGCTTTGAGTTCTCAATGATTCTCAATCATCAAGTGATGTTTGTTTTAGTAATTTAAGGTTTAACTGTTCTCTTTTTCTCCCTACAGAGTTGAAACGTTTACTTGCTCTCAGCCAAGAGCACAAGTTCCCCAGTAAGTGTCCACAATACTTTCAAAGAGTTTAGCAATCCTACTAGGTGGCAACTTCTGGAATAGGGCAGATAACAACTCTGACAGGGTTAAGAGAAGAGGGTCTTGAGAACAAATAATGGAACATACATTGATAGCTACAGGTGCACTTTCTAGAAGTGCTGCTTTTATCTTTGTTCTCAAGAGCTGAAGAGACTACTAACATAGGAACTATATTTCATGCTCTGCTTCATAGAGAAGTGGCAGATTACATAGGAATAACAGCAACGTAATTAACTTCTCTTTTTGCCTACACATTTTAGAATCATATATATATATGGATACATTAATTCCTGTGTCTTTTAGGCAAACTAATATCCTAAGCAATTTAATGTTGACACTTAGTAGAAGAATTGTACCTCTTAATACAGATATTACCTGCCTATCATTTTAAACTCATGAAAAATATGCCTTGGTCAGAAAAAGGATTTCTCTGAACTATCTACAAATCTTTCAATAAAACATTTTCCACATAAAAGATTAAATTTCACATTTGACACCTAAAAAAAGAGAAAGAAGTCTGAAATGACACTCGGAAAGTTCCACTGACCTGATAAAATCTCTTGTCATTGGTACCTATTAACCAAAGTAGTTACTTATCCAGAAAGTTACACCCTAGAATTTGAGAAAACAAATAGAAAGGTATTACATATACTCACTCTTTTACATCACGATTTTTTTAAACTCATTAATCCCTAAACACATATACTCACTCTTTTACATCACGATTTTTTTTAAACTCATTAATCCCTAAACTATAACTCCTTCACTGCTATGGGAGTTTCAGAACCCAGGAAACTATACTGTGACCCCAGATTATAGACAAAACTTTATATGTTTGTATATGTGAATTTTTTTAGGAAGAGGATGTATAGATTTTCTGAAATTCTCAAATGAGACTGCTATTTTTAAAAAATTGCTGCTCTAGAATCAATTTATGGGTATTGCTTCCATTCCTAAGGAATGATTGATCATGCAGACTTTCTGAATTCCAAGGGAGAACCATTTCTCTTCTGTAAGGGGAGCTTAGTCACCATAAAACTGGAAACATGGTATCATGAATGGTGTCTTAACAGTTATATATATTTTAAAATTGTATGGAAGGTAGAGGTTTGGTCTGAACCTCCTTTTAGATTTGTATTGGAACAACTGATTTTTACAGTGAATATAAAAGTGCAAATGAAAGGCATCCCTTAAAGCTTGAAAAGGGTAGTTTTAGGATAAATACAAATAAACATTAATATACATTTGGTACAAGTTTAAGAAGCTTATAATTTAAAATGTAGCAGTGCTACATAAAATGGTGAGATAGGTTTAAGGGTGATGGTTTCTCCTAATGGAAGTAGAAAGACTACTAAACTTTGAGAAACAACCATGCTTTTCCACAAAGTATGCACTGGAGCCACCTCTGGTATAGAACAATTGACTAAAGGAGGCATTTTAGAGAAAATGTTCACATTTCAGAAAATTTAGAAACTAGTTTTAAGAGATATCAGCCAACTTTTAAAATTTCACTCAGACATAAATGGCTTAAGTGATACAGGTGTAAATCAGAGATACATGGTTTTTTCACTTTCTTTGTGAGGTAATCCATGTGACATTCTAATGTAGCCTCTCAATAGTGACTCACTATTTGCCTCTGAAAAATTTTGCTTGGTCTGAGAACTTAAATGAACTGGTAAACCATGGGGGTAGATAGGGTTTAAATGACAAGCTAATTCATCTTATATATATATAATTAAAATTAATTCTTTTTAAATTTTATTTAAAAAAACATTTTAAAGAACCTCCAGAAGGAGATAAATTGTTGAAAAAAATCAAACTGAACTCCTTTCCAAATCTTTTGAAGTAACTCTAAGATCACAGAATGGTGAAACAGGAGAATATCTTGCTTAATTAGGACTTTCAGTTCAATTTTATTCATTTATAAATGAGTTGAATGAGGTCCAGATATGCAAAATGACCTGCCTAACATCACAGCTTGTTAGTAGCTGACATTGGACTAGGCGCCAGCTCTCCTGGGGCCAGCCAAGACTCTTTTCATCACACTTTGTTATCATCTCTATATATACCTAACCAAAGCTACAGAGGAGAGTCATAAAGCTTAACTGAAGGACCTCAAGGTGCAAGTTCATCCTCTGCATTTTTTACAGTGGAGTCATCTGCGACTCAGAGAAGGCAGATGACTTGCCCAGAGTGATAGTCAGAATTAGAACCCAGGTCTTCCATCCTTCTATGCGATGCTTTCCCTCCAACGCCCTCACTGCCTCTAGGCTTTTCAAGAAGCAAGGTGTTCCATTGCCATTGCCATTGATTGTTTTTTTTCACTTGTTGGAAAAATCTGTCTCAATAAAATTGGTTACCAATATAATTATTATTTCTATTTGTCATAGCTGTCGCGATTAAGTCAAATTTGGCAGTTGAAATTTTGGAGAAAGGTCAGGTCCGGTTTTGGATGCAGGCTGAGAAGCTGTCTGGCAATGCCAAAGTCAACTACGTATTTAATGAAAAGGAAATTTTTGAAGGGCCGGTAGGTTTTACACTTCTAGATTTCTAAACATATTATTATAGAATATGCTGAGAGAGCCTATTAGAATGCAGGTAAGTTGTTATGAAAACCATTAGGTATGGGGTGGGGGAGTCTAAATTTTCTCTAAAAATGCAGAGAAAAACATAAATTGGTTGTCTCATACTATCCAAACTGGAGCACTTTTGAGAATGAAGGAGGGTACTAGTAATTTTCCCAGTACAAGAGTCATAAAACAAAACTGTGCCAGGCAAATCAGGAAGTTTAATCACCCATGAAATAGAGCTGCTCCCTTTAGAAGGCAGAGGAGCCAGCACTCTGACCTGAACTCACATACTCACATCAGAACCTCCAGCAGGCACTTGGTTTTTTATATGGAGGAAATGGCCTCTATTGTTCCAATGGCTCAGAAAAAAACTGCAGTAAAATATATTTATTGCTTTTCTGGTTAAAAATGAAATATATCCTTATTGTAAAAAACTTTAAAGACTTAGAAAAAAAATCACAAATTTTTACAACTTTTTGATGTACATATTGGTATGTACTTTTTGATCTTTTTCTATACATCTGTGTGTATATGTTCATTCGTATCTTATTTACATAGGTGATTGTGTATATCTATATCTACTTCTTCGCTTTTAACATAAGCATAGTTTCCATAGAAAGAATGACAACATCTATGCTTTATTTGTTCTCTCCAGATATCAAGAGAGCCAGGATCTAGCCAGTGCCTGGTGGGACTGAAGAATGTGGGTTTAGGGGCCCTGCTTCTCACCTATGTTACCATGGAGTAAATGGGAGACTGAAAAGATAGGGGAGAGATATGGTTTGTGGCCACTATTAACAACCTATTCTCTTTTGATCAAGATATTTGAGGGGTCATTAGTGAGGGAAATAATGAGTATATTATGAGTAGATGGGATGCATTTTATTCCTTTTTAACTCATACATTAATTATGTGTAGATATGGGTTCACTATGACCCATCTCCTCACTGTTTTCTAATGTTCTCATAAACTGTTGTGATCACTACCTGGCCAGTGGAAAGAAAGGAAAAACTTTGTTGGCATCACTCTGTGCCACCAGAGCCATTGAGGGAACACTTGTGCACATGTGTGCAGAGAACCACTCCCTGTCAGGTGCTCACACATGCTTACATGTTGCTGCATGCACACACCGTTTATTGTCATTGCAATAGGCTCTCATCAAACTGTTTTATTGGGTGGAAAATACTGTGTTAGGTCAGGTTTTCTAGAAGGAGATTCTGAAATAGAGTTTCTCTTTCAAGTGATTTATGGGAAAGTAGTCTCAGGAATAGAGGGTAAGGGAAACAAGGAAGGTAGACAAAAGCTAAGCAAAAAGTGGTCTCAGTTGGAGACTGGCTCCAGGACCTGAATTGCAGCACAGAGTTGATCCCAGACCCGAGTCTTCATTCTGTAGCACTTTATAGGAAAACACATTAATTCAAATTCATTATGGAACTTGTACTGGTATGTCCAAGTACAAGTGTAAAGATTTATCTTTACACTGGGAAAAAAAAGTAGTTGCCCAAGCAACAGAATAAAATAAGCATAGTCTAACAGGGCAATTTCATTAGGAGAAAATGGATTTCAAATGCTTTGGAAGCATTTTTTTCTCATATTAAGTTAGCACATATTTATTCATTGCCTGCTACATACCATGCATATGCTAGATACTAGGATATAGCAATAATGAGACAAATACTTCCCTCATACTGCCTATAATTAATTTTGCATTATTCTGATAATTAAAACAAATATAATCTGGAATGGAAATGGAAATCTAAGAAGAACTTTTTTTTTTACTCACATGATTTATTAGATGCCTCTATAATTAGCAGTGGGTAATTATATTTGGAGAAGATGTTGGACTTTTTAATTAGTTATTCTTCATTTTTATTGTTGACACTATTGTGGATGTTCCTATCCCCACCCCTTTTTTCCCCCCTTTCGGAGCCCTTCCCTCTGGCCATCACCATACTGTTGTCTGTGACCATGGGTTATGTTTTTTATGAAAGAAGGTGAAGCGATTAGCTAAAAACAACTTTTGGATAACATTTTGTGACTTGGGATAACAAAACTCTTTATATTTTAAAATTAAATTTTAGTCTTTTAGTAATCATTTCTGGTCATGGTCATATATATTCCACATAATATTTTATTTTTCTGGGTACAAGATTTTGAAAATGGCTTATCTAAAAAAAGTGTTAACAAGAAATTTTATTAAAATTATGATTTTTTGGAGTTTGTATTTTTTTTTATCAGGTTTATTGTCATCATATCTACCTCATTGATTTTTCTTTTTTCCTTTTCACATTGAAGAAATATAAGATGCATATTGACCGAAACACTGGTATAATTGAAATGTTCATGGACAAGCTCCTGGATGAGGATGAGGGAACATATTCTTTCCAGCTTCAAGATGGAAGAGCAACTGGCCATTCTACTCTTGTTCTCATTGGAGATGGTAAGAATTCTGTGGAATGTTAACTGGAAGACTTTGCTGCTCCCTTTAATGAAAATGGCACAAAAGTGGTCACGTGGAAGGTAGTAGGAATTGTTCTTGTTTGGATTCCCTTGCTTGAAATACAATTCTCAGTTAATACTTTCCATAGTATTTCATTACATAGAAGTGAAAGTTAATTTAAAAGGATACCAAATTTATCCCTGGCCTACTTGCAGAACTGTATATAAATGATCTCATCTATAAACAGATATTTACTACTAATAATAGTAAAGTGAAAAAGATTGCAATACAACCAAGATTGTATATGTGTCTCTGAGACCAACTGTGATACTATCTTATGATATGTGCTTACCTTAAATTACTTAAATTAAGAAGAAAAACATGCAAGAGTAGAACATACCACATTAATTAATCATATATCAGATTGTATGTCAGCTGCCATAAACTACTGTGGGAACCGTCAAGATTTAAAATGTGGCATTTAACAAAGCAATGGAAGGGTGGCCTGCTTTCTTCACTTCTAATATCCAGTACTATTTCACTATTTTCTAGCTTCATGACCTTCAAAAAATTGCTTAACCTTTCCAAGCCTATTTTGTTTCTATGAAGACTGAAAATGAATCAAGTGGTCATGATGTATGAATGTTATAATAATGAATATAAATCACTTAGCACAGTGACTGTCATGCACATTTATACCATTTCACTTAGTGTCTTACTTTCTTATTTTTCAATTTTTAGTTTATAAAAATCTCCAGAAAGAAGCTGAATTCCAGAGGCATGAATGGACCAGGAAACAAGGTAAAAACAGTCAGTGAGTAAAGAAATAGCTTCAGTTTCTTGAAAAAAATATTACAAAATTATTTATACAACAAATTAAAATGAATGTTACTACTTATGTTAATAAGGCTACAATTAAAAATATGTATTATAAATAAATATTCACTTAAAATGTTTAAAAACTAAATCTTTATTTTAAAAAAATTCACTTCAAATATAAATCACATTAGAATTTAAGAATGAGCTTTGGTGGTTGGGAGCATCAAAAGGTTGCAGGTTCGTCAAGACCGGTTTGGCTCAGTAGATAGAGCGTCGGCCTGCGGACTGAAAGGTCCCAGGTTCGATAGTGGTCGGGGTCATGTACCTTGCTTGCGGGCATATCTCCACCATGGGGTGTGCAGGAGGCGGCTGATCGATGTCTCTCTCTCATCGATGTTTCTGACTTTCTACCTCTCTCCCTTCCTCTCTGTAAAAAATCAATAAAATATATTTAGAAAAAAAAAAAGGTTGCAGGTTCGATTCCCAGTCAGGGCACATGCCTGGGTTGTGATTACGATCCTGGTCAGGTGAGTGTGGGAGGTAACTGATTAACATTTCTCTCACACTTTCATGTTTCTCTCCTTCCCTTCCTGTCTCTCTGAAATAAATAAAATAAATAAACAAACAAACAAACAAACAAATAAAAACATCTTTGGGTGAAGATTAAAAAAAAAAGAATGAGCTTTCATTTTGCTTTCATTACTAATAGAGTGATCACTGATATTATTAATGTTTTCTAGGTCCACATTTTGCTGAGTATTTGAGCTGGGAAGTGACTGGTGAATGTAATGTACTATTGAAGTGTAAGGTAAGAAGTAGATAAATTTTTAACATTTGAAACAAGGGAAATAAAGATAAAGTAGAATGTGAGAAGAGGAAGATCAACTTTTCAACTCCTCCATTTGGACCAAATGAGAAGCAACACATCCTTACTGTTGAATATTACTGTAATTATATGAAATTACAATTTGTAAGAAACATTTAAAATAAAACAATATAAAAAGTGGGAAGGCAACATGATCATTCTTATTCATTACCCACACCCTAGTCAATAAGGACAGATGATTCTGCGTGTTTTTTAAGTAAGACTTTTTTCAGAGCAGCTTTAAGTTCACAGTAAATTGAAGGGAAGGTACAGAGATTTCCCACATATCCCCCTGTTCCCACACATGCACAGCTTCCCCCATTGACAACATCCTCCACCAGAGTGGTTCATGTGTTATAACTGATGGGCCTACACATGGGTCACAACATTATCACCCACAGTCTATAGTTTACATTAGGCTTCCCTGTTGATGTTGTATATGGACAACTGTATAAATAACATGTGCCCAACATTATAGTATCAGAAAGAGTATTTTTGACTGCTGTCAAAAGCTTCTGTGTACTACCTGTTCAAGACTACTCCACCCCTTTATTTTAAAATTATTAATCTCAGAAGAATCTTACATTATCTTCATTTTAGGTCAAATCTACATTTTAAGTGGTAGATCTATTCCAGAATCATTCCAGTTACACTGCTTTCCATGAAAATTTAGCAATTTCCTATCTAAATTGTGTGACTAGTACAATAATACTTTTGTGTATTGGCTAGCTCTGCTACTGGTTTTGAGACCACTATGCTATCATGAGGAGAGGTCAGTGTTTGCAGCTCAGAACCAACTGTTTAATTAGGTTTTTGAAAAGATTTAGAAGAGACAATTCACATTGCATTCTGAATTATTTTGTGCTTCATATATGGTGGTATTCAGCTGAGTGAATCATCAAAATGTTTTGGATAAGGAACTCTGCGGGATGAGATTGAAATGTGAAGGCTGTGATGTTGAACAGGTACTCCAAGGTAGAAATGAGGCTTTGGCATTTAGCATGTAGTTGTCATTGTAAAAGCCAGAACCCAAGTGCCCCAGTCTTTTTTAGGTCTGATGAAATTCAAAGAAACAGCAGTCTACCACCAATGTTGTAGAAAAGTAAATTCTAGGTTTTATCCTCTCAGGAAATGGCAAAGCTTAAAACCAATTTCTCAGGCATCAGCTAAAACCCTCACTACCTCTTTCTCCTCCTAGCTGTCCACTTCCATGTTACCCCCACTGACTTTCTCCTGCACACTGCCTACCCTATAAATCAAAGAAGCCCACATGTCCATATTCCTTCTTTGTGTGCTACTTGTTGCAGTAGCTTTCTGGGAGGTGAGTTCTAGGGTTTTATCTGATAGCTTTCCTCAGGAGAATTAGCCCCTTACCTAGATTCTGGACAATCAAGGGGAGTCTAGAAAGAGGTTCTGAATATTGAAAATACTGTATTGATGCTGTTACAATGTCTGGAATGGCCTTCTTTCAGTTTCTCTGATAAAATCTTTTCTTAAGGCCCATGTCAGTCATCTCTTCCATAAAGCCTTCCCCTTCTCAGTCTAGGTAGAATAAACGTTCCTCTGTCCTTATATAGCTCTTTGTTTCATTATGATAGCAATTTACGTACTCCTGGCAATTACATATACATGATAGTTAATGCAGTATGTGTAGCCAAACATTCAGACTCATGGGACTATCATAGGCCCCACTTGGAACTAGTATACTCAAAAGAATATAGGGTAAGAACCCCAGATTGCCTTCAGGCCAGTATGGGGCATTCCTCTCCTGAAGGAGTACATATTAGAAGTGCCACCTCCAGATGGCAGCTCAGTTGCAAGGAGATAAGATCCGCTTTGGTCAGGTATAGGAAACACAGTAGCTTCTATTTTATTTTTTATTTTTAAAAAATATATTTTTTTATTTAATAAATCTTTATTGTTCAGATTATTACAATTATTCCTCTTTTTTCCCCCATAGTTCCCCTCAACCCGGCTCCCATCCCTCCCTTTGCCCTTACCTCCCCCGCCATTGTCTTCATCCATAGGTGTATGATTTTTGTCCAGTCTTTCCCTGCCCTGCCTCACCCCTTTTCCTCCTGAGAATTGTCAGTCCACTCCCTTTCTATGCCCCTGATTCTATTATATTCACCGGTTTATTCTGTTCATCCAATTTTTAATTCACTTGATTTTCAGATTCACTTGTTGATAGATACGTATTTTTTGTTCATAATTTTTATCTTTACCTTTTTCTTCTTCTTCCTCTTCTTAAAGCATACCTTTAAGCATTTCATATAATACTGGTTTGGTATTGATGAATACCTTTGGTTTTTTCTTATCTGTGAAGCTCTTTATCTGCCCTTCAATTCTGAATGATAGCTTTGCTGGGTAGAGTAATCTTGGTTGTAGGTTCTTGCTATTCATCACTTTGAATATTCCTTGCCACTCCCGTCTGGCCTGCATAGTTTCTGTTGAGAAATCAGCTGACAATCATATGGGTGCTCCTTTGTAGGTAATTAACTGCTTTTCTCTTGCTTCTTTTAATATTCTCTCTTTGTCTTTTGCTCTTGGTATTTTAATTATGATGTGTCTTGGTGTGGTCTTTGGATTCCTTTTGTTTTGGGTTCTGTGCACTTCCTGGACTTGTAAGTCTATTTCTTTCACCAGGTGGGGGAAGTTTTCAGTCTTCAAATAGGTTTTCAGTATCTTGCTCTTTCTCTTCTTCTGGCATCCCCATAATTCTGATGTTGATATACTTGAAGTTGTTCCAGAGGCTCCTTACACTATCTTCTCATTTTTTGGATTCTTTCTTCTTTTTGCTTTTCCAGTTGAGTGTTTTTTGCTTCTTTGTATTTCACATCTTTGACCTGATTCTTGCATTCTTCTAGTCTGCTGTTAGGTCTCTGTATAATATTTTTTGTGTTAGTCCATGTATTTTTAATTTCTAGTTGGTCCTTTTTCGTCTCCTCTTGGGTCTTCCTAAATTTATCCATCTTTTCTAGGAAATTCTTGAAAAACCTTATAACTGTGGTTTTGAACTCTATATCCAGTTGTTTGTTTTCCTCCATTTCTTTCCTTTGTGATCTGTTCCTTTGTCTCCACATTTTCACTGCTTCCCTGAATTGGTAGAGTAGCTTTGTGTGTTAGGTGTCCTACATGGCCCTGTGGACTCTCTTGGTGCACCCTTTTGTGGACTGTGTATACAGCCTTGTTGTAGTTAAGTCTTGATTGTTGTTGGTATCACTGGGAGGAATTGACTTCCAAGCCAATTAGTTGAGAGGATCACCTGTGTCTATGCCAGGAAAACTTCTGTGCTGGTGTCAACCTTATGATAGAAGACTTGAAAAATTGCAAAAGCCTCTCTGTTTAGCTTGGATGGGGTGGAGTCTCAGGGCTGAGCAGACAGCTTTGGCTTCCTATCAGCCCTGCTCTATGAGGGCCCTGGGTCTCAGTGTCCCTCACTAATCACTGCAACCCTCTTTGTGCACTTGCGCATCTCCAGACCTCTGCCTTTCCGGCTTGCCTGAGTTTCCATGTGCTCCAGAAACCCTTATGAGTCTGAGTTCCTAGGGTCTTGCCTGCAACTGGGATTCAGTGCAGTTAGAAATGGATATCAGTGCAGTTGGGAGATTCTGTCTTCTTCCCGCTAGAGAAAGCCAGTGGTACAATCAGCAGTGAGCCCTCCATTTGCATACTTGGCTTGTGCCCCTCCAGACCTCTGCTTTTCCAGCTCCCCTGAGTTTCTGTGTGCTCCAGGGACCTATATGAGTCTGGATCCCGAGGGTCTCACCTGAAACTGGGGTTCAGTGCAGTCGGAAGTGGATTTTAGCACAGTTGGGAAGTTCTGTCTCCCTCCCGCTAGAGAAAGCCAGCAGCACAATCAGCAGTCAGGCCTCTGTGTGTGCACTCATGCGGGCACCTCCAGATCTCTGTCTTTCATGGCTCCCCTAAGTTGCCATGAACTCCTCCCTTTTCATGACAGTCCAGACTCCCCCCATATGAGTCTTGCCTGGAACTGGAGTTCAGTGCAGTCAGATATGGGGTTCAGTGCAGTCGGGAGTTTCCGTCTCCCTCCCACAAGAAGAAGCCAGCCAGGCATTCTGCCACCCATCCTCTTCACACTTGTCTTTGTACCTCAACTTTTTGCGGCTCCTCTGAGTCTTCGTGAGCCCCTCTCTTTCCTTCTAATTGTAGAATTTCCACTCAGCCAACTTTCCTGTGGTTCTGGATGATGTCAGTTCTGTCTTTTAGCTGTAGTTTTGAAATTGTTGTTTGAGGCAGCAGTTTAGGTGTTCACCTATGCCACCATCTTGGTTTCTCTAAAACTGTAGCTTTTATTTATTTATTTATTTTTTAATTTTTGTAAAATTAAATCTTTATTATTCAGATTATTACATTTGTTTCTCTTTTTTCCCCTCCATAGCTCCCCTCCACCCAACTCCCACCCTTTCCTCTGCCCTTACCTCCCTCCCATTGACCTCATCCATAGGTGTATGATTTTTGTACAGTCTCTCCCTGTACACCGCTCACCCTTTTCCCCTGAGAATTATCAGTCCACCCCCTTTCTGTGCTCCTGATTCTATTATATTCACCAGCTTTTTTGTTGATCAAATTTTTAATTCACTTAATTTTTAGATTCACTAGTTGATAGATATGTATTTGTTGTTCATAATTTTTGGTCTTTTACCTTTTTCTTCTTCCTCTTCTTAAACAGTACCTTTCAGCATTTCATATAATACTGCTTTGGAGTTGATGAACTCCTTTAGCTTTTTCTTATCTGTGAAGCTCTTTATCTGCCCTTCAATTCTGAATGATAGCTTTGCTGGATAGAGTATTCTTGGTTGTAGGTTCTTGCTATTCATCACATTGAATATTTTTTGCCACTCGCGTCTGGCCTGCATCGTTTCTGTTGAGAAATCAGCTGACAGTCATATGGGTGCTCCCTTGTAGGTAATGAACTGTTTTTCTCTTGCTGCTTTTAATATTCTCTCTTTGTCTTTTGCTCTTGGTATTTTAATTATGATGTGTCTTGGTGTAGTCCTCTTTGGATTCCTTTTATATGGGGTTCTGTGTGCTTCCTGAACTTGTAAGTCTATTTCTTTTACCAGATGTCGGAAGTTTACAGTCATTATTTCTTTAAATAGGTTTTCAGTATCTTGCTCTCTCTTTTCCTCTGGCACCCCCACAATTCTGATGTTGGTACACTTGAAGCATACCTGTGGTTCTGGATGATGTCCGTTCTTTTAGTTTTAGTTTTGAAATTGTTGTGCAAGACAGCAGTGTAGGTGTTTACCTATGCTGCCATGCTGGATTCTTGTTAAAACTGTAGCTTTTAAAATACCTCATTCCCCAAGGAGCCCATATCCCTTACAACAACTCTCTAGACAAAGCTTCCAGGGTCCCCACAAGGAACATGCACAAATTACAAGAATCAGTATACTCAGGGAAGCCCAGTGCTATGGGTCCATTTCCAGTCCTGGGAAGGATAGATACAGTTCTCCAATCAGGGCTAATTTCTATTGTAAGCAGTGTCACCTACCAACACACTTTCTATAATTCAGAAACCAGTTGACAGGATCATGAAGAACATTTGTATTGATTTCACTATGTTGTTACCAGTGTTGGTTCTTATTTTATTAACTAAAATATTTTAACATTTTAAAACTTGAATATCCTTATTTTTAATTAGTTATAATTGGCATGTAAGCTATAAGTTAAAAGTATACAATATAATGATTAGATATGTGTATGGTGAGATGATTAACTGAATAACTAGACAAATATATTTACAATTCCCCAAAGAGAAAATACAACTATAAACAAACAGATGAAGGAAATGTGTAATCTTGTTTTTTAAAATTTAAACATAATCCCCCTCCATATTTATTTGCAAAGCTTCATTTATCTTTTAAAAATATTTATATATATATTTTTTGAGGCTTACTGGTTTTGTTCTTTTGATAATCCATTTGTTTTATCATGTGACACAGACTATATTTTAATCTGATAGGATTTGTCTTCCTATGGTTTTCAGATCTTTATTTTCATTTAAGTCTGTCTGTATGTTAGTGAGTGTGTATCTATTTTTTTCTTTTCTTGTCCACTAGAACTATTAAAGTCAAGTTTTACTGCTGGAGATAAAGATGCTACTAATTTAGGTTTATCCATTTGTATTCACTTCATTCTAAACTCTTTATCAGTTAAAATTGCTTTGAATTAATTCCTTTAGCATCTTCTAACTCTAAGGTTAGTCCTTTTCCTTCTATCTGATGCCACATTAACAACTACTCATAAGAGTTGCATTCCGTTATGAGAAGTGTAATTATGGTTTTTCTTCTAGGTGGCAAATATTAAGAAGGAGACCCATATTTTGTGGTATAAAGATGAAAGGGAGATATCGGTGGATGAAAAGCATGACTTTCAGGATGGTATATGTACCCTACTTATAACAGAGGTAGGTGATTATAAGTGTGAAGCGTGTTATGCATGGATTTGTCACATATCCAAACAATATCAGCTGGACACCGCAACTTTCGTCTCTCTGAGCTACTTGTTTCCATAGATGGGTGAGTGGCAGGGAATTAGTTAAATGGCTCATTCTTTATTTGCTCTTAAGCCACATGATGACTTATTTCCTAAAAGTATAATCAGAATAGTATTCATTTAAGTGTAGATTTTTATCTCCTTTTTGTCTAAAAGAGCACACCTTTCAAATATTTGTGATCATTAGTCTTTAAGGCAGAGTAAAAGATATGGACTTTTTCAGTCTCAAATCAATTGTAGTGTAGAGAATGAAAAATCAGGACTGCTAGGTCAAATTATAATGGATAGGTTTATCTGGAAACTGTTCATTGCTCACATGGTTAGATGTTGTTCAGTGTGTGTGTTGATGGCAGTTCTATAAATATCAGGGCTTTAAAAATGCAAAAACCAACTCTGAGGCCATGATAAGCTACAGTGTGGTATATGTATCCCTCCCTTAGTTTTCCAAGAAAGATGCTGGGATTTATGAAGTTGTTCTGAAAGATGACAGAGGAAAAGACAAGAGCAGGTTGAAGCTTGTGGATGAAGGTCAGTCCAGCAGCTGCTGGGATCTATTTTGTGTGTTCTATATATAAGTTACCAGAATTATGAGTGAGGCTGAGCTGGTGATCAAAGTCATGCTGATTTTTTTGTCCACAGATTTTGCTTTAATGGAAATTCCAGCAGAGTGAACTACTGTTACATTGAAAAATACTTCATTCTAAATTCCCCTCGAAATCAGAAGTATACTTTTGATCCTCAGAGAATTTATAGTTCACAACCCACCAGGGATTTATTTTCAATATAAGTCATCATTTTTGTTTCAAACCTATAAAAACTGTTGCAGGATCAAAAACTGTGAAAAGCATGTTGCAAAAATAATCCACCTTTAAATGATGACAAGAAAGATTTATATATGAAACTCTAAGCCTCTCAGTTATTAGCAGAGCATGAAAGCAATTTCTACTTTTCATAGACTACTAAGGACATAATACATCATGATAGCAAAGATCTATATTTGATCCACAAACTTCCAATTTTGTTCCTGAACAAGATCTTTAACAATATTGCTAACAAACAGCAGAAGTCTGACTTTGATTTCACCTTCCTAACTCTTGAAAGAGACAGGACTAAATGTGTTTACTGGCAAAAACGCATTTTTAGGCGGCAAAATAACAGATTTATAGATGGTTAATGTATTATGAATTGATAACACAGATAAGAAAACTTCCTCTAATAGGAACTAAGGCTTCCTAGGACTTAAAAAGAAGACATTCTTAAAGCCAAGAAACTTCCTGGAAATCTCATTGTGGCTCTTTCTCTAGAATGTAAATGTGATGAAAGTTATAGAGAATTAGAGGGGAAAATATCAAAATAAGAGCAAGGATCTTTTACAACTTGATAAAAATTGAATTTTTCACTCCAATAGCACTTATTTTCAATTGGTCAACAAATTCATCTTGTAACTAGTACCCTCCATCAGACAGATCATTTTTGAGAGCACAATGCTGATAGTTCTGAGATTTGACTTTAAAATGAGCATGTCTGTGCTAAAGCTTTGTCTGTGAATCTCTTTCCACAGCCTTTCAAGAACTGATGACTGAAGTATGTAAAAAAATAGGTAAGTTAAAAAATTCTCACCATGACAGTGCTTCGTTATTCTTTTGTTTGGGTTTACAGGTACATGAAATATGCTATTTTCTTCTTTCAGCTTTGTCTGCTTCAGACCTGAAAATCCAGAGCACGGCTGAGGGCATCCGGCTGTACTCTCTTGTTACTTACTACCTGGATGACCTGAAAGTTAACTGGTCCCACAAGTAAGTAATGGGAACTTCATTGCTGTGTAGAAACTTTTTCTCCATTTAAGTGAAAAAAAAAAGTTGGAAAAACAACAGCAACCCTCTGTCCTCTCAGCTAAGGAGTCGTCTGACTTCTTAGGCCTGACATTGATGAATATAGGACAGAGCACGCAGGCCATTCCCTTTGAGTGAGTGAACACTTTGCCTCAACACATAAAGGGCGGAACCAGTGAGGACTAAGAGCCTATCTTTGTGATGGGGAAGTGCCATAATTCGTGCACATCTTTATAATGTGACCTCCACCTCCAGATGGTTGTGTTTGGGCTCCCTCTACTTTGCAAGTATCCAGAGCCAGATGCTGATTCTCTCTCTACACACGGCTTACCCATGCTATGGTCTGGAACAAAACTGAAGCAGCATGTACCAAGAGGCACCAAATTTCCCACTATATAATTCACCAAAGAAGCCTAATCTGAGAAGTGCCCAGCTTTGTTACTATTGTTTATAGCAATTGGCATCATTGGTCATTAGTATGTTTCTTGTCCTCCCTCGGAAGGTTTTGAAGATCTCAAGATCACTTTGGGAAAATGTATTTAAACTGAACTGAGCCTGAAGATCTGTTCTAATCTTGGGCTTTTTTTTGTAGAATTCTAGAGGGGTTCCATTCAGGCTCACCTATGGGATTCCAAGAGCTAAAATAGGTTTCTAAGTCAAACCAGTTCTCCTATTTATACTGTGGATATTATCCTTAACCTCTGTGCTTCCTTGAAATTTCCTGTGCTGAAAGAGAGTAGCCTGGCAGAGAAATCTGATGGGGCACAGCCTCCTTCAGTCCATACTAAGGATGCAGCTGATACTCATTCTCCAAGTCCGATGAGATCCACTAGCATTAGGTCACTGTGGCACTCCCAGGAGGACACAAATAACAATGTTCATATCTTCCCTTCAGTGGGTATCTACAATATGCCTGGTACTTCCAAGCCATTTAGATGTGTGAATTCATTTAACATACCCAACTTTTTTGGAGGAGGTACTTCTTCCTTCAGTGAAGAGGAAGTTCTGGCTGAGGGATGTGACTTGCCTAAGGTCATAGAGCAAAGTGGTGAATGGAGGGCTGAATTCAGACAGCCTGGCTCCAGAGGCCCCTTGCCATGGCACTAGCCCTGTGTTCAAGTTGCATTAGAAGTCTAGGTCAGTGGTCGGCAAACCACGGCTCGCAAGCCACATGCGGCTCTTTGGCCTCTTGAGTGTGACTCTTCCACAAAATACCATGGCCTAGGCGAGTCTATTTTGAAGAAGTAGCGTTAGAAGAAGTTTAAGTTTAAAAAATTTGGCTCTTAAAAGAAATTTCAGTCATTGTACTGTTGATATTTGGCTCTGTTGACTAATGAGTTTGCCAACCACTGGTCTAGGTTAACATTTAACCAGAGCTGGGTCCCACAGAGCAATCATTTGAGTTTTCTTTAAAATGACTTTCCTATTATGTAGAACAGTGTCTTACTATTATTAATTTCCTGAATTCTTAAAAAAGGAGAAGTGAAAGTCCAATGTAGAATTCTTTGGGTTTCATTCCTTTATCCAATTTCTTTCAGAATATATTGTAGGAAATTATAAGTTAAAATAGATCAAATTCCAGGAAATTCCTCTGTGACATCTAAGACATTCTAATATATCAATCTGAAGAATAAGAGAAGATAAGGTAATTGAATCATCAATCAAAAAGCTTTATATATCATCTCTAAAAAAAATTACTTGTTCAAAAAACTAGAACTCTGAGTTTTGAACAAATTGCTATTAGACTAATAAGGTATAAACTTCTTACATCATTTGGTTTAGTCAGTTAAATAAATGTTTTTTTGTATCCACCTGCCTATGAAAGATTCAGGAGTCAAGAATTGTGTTCACTGTCTTTATGTAAGTATGTGACATGATGAAAAAAACATTGAAATGGGTTTTAGTCTTGACATTGCTCCTCTCTTTCCATTGATATTAAGCAAGTTATTTAATTTTCTGACTCTCAATAATACCTGCTTTATCTGATAACACTGATAGACCTAATGAAAGAATGAAATTAATAGCACTTTATAAACCATAAAGTGCTTTACAAATTTAAGGTACTATTATGCATGTTAGCCAGAGATTAAAGAATTCAAACATTTATACCAAAGCAGAGAACTGTCTGTCTTTCTAGCTCTTTAAGACAAATACGTATATTGCTTAGGCTAAAGTCTATGGATACAGATGGGTTCCTTTGTCTTACATTTTATGGCATTTTAATTTTAATATCTTTTATAGAATGTACTGTATAAGAAAAATGCCGACTATTTGAAAACAGAAACGTTTTGGTGGAGATTTTTATTTTTTTATGTTTTTTTAAATTTATTTTGTTTATAGTAACTATAAGCAGAACACATGTTTATTTTAGAAAATATGTTTATAGTATCATAAGTTCTAAAGTGTTTATAACATGATACTACCATAGTTTTTCTAGTCATATTATAAACATTTCAGTATTATACCTTAGTCTTTTCTCTATGCATAATTGTTAATAAAATTAGGTAGTTCTAGTGCCTTTTCCCTTTATTTCTTTGAAGTTATTTTAAGCATCAATGAGAGCACATCTACCTCTACCTTTCTCTTAACTTATTCTATAACAGCAACATTTCTAGATTCTCACATCACAAAACAAAGGGTTCTATTTGCTTGTATTCTTTTGCAAAGAACACAATGCTTGGATCTGCTCTTGCCTTACTTAGAACACCACAAAAGTCACATCCAGGCACAGAGAAGATACCTCATTCATTTTGGCAGCAACTCTTCTTTTCATTCACTCTTGGCCTTACTAATGTATAATTACTTGTGTTTTAAATAGCTTTCTAACAACATATGTCAATAGATGTCAGCCACAGATGAACCTCAAGTCTGTTTTTGATTAGCTTGTAAAATCTGATTTATATTCATAGAGCATCTGCATGAACTATACAGTAACATAATATGTACCTTGGCCTTTTCACTTAAAAGATTCCCTTAGTCCTATAAATAAGTGCAAGCAAAACAAAGATAATTAATACCACTGAGAAGTATTGATGTTGCAATCTGCCTGGGTCCCACACTTCTATTGTGAGTTAAATGTGAGCCTCTCAGACTTCATCCTGGGTCTTGAAATCCAGGATAGTGACTCAGGGCCCATCATTGCTCTGAAGCTGTAGACCACATGTGGATCCCATATTACTTGAAAGCCTGTAAAAGTATGATAAGACTCTCAATAAGGACAAAGTAAAGGTCAACTCTGGAAGAAAGCAAACAATAATGATGTTTTCTTTGAACAGTGAAACTGCTATTAGGTACACAGACAGAGTCAAGAGCGGAGTCACCGGGGAGCAGCAGATCTGGCTGCAAATCAGTGAGCCCACTCCGAATGACCAAGGGAAATACGTAATGGAGCTTTTTGATGGCAAAACAGGATACCAGAAGACAGTGGATCTTTCTGGACAAGGTAAATGGATATTCTGCAGGTTCAAACTTACTATAGAGGAGTGGGTTTTTAAAAAGAATAAAGGGTGAGCCCTCGCTGGTTAGGCTCAGTGGATAGAGTGTCAGCCTGCGGACTGAAGGGTCCCGGGTTCAATTCCAGTCAAGGGCACATGCCCAGGTTCTGGGCTCGATTGATGATTCTCTCTCATATTAATATTTCTATCTTTCCTTCCCTCTCCCTTCTTCTCTGAAGTCAATAAAAATATATTTAAAAATAAAATAAATAAAAAGAATGAATGGGTGATAAGTGGTCAATACATTTACCTATTGAAAGATGATTGGAGATTTTAGTAAAGCAGTTTAAATTCAGCCACGGTGGTAAGAAGTCAGGAATTTCAATGGGTGGAGAATCATTGAAAAATAAGCACTACTCTTTCAAAATGCATACAAAAGAAAGGCAGATTGATTTATGATCACTTGAGTAAGGACAAATACTGGGAAAGCAGAGTTGTTATGGGGATTGAAATGTGGTCATGTTCATGGAGTCCAAGAAATCCACTGAGTTGGAAGGACTAACGATGTGAGTAAAGGGAATAATTGATGTATCAGAATTCAGAAGGATGGAAGGGTGGACATCCAGGACAGGGGTAGGAGTAAGTGTGAATAAGCAATGACAAATACTGAGGACAGAAAGAAGCTGGAAAAGTTGAATCCTTATCGTCATCGGCTGAGAGAATGTTGGGGGCCGAGGGTTTTGGAGAGACTAGGTAAGAGAAGAAAGTCACGGAGATGAGGAAAAAGGCCTTCCACCTAAGAACATAGATGAAAGGCGATGTGTAGCTATTAATTAAATTTTTAAAAGTTAAAACATACAGTCATAAATAAAAAAATTAAAAACACTGTGCCATTTCTCTCTCTTAGTACTGTATTCTCCATCTTATTTATTATTTCCTTATAAAAATAAAATAGTCTGTATGAAGTTACCAAAAAAGAGTGGGGACTGACTTTTTCTTCCACTTCTTCATATATTAAAATGAAACCTTATGAGGCATGGATTTCAAGTCATTGAGTGGCATCCCATCCTTTGAGTTAAAATGTATAAAATGACATAGGAAACCGCCATTGTTGAGAACACTGTCTCCATTCCTGGATATTCTTGTGTCTGACATAATTGTTGATTAATTGTAATCGTCATGTAAAAGATCAGATTGGTGATTGTAGGATGAAATGAGGCCCAGGTGGACAGATTGGAGTGGAGGAGGAGGAAGAGAAGAAGGAGGAAAAAGAAGGACGAGGAGGCAGAGGAGGAGGAGGCAAAAGAGGAGGAGGAGGAGGAGGAGGAGGAGGAGGAGGAGGAGGAGGAGGAGGAGGAGGAGGGGGAGGAGCGGAAGGATTCGGCAGGTTTCTGCTTTTCCCAGTGTCTACGTCCTTGCCATGGATGTTGCTGTTGGCATGGAGGGACCTGTGCCTTCCAGTTTTCCCCTTGTACTGACCTACCCACTATTGAACTACTTTTGGAATGTGTGTGTGAGGTCACAGCTTCCTGTCATGGTTATGCTTCCTTGAAAAGCCTGTGTTTGTGGAAGCTGTGAATCTGTGTACCAATCCCCATGAAGTCCTGGTGCTTGTGTCTGTGCGGTTGGTGCCTTGAAGTACCTCCCTCAGTATCTGAGCATAGTCTTGTTTTTGAGTGAATAGTGTCCTTTCAGATGTCATTAATGTTCACATGATCTCACACCATTTTGGGTGGCCTGTAAACACCCTGGCTGGTATTTTTTAAGAAAAGAAGATAGAAATGCATTGTATGACAGTGCCATCCCGGGTCCCTGGATTTGTCTGCTTATGACATTCCTCTCCCATTTTCCTGTTTTGTCTCCCTGGATAAGATAGGCTTGCTGTTCTTTGTGTACAATCTGCAGTCTTTGTGCAATCCCCCATCCCCACCCCCCAAAAAAGAAAATAAATAAAATAAAATAAAATAAAATGCAACCTAGCCCTAACTAGTTTGGCTGAGTGGACAGAGCGTTGGCCTGCAGACTGAGGGTCCTGGGTTCAATTCCAGTCAAGGGCACATGGCCAGGTTGCAGGTTCCATCCCCAGTTGGGGCTGTGCAGAAGGAAGCCAATCAATGATTCTTTCTCATCATTGATATTTCTATCTCTCTCTCGGAAAAAAATAAAAATGCAACTTAAATATGTAATAGCTCTCAGTGTTTTAATCCTCAGAGAGTAAATTCATAATTTAAAGAACAGTCTTTCAACCCTACCTTAAGTGGTTTTGTGCTGTCTCTTAATCTTGCCCCGCCCAACCATTTGCTGACGAGTATCTGTAGGGAATGAGAGGCTGCCCCCTGGGACACACACAGGGCCACACTGTGCCTGAGTCACATCCCACAGTGACAGGGGATTTCTTCTGCAATCCATTGGATACTTTGAAACACAATAGAAAAATGAAAATAAGAGGTGGACAGATTTAAAACTTAATTTTTTTTTCTTTTACTCTCTGGCCCATCAAGGCTTATTTAGCTACCCTGCTCTCCAGTCCCCCACTTTCTCTCTTTTTTTAAAAATAAATCTTTATTGTTCAGTTTATTACAGATGTTCCTCTTTTTTTCTTCCCATAGCTTCCCTCCACCTGATTCCCACCCCCGAGCTGATGCCCTTACCCCCCGCCACTGTCCTCATCCATAGGTGTAAGATTTTTGTTCAATCTCTTCCCACACCCCTCACATCCTCTTCCTCCTGAGAATTGTCAGTCCATTCCCTTTCTTTGCCCCTGATTCTATTATATTCACCAGTTTATTCTGTTCATCAGATTTTTTTATTCACTTGATTTTTAGATTTACTTGTTGATAGGTATGGATTTGTTATCACTTTGTCATTCATAATTTTTATCTTTACCTTTTTCTTGTTCTTCCTCTTCTTAAAGAATACCTTTCAGCATTTCATATAATCCTGGTTTGGTGGTGATGACCTCCTTTAGCTTTTTCTTGTCTGTGAAGCTCTTTATCTGACCTTCAATTCTGAATGATAGCTTTGCTAGGTAGAGTAATCTTGGTTGTAGGTTCTTGCTATTCATCACTTTGAATATTTCCTGCCACTCCCTTCTAGCCTGCATAGTTTCTGTTGAGAAATCAGCTGATAGTCCTATGGGTACTCCCTTGTAGTTAACTGTTTTTCTCTTGCTGCTTTCAAGATTCTCTCTTTGTCTTTTGCCCTTGGCATTTTAATTATGATATGTCTTGGTGTGGTCCTCTTTGCATTCCTTTTGTTTAGGGGTTCTCTGCACTTCCTGGACTTTTAAGTCTATTTCTTTCACCAGGTGGGGGAAGTTTTCTGTCATTATTTCTTCAAATAGGTTTTCAGTATCTTGTTCTCTCTCTCCTCCTGGCACCTCCATAATTTTGATGTTGGTACACTTGAAGTTGTCCCAGAGGCTCCTTACACTATCTTCACATTTTTGGATTCCTTTTTCTTTTTGTTTTTCTGGTTGGGTGTTTCTTGCTTCCTCATATTTCAAATCTTTGGTTTGATTCTTGGGGTCCTCTAGTCTGCTATTGGATTTCTGTATATTATTCTTTATTTCAGACAGTGCATGCTTAATTTCTGACTGGTCCTTTTCCATTTTTTTGGCATTCTCATTAAGATCCTTGAAGGTCTCACTAAGTTTCTTGGTGATTTGTAGGAGATTCTTGAGTAACTTTATAAATGTGGTTTTGAACTCTATGTCCAGTAGTTTCTCTATTTCTTTCATTTGTGACATGTTTCTTTGTCTCCACATTTTGGCTACTTCCCTGTGTTGATGGAGTGGCTTTGTGTGCTAGTTGTCCTTTATGGCCTGGTAGCTCCACCTCCCCAATCATCTGAGGTAGACACTCTTGGTGCAGCCCTTTGTGAGCTGGGTACATAGTATTGTTGTAGTTAAGCCTTGATTGCTATTGGTACACTGGGAGGAATGACCTCCAGGCCAATTGGCTGTGAGGATCCTCTGTGTCTGTAATGGAAGAACTGCTGTGCTGGAGAACCCTTATGTGGCAGGATTTGCTTAAGTGGGGCTTTGGTGCTCACCGAGTCTGCCTCTTGAGTGTGTCACTTATATATGTGAGGAGTTGAAATCTGGTGTCATCTCACATTGACCTCTAAGTACACTGGTTCCTGGATCTCTAAGGAGGTACAAGTCAGGTAGTGTCTGAGGCCACCCAACAGGAGCTATAGGGGGATCTGCAGATTTCTCCTCTTTACTTGGAGTTTGGAAGTTTTGGAGTTATCTGACCCAGTTGCAATTTGTTAGGTTAAGCTGCTAGAAGGCAGGCCATTCATATGGATCAGACAACTCCAAAACTTCCAAGATTTCTGCTGTACACAGCTAGGTGGGTTTGTAAATTGGGTGTGGTGGGGTCTCAGGGAATCACTAAGATAAGGTGTGGCAAATAGCTGTGGCTGCTAGTCAGCCCTCTCTGCGTCTCCCTGTTTCTGTGTTCTGTACTGTGTCCCGCCTCCCGCATCCCAGTGCAGTAAACAATGATTCCTTTGCTCACCTCTGTGAAAAGGCCACCCTCTCTTTCTGACCCGATAGCCAACAGTGCAGTTTCTGTCTGTATGAAACTGGGTCCCCAGAATCTCTCGGAAACTGGAGTTCAGAGCAGTTGGGAACTTGTAACTCCCTCCCAATTGAAAAAAAACAACAGTGCATGCCAGCCCAATTTGCCAGCATCTCCATACCTCTGTTTTTCTGAGCCTCTGCATGTCTTATCAGCTCTCAATGCACTTTTTCTTTCCTTTTTTTCTGTGTCCTGGGGGATAGTCGTTTTGTCTTTTAGTTGTAGTTTTGGTGTGGTTGTGAGAGGCAGCACGTACAGGCATATACCTTATGCCACCATCTTGGTTCCTCTCTCAAATCCCTCTTAAGCCAAAGGCTGTGGATTGTTTTACAGCCAGACATGGCCACCCAATGCAGATTGGTTCGCCCATTCCTGATTCTCTCTCAGTGTGGTGTGGGCAGAAAGAGTACAGAACTCTTAGCCTGGTTTAGCCTAACTAATCTACCTCCAGAGACTTGAAGCCTGGCTTTATACTTACATTTTTCCATCTGTAAAAGAAAGGTGATGGATTAGTGTTAGGTAAGTTTTTTTCTGATTGTACAATATTATGATGCCTAGACCACAGAGGCTCTTTAAAGTTAAGGTGGGAGAGATTTCAAAATGAAGCTGCCTTTTCACTGATGTCTTCAAAGTGGCTCACCTTGCAGTCTCAGGGAAACAGATTATTTTAGAACTCTGTAACTTTCCTTTCCTCATCTTGCTTGCCTTTTATCTCTTCTCTGCACGTCAGAGAAGCATTGTTTCAGGCAAGCATGGGCATGCACTCTGGCTACAGGAATTCCTTGTGCTTTTTAATACAAATAGGTGGGCCAGACCACAGGACATAGAAACATTTAACTGTCTAGCTATGAGGCCATGCCATGTGGGATGATTTAAGAAGAGAAAAGTCCTTTTGAAGCTCAGGATGCTTATTAGACAACCAACTTTTATTTGAAACAGACCTTTATTCCCTTTTTACCCTTAGTAGAGCTAATTCTTGGCCTTCCCATTTGAAGAATTGAAGGTCTCTCACAAAACTGAGAACATCTAAAATCCACTATTTCATGTTTTCTACCTAAAAAGCATTTGCTTAAGTCCAACAAGTTGTAGAGTGAACACACAGGCACAGTGTTATTCAGAGTCAGCTTAGTTTTATCTGCACTAATCACCTTGACCTCATGTTGTGAATTTAAACAGCCCCTCTGTGCTGTCAGTTCTGAGAAAATTCTAATTTCTCTTTTTCCCCTTAAAGATTATGAGGAAGCCTATGCTGAATTCCAGAGATTAAAGTAAGTCTTTTTTCCTCTTGAAAGCCACATGCATGCACTAATTTCCCTGGAACATCCTGCGTGCTGCTCCCCCCTGAATAACAGTGAGGGTCTTTCCTTTAGACAAGTTCAGAGAGGGCAGTGCTTCCCCCTGCTTTGTTGAACAGCAAAACGTCTGTGGGGCAATGAGACGCAGTCAAGGTTAGCTGCTCTGAAATACCACTAACGCCACATTCTTCTTTGTTTGTATGTTTGTTTCAACCGCAGACAAGCTGCCATTGCCGAGAAAAGTAAGTAAACCTTGTTCTTGTTTATTGCTGGCATAGTTTCAAAATGTAACTTTTATTTTCTATTATAACTGCACATGGAAAAAAGTGGAAGTAGTTTTTTTTTCCTTTTTTTAAAATCTTAGGCCTTCTACATATGTTTTCATTTAGTCTCTTGAGTAAGGATGTCTATGAAAAGAAGGTCTCAGGTTACAGTATCAGAATGTCACCCAGCTCTTAACTTGAGCCAGCAATTTGGAAAAATCTTCGGGCTGCAACTCGTAAAATAGGTTGTTAATCGTCTGCAGCAGGCACAGCCTATCTTAAACATTTGGGTACATTAAAGAAAAAATAAAAAGAAATGAGAATCTTTGTAAATTTACATCAGGTAATCACAAGCACTCCACGTGTTCCTGAGAGCCCCATAGGAGAAACGACCCCCAGTAAGAAAGGCCTTCCTTTCATTTCACTGGACATAGTCCCGGTGAACACACACCAAACTGTCAAGTCCACCCACAAACCATTCTACCAACTGTCTGTTTCACACACAGAGATTTTGAGAAGAACGCAGTCTTATGGCATTCCACAAGTCACAGACTGATTCGTCATAATAACTCTGGTTCTTTAGCAGTGGGGGAGGCATGACTTGAAAAATGTTAAGAGTTAAAACTTAGAGTTGTCCTGAGCTGGAGTGGAAAGGGCATGAGCAGGAGAAGGAGTAGGAAGTGAAGTCATCTGTCTGCCTCGCAGTGGCTCCAGGCAACTCAGAATGGAACTTTTCACCTTTGCCATGTGCTGCTCTCCTCCCCCTTCTGCTCTTTCCCTCTCCCGCTCAGGCCTTGGCTTGTGAGGTGGCTGCTGGTGGTGAATAGGGCAGACGGCAGCACCAGGGGCCTGTGGGGAGTGTCCAGGGATAGGGAGTTTTTCTTGTTGGCACATGTCCCTCCCACTCATACACACAAGCAAAACCAAGCCCGAGGCAGCAGCAGTTGACAGCCACGCCCATTCTTGAACTCTCTTGTGGGCAAGGAGCCCGACCTTCCCTCCAGATCATGAACAGTTTCCTAAGATCACTGGGTCACCGCAGTTTAGAGCTGGAAGAGATGTTAGAGCTCTTCTAGCTCCGTGTTTTTAAACTTCCACAAGCCATAGGACGCTTAATTCACACAGAACCTTCCACACAGACCCAATATATAAAGTAGATAAAAGTGGAGTTATCTTCATTGGCTCCTTGACTCAATTCCCCATCTTGACCTCCTTTTAGGCTCCCTCAGAGGAATCCCATGGATGCTGTGCACATGTCTAATCCAACCCTTCCCCCATTCTATAGATGAGGAGACTGAGGTCCACACGGTGATGTGACTCGCTTAATATCACACAGCAAGTGGCACAGGGACCCAGATGATGGCTTGGGCTTATAAGTGGTGTAAGGTGCAGTGCAATCAGTGGAGAATGCAGTCAACCCTCAGCTAAAGCTTTAGCCTGACTCAGTGGAGAAGGGAATTGTAGAAGTATGGATCAAGAGCTACACACTCATGAAGTAGGCCAAAAAACAAGACAGTAGCAGCCACAGCATTGGTGTCAGAGAAGGTGATTTTGAGTGAATTATAGAAGGCGTCCTACCCTGGGGCTGAGCAGGCACACACAGAATAGGCTAGGGAGTCAGCCCTGGATTTCAGCACCTTAGCTGCACTTTGTCCCCTCACCATGGAGCCTTTATACTCATGGCCTTGCACAGTGGCCCTGCATAGTGCTACCAAGAACTACCAAGAAACGAGAAAGGGAAGGTTTGTAGGGAAAGCCTCAAAGAAAGCCCATGTCTGCATGAACCTCCAGATCTCCCTGACCTAACACTTCTAGTTATACAACCTTTTTTCATCATGAGGAAGCCCATAAAAGAGGCCACACTGAGCTTGGAGGCCGTCCATAGAGATCTGCTCTGCCTCCTCGAGTTGAGCCCCACTGAGCTGCAGAAGGGCCAGGACTGAAAATAGACATGAAAATGATAGATAGAGCAGGTCTTGGTCCAACAAAGAGATCGCAAGCTGATATTTTAGGCTCCTGCGCTCATGAAATTGTGTGAAGAAAGGTGAACATTTCAGCATCACTGGATCATTTTTTAACTTTACATGTTAAAAGCTGGTATAAAGTAACGATAAGGAGCGGGAGACTAAATTGGGAAGTTAGTTTCCTGGGGTGGTTTTGTGAATGTGATTGCTGATGCGCAGTGTTCAGTGATTAACCAGAAATGCCTATTCTTGCAGATCGCGCCCGGGTGGTGGGTGGTCTCCCCGATGTGGTCACCATCCAGGAAGGCAAGGTAAGCATGGAGCACTCCTGTCCCTGCTTCTTCCACACTAGAAATGGGTTCCAGTGCCTCAGACTTTAGTTCTATCTTTTTAAGATACATACCACCCTATGCAATAGCTGTTTATGCTTGACTTCAGAATAGCCAATACAAGGTTCAAAATAAAGCCATTTTCCCAATCATCTTAATATTTTGGACCAAACATCAGAATGCAAGTTTGTCTAATGTGGGCAAAGAGTGGAAAATGTTTAGTCATAACTACGTGACAAATGTAATTGAAGAAAGAAGTGACCTCTAACACTTAGTGGCAAAGGGGCTGTCGTTAAACGCCTCACCTTTGAAAGGAGAGGCTCCATGAATGTCTATAAGCTCTATTTCAGTTGAAAACTGATTTCTGTTCGTAAGTTTTAAATTAGCATTACCTGGCTCCATAATAATCTCTGAAAAGTAGTGAATCTAATTTCTAACCTGGATTCACTTTCTTCATTACTGCTTCATTAAGACAGGTTTAGTATCAACCCATGAACCTTTCTCACCTCAAAATGGTAATGAAGATATATGATAGCGTGATAAGACAAGATATAGCTAAAAGTTTAGTAAGAGGCAGGTTTCATCCACCTGTGTTTCTTCATAGTGAAACTGACTACAGTTTACTTTAAGCTCAACCACTTATGGGGTTGCTTTTGTTTTAAACTCTATTTTCCATTTTCCTCACCTAACAAGGTTCAAATTATGCAACTCACTGGGTTTAGTGATGGAAATGTAAATCAAAATTGTACAGCCACTTAGGAGAACAGGTTGGCAATTTCTTAAAATATGAAACATGCATTTACCATATGACCCAGCAATTGCACTCCTGGGCACTTATCATAGAGAAATTAAAACTTATGTGCACAGAAAAACCTATACACAAATGTTTCTATCCGTTTTATTCATAATAGCCCAAAATAGGCCAGATAACCCTTAGAGGTATGACCACACCGTGGCACATACACAATGGAGTAGGAACAAATCATTGGTATTGGCAACAATTTGGATGAATCTACAAGGAATTATGCTGAGTGGAAAAGGCAATCCAGAAAGGTTACATATTGTCTGATGCTATTTATATGTTTTTGAAATTAGAAAATTTTAGAAACAGAGCAATTTCACACCTCTGAACCTCAATTGATCTTGGATGACTTACCTGATGTTACTATGAAAGATGTGACAATGAGATTGGGAGACTGGGAGGTGGAGAGGGGTGGTTATAAAGGGCAACATGAGTACAAGTAAAACTGGGGAAATCTAAATAAGATCAATGGATTGTACAATGTCAATGTACTGGTTGAGATAGTATGCTATAGTTTTGTAAAATGAAACTACTAGGGGAAACTGGGTAAGAGTACACAGGATCTCTCTATTATTCATTACAACTGTATATGAAACAGATTGGGTAGAGTCTGGGGGAGAAATAAAACAAAGAAAATGGAATTTGAAAATTGGTCCATTATCTGAAACAGCTGTTAGGATTCTGCTGCTGGGCTCTGTGACACAGTTGAAATGCAAATGTGAGCAGGTGGTGATTATTACAATGAGATTTCTCTACCAAGACAGAGTTTGAAATGCCATATTAAAGTAAAAGGCATCTATTTATGTATTTATGAAAGTGAAAATGGAGATGGGATCTGGAATAAGCATTCCTAAATCTGGATCCCTAAAAGACCTTCTCAGGTTTGTGTTCAAACTGTAACTCACACAGGTGCATACACATAACCAGTTCAAATCCTGATCTGGGAGGGTTATATTTATCCTCCATTGAGTCATGCCACACCATCGGAGGACCTTTGAAGTTGGATCATCATTATAGCTGATATCTCTCCTTTCCTCTCATAAAACCTGTTTTGCAGACACTTAATCTCACTTGTACCGTGTGGGGTGACCCAACTCCGGAGATCTCCTGGCTGAAGAATGAGAAGTCCCTAAACTCGGATGATCACTGCAACCTCAGGTTCGAAGCCGGCAAGACGGCCTTCTTTACGGTCAGTGGGGTGACCACTGCCGACTCCGGCAAGTACGGGCTGGTTGTGAAGAACAAGTACGGCTCGGAGACAATCGATTTCACCATCAGTGTGTTTATCCCAGAGGAGGAGGCTAGGATGGCTGCTGCGAAGCCTCAGAAAGACAATAAAGCCAAGTGACCGGACCTGCTGGGAGGGCATGTGAAGGAATCTGGCCTAGGCTACCTTCTGCTACTAGTGTGCAAATGGTTTGGTTATGTGTAAGAAAGTCTTTGTGCTTTCTACTCCCTAATTTTGGCTTGGAGGAGGAAAGTGGGGATTGTCACATCTTTTATTCATATTTTTAAAAAGCACCAACTAATATTTTAATAATTAAGAAAATATTATTGGTAACACAGATATTAGGAAAGGGTTTTAAGCAAAAGAACAGAAAGAAAGAGACATTGAATAATGATCAGAAAGCAGACGAATGTGCTCTGGAGCCGAGTTTGGATACAGATTGCAGTTATGTTCCAGTATCCTACTGAGAATGAGACTAATTGTTAAGCAAACCAGTATGTTGATGTGTTGTGGAGATAGTGGTGTGCATCTCTGTGGGCAGTCTTTTGATTTGGAACCTCCTCGTTATTAATAAACAGTCCTCACACCTTTCCTCTTTTTTATCAGTGTTTCTCTCATTGTTACTGTTTGGCTGCTCAGTTGTGTCTGCTACATCTCTCTTGTTGTTTCTTGTAGCTTGTCTTCTGATTTAAATTCCTTTGGGTTAAAGCAGTACCTTCATAGTAACATCAGGTAAGACATCCAAGATCAAGTGAGGTTCAGAGGTGTGAAATTGCTCTGTCACTGTACATCTGTTATCTTATTGGACAATCAATTTATTCCATTGTTAAGATACCCAAAGTAATTGAATGAGTTGTGTCAATTAAGGATAATAAAAGGGTCAGGGATGTCTAGTGCTAGAATGGGTGACTACAGAAAAAAGAGTCCTTACTCTAAATGCAGAGAACTGCCAGATTCTGGACCTGCTCCTCTTTGCAGGACATGCCTACAGACCGCATTCTGCTTTAGAAAACTGATTCTTCTCCAACCCTAGTCCTAACTCCCTGCCCCCCCCCCCAACTCAACCCCCCATACACATAGGCGTGCACACACAATTGCTCACACACCCCTGAAGGAAAATAGTAATAGTGAAAACAGGTTTCTCTCACCCTCTTTCTGTCAAGGGTCGGGGGTGGGGGGAGACAACAGACTCTCCTATACTGTTAGAAGGGGCACCTACAAATCCTCTCCTATGAAAAGTTCTAGACTGGAAACTGCATCTCATTTGACTGTTGCCAATTCCCTTATCTAGCCCAGTGCCCCCAAGCTATTGCTGTGACATTGAACATGGGCAGGAGAGAGATGCTGTATGTCAGCAGGCATGGCAAGTAATGAGATCCCTGAGAGTCAAGGGACCCAGGGAAGGGCAGCTGGCCTTAAGCAGTCTGAAGTTCTCCCTCCCTCAGCAAGAAGGCTCCTTCTGGACAAGGGCACCCAGGAGGAAAGTGGACACAGCCTGGGAGCAGAGAAAGGAGAAAGGGATGCAGTAGGGATGGATTTGTGTGTCAAGGAGCTGTGCAGGTGAGAGGCCCCTAAGACTTTACACAGAACCTAAGTGCACCCCTCACAAGACCAGCAGCAGAGTCCCAGTGTTGGGAGAAGATGGGGAGGGAGGTGTGTGCTAGCAGAACCCACTACCCCATTCCTCATTTCCATGCCACTGGAGTCAAATTGGGAAGAAAACAAGAAAGACTTTGAATCCAATTAAAACACAATTTTAAAAAATGTGTTCTAGCCCTTGTCAGTGTGGGTCAGTTGGTTGGAGCATCATCCCCTAAACTGAAAGGTCTCAGGTTTGATTTCCAGTCAGAGCACATACCCGGCTGTGGGTTTGATCCCCGGTTGTTCGGAGCATGTACAGGAGGCAACCAACCAATTTTCTCTCTCACATAAATGTTACTTGCTCTCTCTTTCCCTCTCCCTTCCTCTTTTTCTAAAATAAACAGAAACATATCCTCAGGGAGGATTAAAAACAACAACATTTAAAACAATGTGTTCTAAATTCTGAAATTCTTTGAAAGCTTAGGAAATCAAAGTAGACTATCACTGAGATGTATGCCATCCAGCTCAGACTTTCTGGAACAACATAACAGTGAGGGAGAAAAATGGCTTTCATATTCATAGTGTAATAAAATGGTTATTAGAATTATTTCAGCCATTATAATCACCAAACTGGATAAACTATGATTTGATGGCTTAGATAAAAAGCTTGTTGTTTCTTCAGGGAAAAAAGAACTAAAACTATACATCTATCAATTTAATGATGTTGAAGGGTCCTTTTAACATGAATCTGTGACCTACTAAATGTGATCTATTGGTACATAGAGGATTATATTGGAGCACAGAAAAGACTCGTCCGAGTTTAGTTTCATAAAATTAATATTCAATATATTAAAGTAATAAAATTAAAAATCTAGAGCTTCCTAAATTCTTGAAGTTGAGCTTTAAAATATCATTTTTTCATTTAAAAATCTATTAAGAAAAGTTATTCTTACAGCAGGAAGATTAAGGAGAAGTGGGGTAGATAAGAGATCAACCAAAGGACTTGTATGCATGCATATAAGCATAACCAATGAACACAAGACATTGGGGGGTGGGGGTATGCCTGGGAGGGGGCGGGCAATGGGAAGATATGTATACATGTAACACAATAAAAAATAATAAAAAATAAAAGTTATTCTGAGGGTACTTTATAGTATAATTAAATTTTCTTTAAGTTGTTAAACTGTATTTATAAATTAATATATTTGCTTTTTATTTTAAGTACTACTATTTTCTGACTTACCAAACAAAAACTTGGCAAGACCTTAAATAACTTTAATTACCTGTAAAATTAAATACATTATATGGAAGTTGAGTCCTTTTAAATGTACTTCTTTGTAGATAAATTTAGTAAGACTGTAACATAAAATCACAGTCATTGAACATTTTAAGTCAGAATCATAAAATTAAGCTATTAGTAGGATAAATTTTCTAAGCCATTATAAATACATAGAAATCAAATATGCACAGGTGTCATAATGCAAAAATAATAACATTATCCAGCTACAGCCCCTGTGGCCTGGGACTAGAGTTTGAATACCGGTCAGAACAAGAGACGTGAGCTCAGATTGCTCATAATGGGGAGCTGCATGCCAACATCTCTGCATAAGGCTGGGAGCACAAAGGGTAGTGTAGTAAAAAACACACAAAAGGGAATAGTAATAATATCAACAACTGACATGGAGAAGCTATATGGAAACTTGCCATCTGCCTGCGGGTGGTTCTGAGTAGAAAAACAAAGTTAATGATTCCTCAAGCCAGTGTGAATACTTGTGGGATCCACACATGGTTTAAGCATCCTAAGCCAAGAGTTCTCATAAAAATGGCTAATGTCTGGAGCCCTAGAGAAGCCAATGTAAAATTCTACTACAAGGGACTTCTGTGTCTGCCCACAAAGGATTACTGTGGTGGTAACTGTACTCCCACCATAAACAACTAGAAAACCAGGCAAAATATATGGGGGGAAACTGGGGCATTGGCTCAATGGAAAGAGGATCGGCCTGTGGACTGAAGGGTTTCAGGTCTGATTCTGGTCAAGGGCATGTGCTTGCAGGCTCGATCTCTAGCCCTGGTCAGGGCCTGTGTGAAGGCAACCAATTGATGTGTCTCTCTCATATTGATGTTTTCTCTCTGTGTCTCTTTCCCTTCCACTCTCTAAAAATCAACGTGAAAATATCCCCAAGTGAGGATTAACAACAAAAAGAAAAGGAAAAGGTGAGTGAAAATATTGGAAACTCTGAATTTTTATGCCATATATTAAACAAACAAACAAAAAACAAAACAAAAAACCAACACAAAACCTTCTCATCTTTGTGATGCATCAATAAACCTACATTAGGCAGCAAATCTTTTACAACAGAGGAAATAAAATCCAGTTCTCTCAGGCATAGAATCAGGATTTTTTTTTACTGCGTTGGCAGTTTACTGGAACACTTCCAGGTACTATGTAGTTTTTTTTGGTACAAACTAACGTTGTATTGTTATTAGCACAAACTGTATGTTCTGATTACTTCTGAGAATCCACTATCAACTGAAAAGTGTTTTGTGGATTAATAATACCACTGACGCAGTTTCAAGTATTTATTCTGTTCTACTCCTCAGCCTTGCTTTGCTTATCCGTAGAAACACATTTAGATAAAATTCACAGATTTTATGGGAACTTTGAATTTTTGTAATTTCATAATTATGTCCTATTCTTAGATATTTGCATTTTGACCTTTACCTGAGGGCTTTATAGATAAAGTGTCTAACAAAAGTCTTAGATGATTTAAACACTTCTGAAGAATTAACTGAATATGTCTATTAAAATCTACTAAAACCTCAGTCTTTAAAATAACTATGAGCTAGGTAAAATTTCAGAATTACCTAGCTCATAATTATTAAGATCTGAGTGACTTTTTATACTTTTTTTTACATCTTTCCTATAGTCTAATGTTGAGAAGAGATAAGAATACAGCACTTGTCCCAAAGCTCACACATATCCTGCAGGTACCCAGAGATGCTACATGTACCCTTCTCTCTCTATTTACTAAGGACAAATGTCTTCATTCTGAAAAGGGGAGAGAAGAACATGTAACTCAGTTTCATTTAAAACACTTTGGCAACAAAATATACTCTGCCTTAAATAAATTATGAAAGGAGTATTTTCCTCCCTGATCTTGAGTTTCTTAGCCTCCCTTGCCTCTTCTCTCTATTTTAAAGGGGATAAAAATAAGAATCTGAATAGCCACAGCAATCTTGAAAAAGAGGAACAAAGTAGGAGGGATCACAATATCAGATATAAAATTATACTACAAAACCATTGTAACCAAAACAGCCTGGTACTGGCACAAGAACAGGCATAGAGATAATTGGAACAGAACAGAGAACCCAGAAATCAATCCATTATGATTCAGTTAATATCTGACATAGGAAGCAAGAGCATACAATAGAATAAGACAGTCTCTTCAATAAATGGTGTGGGGGAAGTTTGACCCATGAAAAAAAGCAAAGAAAAAACCTATCCCAGTGGTCGGCAAACTTATTAGTCTTTTAAGAGCCAAATTTTTTAAACTTAAACTTCTTCTAACACCACTTCTTCAAAATAGACTCACCCAGGCCATGGTATTTTGTGGAAGAGACACACTCAAGGGGCCAAAGAGTTGCATGCGGCTCGAGAGCCATAGTTTGCTAACCACGGACCTAGACCACCAACTTATACAAGAAAATAAATTAAAAATGGCTTATCTCACCAACTGACAGGGCTCCAGGGTGTGTCTGGCCTGTTTCCCTTAGTCCTGATCAGCTGGACCCCCAGCAGCAAGCTAATCTACCAGTCAGAGCATCTGCCCCCGGTGGTCAGTGCACGTCATAGCAACTGGTTGGCAGTCAACTGTCTGCTGCCTGGTGGTCAGTGCACATCAGAGCGAGTGATTGAGCAGCCTTATATCATTAGTATGTTACACTTTGATTGGTTGAATGGCTGACTAGCCGACTGGACACTTAGCACATTAGGCTTTTATTATATAGGACACCACTGTTCTGAGTCTGCCCAGTAACTGCCCATAGAAAAAACCCTCCACGTAGGTCTCCATGCCAACTGCAGCATATACATATTAATACATCTCCTCCTCTGTCCCCTCTATTCTTTACAGCTTAATATTCCCAGCCGGAAAGATAACCAAGCCTCAGAACCCTCTTTGCTCTCAGACTTACTATATGTCAGTATAGGCATCCACGAGCTTCCCCCCGAGTTTAGTCCCCTTTATCAGAATGTCATATGAGTAGTGTCTCTTCCACACACATCCAAAACCAGGAACCACTTTGCCAAGAGGAGCTTTCTGTTTCACTGAAAATAAAACTGCAGAGGGAGAAGAGAACAACTCGTTGCTGAGACAGAATCTAGAAATCTGAACTCTCCCTCTCAGGAGAAAGTTTTAGCAGTATTGAAGTGCAGATGAAGAAATGATTAAAAGAAAAAAATCCTTGTTTTCTTGTGAAACCTGAAATAGAAGGCAATTACCTATACCTTATACTAATAAAGACACAAATACATCACTCTTTCTACTCATATATTCATCCAACAAGTACTGACTGAGCACTGGTCTGGGTCAGTCCCCTCAGCACCAAAGGCTGGCCCACAGTGGTAGAGCACCCTCAGACTCTAAAATTCTGCCTTCCAGCCAGGTTCATGTCTGGTGTAAGTGGAAAATCACCGAAAGTTTTGACCTCTGGACAGGCATTCTTGGAAGTCATGGAATTGAACTGGGGACAGAATTGTTTTTTTCCATCTTACTGGATAGAGTGAGGCAAGATGAGAGTTGCTCAGTGTGTTGGTGCCTGAGAGCAAGGTGAGGGGAGAAAAGGAAGAGAAGGGAACATTTATTGGCTTCAGTGCATAAACTGCTTATCTATAAGAATTAGACTACTTTCTATAAAGGTTTTTATTGGACTTTTTGTCAATTTTATATTTCTTCAGGCTTTTAATCAGCAATTTTGTTTCTTATCTAGGCTAGTTATGGTTGTTAACATTTCATAAAATTGCTCTGTAGTTATAATGCTGTATTAAAGAAAGCCATTGCACCTAGTGTGCTAAATGGATAGAGCATCAGCCCACAGATTGAAGGGTCTCAGGTTTGAGTCCCAGTCAAGGGCACTTAGCTCAGTTATGGGCTTGACACCTGGCCCTGGTCGTTGCACACGCAGGAGGCAATCAATTGATATTTCTCTCTCATGTCAATGTTACTCTCTCTGTCCCCCTTCCTTCTTCCCTTCTACTCTATCTAGAAAATTAATAAGAAAAATATCCTCAGATGAGGGTTAAAAAAAAAAAAAGAAGGTCATTGCCTGAAAATATAAGGCACCAAAGAAATATAAAAGCTATGAATAAGAATATGATAAACTATTTTAGCTAGAATAGCAAGAAATTTTTATTTGTATTTTACAATCTGGTCATGCTAAAATCACTCTATCTTATAGACAATAGACATTTTGATGGCCCTAGTTCTACTAGAATCTGAGTCAATGACTGTTGAAGAACTTTTATGAAGTAGAAGCAAATTAATCTCCTGAAAGGCACAGATGCATATCTAATTTGTCCCATTTCCACCCTACTTTAATAGTACAAAACTACAATAAAGGGAAAAGCTTATCACCACAAGGCTGGTGATATCCAGTTAGTCCACAGACCTTTGTTTGATAATTTAAAACAAAATAAGAGACTACAAGTTTAAAAAAACAACAAACTCATATTACTTGAAATGCTTATTACAGTGGTGGGTTAGAGAGATATAATTAAATATTATAAACATTGTATTAGTTATGTATTATATAGAAATAAATAGATATATAATTGTATGTTATTATTGTATTATAGTCATACTAGAGGCCCAATGCACAAAGATTTGTGCAAGAATGGGCCTTCCTTTCCCTGGCTGCCAGCACCACCTTCCCTCCAGCCTGGAGCCGCCTTTCTGCCTTCCCATGCTGCCCAGAGGCCCTGAGCAGCTGAGGCGGTGCAGAACCCCTGCATCGTTGCCATGGTGATGACACAAGCATCCCACCCCCAGCCACCTAGGGCCTGCGTATGCAAATTAACTCACCAGCTTTGTTGGTTTAATTTGCATGCTCACTCCTGATTGGCTGTTGTGTATCATGAAGGTATGGTTAATTTGCATCTTTCTCTTTTATTAGTGTAGATTATATCTCTATAATATGTATGTGATAAACATTAGAGGAATTGAGCTCTCAAAAAATTACATAAGGACCTTAAAATAGTAAAACATTTAGCACTGCTCCTCATTTCTATGGTAGCCACAGTTACAGAAATGTCATGTGTGCTTTGTCAACTCAGGAAGTTTGTTACAAAGACATCATTCAAAATAAGAGTTAAACTCTGGGAACTCCCTTTAAAATGAAATGGAAAAACATCAGAAAGTGTTTACTTCTCTAGACTTCAAAGTATTTTACATAACAATCAGGCAAGTCATTGGGAAAAAAATATTCTAACCCAATTCTCTTCTGCCATGGACCTTTTGCACAAGCCAATTATAATTTCACAGCATGACATCTCTCTCTCTCTCTCTCTCTCTCTTTATGTCATGCTCTCTTACTAAAGATATCCATCTGCCTTTATGGTACACGTTCATTTTATGTCTATTTCACTTTCAAAGTGCTTACCTTGAATAACTGGCAAAAATTTTGCTAAGCATATGATGTCTTAAAATTAGTTAATTATTGATTAGAGATTTTTGTAACTTTTCAACATGTGACTTCAGATGGAAAATATAGGTGAGTTTGACTATTTTTGTTATCTCACATTTATTCCTTCAACATATATTTATTGAGCAAAGACTGAGGACACAGAGATGGAGGTTTTCCCTCAGGGTGCTACATCTGCCAGACGACGAATATGAATATCATGACAGAAACAACAGGTTCATAAGGAAAGTACAGACAACATGCTATTATCTGAGCTCAGAGGAGAGATGCAATACTTGTTCTATAGTGAGGGGAAGGTAAAGAAGAGGTAAAGTATAGGATTCAGGAAAGGCTAGTAGAGGCACAGGAAATGGGGTAGAAGGTAGCACAACACAGTACAGCCTGCTGATTCCTGTGTCCAGCAAGATGGACAGTGGTCACTGCAATTCTAACTTGTCATTTCCTGCCCACAGTGTTCCCATTCTGACTCCAGGAAGATGTCAGGACTATTTTTGCCAAGCCTTACAGTACAGGATGTCTTCAAGCTCAAGCTACTGCATTAGCTTCATTTTCCAAAGTAGGCTAATTTAATTACCAAAAAAAAAAAAACCCAAAAACATATACTATCAGAAAAGAATATTGTACTTTCTTGTCTTGTTATTTCCCGACAAGAATCATTTCTTTTTACAATCAAGTAACTCATTTTGAGTCAATCGCTTCTTTATGATAGATGCTGTCAGAATAAATACTGTAAATTAAAAGCCTTATTTGTTAAAGTTAATAAAGTTATGGCAGAATTATGAGGCTGATATATATAATGTTGCACAGCTAGGAAATAAAATCAGTTGGAATTTTTTTTGATGACTAGACATACTCATATTTGATTTTGCTTTCATACAAAAACATAGTAAAGCACAAGGACAGAAAAAAGGAAACAATCACCTATAATCCCACTCTATACCATTGTTAACAGTTTCACGCGTGACCCCTTTATCTTTTCCCTCTGCATTTACCTATATGATTTTAAATAATTAGAAAGGAAATGCACTTTCTGTCAACCTCCAAAGCCTCCATGCTTCCATCTGTACCACATGCCTCCAAATTCTGAACTGCAGAAGTAGCAGAGGAATATAAAAGAGGACAGAGATGTGAGAATGTTCTGGAAGAGCTGGATCTGGTGAGTGTTAGGGGGGGTGGCTGGGGAAGGAAAGACAGGAGGAATCAAAGACGACTGAAACCTCAGGCCTGTGTGTTGGGAAGATGGTAATGTGTTTATCTGAGATACATGTCAGAGGAAATAGAATTTGGGGAACAGATAATGCATTTAATTTTGGACATGTTGAATTATAATTGATATTTAGCAAGCAATTGTAAACTTGGGTCTGAAACTGAGGAAATCATCAAATCTCTGTACACACATTTACTAGTAGCACATACTGGTCCGGTGTGACAGCAGCAGTGCAGAGTACAGGAGATCTCCCCAGAAAGGGGACATAGAGAAGAAAAAACCAGTACCAGAGTCAGAATCTTAGTTAACACCCCTATTTCCTGGATGGAACAGGATCCAGGACAGGGCCTGGAAAGGGCTGTCAGAAAATGGAAGGAGAAACAGAATGCGCTGTGGCACAGAAATCATGGAAGATGACAGCCCAAGACTCACAGGCGGTGAGTGGTGATTCTCTCACCAGGAGCAGTGCCTTTGCAGAATGTGCGGTGGCATGAGGTAGGAGAGAGCAGAACTCAAATGCACACTCTTTTGTTGAGAAGTGGTCACTGGGAAGAAGGAAGAGCTGGGATGAAAAGCAGGATAGGAGATGTATGTTTGTAAACAAAAAGCAAGGCGTTGTGGAGAAGCTACAAAAAAGAAAGAGTTTTTCCTCGAGGACAGAAGAGTAGGAAAGGAGGCCTGAGGGAAAGGTGAGAGAAAAAATGTGAAGGCAATTGCATTTCTGGATGTACTTGGGCGGGATTCCAAAAAATTTGAGGAGTAGGTGGTAGATGGAGTAGAAGTGCAAGGGTGGGAGGGTTTGGGACAGGATGTGTAAAGGATCACCTGGTGAGACTGAAGAGGTGAACTGGGGATGGGGGCGGGGGGGGGATTGGTGTGTGGCTTTGTCAACAGTGTGGCAGCTGAGGCATGGAGCATCGAAAATACACTTCTACATGTACCCTCACATGGGAACCGAGGGGTCAGGGGTCTAGGGTGATAGCAAGAGCTCAGCTAAAAAGAAAGACTAGGCCCCAAACCAATGGAGCCAGGCAAGGAAGGAAAGGTCCTTGAGGGCAGAAACTGAGTCTGATGCCTCATTATAGCTCCCAGCTCCTGGCACATAGTAGCATCTACATGAATATTTCATCACAAATGAATGAGCTGGGTATGTTAGAAAGCCTCAAGAAAGTGCCTACTGGATAATACAGGCAGGAAGAAAGGTCACCTCAGGCCACGATGGTCAGACTGTTGGGAGAACTCTATACAGAGACTTCCTCTTGGTTTTTTCCTGCCACTAGTGTTTTGTCCTTCTGATCTTTCTTTTATGACTTCAGTAGAGTTAACTCCTCCTCTTTGCATCTGGCACTGGGTGTTGCACAATGCAGACATTCCATGTATGTTTACGGAATGAATGCAAACCAAGCCGTAACTGGTATTTTGTTGCTGTTGCCTGGTTTGTCTGGGAGCATAAAGCTTTCTGAATAGAGGAATCGCCTTTTCTGCTTCCTGTTGCTATGTATCCCTTGGCCCTCACCCAATCTGTTTTGCTCATTTTACAGCTGCCTGGGCAGCCTCCTCACAATCATTTTAGCCTTTATTCCTTTTATCCTCTTCTGGTCTTTGAAATAAGCTCCCCTCAAAGCATACCACCCCCGTGTGGCCCAATCTTGACCTTGAGTGGCCTTTCCCACCTGCCTCCTCACAGACGGTGCCCCTGCCCTCTCTGGACTCCTTCCCAGAATGCTCAGCCTCAATCTCGGCTACCTTCCACCAGGATCTGCTCTCTGTTCAGACATTCTTGAGAAAATACTTTCTGTTCAACCCAAGCCTGGGCCATCTGTGGGTGACCCATCTGCACAGTTCACCCGTTTCAGCAAGCAAGAACTAGATCAGATCTTTTGATAATCCTCAAACCTTTTAATTCTGCTATTCTGGAATTCACAAACTACTTTTCCACAAGGGAGGTCTTTTCAGAGGTAGTGTAAGGGCGTGAGACCATGAAGGTGAAGCTACTAGTACTATGACAGCCATTCAAGAGAAGCCAGAACGGAAGTCCTGACTTCTGATTATATATGCATTTCAAAGCTTTTCAGTAAATCTTTCATAACTTCCTTTCTTTCCTAAGTAGGAATCCAGGCTATCACAATGGAAGAAAGCACAGAAAATACTGTAGAGAGCCAATCACTAGACTGGACCGAAAACCTGACTGAAACAGAAGGTGGCCTATGGGACTTCTTATCAGATTCTATCCTATCTTACTAAATATTGCAATGGAGGCGGGGACTTACTCACTTCATTAAGTGAATCTACCCAATGTGTCTTGCTACTCACAATCAAAAGTTCTTTGTTTTACGCTAAAAGTCTGACTGATTAGAGGCCATTTGGCACAAAAATAAATTCTTTGTGTGTAAATGTGCTCCCTTGGTGACTGTTATCAGTTGTTGTAGATCAGCAAGTGAACTGAGCCGCCATGCAATGGAAGAATCACAAAGACAGATTGGTTCAGACCCTCCACTTTCTGACTGTATGAAAGGTAGGTCCCCCACCTCAGCTGCTGGAAAACTGGGATATGGCAGTCCCTACCAAATGAAGATTTTGTGAGAATTTGATGATTTAATTCATTTAAGAAGTACCCAGGCACGTGTCTGGCACATAGTAGGTGTACAGTAAAGGACTTCTCTTACCATTTCCCTTCATTACTCCCTGCCTTGTTTTCTGGAGAGTAACCTTTCAAAGGGGAAATAATGACATGTTATGGAAGTGGAAAAAGCCTCTGTTTCCTTCTGTAGAACAGAAATCATTTGAACTATATGTAATCAGGAATTTATTTTTGTGGTATTTTCTTAGTTTACAAAAAAGTTTTACGATTTATTTTTGTGTGAAATATATTTTTGAGTGCTTCCTAGCTGGGATGTCACTTTGGTGTCCATAAAGCAATACATACAGCCAATCAGGCAGTTCAGGCTCAGCGTATGGTGCCATTTTATAGATGGCCAAAGTAACCTTCCCCTCTGGGAGGTGAAGCGCTTTGTCCAGGTCACGTATCAGGTGACCCAGTTACTTTCTCTCATCAGTCTTTGTGAGATGACTCTGTGACCTTTGCTAGAGTATGAGGACAATAATGTTCTCGACTAGGATGGTGAGTGGGAGTGGCAGTTGCCACAAGCATCTATTGATTTATTATGCTGCATAGAAAAACCCACCTTCCCATGACCATCCCCAAGGAGTCGTGCTACCTCTGTATCCTGTGAGGTGAGTGAAAGCTTGGCCTCTGACAGGAAGAGGAAAGATAGGAGGGGTGAAGTAGAAGAGAAGAGAATGGGAAAAGAGTCCTGATCTCGAGGAGGCTTTTCTTGATGGCAGCTGTCTATTCTTCCAATTCCCATGTTCCTTCTTCATTCTGGTTTGAGTTAAGTTTCAGGCAACTAAATATATAGGATCATATTTTCATTCCATGTACTAAAATGTTAAAGAATTGGATGGCGGCCAGCCGGGTGTGGCTCAGCATTGATCCAGGAACCAAGAGGTCATTGGTTCGATTCCCAGTCAGGGCACATGCCCAGGTTGCGGGTTCGATCCCCAGTGTGGAGGGTGCAGGAGGCAATCAAATAATGATTTTTCTCTCATCACTTATATTTCCATCTCTCTCCCTCTCCCTTCCTCTCTGAAATCAATAAAATATATATATATTTTTTTTTAAAAAAAAAACGAATGGGATGCCTAACAAATTTCTCCATTCACTTTACATAAGAAAAATTATTTCTATGAAGTGACTTTTGTTTTTCTCGGGTTTGATGAAGAATGTTAGTATCCATTTCTTCAGTAAGAACAGTTCCTGGTATAATGTAACTAATCAGAGTTAGCCTAGAGCAGTTAATCAAGCTGGGAACTAATCTTCATTATTCTTCCATTTGATATTCCACACCTTTCCTTTGTACATTCTGCCTGGAGCACACTTACCTGATGCTAGTTCTTGACTTATCAAACTCCCCCCACTTGGGCTTTGATTCTCAAGTCAGGCTTATCTTCCGCTGTAGCCCTCCTGTCCCAAGGACCAGCCCCCTCACAACATTCCTGTCCTGGGCCCGATTCCCTCAATGTCCTTCAAGGTGAGTGGTGGGACTCCTAGTGGAAATCACTAATAATCCCTCTTGAAAAGCTTACCTTATTTTAACACAGGTCCCCAATGCTAAATCTGGAGTCCATAGTGGGATACATGTTTTAGAGGAGCAGGGTCATTCAGGATTCCATTCATGCTGCCCCTGCAGAGCCCACTGATTGCTGATTAACAGTGGTGAGGACCCACCCAAATAATCTCCTCCTCATGCAGAGATCACCTCACTTAGCCTGTTGGGGAGAGAGAAAGAAGGAGGGAGAGAGAGAGAGAGAGAGCATCTTTCCATATGACTCCTCTGGGATATCCAGAAAAACAACAACACAAACACTGAAATTCAATGAAGCAAGAACTGAGTTGCAAAGATTTGAAGAGAAATTAAGCACAAGATTAAGAATAAGAAAGCAACTTGTAAGGACAAGTAACAAAAGGGCCCCTACCTGGAAATGTGTGCAGACATATACTTCATGGATGAAAACTTTGAACAAAAGATGTCAGGTGAAGTTAGGAGGCAGGAAGATATAAAATGAGGTTCTTCCAAATGGTGCCTCTATGGTGTGATGCACAGAACTTAACTTGATTAGATTCTCTAACATTTCTGATTTACATAGTGAATGTATAGATGCTCAGTAGTGACTTATGTAATGCTTACCTTTGAAAAGTCCTATACTTTTCTTGCCTTACTTTAAGCTCAGACTTGGTGTGTTCTTTCATTTTTGTTATGTCGGTGTGTTTGTCTATAGTACTGTGAGATGTTAAAAACAGACCAGACCACTGTCTCCTAAGAAATTAAAAATGGGGGCAATGGGAAGATATGTATACATGTAACACATTAATAAAAAATTATAAAAAAAGAAGAAATTAAAAATAACCTTATGGTTGAAAGGTGAAAGACATTGGCTGACTTAGCAATGCCCTTAAGAAGATTTTAAAGATTATTTTCTCTATTTTGTGCCTTTTTCATTATTTTTTGTTTATACTGATTTGTAAAGACATTAAAAGTTTCCTATTTCTGTACTCCTGGTGATTAAAATGTCATTATTTCCCTAGTTTATAACATTTTAGTGGAGCAGGGCAGAAAACAATGTAGGGGGAAAAGTAAATTTGCAAAAGCGTTACATAAAGTTGAACATATATGATGATCACATTGTCACATAAGCTAATTTGGCTTGTGAGTTGGGGAGGCTAATGATATAGACTCTGGAGCCTGCCAGCCTGCAGCCAATTGCAACTTGTTAGCTGTGTGACCTTGCAAGTTACTTGATATTTTGGGCACCAGCTTTTCATCTGTAACATGGAGATAATAATAATGCCTGCCAGTTAGAGTTATTGTGAGGATGAGGTTAATCTACACTAATAAAAAATAAACATGCAAATTGACCATCCCTCTGCTCTGCCCACCAGCCAATCAGGAGTGAGTATGCAAATTAATCCAACAAAGATGATGGTGGCCATGGAGCTAGAACAAGCAGGAGGTTTGGGTTAGCCCTGGCGATGGAGGAAACGAAGCTTCCCACCCTCCCTGGCTTCCACTCAAGGAGGGGCTGGGGGCCTGGGTCACTGGGAGATGTAGTCAGCCTGAAAATGGCCCTCAGCTCCTTACCCAGGCTGGCCACACCCCCATGGAATAAGAGTCCCCACTGGGGGGCATGGCCAGCCAGCAAACAGCCATCAGCCCCTCACCCAGGCTGGTCAGGCAATCTAGCAGGGACCCCCACCCTGAAGGGGGTGTGGCCGGCTTGCACACCACCACAGACCCCTGGCCCAGGCTGCCCCATGCCCCAAGGGAACTCCCACACTGATCCGGGATAAACCTCCCTCCACCTCCCATCCTCGCCCCCCCCCCCTGCACAAATTTCATGCACCAGGCCACTAGTATACATATAAAGTACTTATTAAGACTATAACCTTATTATCTAATAAGTAACACTCTTACTCAGAGAAGCCATAGAAGTTATAGGTAATTCTCATTTGAAAACTTAAATCTTATGTAAAAATGTGATATAATATATATTTAAATGCTCTTTATTACTGTGTAAAAAAATGAATTTCCTTTGTAAGTTTCTTGCAAAAAGTTAAAACATGAAATAGTAAACCACATGATTGAGATAGAGACCCTATTTAACTTAATCAATATATAAAGTTAACATATATTTAGGACCAACTTCAAATAAAGAGCAATTTTTAAGAAGCAAAATGTCTTCACTTTATAACTTCTAATATTTTGGCCCTGCAGTAGGTATTTCTCACTAGCTGGCTGCTCTATGTCCAAACCCATTTCTTATTGAGAAAAGTTAGCTTGAAATGCAGCAGGCAGGACAGGGGTCCAGTGGGAAAACAAGGCAGGTAGAACATAGGCAGGGACAGGCACGGCAGTTTGAGTAAGCCTAATCACAGGAACCAACCAAGCAGAAATAATAAAATATTTTTGGACTCAAAGCAGGAGGCATGGGAAAACAGGAAAGGGCCTGCAACAATAAGGTGTACTCACAATATGTCTAACTCCAAATACTTATCCCATAATAGGTATTTTAAATTTTTTAGTAAAACTCCTAGAAATTTCTCACCTATATGTAATTGTAAACATTAATTTATTCTATTATTCATACAATCAGAAGTTTACTAGAGGCCCAGTGCACAAAATTTGTACACTAAAGAGGGAGAGGGTGTCCCTCAGCCCAGCCTGCACCTTCTTGCAATCCAGATCCTTTGGGGGATGTCTGACTGCCAGTTTAGGTCTGATCTCATAGTAAATTGGGTCTAAACTGGCAGTCAGACATCCCTCTCACAGTCTGAGACCACTGACTCATAACTGCTCACCTACCTGCCCCTAACCACTATACTGACTGCCTGATCACCCCTAATTGCTTGCCTGCCTACTTGATTGCCCATTGCCCCTAATTCCTCACTTCAGGACAAGGCTGGCTGGGGGAGGGGCCGTGGTCATTCTGGTCTCTGGTCGTTGTGATCATTCCACTGTTTTGGTCACTGGGCTTTTATTACATAGGGTAATAAATTTTATATTATGTGTCCATATTTAGGACATCTTTCTTCCTCCTTCTTCTGTTTTATTGAGAATCTATTTAATAGTTACCACCTTTTTTTTTTAGCTTTAATTAAATTGTATATTTCCTACTGTATTATCCCATATTCTTTTAAGGGGCTTCTATAAATTCAGTTTCTGTGTTTCGTTATTTTTCTTTAAATTTTTTTTTTTTTATTTCGGAGAGGAATGGCGAGGAAGAGAGAGATAGAAACATCAATGATGAAAGAGAATAATTGATTGGATGCCTCCTTCATGCCCCACACTGGGGATTGAGCCTGCAACCCGGGCTTGTGCCCTGTCTAGGAATCAAATCGTGATCTCATGGTTCATAGTTTGACACACATTGAGCCATGCTGGTGGGGCCCAACTCTATCTTTTAATACATGTTTGCACATATATATCACATTCAGAACACACATATCCATACATAGCACCTCTCTGCTTTATGCTTTCCCTCTTACTTCCGTTCACCTCTGAAATTTTTGCAAAAGATAAACAATAGCCACTGACTACAACAGACGAAACCCACCTCATATGTGTGCCTCTCTAAAGCCAAGGTGATTTATGATGTTAAGTTCAAAAGAAATGTCATTGCTGTTCATTGATCTTCCAACTGTTTTATGGCTTTTACCAATTAAATGAAACAGGAAAATATTTCATTAGAAGTTTACTAAATTTGGAAGACATTAGAGTCTTTGGCAATCTTGCCAGTTAAATACTACATATGTGGGAGAGATATGGATGGATATACCTCATTTCATGTACTACTATTGTTGTCATGCTCCAAAAAATTTGAAAATTAAAAGAATTTTGAAAGTGAAATTACTTCTTTTAAAACCTGTCTTGAATCTTTTCATAAAACAAAGGATCTTTCTGACATTTGTGCAAGAGCCACTGTTATCCTATTTTATCAGCATAAATTTAGCCTAGAACTAAAACTACATTGAGCTTTTAGAAGTTAGCTTATTGAATTAACAAATATTTATTGAGCACTGTCTTAGTCAGTTCCAGCTGCAATCACAGAGTACCATAGGCTGGGTGGCTTAAACAACAAAAATTTATCTCTCATAGTTCTAGAGGCTGTGTATCTGAGATCAGGGTGCCAGCAAAGGCGGTTCTGAAGTCATCATGTGCAACCCAGGAGAGGGTCCCTACAAGAACCTCAACTGATCTTGGACTTCTAGCATCCAGAGCTGTGATAAATAAACTTCTGTTGTTTATGCGCCATCTAGTCTATGGTACTTTGTTATGGCAGCCTGAGCAGATTAAGGCAGTAGCATGTCTTCAGAAAGTCATAGGTTAACGGGGGGGAAATGATTATTGACACTTGTATTTCTTTTCTTATGAAGCTCAGATGAGGTGGGGACTGGGAGGAATAGAAGTGTGGTAGGCAGTTAGACGGACATGAGCAGAGCAAGCACAATGGGCCAGGTACAGGTCACCAGGGCGGAGAGGACAGTTGTAGATGGGACCTCACCCTCAGGGTGCAGTTTGGACCCCCTGACCTTTCCTCCCCAGAGACAACATCTAGGCCTCAGCTATATTTCAGCTCCAGGCTCAGAAAAGGATCAGCTGCATTGACTAATGACCCCCTTGCCCTGGCAACGGACCAATCAATCAGTGGATACTTAGACTCTGAAAGGACACACATGGAAAGCTGCTGAATGTTCTATTGTTCTATTGAGATCTTTCCTGGGACCTCCCCTAAAATCTTCACCCTTAAAACCCTTAGGATGGAGGACCCAGAGTACTCTCCCTCCCGGGAGCGTGCCCTCACCTTTTGCTTTCACTTTTGCTTTCCCTTTCCTTCTCCTTCACCCACCACCATGGGTGTTCCCATCAACTTCCTCACTCTCAAGTTTCAAGGGCCCTTCCTTTACCCCTATAACTTGTTTCCTAAGCCCAACTCTTTTATGAATTATTTCTACCTCTGTAATTTTCCAAATAAACATTCTCTTACAGTTTGGGTCTTGGCTCTGAATTCTTGAATTCTTTCATAGGCAGAACTTAAGTACCAAGGTTGCTGAACCCAGGTCTGTTCTGACCCCATCTGGTGTTGTTCCCACCACCTACAAAAAGGTTACAGTACTTTAAAACAACAACAACAACAACAACAACAACAACAACAATAGCAATGATTTTTCAAAAGCTTACTTTGGGAGATTTTTAAGGGATTTTTATTACCTCATTTACTCATAACAAACCGGTGAACTGGTACAACCATTAGATACATGCTCAGCTGCAAGTAATAGAAAACCTCAAAACAGTGCCTTAAATAGATAAATATGGAATGGGGTGAGGGATATTTTTCTCATATAACAAGAAGTTCTAAGGTATACAGTCCAGGACCACGAGAGCTGCCCAGTGATGCTGTAAAGGACCCAGAATATCTATATTTCAGCTTATTGGTGATAACTGTTACCCATTGCCCATTCTAGCTATAAGATCAATTGCATTGGGAAACTATCTGTCATTGTCATTATTACCAAAAGTATTAACCACTAAAATTTCTGTCCCAGGCATTCAAAGGCCTAGACTATTGGTATCTATTGAGACTTTAAGTTGGAGGATAATTGGCCCCTAACAACTATATCAGTTACATCCACATAGCCTTCAGGTCCTATAATCGAGCAGGACATGGAAAACATTTTAGCAAACACAACATTACTAGGAGGTTTCTCTGAGTACAACTCAGAAGTGTTGGTAAGACTCTCTAAAGCCACAGGAGCTTGCTTTCAGGAGCCTTCTATGGTCAAAACAATAACAATGTGAAACTTCCTCCCTGCCACTGAAATAGAAGAGGTAAGGTAGTGTCAGCCTGGCATGGCCTTCTACACAGTGGCCCAAATTTAGATTCAAATATGAGAACAGGAGGACAGATTGTTTCCATTGTAAATTCTATACCCGCAGCCTGAATTTCCATTAGTATCTTGTAGAAGCCTTTTAAAGCCCCTTAGCCCCACCCCTCTCCCAGGCTGCGTCTGCTTCCAGATTGTAGACACACAGAGCTGTGTTTTCTGGCACAGAATCATTAGAGAATTCCAGAAAGTTTGAGGAGACATGAAATGCAGAAAGAAAGGCGGTTATTTGATGGGGTTAACAACAACTCTGGAGAAGATCTTTCTCGACAGCAACCTTTACCCCTTCCCTCAAACTGCTCTTGTTTCTTACCCAGGGAGTAGTCAGTTGTTAAAGCTGATTTCTGACTATGTGCAGAAGCATGGGTTCTCTCCTATTGTTTTCCTCCTTGCTACTGTTTAGGACAAGTTGCTCCAAGATTTGCCTCTGTGGCCCGAAGATTGTCTTGAGCTAAAGACAATGTTAGTCGTAGGCTCAAGAGAAACTTCTGACCCTCCCTTAACTACCTAGAAGAAGTTGAATTTAGGGCCTTGCCCAAAATTAGCTATTATCAGAGATGACTTCTTTGGACCTCTCTAAGCATCTGTTCTCATCATCATCCTGCAATGACTCTTTGAAGCCCCAAGGCACCTTTCCTCATCCCTAGCTCAGGATGTCTTACATACCCATGTTCTCTGTCTCTGAACCTCTCTAGCATGTGGGGTCTCTGACTCTCTCATGTGTGTGGGATTCCCATACACATGTATTAAATTTGGTTAGTTTTTCTTGCTAATCTATCTTATGCCCATTTGATTATTAGACCAGTCAGAACCTTGAGGGTAGAGGAAAGTTTGTTCCTCCCACACACTCCTCTGTTTGTATCTTGTCTTTATCTTTTCCCTTCTGGTTAAAACAGAAACTCTTAATAGCATGTGGTGTGTTTTGGAAGGCAGAATGGAAAAAGAGTGGGATATGTTGGCTGAGGGTGAAGGACGGTTGGCAACAAGGAAACATTTGAGAATCCCCCTTCCAACTGTACCTTTTCTTTCTTCCTTACTCTCTGAGACAAGTACTGTGTTATTCTCCACCCACAAATTAATAGGCACAAATGGCGTCATCCCTAAGTTCAAAAGTAGTCTGTTTCCTCATAAAAGTTTGTGGAGGGTACTTAGTAACTAACCAGCTTGAGATTTGCTAATCTATATATATAAAAGCCTAAGCGACTGTTATGACTGAATTACGGGAACAACCAGAACAACTGGTCAACAATTGCTATGATGCGCACTGATCCCCAGGGGGCAGACGCTCAATGCAGGAGCTGCCCTCTGGTGCTCAGTGTGCTTCCACAATGGGAGTGCTGCTAAGCCAGGATCCTGGCTCATGGCTGGCGAGTGCAGCTGTGGCAGCGGGGGCCTCTTCCTCCTCTGTGGCAGTGCTACCAAGCGGCAGTGGTGGTGGCAGGCGCAGGGAAGGCAGGATGAGTGGCAGTGGAGCTGCACAGCCCCGACTGGGGCTCCTCCCCAGTCACCTGCCGCTTCAGCACTGCTACATCACCCCTAGCCAGGGGTCCTGGATTGCAGGCCAGGTTGAGGAATCCCACCTGTTCATGAATCCGTGCACCAGGCCTCTAGTTAATTAATAACTACATAGCACTCTAAACTTGCTAAACATTTATTTAATGAATTCTGAGGATTATTACTTACTGACAAAAGAATCCCCTAGTGACAACACTGAAACTCAAGTTCTAACAAGGAAATAATCTACAAAGGCATACACTTTCCCCTGATTTTTCTAACATCAAAAGACATTTGTCTACCTTTAGTAAGCCATTTAGAGAAATGTGAAGGAAATATGGGGGGCGGGGAGGAGGTAGAAAAACATTTTGGGTTGCCAAGAAAATTAATTCAGTGAAGAGCTTTTGTGAGGAAGAAAATAGGGAGGAGGAAAAGGAGAGGAGTGCATATATCACCAAGAATCATTACTCAGAACTAACACCCCCAAATTGGGGGTACGAAGGATTGCTTTTGAAATCTTTTGGAAGGGAGTAAGGAGAGCAGATATACTATGCAAACACATTCTTTTCAGAACAGTTAGTGGTAGTCCAGACATTCCATTCAAATTAGTGGCTATTTTTGAAAAAAATAAAGACGGTAGCTGCTGAAACAAGCAATCTGGAAGCACAAGAAAGTTGATATTCACATACGGAAAGTTTTTCAGGTTGGTCTCAGAATTATTGCCGTGACAGTTTAATGCTGAGAGCTTTCCTACAAGCTGGGGACAGAGCTCTTCTTAGGTGAGTTAAAAATCTCTCCTCCCCTCGCCTCCCCTTCTAAAATTATCTTATTATGAGCGTCAACAGTATTTATTTGGTTATAATGGAAAATACATGCTGATGGAAGAGCCCTACAAAAGAGCAGAAAAATCTCAAGGTGCTGGTCATAAAATCCTTCTACGAAATCTGCAGAACACATTTTCTCTAAACTGCTGGATTGAAAACTATTAAAGATAATGGGCATTCCAATGAGTAGTGTTTTGGGGAGAGTCTGTCTCCTAGATAACATCAATTGCCCTCAGAAGATCTCCCCACTAGGAGATCTGCCTACTGATTAGGGCAACAGTTCTAACAGCCTTATGTTCTGAGTTACCCCAGCATGATAAACTGCCCAGGACGGGAGAGATTCAAGCATAGACAGGACAACAACATCCACTGCTGAGATTTCTGCTTCAGCAGCATCCCTAGTTTTACGACCTTGGCAGTACATGACCAGTGAAAATCAGAAAGGCCATGGAATGACTGGAAGAGTCTTTGTTCCCAGGACTAACAATTATAACTGCTGATTTAGAACAATGCAAACAAACCTAAATGGAATGATTTGGAGATAAGTATATTATGAGTAACTTATTAGTTAGAAGAGTGTTCCACTTCTACTATTTCCTTTTATACTTCTGGTCCATTTTATATTACTTTTTCTTCCTCATCATTTGGAAGGATTTATATATATATGCTATACAATGCATGGTTGAAAACACATCGTTACTTGCTGCTTGTTAGGGAAGTCCTAAGATGTAAAAGTTTGTCTTACAAGAGATGAAGGTAAACATAAAGCTTATGGGCACACGATAACACTAAAAAATGTACAGGTGTTTTTTTTTTTCCTAACTCGTTTGCTCTATATTTCAAACCATTTTCTCTTCTAATATAAGCTTTTAGGTCTATACATTTTCCTTTAACTCCTTGTTCAGTTTTATCTCTCAAGCTTCCACATATGGTATCAAATATTTGACACATAGAATTGAAATATTGCCCTAGCTGGTTTGGCTCAGTGACTAGAGCATCTGCCTGTGGACTGAATGATACCAGGTTTGATTCTGGTCAAGGGCACACATGTCTGGGTAGGGGGCATGCAGGAGGCAGCCAATCAATGATTCTCACATTATTAATGTTTCTATCTCTCTCTCCCTCTCCTTTTTTCTCTGAAATCAGTAAAAATATTTACTGAAGAAAGAATTGAAATATTGTCATATAGCCATATGCTTTGTTTTTTATCCTGATTTTCCAAGTAGATGGGTTTTTCTAGTTATCTTTTTAAAAATTTGACTTCTTCCAGTGCAGATGCAAGAAAAAAAGGGTCCTCGCACTTTCTGTCTGTCTGATTGTGGCAGCCAAGATTGAATGGGGGAATACAGTGAAGAAAAAAAAAAATTTTTTTTTTTTTACTCTTGACTTAATTGAATTGTAAGAATATAATACAAAATTTTTGAAATTTGTTGATGTGACTTAATGATTTTGTGGTTCCAGTTCTGTTAAACTCCCAGCTTAAAGCAAGCACTAGGCTTTTCCTTCTGACCCCAAGACTCCCCAGATAGCAAAAACCAATATTCAAGTTCACTAAATTCAGCAAATATCTTCCAGGCAAAAGCTGACTTTGGGCTCTGTGGGTTCTGGCCTTTATTCTGTCCTGGTGGTATTTCTTAACTTTTTGCCAGTTTATAGATGCCTTCTAGAATATATGTTTAATATTTTATCCAGTATTTTTGTTGTTGTTTTCATTGAAACTAGTCTAGACACCCTAGCCAAGTATATTATTAGAAGTGGAAATCTTCATTTACTTTTTATCAGATATTTATTGGGCACCTACTATCTATAGAACAAGTGTTATGATAGTGATCTGTACAAGGTGGACTAGTAGTGTGAGAAAGAGACATTGATTGGGGTAGGACAATAGAGGCAACTAATGAAAGGTGATGATCTGAGAGTCAAGCAGGCCTGGAAACAAAGCCCAGAGTCATGCTCACTAACTGTGAGACCTGGAGTAAGTCACTCAACCACTCTGTGCCTCAGTTTCTTTATCAATAAATTGGTATTTCCAATAGCAGCTACCTCAGAAGTTTGTAGTTAGAATTACTAGAAGAGTTAAGCATTTGGTAATGGCTCAGACAATGCTTTTTAGTCTTTGTTCTTGCAGAAGAGATGCATACATACAAACAAACAAAAATATTTCTGTAAGGCTTAATCACATCTTCTGGGAGCTGCCAGAGGGAGAACATAGGACCACATCCCTTCCAACTCCAGGGCGGGGAGACTTGATTTTTACTTTGCCCGCTTCTTGATTCCCTCACATAGAACCTTTCTCACGGGCCCTCTCCTTCCTGACTTAGATTGGTTCCTCAAGGAGTTTAGAGTGTTGGAAATTAAAGACAGGAAGGAAGTGTCTTGCAGGCAACTTCTGCTTTCCAGAAGGTTCTTGAGACAAGCAGAATTCCGGGTGTATTCTTATAAGGGAGAAAGAAAGAGGAAATACATGGAGAAAAACAGAAATCAGTATTTTAAAAATTACCCTATTGAAAAGGGAATGGCTAAAGCATATTGGCTATTAGGAGGAGAAAGAAAATTTGAGGGGAAAAAAGAGCATCCAGGATGCCATGCTAGGGGACTTGGACTTCTTCCTCCAGGCAGTGGATTGTCAATAATTTGTGCCAGGGCCAGATCTGCAATTCAGAGTAGAGGGTACATAGAACTATGAAAGAATGGAGGGCAGGGAGCCCAGCTTGAATAAGTCTGCAATGAATCGTAAGACATGGTGAGGGAAGGCCTGATTGTTGGAAAAGGCTGCATGGTAATGAAACTGTGGAGGACCCTAAAGGTGGCCATCAAGGCAATCCTGTAGAGAGAGTTTAAAAGAGTGGAAATGGCAGGACTTAGTGGACCTGGAATGGGAGTAAAGGGCAATGAGATTGGCTAGGGTGACTAAATGGATGATGGTGCAATTAGCCAAGATCAGAGATTCAGGAGGGGCAGGTTGGAAACTGTGCCTTGGCTGGGCTCATATACAGCAGCTTTATATAAATGACTCTCCCCCTCCCCCCGAATATCCTCAAAGGTATATAAATTATCATCCACGGGATGCATGGGGAGAAATTAAATGACATTTTAAATAAATATATATGCACTTCCATTTATGATGAGCCTGAATATGATGTCACTGTGGGCGATGCTGGTAGAGATTTCTAAAGGCTCTGAGCACGGACATGGGTGGCTCTCAGGAGTTCTGGCTGATGAAAGAGTTTTAAGAAGAAAACTGTGGTCCATATTGTCTTTCCCTATCGAGATCATGAGAAAGAAGACCTGAAAGAGATCCATTGTTTTTGACAACCAGAAGGTTGTTGGTGACTTTAGTTTGAGCCGTTCCCGGGGTGGAAGAGGAGCAGGAGCAGGACTGCAGAAAGTGAAAAATGTGAGACTCCTCTCTCCAGGTAGCTTGTCTGGGGAGGAAGTTGTGAGATAAGTTAATGGGGTCCACGGGAATAAAGGGACAAAAAAGTCTGCATCTTCTTCTCTTTCTCCTCTTCATTCTTTCCCCTCCACCCTTCTTCCTAAGTGATGGCGCTGGAGGGTGGTGAGGTCAGAAGGCAGGTGAAGGAAGAGCTTCCTTCCTCTGACCTTCCACCTGGCATTCCAAGGCTCCCCATACACCTCTTAGGCATCAAGAGCAAGAAGGGTAGGGCTATCATGTAACAAACATTTAACCAGTCTCTGTTGGAAACTGCCCATTGTCTTCACTATCTGAGAAGTGTTGACAAGGAACCTGGAAGGCTGGAGATCTTGAGCTTTGAAAGGTCAGAGCTCTGCACCCACTGTTTAGTTGAGACAACGGTAGCTGAAGCAACTTCTACCTTTTAGTTTTATGTAAATCCTTGGAATTGCTTGCTTAAGGGTGTATCCCAAAACCTGAATAAAAGGGATAGCAAGGCCAGAGCAAAGCAGAGGCCTTTTGAGCTGGACCCCTCTTGGTCCCCAATTCCCAAATTTATTTTTTCTTGTCTAGTCTCTTTCCTTTGTGTGCAGCTTCCTCCAGAACCTGAACCTGAATCCTGAACCCTGAACCTGAACCCTGAACCACCTGGGACGTGGAAAGGACACTCACAAGTCTTTAGTTTGTTTTACGCGGTGGCATAAAATAGGTAGACACTAGAGAAGAATGAGGAAGTCTCAGAAATGTGAGCCAGTCATTCAGAGTGAGGTGTATAATCTAAAACTGGATCCTGGGAGGGATGCCTATAGCTTTCTGATTGGTGGAAGGAAGAGAGGAAGCTTGGCAGGACCTTTCCCTCCCAAGGCAGGAGGAAGTGAAAATAGCCGGGGAGAAACAAACACTAACAGCACTGTTGTAGGTTACAGACACAAAGCTAAATTGGGCGTTTTATAGGCAATTGTGTGACAGCCTCAAAACAATCCTGGGGCTAAAACCGGTTTGGCTCAGTGGATAGAGCCTCGCTCGGCCTGCGGACTGAAAGGTTCCAGGTTCGATTCCGGTCAAGGGCACGTACCTTGGTTGTGGGCACATCCCCAATGGGGGGCATGCAGGAGGCGGCTGATCAATGTTTCTCTCTATCCCTTTCCCTTCCTCTCTGTAAAAATCAATAAAATATATATTAAAAAAAAACAATCCTGGGAAAAAGGCACTACTGTTTTCATTTCATTGATGCAGAAACTGAGGATTCAGCTTTTTATTTTTTTCGCTTTAATCTCACTTCCCGAGACAAATAAAATGCTTTGAAATATGAAGGGAAAATTCCAGCTCTCCTCTTTTAAAATTTTTATTTCGCTTGTGAAGTCAGGTGAAAGGCACAAAAGAGGAAAATTCCTAGTGTACTTGGGCCAGTGAAACCACCTGCATCTCTGTTGAGCCTTGATTACTGGTGAGGATGAGGCAAAGCTTGGCGGAATGCTAAAGAAAGGCCACGGCACTTGGGTGAAGAAGTTCCTTCTGCAGGGCCAGCCCAGGGGAGGAGCCTCGAGGCGGCGAGCCTGCCCCCTTGTCCCAGCACAGCCCGGCCATACTACACGCCATCTGTGGGGAGAAACTGTGCCTTGGCTGGGCTCGTACACAGAAGCTTTATATAAATGACTTTTTTTTTCTTTCAGTATCCTCAAAGGTAAATTATCCACAGGATGCATATGGAGAAATGGCATTTGAAAGAAATATATATGCACTTCCATTCATAACTTTCAAGAGAATAGGCCACGAAAAGATAAAAACCGGTGTGCCACAGTATACACGGCTGAATCCATTTGTGTCAAAAGTATGGATTTAAAAAGGGATGCAATAGAATTTGGGAGCGGGGAGAGGGGCAAGAGAAAGTAACCAGTTAGTCCGCTACTGGTGATAAAATGTGGGAAACATTCATGCCCTATGGTTTTTTTTTTGCACTTTAATAATATATATTCTTTTTTGGCAACTGGGCTCTTCAGGTCCACGTGACGTGCCGCAGGGTTGCCATGGAGACCAGAAGAAACTTTATTTTTAGAAAAGTAGCGCTCTGGCTACGCCTAGCGAGAGAGGGGTCAGGGCTCAAGTCCCGCCGCGTAGGAGGTGGGCAGCGGCGTCGGCGGCGCGTAAGCAGCTGGGGACCCGCCGAGAGGCCGAGAGGCCGAGAGGGGGCGGCGCGGCGAGCGCACGTGACCTGGGCGGGGCCTGCGCGGCGTCCGGCTGCCGCCGCCGCCGCCGCCGCCGCCGCGTCCCATTCATGAGGGCCGCCCGGCTCGCCTGCGGCCCAAGCGGCTCCCGAGGTAGCGGCGGCGGCGGGCGCTGGAGCTCCTCGCGCGCCTCGAGCCTGCCCCGCCCCCTCAGCTGCCCGCGAGCCCGCTCTGCCCCGCAGGTCCTCGCCGTCCCCGTCGTCCCCGTCCGGCCGCCACCTCCCCTCGGCTGCCCGCGGGTGCCGGCGCGGGCCGGGAGCCCCCCCGCCGCAGGTAAGCGGGTGCCCTGGTTCTCGCGCCTCCGTCCCGCTCGCGGCGCGCGTTGTGTCCCCGCGCCCGGAGGTGGTTGGGGGGCTCCGGCGGGCGCAGCGCTGCCCTGCGGGCCGGTCCCTCGGGGCAGCGCGGGCCTCGCTGCCCCTGCCGGCGCCCCACACTGCCCGCCGCCGTCACGTAGACGCGGCCCCGCCGGCGCCGTGGCGGGACGGGCTGGCGGGACGGGCTGGGGCGCGAGCCGGGGGGGGGGGGGGGGAGCCTGAGGGGGGACGGGGAGACTCTGAAAAATCCGGGTGCCTCGGCCGCTGCCCGAGGTGATGGGTGGTCATGGAGAGACCCCTGTCACCCGCGCGGGTTTCTGGCGCGCAGGCTCGCGCCGAGGCCGAGCTGAGGGCGAGCCGAGCCTGCCGCCGGCGGCCGGGAAAGCGCCGCCCGAGGCCGCCTCGCCCTCCCGCCGCCCCCGGCCCTGCGCGGGGGAGGGGGCGCCGGGGGAGGGGGCGCCCGCGGCACGTGACACGTGGGGCCCGGGCTGGGACGTTGCAGTTACTGCCGGGGGCCGCGTGTCCGCGGGCGTCTCTGCCTCTGCGCGGTGGACCGGCTCCCGGAGCCTGAGCCCTCCCTCCTCCTCCTCCTCCTCCTCCCGCCCCCTCCGCTCGGCCGGCCTCCCCGGGAACGGAACTTGTCCAGGTACCGAGACTCCGGGCTGCTTTCGCAACTTTGAACCCTGGCGGCGGCGGCGGGTCACCTTTTTCTCCCGACTAGGCTCCCAGAAAATCGGGGGTGGCATTTTGGAGGCATAGTTACAGGCACCGAGGATCACCCTTCCTTTCAGAAATTGCTGGAACGCTGGATATTTGGAAATGCTCTGAAGTGTTTTTTTTTTTTTTTTAACCAGCCGCTAGGCTAATTTTAAATGCACATTTGGGGATGGTTATTCCAAACCTGGTGGTAGTTGTTGGGTGTTTTTTTTTGTTTGTTTTTTGTTTTTTAATTAACAAAGAGGCTTGCCTTGGAGTCAAGCCAGGCCCTGTTGAAGCTCTTTGCTCGGTCCAGAGGCTTGGTGTTACTGTTTATTAAAACTTGGCCTGATTAGTTCCTAATGCTTTGACAGTACCGCATGGAAATGTATTTTGAAATGTTTACCAGTTAATTAGTGGCCCATAATGGTTTCTTTGTTGATGGGATGATGGTGATGATTGCTCTCGGGATGGAAAGTGCAAGTGCGGCAGCAGGTGATGTGGGGAGGGGCCCGCAGAGCCCACCGCCGCTGCCTGCGGAGGGTTGGCCCCGAGCTCTCCGGGGGCGGGTCCCCGAGTGCAGCGTCCTCTCTTGGCTTGAAGAGCAGCCAGCCTCCTGCGTGCTCCCCCGGCCCAGGGCCACGCAGGTGAAAGAGTCTTGGGCAGTAGGGATGACTTCTTTTATCCAGTTAAATGTGCAGTTGGTTGGGGTGTGTTAAACAGAAGTGGTATCTCCATAACCAAATTTTGGTAGAGATGGCCATAGCATGCTACCAATGAGATGACCTTAGTGTGTGATGGCACAGGTGGAGGGAGAGCAAGAAAAGCTCTGTGTTTGAGGGGAACTGGAAAGGGGAGCATGTGAAAACCCTTGAGCACTACAGAAAAGCCTCTGTTAAGAAACCAATGGGGTCCGCGAGAGCTTTGTGTCCTTTATTGCTACATCACGGTGAATTGTAATTTCGGTTTCCCGACTGGACTGTCTCCTGCCCTAGACCAGGAGTCCTTGGAGAACCAGCTTTTACAGGAGCCTCGGGAGAGGTCTGTCAAATAAAAGTAGGAAGCAGCAGACGGTGTCCTTCCCAGTGAGCGACCTGAGCACTTCCTGAATGAGTTCACTCAACTTTCCTGAATTGTGAGCTTTGGATGAATAATCCTGGCAGTGCCAAGCATTAGTGGTGGGGAAAGGTTAAATTAAGTTGATGATCATTGCAGTGAATATTTTGCCATGTCTAAATGTTAACATTTAATTTACGTATAGCTTGGTTCTTTTTGTCAGCAACTCTTTCCTCTGGGTATGCTTCTGTGCATATTTCCTCCCTGTGTAGCAGCACAGGAACACTTAGCCTGAAGCTTTGTCTTGTTAGGAGGTAGATTCAATATCCTCAAAGGTAAATTATCCACAGGTGCTAGCAATCTGATGGGGAAGTTTTCCTTTAAGCCCGACATAAGTCTGCCCCCCTTTAATTTAAATCATTTTCTTTTTGCTCTGACCCCAGTGGTTGACAGTGTGTGTGTTTATAGTGAGTGACTTGCCCAATCACTAGGCAGTGGCTTTATTTTGAAAGCCTGTTTTTATCTTTTTTATTCTCTTCTTTTGTAAGTAAGTTATACATACTCCTGTCTGAAACTCAGAATCTTTTGGTCTATCATTTGCCTTCTTGATGAAATAACTCACTAGTTGGTAAGAAGGTATTTGATTAAGAAGTTTTGGTGGCTTTGCTAGCAATTAGCTGCACTTTTTGGAATTTACTTTGCCTGCCATGGTCTTGATTCTTTATTTTAGTAACATACTTTTACAAACACTAAAAGCATACACGCGCGCGCACACACACACACACACACAGAGAGAGAGAGAGAAAGAGAGAGAGAGAGAGAGAGAGAGAGAGAGAGAGAGAGAGAGAGAGAGAGGGAGGGAGAGAGAGTGTCTCACTGTAACTTCCAAAGTCAGTGGCTTCCTGTGTATGCTGGGGCCACTCCAGCTCTGCAGTCCTCACCTCCTGCAGCCCTTGCTCCTGATCTGAAACAACAGGAAGCTCTTGGCCCAGAGGTCTGCCGGTGGTCTGAAATCTTTTCACTGGATGAGTCAGCTCTAAGTTTTCAGGTTATTAAAAGGGAAGGAGCCCCGGTAAGGCGTTCCGTTGGTTAGAGTGTCATCCCTATATGCCAAAGTTGCCAGCACAATCTCCAGTCAGGGCACATATAAGAAGCAACCAGTGAATAAATGCATGAATGGCTGGAACAAAAGGGGTCATTGTTTCTCTCTCTCAAATCAATCAGTCAATAATTTTTTTACCAAAAGAGAGGGAGAACAAAAAAAAAAGAATTCGTTAGGATATAAACTGCTGCAATGCAAGATAAAGCCTCTAATTGATGTTTAGGATTAGAATGATGATAAAGTATACATTTTTTCTTATTCGATTCTCTGACTACAATTTAGATACTTTTTATTCTAAATTCTTTCAGTGCTGTATTTCAGTGATCCTATTTGTCACTTTAGATTGTTGTTAAAATTGTTACTAAGAAATGAGGAAGAAAGGAGCCAGAAATAATTTTTCTTGTAAAACAATTACAGCATCAGCTCCTTTTTCTACCATCCTTTCATCCCTGTACAGAGAGTATGGCTGAAAGGCAAGGAGGTATGATTGTTAGAAGTAGGTTCTTTTAGATTATTTAGGTCAGCTGTATAATTTGAGAGAATAAAAAATGCATTAGAAAAGTGAAGGTGGGACTCTTAGAAAGTGTGGTCTTTTAAAATCCATTTAGAATGTGCTACCTATTTTTGTAATTTTTGAATTTAGAACTTTATTATGTGGTGTTTACATAATAAAGTGTCATATTTTGAACATGAGCCATCCAAAATAGACTTTTCTACTGTTTTGGAGGAGAAATACTGGCTCGAAGAAAAACACACCTTGTAATGTTCAGGTAGCCGGTACATTGCCTTTATCTCACTTTTGGGCATATTTGAATAGTAGGGGCTTAATTACAAGGAACAACAACAGCCTGTAATTATTGGAATCAAGAGTCAATCTGTACTTCTCTAATCTTATGAACAGTAACTGCATCTATATTGCCTTTGTTTCATTTCATTTTCTTATTTTTGTCTAATTCCCTTATCTTAATTGTTTATTCATATTTGTCTGAGCTACATCAAATTATTTTTTTCAACCAGGCAAAGTATAAATACAATTTAAAGTGATTTACACATTCTAAGTTCTTTTCAATTCTTACATCTTTTTATCTTTCCTGTTCAAGAATCTACAATAATTTGTTCTCACCTGGTTTAGCAAATCTTAATTTCTCATCTCAGTTCTCTCAATTCATTTTTCTCCCTACCATCTCCACCTGTTTCAAACATTTAATTTTCTTGAGTACTCAATTTCCTTGATTACCTTCAGAAGTAGGACTTGCACCTCTTTACGTGTTTGATATTATGTTTTTCAATGTTTTTTGTATTACTTTGTGTTTGCTCTCCAGTCATCTAGGACTTTCTCTAGCTGTTAATCGGTATTAGAATAAATAACGATTGTCTCCTTAATTTTCAGATATAGTACTTGCCTGGTCATTTTGCCTCCTTGGCCTTCTATAAACTGAGCAAAGAGTAGGGCAGAGATGGAGAGAGTCAAATGGAAGTCGAAGGAAGCTGGCCTTTATGGTTTGTCTGATTATAGTAAAAAAAAAAAAAAAGAAAGAAAAGAAAAAAAAAAGGATTTGAAGAGGGAGGGAATGTTTAAACATGGCACCTTTGAAATATGGCCATAGGGACAGGATCTGTTGATTTTTAAAAGTACGGTAGTTGTGAAGGAGAAAGAGGAAATGATGAATCTTCATAGGTTGTACAGAAGGTGCTCAAATGCAATAAGCCCTGTTATTTTCGGTGCATTGGAAACTTTTTGAAGGTCTGGTGTATTCTCTCCCATTGTTTTAATTTTTAATTTTTGTGATCACTTGTTAATGTAGTTGAAATTTTAAATAACAATGGGGGTGTAAAGGGACATGTATTTGAAAAGAATAAAGAAACACGATTGTTAAAAACTAGTATTTCAAAAGGGATGCCAGGATGCAGGTTTAAAATTATTTAGTAGCTATAACTAAGTAATTAGGAAAAGAGGATAGGGAAAGCATCCTTTATAAATTCTAAAATTGGAACTCATGATTTTACTGCAAGAAAAAGATAGGCATATGGTAACAAATAACTTCTTTAGTAACTGGTTTTCTTCATTCACCTACTTTTGAAATATGGGAAAGATAATTGATTTAAATCTATAGTAAAGATGCTTTTAAATAGAAACTATCATAATTATGAACAAAAAGTTCATTGGTTAATCTGGAATTGAAATCTAAGAGGTTTTTTTATACCTTTGAAATAAACAGTAGAATTGTATAATGGTCAGGATGGTTCTAATCTATTCAGTGCATTATGATGTGGCACTTACTGCTCCTAGCAAAGTAGGTAAGTCCAGCTGTACTAGAGACTTGGTGTTTAACTCATTCTAAAAGAGGAGTGTCCAGAATAGCCCTTAAAAGGTATTTGGGCACAGTCTATTTAATACAAATAGATTTGATTATATGGTTCTGTATTGTAATAAGACAGTAAAACCATCAGATAGTTAATGTGAATTAAGAACTCTGAATTAGTGTTCTTTAAATTGTGTATACTACTTCTTTCCCCAAGAGTTAAGCCTGTAAATTTTTGGCTCTCGTAAAGTGATGTGCCTTTCTTTTGAACCAACATAAGTCAAGGAATATTTGGGTTTACTGAAGAACCATAAGGAATATACTTTTTGCTTCCTTTGGGATGCTAAGTGTAATTATTTTTCTTTGTAAAAATCCCAAAGTGTCTGTCCATATATTATATTTCTTTAAAATCTCCACTTTTTTATGAATAGAGTACCTATTTACTCTATCATAGAGACTCTTAGTCTTCAAAAGGGTCTGATGCCTACTTTTTAGAAACACTAAATATTTCTAGAAGGTGTTTAATGTTTGCAAAAGATTGTCATTATTATAGTTACATGATTGAACATCTTTTGGTGAGGCATTGTGCTTTACTTAGATTATCTCTTTAAGAGTTAAAACAGCCCTACAAAGTAGATGTGTTAGCCTCGTTTTCTAGGTGAAGACACTGAAGCTGAAAGAGTTTTGCCAAAGGCACATAACTGTGTGTTGGTGTTGACTTAATGCTATTGCCCCTGTGCCACCACATTGCCCAAGGACTATGAGAATTCTTGTGCACCTATTTGACATGCTTAAATCAATTTTATGGGTTTGTTTTGACTTTATTACATATTACTGGATAACTTACTATCAATGTTAGCATCTATAAACTCCTGATAGACTATTGCCAACTCTGTAGGGACCTTGGATTTCTCTGAATCATTGGTGTATGCAAATCCAACTATATTAGGGAGAGAATACCAGCCAAGAAAACAGTGGAGGTGATTCAGTTCCACCAGGCCTATTTGGTGTTTACTGTGGAAAGAGGGAAGCTGTCTTCCTGCCACAATGCAAGCACATCACTGCTAAGTATCAAAAACTATTATTGTTGGGCTCAGCTTGAGAGTAAAGGGATTCTGTGTAGAAGGAGAAGTGGACTCAGTTGGACTTTTATGAGAGATGGGTATCAGTATATAATATGATACCTTCTTCAAGGATTTTCCCATGGGGACTGGACTGTGTGTACTGAGTTAACATTTCAGAGTTGGACAGAGCTTCTGGCCTCTTACTCTATTCAGGAATCTTTTCCCATCACATGTGGGTAGCCAGTTGAAACCCGTAATATTGTTGATTATTTGACTTTTAATTTATTTTTTTGTTTTTTAATCCTTACCCAAGGATATATATATATATTTTTTTTTTTTTTTGAGAGAGAGTGTAAGGGGCGGTCGGGGTTCGGGAAGAGACACATCGATTGGTTGCTTCCTGCACAAGCCCTGACCTAGAGTAGGGATTGAAACTTGCAACCCAGGTATGTGCCCTTGACTGGGAATCAAACCCTTGGTCTGAGGGCTGACACTCTGACCACTGAGCCAAACTGGCCAAAGCTTCACTGTATTATTTTGACTCACTGGGTAACTACGTGTGTGGATACATTCTCTCTAGTGAAGTTTTAATGATGTTTTACTAATGACTTGGTATTTACCAACTGTTCAATACAGAAGAACCTCTCACTTAATACAGAAATACATTCGTAAATTTTTAGGAATTCCCAAATTCATGAGTACACTTTTGGTATATAGTTTACTCAGTTGTATCACCTGTAAAATGGAAATAATACCTACTGATGGGTTGATTCTGAGGATTAGATGAGGTTGAGTATTAAACCAGAGCCACAAGCTGCCTAGATGCAGAGGCAGGGCAGCAGGCTAGGGGCTCTAAGTAGATGAGATAGTGTGGAGAGACACTAGGCAAAGGAGAAAAAAAGGAACTAGAACATCTCTCTTGTCCTTGAAGTAGCTGAAAGTCTTGTAGGTGGAATTAAGTCTATTACATAAAGTAGACTTTTATAAAGCTGCTCTAGGGAAGGATTAGGAAAGTACTGCAGAGTGATTGAGTATAAGTTACAGAAGGTATCTTGCAGAGAGAATTTGTGCTTATATTTTTAGCATGAGAATATGTCTAGTTGAAAGGTGTTAGTGTGTTGAATAAAAATACAATTGCTTCATGTGGTTGCTCAAAATTTATTTTGACCCAGAATTTTTACTTTTATAGTGTCAAAATAAAAAATATGCTTTTATAAGTTAGTTATATTGTATATAAATGTTATGCACTACATGTTTCTAAATTTAAGCCTTGTGAATTTTGCCATTAAAATTTATCTCTGAATTTTGTTGTACAGGCCTGTAGGTGGAGCCTTATCTTTGTTTAGAAAGCAGAGCGGTCTTCTATACAAGATGGGGCAAATATAGATTTAAAATTATAAGTACATGAAACAGTTTTTCTTTGTTATTACTTATTAAGTATTATATTATTTTCCATACAAACAGCTATAAAGTACTTTTGTCCCACCCTGTAATAGTGCAGATGAATTTTTATCTGCAAAGAATAATTCTATTGCTGGCTAGTTCATGAAGTGAATATGTAATTAACATTTTTCAATAAAATCTATAACTGATTTTTATAAAAATTTCCCTAGATAATAAACTACAGGAAATTTTATTCTATTTGAAAAACACTGGTATACATGTATTAAGGTGGGTGATTTTTTTTTTTTTAATTTTCTGAATGTTCAATAAGTCTTTTGCTGGTATCCTCACCATAGAATGGAAAAGAGCTTTTGGCCCAGCAGGCATGACTCAGTGGTTCAGTCAGCGTAAACACCAGGAGGTCATGGTTCAGTTCCTGGTAATGCATGTGCCTAGCTTGCAGGCTCCATCCCCAGTGTGGGGCATGCAGGAGGCAGCCCATCAATGATTCTCTCTCATCATTGATGTTTCTATATTTCTCTCCCTCTCCCTTCCTCTCTGAAATAAATAAAAAAATATTTTTTAAAAAAGAGAGAAAATGACTTTTGTGTTAGGACATTTTCTTACCACTAGTGAGTGACCTAGATCAGCAGTCGCCAATCTTTTGGACCTCACGGACCACCAGTGGTCCATGTTCCACCAGCTGGTGATCGCTGAACTAGATAACTTATAGAAACTTGATTATACTTAAATTCCCTGGTTTGTTTGTTTTGTCTTGTTATTGACACATACTTAAAGCTCAAATGGGCCATATATGCTGATATCAAGAGTTCAAAAAGCTTTTCCTAATTAAAAGCAAAACCATATTTGTTTGGTGTTCATTTTTTTTCTTTTCCATGGTTTTCATTTTTGTAAATACGTTTTTTCATAAGGTTGCATCACATAATAGTTTTATTTTATCTTTAAAATGTTTACATGTATTATTTTTTTGTATTTAGCTGAAAAGTTAAAATAGTACTTTGAGGTATATTATGAAAAACACCATTAGCTTTCTCACTGCTGATACTGCTTAATAGAAGAAACTTCTCTCAACTCTTACCTGTTTCTTGTGGGATTTAAGTCCATGTTTGTATGCCTATACTACTACTAGAGGCCTGGTGCACAAAATTTGTGCACTGGTAGGGTTGCTAGGCCTGGCTGGTGATCAGGGCAGATCTGTGGGGTAACTGGTGGGACAGTCGGGGTTCCCCACTGGCACCTGCCTTGGCTGGCCTGGGGCCTGTGGGCTAAGGGCAGCTCCTGCATTAAGTGTCTGCCCTCTGGTGGTAACTGTGCATCACAGAGACTGGTTGTTCCACCGTTTGGTCAGTTTGCATATTAGGCTTTTATTATATAGGACAGTGGTTGGCAAACTGCGGCTCGTGAGCCACGGTTTGCTGCTCTGTTGACAAATGAGTTTGCTGATCACTGGGATAGGAGCTTAATCACAAGGAACAACAGCAGCCTGTAATTATTGGAATCAAGAGTCTAGGTCAGTAGTCGGCAAACTCATTAGTCAACAGAGCGGCACACTGTGGCTTGTGAGTCGCAGTTTGCCAATCACTGATATAGGATAACTTGGATTTTAAATTTTAGACATTTTCTATGCATTTTCCTATTATGCAAGGTGAGGATTCATTTCTTACTAGAAGCCTGGTGCATGAAATTCATACAGGGGAGGGGGGTATTCCTCAGCCTGACCTGAATCCTTTCCAATCTGGGACCCCTCGGGGGTGTCCGGCTCCTGGTTTAGGCCTGATCCTTGTGGAACTGGTCCTAAACCGGCAGTTGAATGTCCCTCTCACAATCCGGGACAATTAGCTACTGACTGTTCATTTGCCTGCCTGATTGCCCCTAACTACTTCTGCCTTGCCAGCATGCTAGCCTCCTAACTGCTCCCCTGCTGGCCTGATTGATGCCAAACTGCTCTCATGCCAGCCCATTGCCTGCAACTGCCTTCCCCTGCTGGCCTGATCACCCCCACTGCCCTTCCCTGCCAGCCCAATTTCCCCCAACTTCCCTCCCCTGATCATACACAAATGCCCTCCCCTGCCAGCCCGATGGCCCCCAGCTGCCCTCCCCTGATCACCCCCAGCTGCCTGCCCCTGCTGGCCTGATTACCCACAACTGCCGTACATGCCCTTGAGTAAAATCGAACCTGGGACCCTTTAGTCCGCAGGCCAACACTCTTATCCACTGAGCCAAACCGGTTAGGGCTGTATCCTAACTTTTTATTTTCTCAGTATTCAGTGTTCTTATTTGCATAACTAAATATTGTTCAAAAGAAGCATGTTGGATGATTTTCTTTCTTTTCCTGTTCAAATTTTGTTTTCTCTGGACATAATTTTTTTTTTTTTGGCTTATGCTTCTCTGTATCAATCACAAATTCATGCATCCAATTTCTGACAAAACTACAAAACTTTCCAGTGCAGTCAATACTTTACCTGAATCTCTGTAATTTATCCAGTGTTTGTCTTGTTTACTAGATATTTCTTTCAGCATTCTTCCTCATTTTGGTGGGCATATCCTCCTGTAGCTTTTTGAAAAAGGGATTAGAGGAAGTCATGTCTATGAGACACCTTACATGTCTGGAAATTTAGTCTACCACAGTGGTCAGCAAATTGCGGCTCGCGAGCCACATGCGGTTTGCAAGTCGCAGTTTGCCGGTCTGTTGACTAATGAGTTTGCCGACCACTGGTGTAGCTTACTTGATTGATAGACTGGCTATAAAATGCTAGAATGAAAATAATTTGAAGTCTCAGCTTTTACATTTGCTTTTCTCTCCTTCTACTTCTCTTTTTCTATCATTTCCCATTTTCTCAAAATTTTTACTTGTTTTAGCACCTTTACTGTATCTTTTTAAAAAGTCTCTCCTTACTTTCTCATCTCTTGATGAATTGCCATCATTTGTGATTTTCAGTATTGGTCTCTGGACCATTTATGATCAGGGAGTTATTGGAACACCTGTGTAGTGCAACCTGGCTTCATGGTGAATCTCCAGTCCTGGGCTTGATTTATATACTTGCTCCTGGTTAAAAGGCAGTTAATGTCATTGGACTCAGTCAAAAGGGCATAAAAACACAAGCGAATGTAGTGGGTGCTTCTCAGGTCTGGTGAAGCTTTACCTCACAAGCACAATCATCTGCGGCTCTGTGTTCTCATAAATTGTTTGGGAAGTGGCCAAGCACTGGGATACTATGCATCTCTGATTGAGAGCATGATGTGTATATCTGCTTTGTGTAGCTCTGCCCACTGAAGGTTTCTTAAACCTGTGCCCTTAAAGAAATTTTGGAGCCTTTAACATTGTCTTTTGGCATCTTTCTGTTCCTACTGTCCTTGGTGGAGCCCACAAAAGTGCAGTCCTTCATCCTTTGTCCTGGACACTTGATGGGAAGTTCCAATTTGGAAAATTGTGTCTTCGACACCAGGAAATTTTATCATTCTCATTTTCCTTCCTTCCTCCCTCCCCCCTCCATTAACGTGGGCTTTGAGCACTTCCTTGTCTTTTTTTTCTCTCCATTTTTTGTCTTTCAAAACTTGACCTCTTTCATTTCCTATAATTTTCTCTAACCATTCTTTGTACTTATGGGTTTACCCCTTTTATATTTCTTTACTGTTAGGTTCGTGAGTATATTCATTTGCTAGAGCTGCCTTAACAAAGTCCCACAGACTGAGTGGATTAAACAACAGAAATTATCACAGTTCTGGTGGCTGGAAGTCTGAGATTAAGGTGCTAAAAAGGTTGATTCCTTCTGAGGCTGTGAGGGACAGTCTGTGCCTCTTTCCTAGCTTCTGACTGCTGGCAATCTTCAGTATGTCGTGGCTTGTAGGTACAATACCCTATCTCCACCTTCACGTTCACATGGCTTTCTCCCTATGTGTATGTGTGTTGTCCTAACTTTTTCTTTTATAAGGAAGCCAGTCAGTCCTTCATTGATTTAGGGCCCACCCTAATGGCCTCATTTTAACTTGTATACCTCTGTAAAGATCCTATTTCTAAATTAGAGGCCCGTTGCCCGATAATCATGTAAGAATAGCCCTTCCTTCTCCTGGCTTCACTCCCAGCCTCCTGGGAGCTGGCAAGTCCTTGCTTCTGTTCGGAGCACTGCTCCCGTAGCTCCCTCCACTGCCCCCATTACCCTCATAGCAGGCGTCCCGCCCTCCCAGCCACTCTGTGCCTGCATATGCAAAATAACCTCCATCTTTGTTGGGTTAATTCTCATACTCACTCTGATTGGCTGTGGGCGTAGTGGAGTGATGGTTAATTTGCATGTTTCTCTTTTATTGGTAAGACTAGAGGCCCAGTGCACAAAATGTGTGCACGGGGTTGGGGTGTCCCTCAGCCCAGCCTTATCCTCTCCAATCTGGAGCCCCTACTGGGATGGGGCCTAAATGGGCACTTCGGATATCCCTCTCACAACCAGAACTGCTGGCTCCCAACTGCTCACCTGCATGCCTTCCTGATTGCCCCTTTACCGCTTCTTGTGTGTTGGAGTAATGGTTAGTTTGCATATTATATAGGACTGGAGGCCTGGTGCACGAAATTTGTGCGGGGGGAGAGGGGGCTGTCCTTCAACCCAGCCTGCTCCCTCTCCAATCTGGGACCCCTCAAGGGATGTTCTACTGCCATTTACGCCCGATCTAGGTAGGATTGGGCCTCAATGGGCAGTTGAACATCCCTCGCACAATCCAGGACTGCTGGCTCCCAACTGCTCACCTGCCTGCCTTCCTGATTGCCCCTAACCGCTTCTGTCTGCTAGGCTGATCACCCCCAACCACTCCCCTACCAGCCTGATTGATGCCTAACTACTCCCCTGCCAGTCTGTTTGCCACTAACTACCCTTCTCTGCAGTCCCGGTCACCCCCAACTTCCCTCTTCTGCCAACCAGGTCACCCCTAACTACCCTCCCCTGCAGGCTTCGTCCCTCCCAACTGCCCTCCCCTGCTGACCTGATTGCTCACAACTGCCCTCCCTTGCTGGCCATCTTGTGGTGGCCATCTTGTGTCTACATGGGGGCAGAATCTTTTGGCCACATGGGGGCAGTCATCTTGTATGTTGGAGTGATGTCAATCTGCATATTACTCTTATTAGATAGGATAGAGGCCTGGTGCATGGGTGGGGGCCAGCTGGTTTGCCCTAAAGGATGTCCTGGATCAGGATGGGTATTCTCTTGGGGTGTGGGATGGCCTGGGCAAGGGCCTGTGGTGGTTTGCAGGCTGGCCACGCCCCCCAACGATCCAGGTGGAGGTCCTGGTATCTGGGATTATTTATCTTCTACAGTTGAAACTTTGCAGCCTGGAGTGGAGCTAAGCCTTCTACTGCCATTGAAACTTTGTTGACTTAAGCGGAGGCCTGGGTGGGCCAGGGTTTGTGGAAAGCTTGGCTTCCTCCATTGCCAGGAGCAACCCATGCCTCACTCCTGCTCTCTCTGTGGCCATAGCCATCTTGGTTGGGTTAATTTGCATACTTGCTCTGATTGGCTGGTGGGCATGGCTTGTGGGTGTAGAGGAGGTATGGTCAATTTGCATATCACTCTTTTATTAGATAGGATGGTAAGATAAGGTCATATTATGAAGTATTGAGGGTTAGAACTTCAACTTACCACTTTTGGGAACACAGTTCACTTCATAACAGTGAGTTTCAAGAAGTTTGTGACATTCGTGTTTAAAAGGTCTAGTTATAGCAGTATTTTCAAAGATGATTTAGCCACATCTATCTTCACTGAAATTCAGAAATAACTCTCGGAAGTACTTTTTAGATTACAGTTGGAGATTTTTGTTCAGATTTTTGTGTCACTGTGAAATTTCCACTCATTTCCCGAATGTTTAACTTAGTATCTGAGTCATCTCATTTTCTACTCTTACTTTGTTTCTGAAGTAATTTGAAGGTTGTAAAAACAACTAAGGAAAGAACAGCAGCAGTGTTTTGTGTGAAAGTAAATCTTAAATATGTGTGAACATGATCTTCCAGATTCTGATGCTCTAGCTCCCATGTTATTTATACTTTATTTTTTTCAGATGTGAGCCTTCCTGGAGTATGTTGGTTTTTTAAAATTCTGTCATACATTTTCTTGATTTTTGGCTTCCTAAGCCCTTTACCGGAATAGCCTCTTGTCTGAGAGCATCACTCTTTAATTTCCTTCATAATAGTTATCCCTGTCTAGAATTTTATTTTTTGTTTTCTCTCTCTGTTAGAATCCAAGTGCTATGAGAGCAGGTAACTCATCAGGCAAGTTCAATGCTTGATCCCAGTTTAGAATACAGTAGTGCCTGGCACATCAAAGTAGAGACTGCTTTTAAACAGATCAGTGAGTGAAACAAGCTTTCTTTTCCGGTATTCCAAATGTTGTTTCATTGACCTATAATTGCTCTTGGAAGTCCTTCTCTCTCATTGAAGTAATTTCAGTGTATAAATCAGCTTCTGATAATACACAGGCACAGCCTTACTTGGCATTTGTTTTGCATGCTACATACAATAAGAACACAGCTCAAACTAGAATGATGGGTGATGCTAATAGCAGTGATGCAGTTGGCCTCCATTTCCACAGCCTCTCCCTTCATCCTTCCAAATGTTCTCCCAGGAAAGGGTGCTCCCTATTCTAATATTTCTGAAAAGTTCTACTGGGGTCCCAGTAGGCACTGTACAAATAAAGCAGGGCATGAAATTTGAGCTGTATTTTAATTGGCATTGGTGGAAGACTCTCACACATCTCCATTTCCCCGGGACCCTCAAAAGACACCTGCACAGGATGCCTATATTTGTGAGCAGAATCTCTGCATAGGTGTACAGAAGTTTACATCCCTGCTTCTTGGCCTCATGGTCGTCATGTTCTATTTAACTGAGACAGATGGACTAAGGTAGTTCCAAAGAGCAGTAGAGAAGTGGTGAATTTGTGCTTCCTGATTTAAAAGACTTTCCTCTGGGAAACTGGGAGACTGCATTCCTGAGAGTTAAATGCAAGCTACATTGGAGGTGTTTGAAACACCTGAGTGTTACGAACTGAGGAATTCTCCTGGTCACTTTTATGACATCAGCTCAGTAAGCTGGTGGATTGATACTTATTTTTTACTTGTTTCTTTTCTTTTTTTAATAATTAGTAATCAGGAAAGATCCTCCTCTGCACCTCCAGGAGACATTATAAGATGATTGATATAGTATGTTGGTTGGTCAAATTTTTTTATGTAAAATCATGGCACTCTTTTGATTTCTCCCTGGCACACCGAAGGGCTACAGGCACAATGGCTTGATATTCTGATGATGTCCCAAAGGTGATTGCTATGGCTTTAATATTATTAATATTTCTTTGAATTTCAGTCACAAACTCTGGACATTTCCAATAAATAATGCCAAAACAAGTGGGAAACCCTCTGCACTGCTCAGTACTCCTATGACAGCTGCCTCACTGTGTGTGTGTGTGTGTGTGTGTGAATGTCCATATCTTGTTAATGAAATCTGTTTCTTTGACACTCAGGGGTGACATCCTACTATATAAGCAATTTTATGTACTAGGGCTTTGCCACCCCATTTTATTCACACTCCAGAAATCCTATTGCCTGGCCAGTGTTGCTCAGTGGTTGAGTGTCAACCTCTGGTTAAGGCACATGCATGGGTTGCAGGCTCGATCTCCAGTAGGGGGCATGGAGGAGGCAGCAGATCAATGATACTCTCTGATCAAGGATGTTTCTATCTCTCTCCCACTTCCTTCCTCTCTGAAATAAATTTTATTTATTGGAAATGTCCAGAGTTTGTGACAGGTCAAGCCGTGATTCTTCTGATCCTTGATTGGGCTGCTTAGCTTCACTCTCTTAATGATCAAATAGATTGGCTTAACTGCTACAGCTGGACAACTCTCCATATTTTCTCTTTTGTTTCAAAAGGGTTAGATCTCAGAGGATGTTTAGTCTCAAACTTCTTAGATTGTAATATGTGCACTGAGGACATTCTAGGTCATATAAGTAAATATTATACATTAACTTTTGAACTTTGGCCAGTGTTTGTTTTTTGCTTTGTTTTAATATATAAAGAAATGGACGCAACAGAGCAGAATATAAAATACGTTGAATTTTAAAGGTAAAATTAAGTCTTCAAGATTATCTTTGGGAGTGTCACTTTAAGCTGGGCCTTCTGAGTCAGGAGAATCTTTTTCCCCTCCTTTGTTCCTTGAAAGACCTGTTGGCATTTGATTATTCATTCATTTACAACTTTAAATAGTCACTAGCTATCCTGTTTGATAAAGTGAGGATATAATAAAACACTGGAACTTGAGTAAACTAGATAGCCATTTTCTAATAAACAGTTAAACTGCAAATGTTTGAGAAGCCTCAGGGTGGTATCAAGAGGAATTTTATCTTGGTTTTGAAGGAAGCATATCAGTAACTTTTGGATTGTTTTCATAGATAGTGAATTATAAGTCGTTCCTGATAGGGAAAGAAAAACATATGCATTGGTGTAGATAATAAAAGCCATCTGCCTCAAGGAACTCTGTTGGTCCTTTTGTGTGTATCTATCATACATGAGTGGTCTTGAAAATGAAAGGCATTTGAGTTATTAATTCCTTCACTATAGAATAATTATGGTGGAGATTATGAATTCTTTGTAACTGAGGCTATTGTCATCATAATTTTTAAAATATATATTTTTAATGATTTCAGAGAGGAGGAGAGAGATAGAAACATCAATAATGAGAATCATAGATTAGCTGCCTCTTGTATGCTCCCTACTGGAAATTGATGCCGCAACCTAAATGGGAATTGAACCGTGATAGGTTCATAAGTCGATGTTCAACAGCTGAGCCACTGAAGCAGGACATAATTTTTTTACTACTCAGAACTTTAGTTTTTTCACCTCTTTATTGGTAATTCAGTAGAAATAAGTTGTTATTACATTGTATTAGTACTGGGGGGAGTATCTTTTATGTTTTGTGTTAAAATCAGGATATAATTTGTGGCATAATGATATTTCTATTGAACCAGGGTAGCCCAACTTCAAAATAAGCAAATTTCAAATTAGGAAGTTATAAATAAATTCTTAATTCTTCTTAATTTTAGTTTTGTTTACTAATGGGATTAGTAATGAAAACACAAATTATATATTCTACTAATGTTACTATCAGCTGTGAAATCTAAACAAGACTCACACTCTTTTGACTAGCAGTTTAGTTTTGTTTCCCTAAGATGGACTTTGGAAAGATTTAAGTCTTAGGAAAAAAATATCCCAAATTTATGCACCTTAAAAAAAAAAAAAGATCATGAAGATGCTATGCAAAAGTAAAAAGTAATTTTTCTTGATATTCAACTATATTTATTTATTTATATTTTTTTGTTGTTAATGCTCACACAAGGATATTTTTTTCTTTTCTTTTTAATTCAGTAAATCTTTATTGTTCAGGTTATTACATTTGTTTCTCTTTGGGGGCCCGTTGGGGCCCTCCATCGGGGTGGCACCCCTCCCTCTGCCCTTACCTCCCCCTGCATTGTCCTCTTCCATAGGTGTGTGATTTTTGTCCAGTCTCTCCTTGCACCCCCCACCACCACTTTCTCCCTGAAAATTGTCAGTCCACTCTCCTTTCTATGCTCCTGATTCTACTATATTCACCAGTTTATTCTGTTCATCAAATTTTTAATTCACTTGATTTTTAGATTTACTTGTTGATAGATATGTATTTGTTGTTCATAATTTTTATCTTTACCTTTTCTTCTTCTTCCACTTCTTAAAGAGTACCTTTCAGCATTTCATATAATACTGGTTTGGTGTTGATGAACTCCTTTTGCTTTTTGTTATCTGTGAAGCACTTTATCCACCCTTTAATTCTGAATGATAGCTTTGCTAGGTAGAGTAATCTTGGTTGTAGGTTCTTGCTCTTCATCACTTTGAATATATCTTGCCACTCCCGTCTGGCCTGCATAGTTTCTGTTGAGAAGTCAGCTGACAATCATATGGGTGCTCCCTTGTACGTAATGAACTATTTTTCTCTGGCTGCTTTTAATATTCTTTTTGTCTTTTGCTCTTGGTATTTTAATTATGATGTGTCTTGGTGTGGTCCTCTTTGGATTCCTTTTGTTTGGGGTTCTGTTTGTTTCTTGGACTTGTAAGTCTATTTCTTTCACCAGATGTGGGAAGTTTTCATTCATTATTTCTTCAAATAGGTTTTCAGTATCTTGCTCTCTCTCTTCTTCTGGCACCCCCACAATTCTGATGTTGGTATGCTTGAGGTTGTCCCAGAGATTCCTTACACTATCTTCACATTTTTGGATTCTTTTTTCTTTTTGCTTTTCCAGTTGAGTGTTTTCTGCTTCTTTGTATTTCAAATCTTTGACTTGATTCTTGTGTTCCTCTAGTCTGCTGTTAGGTTTCTGTATAATATTTTTTATTTCAGTCAGTGAATGTTTAATTTCTAGTTGGTCCTTTTTCATCTCCTCTTGGGTCTTGCTAAATTTATCCATCTTTTCTAGGAAATTGTTGAAAAACCTTATAACTGTGGTTTTGAACTCTATATCCAGTCATTTTGTTTTCCTCCATTTCTTTCATTTGTGATCTGTTCCTTTGTCTCTGCATTTTCACTATGCCAGGAGAACTTCTGTGCTGGAATCAATCTTATGATGCAAGACTTGCATAACTACAAAAGCCTCTCTGTTCAGCTTGGGTGAGGTGGAGTCTCAGGGCTGAGCAGAGACAGCCTTAGGTGGCTTCCAGTCAGACCCGCCCTACGCAGCCCCTGGGTCTCAAATGTCTCTAGTTAATTATTGCAGCCCTTTCTGTGCGCATGCGCGGGTGCCTCCAGACCTCTGTCTTTCTGGTTCCCTTGAGCTCCAGGACCTCTATGAGTCTGGGTCCCCAGGGTCTCACCCGAAACTGAGGTTCAATGCAGTTAGAAGTGGCACATTTGTGAGGCTCTGTCTTCCACCCACTAGAGAAAGCCAGCAGCACAATCAGTAGTCCTTCCTCTCTCCAGGTATTGGTGTGTGTGCCCCAGACTTCTGCCCTTTTGCAACTCCCCTAAATTTCCGTGCACTCTTCTTTTTTCACAGTCCAGACTCCCCCCGTATGAATCTTGCCCGGAGTTGGGGTTCAGTGCAGTAGGATAAGAGGTTCAGTGCTGTCGTGAGTCTCCATCTCCCTCTCACCAGAGGAAGCCAGCCAAGCACACCGCCACCTGCTCTCTCCACGCACGCGTCTCCGTACCTCAGCTTTTTGCAGCTCTTCTGAGTCTCTGTGAGCCCCTCTCTTTTCTTCTAGTTGTAGAATTTCCACTCAGCCAGCTTTCCTGTGGTTCTGGATGATGTCCGTTCTGTCTTTTAGTTGTAGTTTTGAAATTGTTGTGCGAAGCAGCAGTTCAGGTGTTCACCTATCCCAACATCTTGGTTTCTCCTTGATATTCAACTATTATTCTTATCTGAGCCTATAGAGAAAAAGTTTGACCTATACAGTAGCATTTTTCTTCAAAAAAGTCACATGTATGATTAAGAATGATTGGTTTAATTTTTAACTCTTACTTAACAAGTCTGCAAAGCCACCCTCAAGTGATAGGCTGGAACCAAAATATTGGGTACCAGCTTGGGGGTTACATGATCCACATAAGTCATATAGTAAATACTATACATTAACCTTTGAACTTTGGCCAGTTTTTGTTTCTTGTTTTGTTTTAATTTATAAAGACAGATGAGAGGAAGCTGGAGGTGTGTGCCTCTTGATTAAACAGATGTTTGGAAGATGAGCTCACCATCTGGTGCTCCATGTTGTATGCTCCCTTGCAGTCAGAATATTCTGTGAGTCATCAATTCAAACACTGAAATAATTTTAATACTAGCAGGAAACTGAAGTGCCTGGCCTGGGGCCTGCTTGTTGTATAAAAGTCATTTGAGGCTGCCAGAACAGAGGTCATATCCTCCAATCTCTGCCCTCCTGGATCTCACCTCTCTTGTTAGGCTTTTCTTCCTCTTTCCTGCCAGTCTCTATCCTTTTTCCTATTAGCACTTTCTCTTGTCTTAACCTCGCATTGTGGGAAAAAAGGTGCTGAACCAGAAACCTGGTGTCAACTCAGTGGGTGACCTGGAGCTATTTGCTTGACTTCTTTCTGAGCTTCAGTTTCCTCACATTTAAAATGGATGAGGTTTTGCCCTGGCCAGTGTGGGTCAGTTGGTTGAGTGTCCTGCCATGTACCAAGAGAGGTCATGTGCAGGAAGCAGTCAATTAATGTTTCTCTCTTTACCTCTCCCTTCCTCTCTCTCTAAACTCCATAATAAAATAAGATAAAATTAAAATAAAATAAATGAAATTAAATATAAAATAAATAAAATGGATGAGGTTTTTCTCCATTTCTTCCTCTTTCCCTGAATCTTCATCCTTCCATCTACCCTCCTACTTACATTTCCCCCCTTTTCCAAATTTTATTTCTTCTGTTTCCTTCCCTTCCCATCCCTTCTTACATAGTTTCTCCTTAAAATCTCCTTTGTCTCCTACCTCTTTTTTCTCCTTCCATTTTTCCCCCCACTGGCAGTACCCCAGTATCACTTTTTTCTTACTACTGTCTAGTGTCAGGGATTCAGAGCTGCAGTACTACATGGAGGAAGAGGTTTAGATTCTTATACAATGCATAATATTTAGACTTTCCAAAAAATTACTTCTTGTGAAAGGAAGACTTTGTGTACATGATGCGTATTGTATTAGGTTACAAGTGCCTATGGGCACTTCATGTACTCTAGGCTCAGATTAATATTTGGTAGGCTGGGCAGCAAGCAGTTTAACATATTGAACCTAAGGAAACTTTTCCCATTTCTGATTTTGGTGAAGTTTGTTTTTAACTCTGCCATTTAACATTTTTACTATGTGTGTAATTTAAAAATTAATACATTTTTTCCATCTGTGTTTTAGGATTTATTAAACAATTCACTTGAAGTTTCTATATGTTGACTTACTGAGAGCTGGAAATTCCAAGAATATTTGAATTTTCAGTGTTGCATTGTCATACTCTTAAGTAAATAAAGATTCATTATTATATTATGAACCTTTATGTTATATGTAGTAATATACTTACAATAACATTAATATATTTAAATGTTAACACTTTATTATTTGTTCATTTTTATAATCCTCAGCAGTCTATTTTTCTTCCAAAATTTTGAAAATATGTTGGGTCATGCCAGTATGACAAAGTAAAAAATTTTGGGTAATTGAGTTCTATAAAGCATATATAACCCAGCTGTCTTTAAGAAGCTCATTGATACTTACAAATATACATAAATGACTTTCCCTTGCATGATTACTTTATATAAGCTTCTCCATATTATAGTTGTTTTTATTTCTAAAAATGAGGATGTGATTGATTTAGAGAATCATTAACTCAATCGATGTCCTGTGTGATGGAAGCTGCAGTGACCGTCATGTGATTGGATAGGACTTGGTACCTATCAGTGTAAACACATGGCACAGTCTGTTCCATGCCCTTTCTTATCTCCTTCAGAGAGAAGGGGTTGAGTCGTTTTGAGCAAATCTTATTGGTAAAGTTGTGTATGTATTGCTTTTTTTTTTTTTAAGAACCTTTTCCTTTCAGTTTTAACCATATTACTGTGTCTGCAAACAGTTTGTCAGCAGAGCAGCTTTCTGTTTTAATAATTTAGAATTGTGCCTTCATCTTTGAAAAAAGACATGCTTGATAAGCTAGTTTAATTTTAAGATGTTTTACTTAGAAGATGATAGTGAAGATGAGGAGAAGGTTCATGAAGATTCATTAAGTAAAACTGAAGATGTTTACTATGGAAAGGCCCCAGCTGGTATCCTGGTGAGTTACATCCACCTATGTCCTGGTCACTTTGCTTGCTCAGTCTGGATAATACTACAAGAACACTCATAAAAAAAAATATGGCTAATGCCTTTTCTTTGGAAAATGTAGTGTTGTAAGGGATTTCATTAATTTTTATATGATAGGTTTAACAGAAATCTTTGCCTACTTGGTCTGTCTCATTCAGATTACACCATCTTTCTACCTTTTTCCATTTATTAGTTAACAATAACTTTGTGCCTAGAAAAAGAAAATGAAGTTGATTTAAACTGAAAATAAAAAATAAAAAAACACTGCTGGTTTCAGACTAAATGTATCTGGTTTCACATTTTCTTTGCATCTAAGTACAGTAGTTGAATAAAAAAATGTAAAAGTCTTACAATTTTTATTGTTTTAGCTAAAAGTTTTGAAAGCTAAACCAATACAGGTATTGTGAAACTGTCATTTTATTCTGATATATGATAGAGAAGTGTCACTGCAGTCTTTTTTTTTCTTCTATGATTGCAAACAAAAAAGATTTTGTAAGCTTGAAATAGAGGGGGAAATGAATATTGTCTTGAGTTTTTTAAAAAAATATTTTTGTTTGAATGTTTTACATATATATTATTTGAATGTCTTGAGTTTTTTTTTATTTAGAATTTTCTTACAAAATATAAAACAAGTCACATAAACTTAGTGTTAAGTTCCAGAAGTCTGCATTAAGAAAAAAGAGTCAGGAGAATTAAGGGTAATATTTAACTCTTCCTCTGGACCCTTTTCCTTTAAAAATAATCTGAAGTAAATGCAGTGAGGTGAAGGTATTTTTTAGAAAACTAAAAAAAAAATGTTTTTATGAAGATAGATATAAAAAAACAGGACAGAAATTAGTTTCTAAAATCTGTGTCTCATAATTAGGTTGATTTTTAGTTTAAAAAAATTTTTATCACCTTTTTAAAACTTTGTTTTTGCTTTAGGACTTGTTGGTAAAAGTACTTTTTCAGGGTTCCCAGGAATTGATGTTACTGGATATTATTTGAATATGGACATCATCTGGGTATCAATGGAAGCCAGGTGCTACTGAGAGGCAATTTACTTTTGAAATTTCCATTTAAATAGTACTGGTATATGGTATATGTAGATTCATGCACTTTTGTGGTAAATGTCAGGAAGGAGATCAGTAAACCCAGCGGATAATGAAGTATTTTAAAAATTTATTTAGTGAGTAGCACTAATCCAAACCATCCATCATAGGAAAAATTTCTTAATGCTTCCTGCTTTCTAAAGGGGTGTGGGTGTGTGGGTGTGTGTTTGGGAGGGCGAGGATGTTTGATTAGGTTGCATTTTATTATCAGCTCCCTTTTATCATAATGTTAGAACATTGATTCTGTGGATTACCTCTGCTTCGAGAGAAACTTGGATTTTCTGAATGACTAGTGTTCAATATTGGATTTGATATATGCTTAATAAGTTTATATTGATTACATAAGAGTTAGACTTTATAACCTGGGTGTGTATGTGTAGGTGTGGTGTGTGGTAAGGGGGAGAGGGTGAATCCTGGCCTTCAGGGTCCAGGCCCTTAGTGACCTGGATGCTCTTTGCTAGTCATATTGCTGTCTGCACATACCTCTTGTTGGATGGTGAAAGTCTTTATCTTAAAGTAGGTGATTGTATGTATTTGGAATGTAAATGTTTATCTAGTAACTTTACAAAAACACAAAGCTTTCTTTGTTTCATTAGAAATTGGGAATTTAAAAAAAAATCATGTTTCCATAATTTCTAAATAAGCAAAGGTAATTCCTTTATTTGGTAAGGAAAAGGCGAAAATAGTTTCATATTCAAATATCTTGAAGTTTCAAAATAATTTGCTGGCCTTAACCCCACTTATTTTAAAATCACCTTGATTACATTTTTAAAAATTAGAGCAGAATGTACTACTGGAATTCTTAGCCAAATTTGTAATCCTAAGAAATGCTTCCAGATTGAGTCTTTCTGTGGTTTAGAACGGAAAGAGACTCTAGGGGGCATTTGGCAATTCTTCTTCTTCTTTTAACTTTTATAACTTTTTTACTTTTTTAAAATATATATATTTTTTCTTTATTGATTAAGGTATTACATTTGTGTCCTTATCACGCCATAGCCCCCCCTTCCCCCAACTCATGCCCTCAACCCCCTGTTGTCTGTGTCCATTGGTTAGGCTTATATGCATGCATACAAGTCCTTTGGTTAATCTCTTCCCCTTCCCCCCACCCTCCCCTACCTTCCCTCTGAGGTTTGACAGTTTGATCGGAGTTTCTCTTGTCTCTGATTCTGTTTTTAACCCATTTATGTTGTTCATTATGTTCCATAAATGAGATCTTGTGATATTTATCTTTTTCTGACTGGATTATTTCACTTAGCGTAATGCTCTCCAGTTCCATCCATATACTGTTGCAAATGGTAAGAATTCTTTTTTACTGCAGTGTAATATTCCATTGTGTAACTGTACCACAGTTTTTTTTTACCCACTCATCAAGTGCTGATGGGCACTTATAGACTGTTTCCAAATATTAACTATGATAAATTGTGCCTCTATGAACATAGGGGTGCATAGGTCCTTTCTGATTGGTGTTTCAAGTTTCTTGAGATATATTCCTAGAAGTAGGATCATTGGGTCAAATGGGAGTTCCATTTGTAGTTGTTTCTTCCCGCCCCCCCGGAAATGGACATCCACAGTGATTTTTTTTTTAATTTCTTTATTGATTGTGGTATTACATATGTGTCCTTAATTCCCCCATTACCCTCCAAACCCCACCCCCCATTCATGCCCTTATCCCCCTGTTGTCTGTGTTCATTGATTAGGCTTATATGCATGCATATAAATCCTTTGGTTGATCTCTTTCCCCTTACCCCCACCCTCCCCTACCTTCCCTGAGGTATGAGGTTCTGATCCATGTTTCTCTGCCTCTGTTTTTGTTCATCAGTTTATGTTGGTCATTATATTCCATAAATGAGTTGAGATTATGTGATATTTATCTTTCTCTGCCTGTCTCATTTCACTTAGCATAATGCTCTCCAGCTCCATCCATGTTGTTGCAAATGGTAAGAACGCCTTTTTTTCATTGTGTAGATGTACCACAGTTTTTTAATCCACTCATTTGCTGATGGGCACTTAGGCTGTTTCCAAATCTTAGCTATGGTGAGTTGTGCTGCTGTGAACATAGAGGTGCATATATCCTTTCTGATTCGTGTTTTTAGTTTCTTGGGATATATTCCTAGAAGTAGGATCACTGGGTCAAATGGGAATTCCATTTTTAGTTTTTTGAGGAAACTCCATACTGTTCTCCATAATGGCTCACCACTCTGCATTCCTACTAGCAGTGCATGAGGGTTCCTTTTTCTCCACATCCTCACCAGCACTTGTCTTTGTTGATTTGTTGATGATAGCCATTCTGACAGGTGTGAGATGGTACCGCATTGTTTTGATATGCATTTCTCAGATGATTAGTGACTTTGAGCAAGTTTTCATATGTCTCTTGGCCTTCTGTATGTCCTCTTTTGAAAAGTACCTATTGCCCCCTTTTTTTTTAAATGGAGTTTTTTGTTTGTTTGTTTTTAATATATTTTATTGATTTTTTACAGAGAGGAAGGGAGAGAGATAGAAAGTCAGAAACATCGATGAGAGACATCGATCAGCCGCCTCCTGCACACCCCACAGTGGAGATGTGCCCGCAAGCAAGGTACATGCCCCCAACCGGAATCGAACCTGGGACCTTTCAGTCCGCAAGCCAACGCTCTATACACTGAGCCAAACCAGTCTCGGCCTATTGCTCATTTTTTTAAAAAAATATATTTTATTGATTTTCTACAGAGAGGAAGGGAGAAGGACAGAGAGCCAGAAACATAGATGAGAGAGAGACATCGATCAGCCGCCTCCTGCACGCCCCACAGTGGAGATGTGCCCGCAAGCAAGGTACATGCCCCCAACCAGAATCGAACCTGGGACCCCCCAGTCCACAGGCCGACGCTCCATCCACTGAGCCAAACCGGTCCCGGCCATTACCCATTTTTTGATTGGATTGTTTATCTTCTTTTTGTTAAGTTGTATGAGTTCCCTCTAGATGTTGGAGATTAAACCCTTATCTGAGATAACATTGGCAAATATGTTCTCCCAAGCAGTGGGCTTTCTTGTTTTGTTGATAGATTATTTTGTTGTGCAAAAGCTTTTTATTTTGATGTAGTCCCATTTGTTTATTTTCTCTTTAGTTTCGATTGTATCGGTAAAGAAATTGCTTCAGCATATGTCTGAGATTTTGCTGCCTCTGGTATTTTTATGGTTTCCCATCTTATGTTTAAGTCCTCTATCCATTTTGAGTTTATTTTTGTGCATGGTGTAAGTTGGTGGTCTAGTTTCATTCTTGTTAGATATGAGAACCTGTCCTAATGATGCAGAAGTGAGACTTGATCTTGCTTGGATCTTCATATTTTCACTAGTTACAGGGGACTCCAGGAAGCACTGAGGAGGCAGTGCTTCTCTACCCTTGTCCCTCTGCTCTCTTTATCAAAGGACTTGGGCACTTGTGTGGTTGAGTCCTAAAAGTTCACTTTTTTCATAGAGAATTTAGTATTTTTATATTATTTACAGCAAGATTTAGGAACATAAACAATGGTAGAAAGATAGCGAGGTACACTATAGGTAGAGTGTGTGGCTTGGGGCAGTGCACACACACTTTATTTTGTTTTAATATATTTTTATTGATTTCAGAGAGGAAGGAAGGGAGAGAAAAAGTTAGAAACATCAATGATAAAAGAGAATCATGGATTGGCTGCACACCCCCTACTGGAGATCGAGCCCACAACCTGGGTATATGCCATTAACCAGAAGTGAACTGGGACCTTTCAGTCCGAAGGCCAACAACACTATTCACTGAGCCAAATCAGCTAGGGTGGGACAGTACACTTTATAGTAAGAATTAGGAAACCCTCACTAAGGGTGGGGGTGGGGTGGAGAAAATACCCTAACACCCTCCTCCCCACCTCTCCTAGCACTTTTGTCATTATTCCCTGCTGCCAGAAATCCTAGGTGAATGGGTCCAAATCCCATTCATCTCCAATCCAGCATGGAAATGTTCACAAAACTGATTAAATACTTAGTGTCATAGAATTTTATTTCCTTACAGAAATGTGATGTTACTAGTTAGGCAATTTGAGGGAGTAAATTCTGTTAGAATCTTTCTGTTTTCACAAATTGTTGCCTCATTTAATCCTAATGTCACAGATGAGCTCAGGTATTTGGGGAAGAGTAATTTTAGAGAGCTGGTGAGAATTATGTCTAAGCTATTTGAAAATTATTATGCATTTTTATATTTATGCCCTTATCTGCTTTCAGAAAGAAAGACTTGGAGCTAACTTATAATGAAAACACACGATATACAACTGCTCCACAATACTGTAGAATGCGTGACTAAACAATTAAAAAAAACCCACAAAATTATCTTCATTTAGTAAACATTTATTTGCCACACTGAGTCTGCTAGATGCTCACAAACTTTTTTGTTTGCATTTACTAAAATGACTGAATTGTTTGCTACTTTGATTTTGGGGGTAACATACCTGGACAGATATCCAACAGGTGCTTATATAAATGCTAGTCCTTTTCATTTGCCCACATACTTTGAGATAGTTGAGCTGTTTCACTCAGTATATAGATGTAATCCAGGAGCTGGTCAGTCAGTTTTGTGCATAAGAAATAAAAGTCATAATCCCATCACTGTCTTTACGCATTTCAAAAAGTCAAGTGTAGGTCTAGCCTAGAGGAAGTGGACATAGCTATTTGAAAAGGTCTACATGAAAATATTCTCTCTCCTGGAAAAACACTTATTTTTTATCTATTTGTTTTACAATCATACCTTAGGTATTAAATATTCAAGACAACCTAGTTCTACTGAAGAAAAAGTTATAGATACCAACCCTAGAGTAATAGATAATTTTTGCATGTATTATATGTAATTGAAAGTAGAGAAAGTAACTCATTTGTGGAATACAAAGAACATTAGAAACTGTTGAACAAAAATAGATACAGAGGTAAAGAAGCATCGAACAGACTATCCAACTACAGGAAGGCAGGGGAGGGCTGTGGGGCTAAGAGATCAATCAAAGGACTTGTATGCATGCATATAAGCATAACCAAATGGACATGAGACACTGGGGATGAGGAGTGAGGGCAAGTGCCAGGGGGCGGGGGTGGGTAGGTAGGTGGGTAAGGAGAGGCGGGGGTGGGGGGAGGTCAATGGGGAAAAAAAAGAGACATATGTAGTACTATTAAAATACATTAAACAATAAAATAAAATTTTTAAAAATGATTTTTTTTTAATAGAGAATTCCACTGATTGGAAGGCAGGGGTTGGTAATGTCTGGTGAGGGCCATATCATTTAGTGTGGCCCTGCCAAGGCAACCACAGGTGGGACTTGAAATTCAATAATCTAGAAGCTTTTTTCATAGCAACATAATTTTTAAGTTGGTAATTTTGTATGGCCCACAAATGATATAAATATTCAAATGGCCCTTGGCGGAAAAAAGGTTCCGCACCCTTGAACTCAACCTTATAGGAAAAAATGTCCTTTTTCTTGTGGTGGAATGGAAACTGGTCCAGTTTTGTGGCCAGCATTCTTACAAAAAATTTGTGAAGAGAAATTGAAAACACTTGGGGGAATGTTTAGTGATTTGAGTGCACAGAGAAACATTATGTACAGAGTGGGTCAAAAGTAGGTTTACAGTTTTGAATACACGAAACAGTTTAGTACTGTATTGATAGTTATTAATTGTATTATTTTTCATATAAACAATTGTTCACCTACTTTTGACCCCCATGTATAATAATATGCACACAACTCACTCAAACAAATGACAAAAGTCACAGAATTTCACTAAAACGAAATTTATTTTAATGCTTGAATTTCCTTGTTTTTTGATAAGGCAGTATGCATTCTTTCCCTAAAGTGTAGCTTTCTTTCTAGAGCAGGTACTTTATCAGACTTCTTCATAAAAAACCCTTCAGTCTTGGACTTTTGAGGATGCTTGGATGGTGAACTTTAGGCCTACAGGTGCTTGTGAAGTTAGCACCTGCTAAGTTTAAGTAAGTGCAGTGACCATCAAATCCTACTGAGGTAATTCATCTGGCTTGTTCTTACCTGAACTTAACTAGGCAATATGATGCAGGTTGAAGGACTTTCAACCCAGGGAATTAACACAGTTGGTACAACCTAATTCATCTATGGTACTAACTGACATTATTTTAGGGGGATAAGAGAAAGATGAGTGAAGCTTAACGTGTCTTTCCCTAGACCTCCAAACTATACCAATGTGTTCATTTGTTCCCATTCTCACTGCTATAATTTCAACTGTAAAAGAGTCATTATGTCAATTCCTGACTTCTAGGTTAGTGAGTAGGTAGAAAGAACATCAAATAAAGTCAGAATGTTTCAAATAAAATTATATTCTATTGGTATCTAGACTAATGTCATAGTTGTCACTGAACATACTATTTATGATTTCCATGGAAACCTTTTAAGATTGTGTGCTTTTCATATGTGAAATTGAGGCAAACAATTGGATTTCTGGTTTTATTTTAGAGTTGCTATGATTATCAATGGCCACCATCAAAAGAGATTGTCCACACAATTTTTACCACTGAGCAGCACCAGATAGGCCAGTGGTTGGCAAACTGCGGCTCTCGAGCCACATGCAGCTGAATTTGCTGACCACTGGGCTAGGCAATTAATTGCATTTTTAATTTTACTTCTATATTTCTTTCCAGTCTCTAGTCAGGTTAAATGTTCTCTGTAACATTTATCTGTCACCTCCTGTACAAGTAGATTAGAACTGGCGGTATTGTAGTTAGGATAGGAAAAGATATCAGAAAGCTTCATTACAATGCATTATTCTGCAATTTATATTAATGGAGAAACAGTGAAGAGAAGTAAAGGAATGAGAACCATTAAATTTTGTAGAGCTGTGATAGTTCAAAACCATTAAATTTTGTAGAGCTGTGATAGTTCAAAACCATTAAATTTTGTAGAGCTGTGATAGTCCTGGTCATAGTAACACTATGGGAGTTGAGGAAAGTAGTTGGGGCCCCTAATGTGCTGCTTTCTACTTTAGGACTTATTCAAGGAACAAATAATTTATTGTGTATTGAAATCTAAAGATGTGTGTAAAATTAATTTTGTTTTCCTTGCTTTGTACCAATTCTGTTGCTGAAGAAAATGAATATTCTGGTACTTATTGAGCATTAGGAAAATGAAACTATTGCTGCCTGCCATTTACTTTGAAGGTTGTGCTCTATAGAATTGTGATGTTGGCCAATTTTCCTGTAAGTAGATTGACTAGTTGGAAGTGGTAAGTTTGTTTTCTTTCACTCTCTGTTTTCTGTACTAATCTTGGTCATGTTTATGGCCACAGCTGACTTCCCTGCACCAACTTCCCCTGACAGACCAACAGTCTCTCTTCTGCCACAAGTCTCTGTGAGACTGGATGCTCAGGGTTCTTCAGAGTAGTCTGCACGGATGTCATTTGTTCTCACAGGGATATTTTTAGATTTACCCATTTAAGGTGGGTGTCATTATAATTGATACTCATATAGACAAGATTTATGCAAGTTTTTTCTCTGAAGTTTTCTCTGGCATACGGAGGTAAAGTATTGGTTTCTGAATATCTGAGCTTCGCTTTTGGAACGTTGGGTTGGCTTCCACTGTTCTTGGCATTTTTAAATGTGTGGTGCTGTATGTATGTTTGTGTATACAGATGTATCTTTACCTATTGAATTTCTTATTCGGGTTACAATACCAAAACATTGTACACATTCCTCCTCCTTCTTGCTGATTCTGTTCACTAGATCTTGCATTCATCCACTTGTAAATTCACACATTCATTGATTGAAAAATATTCATTACTTGGTAAGAACCTGCTATTGCTAGTCATTATGCCAGGCAGGCTTTGGGGAAACAGTGAAACATAGAACACTTCTTTTTTTGTGTGAGAAGTTAGTTTGGAGATGTGATAAACAAATTACTGCAGTGTGATGAGTGCTTATATGATGTGTTAAGGAGCAGGTAGGATGCATCAGTGCACACAGCCACAAGCCCTTTGCTACTGCCTTCTGCTTTCTTCATTGAGCCCACGCTTTCCCATCTTTTTTATTTTTTCCATTATGTTGTGTGTGTGTTCACAATCTCCTGTGGACATACTATATTTATTCCCATTTCCTCATCCAGGAAGCCTAAAACATCTTGCTCCTCGTACAAAATATTAGATAAACAGTAGTTTATGGATTGAGAAGAAAACTAGTGTTGGATTTTGAAAATTACTGAGCCAGTGACTAGGGTGGAGGGTGGGGGAATTGATGGTGTTTGAAGATGCAATGGCTGACACTTACATTGTCTTTCTTTAGTTGTACTGCTGAAAATCCGAAGCAAATAGTTGAGTAAAACTTGGGGCCACCACTTGGGAAAGAATGTATTTATAATAATAATAAAAGTATAATATGTTAATTAGACCAGACACCTGAACGACCTTCTGGATGTCACTCTGCAGTGGTGGTGGCTGGGCAGAGGTGGTTAGGGGCCATCAGGCAGGCAGGCAAATGGCTGGGGGCGATCAGGCAGGCAGTTAGGAGCAATTAGGCAGGCAGGCAGAGGGGTTAGGGGCGATCAGGCAGGCAGGCAGGAGCCAGCAGTCCCGGATTGTGAGAGGGATGTCTGACTGCCCTGTGTGATTGGGCCTAAATAGGCAGTCGGACATTCCCCAAGGGGTTCTGGATTATGAGAGGATCTGACCGGGCTGAGGGACCTGCCCCACCCATCCACGAATTTCATGTACCACGCCTTTAATATTTGTATAACGGCATAGTATCTTTCCTTTTTTGAACCTTAGTCAAAAATAATTGTCTACTTTGTAGATAGTGAGTGTGGTGAAATCATAGAGAAATGAGCCCAGTAAGCAGAAATATGTGCTACCAAAGTTCTTAAAGTATATTTTGACAGACTTGAAAGCTGAATTTATCACCTTATTAGCCTTGACAGATGAGTTAAGGCGAGCCTCATGTCACCTTATTAAACAACAAAAAACAAAACCCCAAGGTTAGTACAAGGAGGCTTTTACTGGGTTACATTTGGGTTATTTTCTTGCTTATTTTTCCAGGGTGTTTTTCAAGTTAGAATCAGTATCAGCATGTTTGTATTTAAGTTCTTTGTTGGCAGACATCAGAAATGGACTCTGAACAAGCCAAGCAAACGAACTTATGTTATGACTGTTTATCATTCAGAGAGATGATAAGAGGGCAAGAACTAGGGCTATTTGGCATCTCGGTGTCTTGAGCTAGTGAGCCTTCTGCATGGCTCAGGTGGCTTAGCCTCGCCAGTTTCTGATTACATTGACTCTCCATACACACTTCAAGGGTATTAATTTGGTCCAATTTGGGTCAGATGTCTCCTCACTCCATCAGCCAACTGATACCAAGGTCCAAATCCCATATTATAGACATGGCTACTGGGGTTTACTTCTGTGTTTGGGGATCTCTGAGAAGAAATCATTGTGATACAGGAAGCCCTATTAATAATATGCTCTGAGCTAGCCATTGCATCATATAGCTGTTCAAATACCAAAACAGGAGTCAGAAAATTTTCTCTGTATTCAAAAGATTGTTGTTGAATAGTACTGAGTTATAATTAGGAAAGAAACTCCTAGGAAAGCAATCTTCCCAGACCAGAATTTTTTAAAATGAGTTTTTGATGGAATCACTGCCAGTCCTAGAATTAATCTTATAAAATGATCAGCTCAGCTGTTAGTTCAGTTAAACATATAAAATTAAAGGTCTGTTAAGTTGGGATCAGATGTCCAGGTAATGGATATATCTTAGAGACTGGGATATATACTTCAGCAGATATCAACTTGGTTTTCTCAATAAGCTTAATCAGAATTGGGGGATAAGTTTTATGTAGTTGAAACCAGAGGTAGTTCTCAGATCTGGATGTTCATCAGAATCAACAGATAACAGATCTCAAGAATCTACTTCCAGTTTTTTTTATGTCTGGATTAAGGCCCAGTAATTGATATTCTTAACCACCAAACTTGATTCTACTGCAGATGGTTCACGGACTAACTCTGAGGAATATTGACCTGCAGTGTAGTCCTTGCCAATTTTCTTCACTTAACAGAAGAAGAAGAAAAAGGTTAGTTAGACATAGAATGCTCACTTCATGGCTGTGCCTTCAAATTGTTGAAGAGATGGGGTTGCTCTTTAGAAAGACGTCATAATCTACAGGGAATTGATCAGAACCCCAAATCCTTAAAGAATACCTTACCTGGCTAAGTCTTAGTCTCTCAGGGAGGAATCTTCTGAGTCCAGATGCTAGCTCAAAAGGAATTTTTAGAACTCTGTCCATCCTTTTCTGAAAAAAAAAATATAGGAGAGACCCAAAGGTGGTCTATTTTATGACAGATTGACTTTTTAAAAAATATTTTTATTGATTTCAGAGAGGAAGGGAGAGAAACATCAATGATAAGAGAATCATTGATTGGCTGCCTCCTGCATGCCCCACACTGGGGATGGAGCCCACAACCTGGGCATGTGCCCTAGACCGGAATCAAACATGGGACCCTTCAGTCTGCAGGCTGATGCTCTATACACTGAGCCAAATCAGCTAGGGCAGCCATCGACAAACTCTGGCTCATGAGCCACATATGGCTCGAGAGCCACAGTTTGCTGCACTGTTAACTAATGAGTTTGCCGACCACTGGGATTAGGGGCTTACTCACAAGAAACAACAACAGTCTGTAATTATTGGAATCGAGAGTCTAGATCAGTGGTCGGCAAACTCATTAGTTAACAAAGCAGCAAACCGCAGCTCACAAGCTGCACGTGGCTTGCGAGCCCCAGTTTGCTGACCACTGACAGTTTGCCAACCACTAGAGTGACAGATTGATTTTGGAACTAAGGAATAGTCATGGAATTTTATCAGAGGTCTCTTGCTTTTACATGGAGCTATGCTTTCCTAACCTGGCTCATCTTCATTTTAAGTTATTAAACTTTTAAAAAGATCCAAGGAAAATTGTATTTAAAAAACTATCCAGGATGATTTTCATGTATATAAAATTTTGAACCAATGGCATAAATAATATTTTTGAAATTCAACCTTGACAGAAAGTTCCCCACCAACTACAGTGGTATCTCGAGATACGAGTGCCCTAACATATGAGATTTTTGAGATACGAGCCTTCGAGCGAGCGATTTTGCTTTGAAATATGAGCAACATTTGAGATAGCAGTAATCGCGCGGATCGGCCGGCTGCAACGACCCACCAGTTTACCGCGACTGGAGCGTCTCATAGTTTCCCACGCCTCAAGGTTACGGAACGAATTAAACTCGTATCTCGAGGTACCACACTGTATACCCTTTTTATTTTCATGTCTAAGTTGGTTTGTTCATTCAGCAGTATTTGCTGAATCCCAAATATATGCCATATGTATTTCTAGCTCTGTCTAGAAATTGTGACATGATCCTAACCTTCTGTTTTCTTTCCATTAACATCTCCCTTGGGTTGGTCATCAGGTCTTACTGATTCTCAGCCTCCTTTGTACGAACCTCTTCTGCCCTTAACAGTTGTGCCATCTCTTGCTTGAATTGGTTGTACTGGATAGTAGCTTCTGAAGTGGACTCTGCTTTTAGCCTCTTCTTCTCCACTCCTGACTACAACCACTGCTAGTGCCCGTTGCCCATGAAATACACTTCCCCACTCCTGACTACAACCACTGCTGGTGCCCATTGCCCATGAAATACACTTGAAGCACAGGTCCAAGATCTTGCATAATTTCTCACCTTTGCCTCATACTCAGCATACTCTTCCCATGTGCTCTTCTCTCTGTCTGGGACTGCCCAGTGGAATCTCCTTTTCTTGGCCTAATATACTTCTTACATTTACACTGCTAGAACATATATTTGTTGCTTCCAGAAGTCTTCCTTGACTCAGCTTCTTTTTTTCTTCCTTTCTCTAGTCTTCCTAAAAAGTCACCAAAATAGCATTACCACAGCAGTTCAGAGCCCCATTCATTCATGAAGTTGTGCACCAGACCTCTAATATTAGCATAAAATGGATATATGAAGGTAAACTTAAAACTTAGGAAACAGATTTTGATTATATATATAAAAGCAGTTTAGAATATATTTTGTATTGATAACAATTTTTAAATTGTAATATTTTAATAGCTACCTATATCTTGGTGGTTACTCTTTTCTCTAACAAACATTTTTTAAATACATATATTTTATTGATTTTTTACAGAGAGGAAGGGAGAGGGATAGAGAATTAGAAACATAGATGAGAGAGAGACTTCGATCAGCAGCCTCCTGCACGCTCCCTACTGGAGATGTGCCCGCAACCAGGATACATGCCCTTGACCGAAATCGAACCTGGGACCTTTCAGTCCAAAGGCTGATGCTCTATCCATTGAGCCAAACCGGTTTCGGCACAAACATTATTTTATTTTTAATTTTTATTTTTAAAATATATTTTTAATTGATTTTTTACAGAGAGGAAGAGAGAGGAATAGAGAATTAGAAACATTGAATAGAGAGAGACATTGATAGCTTCCTTCTACACATCCCCTACTGGGGATGTGCCCGCAACCAAGATACATGCCCTTGACCAGAATCGAACCTGGGACCTTTCAGTCCGCAGGCCGATGCTCTATCCACTGAGACAAACAGGTTTCGGCCATTATTTTATTTTTGGTTGAACATATTACCTTTAAGTAATTTGGGGCAGTTTTTGGAGGAGGGGGGAGGTCTGTATTTGAACCTCTTTACTGATGCTTTCTGTTTATAAATCTACATGTCATGATGATTTGCTTTAGTATCTCTGATACTCAGGTAAAGTTCCTAAGCAAATCTTTAAACATTTTGTAAATAATTGAATCTTGAAAACTACCCATTTATTCCAGGCACTAGTGTATGTTTAAATTATTTGATAAGAAAAATCTGACAGTGGGCACCATTGAATTGCATATATGAAGGTCTGTTTGATCAATTCATTTTTATGTATGATGGGCCATTTGACCTCTAATAATTTTTAGTTGATTACCCCCTACTGATTTTTTTTCATTTTTAGTATAGGATCACTAAATGCCTGCCAAGCCTGTCTGTGCCATTTTTTCTAGCTTTGGACCTCCCATTTAAAGAAACACAATTCTGTGTTTAAAGTGAAAGTAAACAGTCATTTCAGATATTTTAAGGAATAAGAATGCTTAGCCCAGGATAAGTGAGACCATGTTGTGGTTAAATGGTAAACTTTGGTGTGTAGTAGTATCCTTTAGAAGAGGGTGGTACATAATTCATTGTGATTTCTAGTGGACAAAATAACTAGGGCTGTCTGATACTGTTGTGAATTTCTTGGTGAAAGGAGTGTCTGTCTACTAGAAGCATCCCTAAATTGAAAAGTAGTATAGCATCGGATGTTAAAGAAGATACTTGTCTTAGCCAACCCTAAACAACTACTTCTCACTGTGTCCTCACATGGTGGGAGGAGAAGAGAACATGCTCTGTTGTCGTCTTGTAGAGACATCAATCCCATCATGGGGGATCAATGTCCTCAGGACTTCATATAAACCTAGACCACATCTCCAGTTAGAGCTTCAACCTGTGAATTTGGAGGTTGGAGGCAAACATTTAATCCATAGTAATACTTAAAAACTTTCTAAGCCTCAATTTTATTATCTTTAAAAATAGAAATTATACTTACCTACAAGGTGGTTCTGAGATGATAATGCTTAATAAGCTTCAGAATAGTAAGCTCTCAAAAACAGTAGTTGGCCAAAACCAGTTTGGCTCTGTGGATAGAGCATTGGCCTACGGACTGAAAGGTTCCAGGTTCGGTTCCAGTCAAGGGCATGTACCTTGTTTGGGGGCACATCCCCTGTAGGGAGCGTGCAGGAGGCGGCGGATCAATGTCTCTCTCTCTATCGATGTTTGTAGTTCTCTATCCCTCTCCCTTCCTCTCTGTAAGAAATCAATAAAATATAAAAAACAAAACAAAACGGTAGTTGCCACTACTGTGATGATAGTTAACTTTATCATATTTCAGAATAAAATGCTAGAAGCATTTTTGATATTTGTTGCAAGACTGAGTTGGATTAATTCTTCCAGTTTTAAGAATCTTTTTCTTCGTGCTTGTGAGCTGGAACATACGGATGCTGTTCCATGAACATACTTCCGTTCCAAGTCTTTATGTCAGTCTGCTTTCTAATTATGGAATGTCTTTGCTTTGTCTCTGAACTTTTATCTATCCCTTTCTGCATTTTTCTCCCTTGGTCTCTGTCACTCTCTGTTCTTGAGTTAATGTTCTCTTCTCTTCCACTTCTTTTTCTCATCATTTACTATAGAATATGAGAGTTTACTTTGTAATTTTTTTAATCTTAGTTTTATTTCAAAAGCTTATTTTGCTGGCTTCCCTAACCATCTATCTTTTCTGCCCACACACAGAGTCCTGCTTTCCCAAACTATGATCAGGACAGGCTGGTTCTATCAAAGACCTGACTTTGCCCTCACTGGATTTTATTATTGCTAGTGCTGAGCTGGGCATGTAGGAATAAAGTTTTATGGTGCTAGATTCTGCTTAAAAGAGGAAGATGTTTAAGGTATCGTATACGTATTAGATATATAATGACTAACTGCTTTTCCCCTAGACATAACCATGAGGAAGCCTTCCTTCCTCCCCCACCCTTTTTGGATACTCCTCCTAGCATTGTTTTGCTCCTCATTCCCAGGGTATAGTGACTATTAAGGCATCAAGTGATCCTTTACTTTTGTTTTCTCAGCCTTTGTAACATAAACAGAATTGTTTTATATGTGCTAAGAGAAAATTAGTCATTCAGCAGACTATATTTTTCTACATTTAGCAACTGGCATTTACACAATAGATGTTCTTTTATAACAAATAGCATATCCTTCAACCATGGTAATTAAAATAATATTGAATAGATATAGCTACACTTAATTATGGATTCCATGCTCTAGTTGATGTAAGCTTATTATAGATTTACTTTATAAGACTTGTTTATGTCTGAATTAAGTTGCATAAAAGTTATTTTCAGTTTCTTCTAAGGAAAGGCTTATTAGCTATGAATTTGTTTAAAAAAATTGTAACAAAACTCATTTTAAAATTGTCACTATCAGCCTGGCCATTGTGGCTCAGCTGTTGAGGGTCGATCCAGGAACCAAAAGGTCACTGGCTCGATTCCTGATGAGGGCACATGCCTAGGTTTCGGGCTCAATCCCCAGTAGGGGGCATGTAGGAGGTAGCCGAGTGATGATCTCTCTCTCATCGGTGTTTCTATTTTTCTATCCCTCTTCCTTCCTCTCTCTCTAAAAATCAACAAAAACATTTTTTTAATAATCGCCACTATCAGTCAAGCAATAATACAAAAATTGACTACTTGGGTGCTGTTTGACTAATGTATGTGCCAGGAAAGGCAAAAAAGCATGATGTGAATATCTATTACTTAAAGAATATGAAAATTCTTTTATATATAATGGTTTTTATTCTTTTTTAAAAAACCTTTATTGTTGAAAGTATTATTTATATATGTCCCCTCATTGACCTCTTCTAGCCAACCTCAACCCTTACCCTAGGCCAGTGGTCGGCAAACTCATTAGTCAACAGAGCCAAAATATCAGCAGTATGATTATATTTCTTTTGAGAGCCAAATTTTTTAAACTTCTTCTAACACCACTTCTTCAAAATAGACTTGCACAGGCCATGGTATTTTGTGGAAGAGCCACACTCTAGGGACCAGAGAGCCACATGTGGCTCGCAAGCCTCTTTTTGCCAACCACGGCCCTAGGCCTTCACCACACTATTGTCTGTGTCTATGAGTTATGCATATATGCATACCTGTTCTGCCGTTGATCTCTTCCCACCTACCTTCCCTCTGAGATTCAACAGTGTGTTCCATGCTTCTATGTCTCTGGGTTTATTCATTAGATTCCACATATGAGTGAGATCATGGAATACTCAACTGGCTTTTTTTTACTTAGTGTAGTATTTTCCAGTTCTCTCCATATTGTCTTAAAGGGTGAGAGATCCTTCTTTTTTACTGCTGTACAATATTCCATTGTGTAAATGCACCAAAGCTTTTTTATTCACTCATCTGCTGATGGGCACTTGGGCTGTTTCCAGATTTTAGCTATTGTAAATTGCGCTGCTATGAACATAGGGGTGCATAGATCCTTTCTAAGGTGTTTTGGGTTTCTTATGATATATTCCTAAAAGTGGGATCACTGGGTCAAATGGCAGTTCCATTTTTAGGTTTTTTGAGGAAATTCCATAACTTTTTCACAGTGACTGCACCAGTCTGCATTCCCACCAGCAGTGCACGAGGGTTCCTTTTTCTCCACATCCCCACCAGCACTTGTCCTTTGTTGATTTGTTGATGATAGCCATTCTGACAGGTGTGAGATGGTACCTCATTTTCGTTTTTTATTTGCAACTCTCGGATGATTAGTGACTTTGAGCATTTTTTCTTCCGCTTTCACCACTCTTCCTCAACATAGTTCTGGAATTCCTAGCCAGAGCAATCAGAGAAGAAGAAATAACAAAAAGCATCCAAATTGGAAAGGAGGAAGTAAAACTTACCATTTGCAGATGACATGATATTGTACATAGAAAACTCCAAAAACTCCAGCAGAAAACTACTAGATTCCATAAATGAATTTGGCAATGTAGTAGTATACAAAACCAACACCGAGAAACCATGGCATTTTTATACACCAATAATGAATTCTCAGAAAGAGAAAGTAAAAAAAAAAAAAAATCCCATTTACCAATGCAACAAAAAAATCAAGACATATAGGCAGAAACTTAATAAAGGAGGTAAAAAACCTGTACTTGGAAAACTACAGAACGTTGAAAAAGAGAGGAAGATATAAAAAAGTGGAAGAATGTATAGTGTTCATGGATTGGTAGAATCAACATTATTAAAATGTCCATACTACCCAAAGCAATCTACAGATTCAACGCAATCCCTATTAAATGGCATATTTCACAGATCTAGAACAAATACTCTAAACCAGTGGTTCTCAACCATCCTAATGCCGCAACCCTTTAAGACAGCTCCTCATGTGGTGGTGACCCCCAACCATAAAATTATTACCGTTGCTACTTCATAACTGTAATTTTGCTACTGTTATGACTTGTAATGCAAATATCTGATATGCAGGATGTATTTTCGTTGTTACAAATTGAACATAATTAAAGCATAGTGATTAATCACAAAAACAATAAGTAATTATATATTGTGAAATATTTATTTCTAATTACAAATAAATGAAATGTTGTCTTGAATCGTGGTGTAGCATGGGTAACAGTCTTCATATAATAACAGTAAGCTATATTGCTAGACTTTGCTACACCGAGGAGCGGTCTGTTGGTTCCTAAGACCATGGGATATATGTGTTTTCTGATGGTCTTAGGCGACCCCTGTGAAAGGGTCGTTTGACCCCCGGGTTGAGAACCGCTGCTCTAAACATTCATATGGAATAAAAAAAGACTTGGGATAGCCACAGCAATCCCAAGAAAGAACAAAGTTGAGGGGTCACAATACCAGACATCAAGCTATACAACAAGGCCACTGTAATCAAAACAGCCCAGTACTGACACAAGAACAGGCACCATAGATAAATGTAACAGAAAGAGAACCCAGAAATCGATCCAAGCCATTACACTCAATTCTTATTTGACAAAAGAGATGAGTGTACAATGGAGTCAAGATATGGTGTTAGGAAAATTGGACAGATACATACAAAACAATAAAACAACCACCAGCTTACACCATACATAAGAATAAACCCAAAATGGTTAAAATACTCAAGTGTAAGTTGTGAAACCATAAAAATCCCAGAAAAACCCATAAGCAGCAAAATATTAGACATCTCTAGTAGCAATATATTTGCCAGTACATCTCCTAGGGCAAGGGAAACAATGGAGAAAATTCAGAATATGAAAATCTGATTATTTTAGGTTGCTGAAAAATACTTCTGGTAAGTGAAAAATTTTTATCTCACTTCCATTTTTGGAGACATTCTTAACATATAAAAAACTATATTCTCTGATCCCCCCAAAATAAGGCACAAATAAGGTGTTTATTTTCTTTAAATTAGTTGTGCTCTTTCATGAAACAAAATTTAATGATATATTTATATGGCAAATCACCTGAAAAGATGTTCAACATCATTAGCCATTAGAGGAATGCAAATTAAAACCAATATTATTACACATCTGTCATCATGGCTAAATTAAAAATTAGCAACAATGCCGATTGCTGGCCAAGGGTGTGGAGAAGCTGCATCTCTTAGACATTGCTGGTGGGAATATAAAGTGGTACAGCAACTCTGATGGCAGTGTCTTTAAAAATTAAGCATGCAATTCCCATTCAACTCAGCTACCATATTCCAACAGTGTTTAACCCAGTCAACTGAAAATTTATATTCATGTGAAAACCTATACAGAAATGCTTATAGCAGTTTTCTTTGTTAGTTTAGCTGTTCCTCAACAGGTGAATGTTGAACAAAATATGGTACATTCATACCATGAATGCACTATCATATGTATGAACAGTTAGTGCCTTTTTATTGTGAAATAGTATATTCCACAATAAAAAGGCACTAACTGTTCACACATGCAGCAACCTGGATGAATTTCCATAGAAATGTGAGTGAAGCATGGAACAGAGTGCAGAATCTTAGAGGGAAGGTGGGAAGGGTAGGTGAGAGGGAGGTAATCAACCAAAGATTATGCATTACCCATGGACACAGACAATAGGGTTGTGAAGGTCTGGTGCTGGAGTGGGGAAGCATGAGTGGACTGGAGGAAGGCAATCGGGGAAATGAGGACATATGTAATACTTTCAACAATAAAGATTAAAAATAAAATAATTTTTTAAATTAGAAATGTGAGTAGAAAAAGGTAATCTCAAAAGGTTATGTACTATATGATTCCATTTATATAACGTTCTTAAAAATACAAAAATAACAGAAATGAACAAATTAGTGGTTGGCAGAGATTAGGGAGGGAAGTAGGTGTGTGTGGCTATGAAAAGCCAATAGGATGTTTCTTTGTGATGATGGAAATGTTCTGAATTTTAACTGATATCAATCTCAATAACCAGTTGTCAGACTGCACTAGATTTTTGCAAGATGTTACCATTGATGGAAACTAGTAAAGAGTACATGGGATTGCTTTGTGTTATTTCTTAAAAAACTACATGCATGTGAATCTATAATCTCAAAATTAAAAGATTACTTTAAAAATACATATGAGTTATAATATGAATATGCTGATGAAACAGTATTTCTTCCCCACACATACTTCTTAATTAGTCTCATTTATTGATGGTTCATTTGGTCATTCTTTTATTCATTTCAGAAATAATTATTCTAAAACCAGTGTCGTCACCAACTTGTCACTGTTTTTAGAATTTAGCACATAGAGGACACTACTTTATTTGGTTACTTAGTAGTAAGTTCTACAGATAGTTTTTTATCACTTAAATACACTTTCTATATGTGTATTTGGGGGCCTTGGCAACGTTAGCTATAAAATATTCAAAAAATTGTCCAGTGTAAAAATACTGTAACTGTACTTTATGGCTTAAAACTCATAGGCCTTGATCACACATTCATCTGTGTACAAGAGCGGAAAAAAATAATCAGCTACTGCCGGTGGGCACTTGCTTACCTTTAAAGAGTGTGTGAGTTTCTCTACCAGCAAATGTCCTGGTAGGGCCCTGTGTTTTCCTAAGAGACGACATTCTTTCTCCCGTTCAACTTTGAACTTATCTGACATCATTGAATGTGATCTGGGAACTTTTCTGAACATGTACCTTTGAGCTCTAGACACCTGAAAAGCTGGGTTTAGAGAGACAACAGTGCTTATGGGTTACCTAGTGAATCCTTTCTTAGTTTTCTAATTTGGTGAAAGTCAGCCTCTGGATTAGCCAGAGTTATGGAAGGCTCTCTTGTTGGTCTGCAGCCCTCCTATCCCCAAGAGAATGCTTTTTTTGCTGTGAATTGTGCTTTGACATAGTACCAATGGTGCCAGTGTATAATGAATAAAATGAGGTAATTTGGTGACTGGAAATGAAAATTGATCATCTTAAGACTAGAGAAACTATTTTCTCCTAATTAATGGAAGAGTTGAGGGGGTACCAGAAGACTTCCTCACTTGCCTTCACAGCATATCATATCATGGGTGCCCAATTTTGTGGTCAGATAAAGCCAGCCCTAACCGCAGCCACAGCAAGTGTGGGTCACAGAGACAGAAAGCATTTCCTATCGGCCTTATAGACTTGTCAGGTGCCCTTACCTTTTTATTTGACCCTTTCTAGAGGATTCTTACAGCCTTGTGATCCTGGTTTGAACAGTGAATTTTGGCCAAAGAACAAGATTAAACCCAAATTTTGGCTTTGAACTTTATGGAACATGAATATATGTTCTGGTGAGTTGTGCTGTATGTAGCATGAAGGGATTTTCCCTAGAAGTAATGTTGTAAATTAGATTAGACCCAGTCTAGCTCACTAGAGTTTATTTAATCTAGCATCTGTCTGAACCTTAATATTCCATTAATAATATCCCATAGAAAACTCAGCTCTCATTTATCTTTCATCAGGTTTCTCCTAGGGATGATCTTGGGTCATTTTTTTACCTGTTTGTCTGCTATGGCCAGAGAGGATGCAATAGCCAGGAGTACCCAAGAGTCTTGGGCAGATGGGCAGTGATGGTGGTCTGGGTTTTTTGGTGGCTCTGTGCAGTTCTTTACTTTGCAGAAAAATATCTAATGGCATCTAGCACCATCTTTTTTATTTTTTTATTTTAATTTTTACAGAGAGGAAGGGAGAGAGAAAGTCAGAAACATCGATGAGAGAGAGACATCGATCAGCCGCCTCCTGCATGCCCCACAGTGGAGATGTGCCCGCAAGCAAGGTACATGCCCCCAACCGGAATCGAACCTGGGACCTTTCAGTCCGCAAGCTGGCGCTCTATCCACTGAGCCAAGCCGGTCTCGGCCTAGCACCATCTTTGATGATGGAAAGGAAAAGGAACTTGTGTATACCTTAGATACAAAGGAGGACAGTGTAGAATTGTCCTTATGTGGAAATGTATAGAAACAGTGGTAGCATGAGACTAATAGGTGAAAACCTATCTGGTTTGGCTCAGTGGATAGAGTGTCGGCCTACAGACTGAAGGGTCCCAGGTTCAATTTCAGCCAACGGCACATGCCTGGGTTGCGGGCTCCATCCCCAGTATGGGGGTGTGCAGGAGGCAGCTCATCAATGATTCTCATCATTGATGTTTCTATCTCTCTCTACCTTTCTCTTCCTCTCTGAAATAAATAAAGAAATATGTCCATTTTTTTTAAAAATGTTGCTAATGGTACATAGTCTGGTGTACAAATGAGCAATGTAATTTTAGTCACTTTAGTTTTTTTCTTTGTCATTGTCATTAAATCCACAAATTTATTGTTAACATTGCATCTAATTTTTTTTTCTTGTCTTTTGTAGTCTCAAACCATGAATTATGTGGGACAGCTGGCCGGTCAGGTGATTGTCACTGTGAAGGAGCTCTACAAGGGTATTAACCAGGCCACCTTGTCTGGGTGCATCGATGTCATTGTGGTGCGACAGCAAGATGGCACCTATCAGTGTTCACCTTTTCATGTTCGGTTTGGGAAGCTGGGAGTCCTGAGATCCAAAGAGAAAGTGGTGAGTGCAGGGCACAGCCTGTTCTCCAGGAGGGTGAAAAGTTAGGTGGCAGTAATGAGTAAATCATTACTATGAGCTCTCGGTCTTTTGTTTTAAATTTGTATGATGTTAAAGACAGTGGTATGAGAAGTCAATCTTAATTGCACTTTGAAGTTGCTTCTAAATTCAAAAAGCCCTACTACAGGAAGTCTCTCCAAAGGAAATATCCCTGTATTATTTAGACTGAAAATTATTTTGTTAATCCTATGTGTTGTAGCTCAGAAGAGCAAAACAGAAACTGGAGTTATAAATGGGGTGTTAGGTGTATTTAGAAAAAGTTCCATTACCTTAGAAAACAATTTTGAGTGTAAAGACTGACATAATCAAGAATATGTTACATTTGTTTAAACAGTTAATGCTAAATTTTTTTGTTTTGAAAAAGCTGTAAAATCTTATTTGTCATCTAAATTTTGTTGATAATCAGGACTTGTCTCCAAATCCAACTGAAATGCAAACACACAGGCCATAGGCTGGTTAACTTCTATTTATTTTAGGGAAGATTCGTTTAAAAATACATTTGTTGGCTTTTCTTTCTTACATTCTCTTACCTTCAGGTAATGGAGCAACTGGAAGGTAAGGTTTTTTAATACATCTGATGTCAATCTAGTCAGAAAATTGAGCTAATAACAAAACTTTTTAGGTACATACTACTCTTGGCCTACAGTAACTACCTAAACAGTATGGGGAGATTTTGTCAAGATTTTAAAGCACAATAAAAGATCCACAACATTTTCTGAAATAGAACTACAGTGTATGTGTTAGAGGACCACTGGCATAAGTTGAAAACATTTAATTTCAGATTTGGACTATTTCACATAGCAGATCTTATTCTTTAAAATAAAAATTTCCCTTTATGTTAATTAAATTAGGATTATTGTGAAAGATAAGGTTTATAAATTTCACAAAGTAGATTGGAAAAAAATCTCATTTTTCTAGGTATTAACAAAATCAGTATTCTGCTGGAGAGCCGCATTTCAAGAGTCAGGGTTTGTATGGTCTGGCCTCTGTTTAGAGTCACCTTTTGGAAACCAAAAGTAGTTGCAACTTGCTTAGTGACATTAAAACTTTCTATTATAAAATAGTGTTTAGCCACAATTAACCTCTCTGGAATTTTTCTTTCTTTCTGGTACCACTAAGCTGCGGTACTTTCACATTGCATCTGCTTTGGTAGAATCAGTAGTAAGCTGTTTATGAACTGAAACTTGCCATTAGTTGCTCAGAAACTGTATTATTTTCTTAGAGGCATACAGCATGCAGAAAAAGGTATCATTTGAGATGCACAAATGCTTATCCTATCTAATGAAACAGTAATATTGCTGAAAGTATTACATGACCTCTCCTACCCCGCTCCAGGCCTTTACTACCCTATTGTCTCTGTCCATGTGTTTATGCATATATGCATACAAAATCTTTGATCTCTTTCTACCCATCCACCCCTGACTTCCCTCTGAGATTCAGCAGTCTATTCCATGCTTCGATCTCTGGATCTGTTTTGTTCAACAGTTGTATTTTGTTCATTAGATTCCACATATGAGTGAGATCATATGATACTTATCTTTCTCTGACTGGCTTATTTAGCATAGCATAATACTCTCCAGGTCCCTCCATGCTGTCTTAAAGGGTAAGCGATCCTTCTTTTAAAAAAAGAAAAAAAAGTACATTTTATTGATTTTTTTTTTTTTTCAGAGAGGAAGGGACAGGGAAAAGTCAAACATTAATGAGAGAGAAACATTGATCAGCTGCCTCTTGCACACCTCCTACCCACAACCAAGGTACATGCCCTTGACCAGAATAAAATCTTGGAACTTTCAGTCTACAGGCTGACGCTCTATCCATTGAGCCAAACCAGTTAGGGCAGAGATCCCTTTTACTGCTGCATAGTATTCCATTGTGTATATGTACCACAACTTTTTTATCCACTCATCTACTTATGGGCACTTGAGCTATTTCCAGATCTTAGTTATTGTAAATTAGGCTGCTATGAATGTAGAGGTACATACATAATGTCCGATAGGTATTTCTTAGGATATATTCTTAGAAGTGAGATCACTAGGTTAAATGGCAGTTCCATGTTTAATTTTATGAGGAAACTTCAGTCTGTTTTCCATAATGGCTGCACCAGTCTGCATTCCCACAAGCAGTGTACTAGGATTTCCTTTTCTCCACATCCTCATCAACACTTGTCATATGTTGATTTGTTGATGGTAACGATACCTCATTGTCCTTTTAATTTACATCTCTCTGATGATCAGTGACTTAGAGAATTTTTTCATGTCTCTTGGCTTTCTGTATGTCCACTTTGGAGAAGTGTCTGTTTAGATCCTTTGCCCATTTTTTAATTGGATCGTTTGTCTTTTATTAAGTTGTATGCATTCCTTATATATTTTGAATATTAACCCTTTATCAGATGTATCATTGCCAAATGTTTTCTCATACAGTGGATTCCCTTTTCATTTTGTTGATACTTTTACTGTGCAGAAGATTTTTATTTTGATGTAGGCACAAACATATTGCTATGAGAAACGTCTGAGATTTTGCTGCCCATGGTTTCTTATAGAATTTTTGCACGACTTACATTTGTCTTTTATCCATTTTGATTTTATTTTTGTGTATGATGTAAGTTGGTGGTCTAGTTTCCTTTTTTGCATTTATTCAATTTTCCCAACACCCTTTATTCAAAAAACTGTCTTGACTCATTGTATGTTCTTGCTTCCTTTGTCAAATATTAATTGAGCATAATGGTTTGGGTTGATTTTTCGGTTCTCTGTTCTGTTCCATTGCTCTATATACCTATTCTTGTGCCAGTACCAGGTTGTTTCGATTATAAATGGCTTCATAGTATAAATTGATAATCTAGTATTGTGATCCCTCTAACTTTGTTGTTCTTTCTCAAGATTGCGGTGGCTATTCAGGGTCTTTTGGTTCCATATAAATTTTTGGAGTATTTGTTCTTTATCTTTGAAATAGGCCTTTAATAGGGATTGCATTGAATCTATAGCTTGCTTTGGGCGGTATAGACATTTTAATGTTTATTCTACCAATCCGTGAACACCATATATTCTTCCACTTGTTTATATCCTCACCTATCACTTTTTTTTAACGTCATGTAGTTTTCTGAGTACAAATCTTTTATCTCCTTGATTAAGTTCATTCCTAATTAATACTTTGTAAGTTTAAATCAGCTTCTAACTTTTCAGCCTTTGAACTTTTAATGTCATGAAATATCTCTGAGAGTTCCTTTAACCTGAAATTTTTTGCCTGTGTCACTTTCCTTAGGACCATCTTCATCACAATCACTTTTCTTCTTTGTGTGGATAAGCTCACCTTCACCCATTTCCTTGGGCTGCACATCTTGAGTCTCTTGAATGGCAGCAGGGTCACTGTTCTCACCATCAGCTGTTTTCTTCTTCATTTTAAAAAATATCTTAACCCAAGGACATATTTAGAAAAAGGAAGGTAAGGGTGGAGGAACAGGGGTGATAGAAAGAAGCATCGATGTGAGAGAGAAACAGTGATAGGTTGACGACCATATGCTCCCTGACTGAGGATCAGACCTGCAACATTTGGTATGTGCCCTGATCAAGAATAGAACTGGCAGTCTTTTGGTGTATGGGTCAGCGCTCAGCCACCTGAGCCACTCTGTAACTGTTTACATTCCATTTGAATTCTACTTCTAATACTGTTACTCTTTTTGTCTGTACTCCACTTTGATCTTGACCAGTTTCCTTTTTCAGTTATTCATTTTTATAAAATGTTACATGAATTTATCACTGGAGACAAAGAGGCAACACGACTCTGCTTTATTGTCTGAACCAAGTAACAGTGCTAGGACCAGTCATCAACAGACTTTGAAAAAGTGACAAGATAGGTTATTGATCATGATGGGCATCTATTTTTATATAGTGATTTGTGGACAAAAGAGCTGACAGTGAAATTTGTACTTTCTGCAGTTACTCACAGTTAACATACATTGGTAACTGAAATTTGTGTTTATCTGAACTGTGCAAGGGGAGACCTACCTGTGCTATAACTCTGAAAGTGCTCAGATGTTTATTGACGACGATGTTCCCCCTATTCAATGATATTTGGGAATTAAATAATTTAAAATGTTCATATGTTATAAAAATAGATGAGAAAACATTTTCTTTCAATGCCTGATTATTATCCCCTCCCAAACTATCCCCCAAGGTTTGTTAACGTTTTTTTTAGGGGTGTGATATGAGGCAGGTAGCATTGTTTCACTCTAGGAACTTCATTACTAAGTTTGACTTGAGAACCCAGAATTTAGCCGTAGCTTAACCTGGATGAAAGACTCTTAATACTAAATCGCACGTTGTTTCTCCTTTTAGATTGATATAGAAATCAATGGTGATGCAGTGGATCTTCATATGAAATTGGGTGACAATGGAGAAGCTTTTTTTGTGGAGGAAACTGAAGAGGAATATGTGAGTTCTAATGGGTCATGTCCATTTTGTTCATTGTATTCAGGCTTCTGGTGCATATCCCAAAACAGAAATATTCAGTTTTCCTGGTTAGTTATATGTCAGAAAGGAGCTAGAGAAATGAAGGATCTTTATTCCATGCTAGATTTCAGGATTCAGAGAGAATTCAGGCCTTCATACTTGCTTTGTTTTAATAAAGAAAGATACATCTTTTTTTCTAACATTAATGAGCTTTCTTATCTAGTGTCTATTACAGTTTATACCTTGACTTGAATACATTTGAGTTCTGCCTAAGTTATCAAGGTGTATCTCTTCAGATTATGTGTGTGTTGGTACACATGTGACCTTTAAACTTGGAAAGCAAGTTTACCATTTTGATTTGGGACATTATATTTCAAACCTTGAATAGTCACAGTAAAGTTCATTATGGTCTCAAGGGATTTAAATAAGCCTATACCCTTTATAAGTAATTACTGCATGTTTGGCTTCTTTAAGCAAGAGAGCACAACTTGTCCTTACGAACACACATTCCCTCCCTCTCCCCCCCCATCCTTTTCCCCTTCCCCCTTCCCCATCCTTCTCCTTCTCCCTCCCCATCCTTCTCCCTTCCTACTTTCTCTCTCCCCCTTTCCTTCCTCTCCCTTTTCCCCCCTCTTTTTCTCTACCCTTCTTCTCTTCTCTCCCTCTCTTTTGTATTCATTGATTTGAATTGGTGGTAAACTATCCTTAATAGATTTAATGAGAATCTTTTTAAAAATTCTTAGAACACATTGTTTAATCTTTCATCATCTATATATCCTATATAATAAAAAGGTAATATGCAAATTGACCCTCACAAGATGGCTGCCAACAACCAGGACAGCAGTGGGGGTTAGTGAGGGACAGTCAAATGACTGAACAAGCAGGCTGCATGGGGGCAACCAGGCCAACAAAAGGAGCAGTTGGGGCTATCAGGCCAACAGGGGAGAGCAGTAAAAGTGACCGGGCCGGCAGGGGAGAGCAGTTGGGGGCGACCAGGCCTGAAAGGGGAAGGCAGTTAGGGGCAACCAGGCCTGCAAGGGAGGGCAGTTGGGAGTGGCTGGGCAGGCAGAGGAGGGCAGTTGAAGGCTATTGGGCTGGCAGGAGAGCAGTTAGGCATCAATCAGGCTATCAGGGGAGAGGTTGGGGGTGATCAGGCTGGCAGGCAGAAGCAGTTAGGGTCAATCAGGCAAGCAGGTGAGTGGTTGGGAGCCAGCAGTCTTGGATTGTGAGAGGGATGTCTGACTGTCAGTTTAGGCCTGATTCCTGTGGTGTCCCAGATTGGAGAGTGTGCAGGCTGGGCTGAGGAACACCCTCCTCTTTCCCCCTCCCCCTGTGCATGCATTTTATACACTGGGCCTCTAGTCCTATATAATAAAAGGCTAATATGCAAATTGTCCTCTCGACCAGAGTTTGACCAGGGGGTGGGGCCGGCTGGCCAGCTGCCTGTGGCCCTTCTTCCTAGCTAACCCTGCCCCGGATCAGGAGCGGGGCCAGATGGCCAACTGCCCATTACCCCTTCCCCTGGCTGGCCCAGCCTGATCAGCCCCAATCAGGGTGAGCTGGGTGGAGTCTGCCCATGCATGAATTCATGCACCAGATCTCTAGTATATGTATAAAAATATTTATCATGTAAAAAAAAAATACAGGTAAACTTTGTAACAAAGACCACTAAATTGAAAGACCTCTGGATGACAGAGACCACAGCCTGTCACTTTGATAATATCCTATCATTGCAGTTTCTCTCTCAAGTATGTGTTGTTGGTGAATGCAAATTTTGCTTGGGTAAACAAAATTTTGGCCTTAGGGTAATATATTTACCAAATGTGAATTCAAAAGCTTAATTTAAAACAATTACAGAAACCCACTTATTTTCAGTATACTATCCAATAAAAGAGCAATATGCAAATTGACTGCATCTCTGCTGCAACAGCAAGCCACACCTACCAGCCAATCAGGAGTGTGTATGCAAATTAACCCAACAAAGATGGCTAGGCTACAGAGAGAGCAAGGGGGAGACTTGGGTTGCCCCGGTGATGGAATAAGCCAAGCTTTCCACACACCCTGCTTAAGGCTACAAAATTTTAATTATAGAAGATAAACAAAACTGAACAAAAATGGCTGCCACCATGGAGCAAGCAGGAAGCTTGACTGTGCTCCAGGCTACAAAGTTTCAATTGTAGAAGATAAATAAATCACAGATTCCAGGGCCTCCGCTTGGGTCGCTGGGTGGCGTTGTGAGCCTGCAAACCACCACAGGCCCCTCACCCAGGCTGCCCCTCACCCCAAGGGAACCCATACCCTGATCTGGGACATCCTTCAGGACAAACCAGCCGGCCCCCAGCCATGCACCAGACCTCTATCCTATCTAATAAGAATAATATGCAGATTGACCATCACTCCAACACACAAGATGACTGCCCCCATATGGACACAAGATGGCCACCACAAGACAGCCAGCAAGGGAGGGCGGTTGGAGGAACCAGGCCTGCAAGGGAGAGCAGTTGTGGGCGATCAGCTAGCAGAGGAGGGCATTTGGGAGGGCCCAGACCTGCAAGGGAGGGCAGTTGGGGGTGATCAAGCCTTCAGAGGAGGGAAGTTGGTGGTGACCAGGCCTGCAGGGAAGGGCACTTTGGGGGGACTAGGCCTGCAGGGGAGGGCAGTTAGGGGCAAACAGGCTGGCAGGGAAGTAGTTAGGCGTCAATCAGATTGGCAGGGAAGTGATTGGGCTGGCAGGCACAAGTGGTTAGGGGCAATCAGGAAGGCAGGCAGGCAAGCAGTTGGGAGCCAGCACTGGTTGTGAGAGGGATGTCCGACTGCCCGTTTAGGCCTTATCCTACATCAATTGGTCATTCCTAAATGGGCAGTCGGACATCCCTAAAGGGGTCCCAGATTGGAGTGGGAGCAGGCTGGGCTGAAGGACACCCCTCTCTGCACGAATTTTGTGCACCAAGTCTCTAGTATTACATAAAAACTTAGTATTCTGAATTATATGAGGCTAGTTTGGATCTCTATTACCTACCTTCCATTTCCCTCATGATATGAAAAAATGAAGCAAAATGATTAAGTTAATTTCCTGAACACCACACTTGATCAAAGAGTTCAATTATTTCTAATTGTTGGGATTTATTTTCTTCTTTTGATTTCCTAAAAGGATATCTTAAATGTTTTCTGATTTAAAAATCCACTAATTTTAATTTTTACAGAATATTGTTTCTGTTACAATCATTTTCCTCCATCCTCAATTTGGCAAACACAAGCATTAACTATAAATTTTACCATAGTTTCTTACTTCACTTTACCCAGTGGTTCCCAACGTTGAGCACATGCCCCACAGGGTGGAATTTGATTTTTAAGGAGGGCAATTTGAGAATGAGGTATTAACAGTGAATTTTTTGCATTTCTTATGGTTCTAGGGACCTCATATACAATATCTAAATGTTTATTGTGACATTTATGCATTTCATTTCTTTTATGTTTTGAAACTTTATTTGCTGTTTTTCATATTCATGTTATTTTTTTAAACAATTTCTTAATGATTTCTTCGTACTTCAGCTGTTCTTTCCTTCTTTTATTTTTCTCTTTCATGGATGCCATATTCTTTGGAAGCTTGTTTAGACCAAGTTAATGGCCTTTTAGGGTCTCCTCCAAATGAATAGGAGTTCACTTTTTGAATAATAAGAATTACATGTTATAATTCTTAGCATATAATTCTTATTCAAAAAGTGAATGGGGAGGGAGGGCATCAGGATTTTAGAGATGCTGCTTAGGTGGGGCATGGCCAAAAAAAGATTGGGAACCACTGTCCTATTGTCTATTGTCTGATGGGGTATTTTTGTCCTTGTCTTCTGCTTTGTCTGTTTTTACTGTTCTTTGTAAGTTCTTTGTAGAATGCTTTGTTATACCTCCTTGGAATTCATCTGCTGCTGCTTTTGAACTTTTTACATTTAATTGGCTTTGCTTTAATTATAGCTTTCATGTTCTATACTGTCATGGCATAATGGTTCTTCCAAACATATTGAGTTATGTGGACCAAAGTGAGCTAATACTTAGCTGTGTGTAATAAATTAAGAACCTATTTAGAGTAGAGTGGCCAGTGCCTCAGTTTAGAGGGACTTTCTTACCTTCAAGGACTATTTGTTTTGCCACTATGAAGATTTAGATACGCAAACAATTTATTATTATTTTGGTTGCCCAGTTTGCCATGGACAATTTTTCTTTCTTTATGTTCTCTTTAAGGAAAAACTTCCTGCTTACCTTGCCACTTCACCAATTCCTACCGAAGATCAGTTCTTTAAAGATATTGACTCCCTTTTGGTAAAATCGGGTGGAAATGAAAGACCATCTCAGAGTTCCAACATCTCACACATCTTGGAAACAGAGACGGTTTTTACTCCAAGTTCTGTGAAAAAGAAAAAAAGAAGGAGAAAGAAATGCAAACAGGAGAGTAAAAAGGAAGACCAGGCAGTTTCCCCTGCTGCAGAAGACGCTATGGATATGGATCTGAGCTCTGATGATGACAAGGGGGCCCAGTCAGCAAGGTAGGGCTCTCAGTCTTGGGAGGGCTCTGTGTGCAGGTGCCAGATGTTCATGCATGCCCCGAACAGAACACAGTTAAAGTGAGAAGCTGTTTCTTTTATGGGTGTACAGTGTGAGGTTTGGATTTGTTTTTCTTCTTGACAGTTTGTTGTGGAATCAAGTAGGAAAGGCATTTTCTTTCTGTAACTCGACAAAATTTGCCATCAGACATTCTGCGGTGGTGGTCAAATATCATTTAAAACAGACTGGCAATGTGTGTTTTCATTCAGTAAGTTTCCAAAAGCCAAATAAATTGTAAGTCTCAAGGAAAATCTGAACTAGTGACTCACCTCTGGGTATGGAGATAGAAACATCAGGTCTATTTATTTCCTAACCCAGCAGTCTTATGGTTGGTATCTCACCTATTCCTGTGAATTATTAAAAAGGAGGAAGGGGAAAATATTTAAAAATATGAACAATAAAATGACAACAAACACATACCTGTCAACAAATGAATCTAAAAAAGGAAATGAAGCAAAATAGAAGCAGAATCATAGATACAGAGAACATTTTGATGGTTGCCAGGAGCAGGCTTGGGGATGAAAAAAGTAAAGGAATTAGAAAGTATAAATTGGTTTTTACAGAATAGTCATGTGATATAAAGTACAGAATAGGGCATATAGTCAGTAACATTTTACTAACTATGCATGGTGTAGGATGGGTACAGACTTACCAGGATGATCACTTAGTAAGTTATATACTAATGTCTAATCACTGGGGTGTACATTTGAAACTAATATAATATTGTATATCAACTGTAATTGAAAAATAAAAAATGATTAAAATTTTTAAAAAACACCCTATAAGTTAAAGAGGAAAAAAGGATTTTGTTTTGTTTTAAATGAGAAATCTTGATGACTACTTATTCACCAGCTCATTAGAAGAGCTCAAAATAGATGCAGTTTTCAAGTCAGCACTATCTGAGGTTGAAAGGTAGCAATTTGGAGTAGGACATGTATTTTTTCATCCAAGAGTATTTTAGAAGATTATCTTTCAACCTTTTATACTCAGTGGTTACACTGGCACAGGAAGGATCATAGGTGTGTCAGTGGGGTGTTTATCTTCATTGGTAACCATTGAATAAGAAGCTTCTACCCACAAGCATCCTTAAATTTTCAAATCTTTTATGAGAATTGGGGTGGGAGGGGGATGGCATTGTGCCATGTGTGCTGGTCCACTTGTATGCTTTCATCTCAGCTACTAAACAGAGATTATGCCCTACTTCCTGGGAAAATAGTGCTTTAAAGTTCTCTTCATGGAAAATAGTTTGTCTCTAGTTATAGAAACCAAATATATATCTATTATAAACTCTGTTGTGACCTAGTATATGCTTGATTTACCAAGTTTTTGTTTTAAATGGTCAAATCAGGAAAAAAGTTATTATTATATTACTAGAGGCCTAGTGCATGAAATTTGTGCACAGGGGTCCCTCACCTCAGCCTACACCCTCTCCAATCTGGGATCTCTTGGGGGATGTCCGACTGCCTCTTGCAATCAAGGACTGCTGGCTCCTAACTGCCCACCTGCCTGCCTGCCTGATCACCCCTTACCTCTGCCTGCCTGATTCCTCCTAACCATCTCTGCCTGCCTGCCTGATTGTCCCTAACTGCTCCCCTGCTGGCCTGATTGCCCCTAACTGCCTCTGCCTCACCCCACACTCAGGACCCAGGATTCCCTTCTCTGACCAGTTGCAGGCACACAGGACCTGGGCTTCCTTTCCTCTGGCTGACTGCAGGCACCCAGAATTCAGGCTGGCTTTCCCCAGACTGGCCACAGCCACAGGGGTCTATGGACAGGCAGTTTTGCCCAGGCTGCAGGTGCAGCCACTGGCACCCAAGATCTTGGGGCGGGTGGCTTGTCCCTTTTCTAGGCCATAGCCTGGCTGGTCCCCATTCCTGTCTTGCGAGCTCATTTGTGCCTGGCTGGTTCCCATTCCTCTCTCCCCAGTGTTGAGTGTCTAAGCAGTTCCAGCAGGAGGGTGTGAAGATTATTTGCATATCAGCTCTTTATTATATTATAGTTATATTCTGTTGATGAATAACATAGTATAATAATTCTTTTTTTGCAAAATTGTTAACTTATTTTCCAAAACTTCAAAATTTGGGTTGTAAGTTCTAGGAAAAAAATTCTATTTTTGATAGTAAATTTTAATGTATGAACTCTTTTTCTACCCTTCTTTTATTACTCATCACTTACCATATTTGTGACATTCTTTCTCAGTCTTTCCACACTATGGATTTTTATTTCAGTTCTCCTAGGATATAGAATTCCTCTGTTACAACTTAAACAACAGAAGAAAGCAAAAAGTACTTTAGACTCTACAGACTAGTATACCTAAAAAAAAATTAAAATTTTGAATAAGTTAACTTATTCAGCTGATTTTTTTCAGTATCAAAACACTAGATTGGAAGAGCTTAATTAAAGTTCATTCCAAAAATCTTTAAGCTAATACAGAGTACCATAGTTTCTTCAAAAGAGACTCTTAATTCTTTTCTTCCTGCTTCCAGTCTCTTAAGGGTTATTTGTCTCACCCTTTCCTAGGAGAATATACTAGGAAACCCTTTGAAATCTTTTATTATTTGATTTTGGTTCTATAAACAACATTGTAAATGGTTCCTTTAAAAGTTTTGACTTAATTATATTAAAACTGGAGGCCTGGTGCACGAAATTTGTGCATGGGAGGTGTGTGTGTGGGTAAGTCCCCTCAGCCCAGTCTGCACCCTCTCTAATCCAGGGACCCCTGGCAGTCGGACATCCCTCTCACAATCTGAGACCACTGGGTCCTAACTGCTCACCTGCTTGATCGCCCCTCACAGACCCCTCTGTTAGCCTGGTCACCCCAACAGCCCTCCCTGATGACCTGGTCGCCCCATGCAGCCTGCTGCTCAGTCGTTTGCTTAACCCTCACTAAGCCCCCTGCAGGGGTTGTTCATTTGGCTGCAATGGTCACTTAGGCACATACACACACACACACACACACACACACACACACACATACACTAGAGACCTGGTGCATGAAAATTGTGCACGGGGGTGAGGTGTCCTTCAGCCCAGCCTGCTCCCTCTCCAATTTGGGACCATTTGAGGGATATCCGACTGCTGTTAGGCCTGATCCAGGTAGTTGGACATCCCTCTCACAATCTAGGACTCCTGGCTCCCAACTGCTCACCTGCCTGCCTTCCTGATCACCACCTAACCACTCCCCTACCAGCCTGATTGATGCCTAACTGCTCCCCTGCCAGCCTGTTTGCCCCTAACTGCCCTTCCCTGCAGGCCTGGGTCCTCCCAACTGCTCTTCCATGCAGGCCTGGTCACTCCCAACTTCCTCCGCTGCCAGCCTGGTCATCCCTAACTACTCTCCCCTGCTAGCCTGATTGCCCACAACTGCCCTTCCTTGCTGGCCATCTTGTGTCCACATGGGGGCAGGATCTTTGACCACATGGGGGCAGCCATCTTGTGTGTTGGAGTGATGGTCAATCTGCATCTTTCTCTTTTATTAGATAGGATAGAGGCCTGGTGCATGGGTGGGGGCTGGCTGGTTTGCCTTGAAGGGTGTCCCAGATCAGGGAGGGGGTTCCCTTGGGGCATTGGGCAGCCTAGGCGAGGGGCCTATGGTGGTTTGCAGGCTGACCATGCCTCTCGAGGACCCAAGTGGAAGCCCTGGTATCTGGGATTTATTTATTTTCTGTAATTGAAACTTTGTAGCCTGGAGTGGAGACAAGCCTCCTGCATGCTCTGTGGCGGCAGCCATTTCTGTTGGGGTTTATTTATCTTCTATCATTGAAACTTTGTAGCCTTGAGTGGAGGCTTGGGCTGGCAAGGACAGGCGGAAAGCTTGGCTTCCTTCATTGCCAGGGAAACCCAAGCCTCCCTCCCGCTCTCTTTGGCCACAGCCATCTTGGTTGGGTTAATTTGCATATTGCTCCTGATTGGCTGATGGGCATGGCTTGTTAGTGTAATGAATGTACGGTCAATTTGCATATTACTTTTTTATTAGATAGGACATTTAGACGTGTAGTGAACAGGGAATGGATTCTTTTGAGAAAAAAACTCAAAATGCACACACGTATAAATTTTATTTGGAGTAACATTAATAATCCCTTAAGTACCTTAATTCCTGGAAATGTTTTTGCCAACTAAAATTTTAAGATCCACCAATAAGGATCCTGAAGTAAAATTTTCATCTTCAAAATTTTGTTGACGAGTATTCAACAAAATTCCTTTGTATAACATAGAACTAAGTTTAGAACTCCTGAACAACCTGCAGCTTTATTTATTTTATTTCTATTTTTTAATTACATTCAATATTCTATTAATTTCAGGAGAATAGCATAGTACCAACCTGAGAAGTTAAAACATTTCTGAAACATATGCAAAGCTATCTACTAGATGAAAAGGATTATTGTTCTAAAGGAATTTTGTAAATGAGTGCTGCAAGTGGACACTTGACAAAAATATTGGTGCATGCCTTTCAGATTGTGTGAAAAGCTGTGTCAACCACATCTGTTGGTGTACTGATTTGCTCTATAGTGACATGGTTGCCAGCTTCTCTATTTAAGCAACAACATTGCTTGCTTACTTGGCATATCAGAATTTATGTAAACTAGGGCCTGGTAACAATTTTCATGAGCTTAGTAATTTGCTTTTTCTCTAGGTACCAGTGAATTATAGATGATACCACTTGGAGGAACTCTTTCCTGAAATTTCCTTAAAATAGCATCTGCTTAATTATGCAGCCAACAGAAATTAGTAGTTAGAAAAGACAAGTTGTAACAGTTGTGAAAGTTCAGGTCATATACTTAAATAAGCATTAACCTGATAAAAGGTAAAAGACTGAACAGTTAAACGTCTGATTGTGGAATAGCAGTTTCCTGATCACTCTAGGCCTTCATTTCTCAATCTATGAAATAGGGAATTAAGCTACAAGGTTTGCAAGGTCTTTTCTGCTCATCATTTAGATTTTATTTGGCTGAAGATATTTAGGATCATAAGTATTAATATCATATTAAGTGACACATTAAAAAATCTGAAAGGAAAAAAGAATAGAAAGTCTACCATCTTTGTAGTTGTGTGATCTAGAGCTATGTGGTATTGGAATTTGCAACTTTTAAAAAAATATTTTTATTGAATTTGGAGAAGAAAGGAGAGAGATATAGAAACATCAATGATGAGAGAGAATCATTGTCACACTGAGGATCAAGTCCACAACCCAGGTATGTGCCCTGACCAGGGAGTCTAACCGTGATCTCCTGGTTCATAGGCTGATGCTCAAGCACAGATCCACACTAGCTGGGTGGAATTTGCAACTTTTAAATAACTTCCCTCCTCAGCTCCTATCACTTAGGAAAGAAATTCTGTTTCTAGAGAAGATACCTAAAATAAATTATTTTGATACATACCATTCTGTTTAAACTTTTCATTCTTAACAGAATTAAGGCCTCTGAAGGAGGCAAATGAAAGACAGCATCCTTCTTTAAAGAAGGTTACTATATCACAAGGTAAAAGAAACTCAATTGGTGGAAATTGGAGTTGTAAATTACACAGAGCTTTATGTAAGCTATACCTAATGAACCTCTGTCCCTTCCTTAAAATTCGACTTTTGGCTTAAATATAGTTCAAAAGCCATGTTTGTCCTTCCAGAGGATGTGTGGACATAAATAGCTTATTGGAGAGAAGAAACTTTTCAGATTGGACTGTGCTATAGCACAATCTTGAGTGCAATATATAAAACATGCCACTGATGGAAATACATAAAATACCCAGCAATAACAACAATGGAGGCTTAAGATCACACCATCAAAAAGAAAACACTATTTTTAATCCACCAAAATGAGACTTACTTGCAAGTTATATCTGGGAGTTGAGTGCAGAGAGCCTAAGATCTTTTTTAATTAAATTTATTGGGGTTTTGGTTAATAACATTATATAATTTTCTGGTGCACAAAATTGTAATTCAACAAATGGATGTTTCTGACTCTCCCTCTCCCTTCCTCTCTGTAAAAAATCAATAAAATATATTTAAAAAAAAAAAGAATTGCAGGACTGAAAGGAACCTCAGCATTAGCAACCCTTTTCATCACTCTAATGAGTCTAAACTAATGGGCTTTATTTTTGTCAGGAAAATAATTTCATGTCTTCCTAGGGTTGTAAATTCTTAATGATGCCTGATTTCTCTTTCAATATTTTACTAAATCCAGTTTGCTTTGCTGAACTCAGCTTGGATTACCTGTTTTAAAAAATATATTTTATTGATTTTTTACAGAGAGAAAGGGAGAGGGATAGAGAGTTAGAAACATTGATGAGAGAAACGTTGATCAGTTGCCTCCTGCACACTTCCTACTGGGATGTGCCCACAACCAAGGTACATGCCCTTGACCGGAATCGAACTTGGTACTTTTCAGTCTGCAGGCTGATGACGCTCCATCCACTGAGTCAAACCTGTTAGGGGTGGATTACCTTTTATTCTGCAGTGAAATATGTTCCAAAAATATTTTTTATTTAAAAAAATGTCTGTGGCTTTTACATTGTTCTTTTCAAACCATTTTCACCTATATAAATAGTGATGGGTCAAAATGTACTGTCTTCTAAATTTGGCAAATAAGAACATAAATATCTGATTTTTCTCTTCCAGCATTTTATTTTTTTCTTAAGAAACGAGGTATTTTCCTAGATGTTGGTCTTTTTCTTTTGTTTTTTGAAACATTTTTATTGATTTCAGGAAGAAAGGCAGAGGGTGAAAGAAATAGTAACATCAGTGATGAGAGAGAATCATTGATTGGCTGCCTTCTGCACACCCCCTACTGGGGATCTAGCCTGCAACCCAGGCATGTGCCCTTGACCAGAATCAAACCTGGGACCCTTCAGTCCGCAAGCCAATGCTCTATCCACTGAGCCAAACCAGCTAGGGCTGGCCTTTTTCAAGTATATGTTTTTCTCCCTTTGAATGAGGTTGTATGCCAGAGTTGAATATTTCTAAACAAAAGAAGATTAGAGTAGGGAAACCATGAATTAGAGCTGCTATGTGAAAAAACTGTTACATGTCAGAGTTAGCAGTAAAGGAGAACATGTTAAGATATAAAAAAGGAAAAGTAATATTAAAAACTAGTAAACTGGTTTATAGACCTATTTTTAGTCTAGGAAATTAAGTGGTAGATATTCTCATTTTACCTTTAATATTGTTCTGGTAGAACATTGAATTTTCTATTAGATAAGATGCTCTAAACTGTAGTGCTTTACACTTTTCAGAGTTTTATACTTTTATTTATACTTTGCAGAGCTTTCAACATGACACAACACATAAATCTCATAATGACTCTGTCAAATAGGACAAGTGATAAATTTCTAACTAAAGATGAAAAATTCAGGCCCGTATGTTTCTGAAGGATATTTTAAGGTTATGTGCCAAGTTAGTTATATTAACTCTGCAACTTTAAGAAATGCAAAGGGTAAATTTTTTTTTTTTGGACAGATACTTTATAGCAGCTTTATTTCATCAACAGGAAAATGGATAAACAAATTGTGGTATATCCATATAGTAGAGTACTAGTACTACTCTGCTGAGTAGTGTACAAATTCAGTGAAATGGACTAATCCATGCAGCACCATGGATAAATCTCAGAAGCATTATGCTGAACTAAGGAAGCCAAACATAACAGTACATACTTCAGATTCTACTCGTGCACTTCTAGAACAGGCAGAAGTAATGTAAAATCAGAACAGAGGTTGCCCTCGAGGGTGGAAGGTACTGACTAGGAAGAGGCATGAGGGAACTTTCTAGGATAATGGAAATGCTCTCTTATCTCTATGGGGGCATGGCTTACACAAGTGTAAGCATTTGGCAAAACCCAGGAAACTAAAGATCTGTGCATTTGGCTCTATGTAAATTACATGTCAAAAAACAATTTATTACCATTTGGGAAGATTGGAAAGTGCATTACAAATCAGAAGTTATTTCTTACTTTGTCTTCTTTTTTTCTTTGTGATTCTTAGCTGAAAAGATTTTTTGTTTTCAAGCACATTTGCCTGTTGTCAGGGCACTCAGGCTAGTCGCTCAGCTGGCTGCGGCCATTCTCTCTCTATTCTTCTTCCTCAGAATGCCAACATCCTGTGGTGCCCCTTAAGCATATCAGCCCTACCCTGGGGTCGGACTGATGAGACCCTTAAAAGGGGTGGACCTTTTTTTTTTTGATTTAATAAGTCTTTATTGTTCAGATTATTATAATTTTTCCTCTTTTTTCCCCCCATAGCTCCTCTCCACCCAGCTCCCATCCCATCTTCTGCCCTTATCCATAAGTGTATGATATTTGTCTATTCTCTCCTGCAATTCCCTCACCCCTTTCCCCCTGAGAATTGTCAGTCCACTCCCTTTCTATGCCCCTGATTCTATTATATTCAACAGTTTATTCTGTTCATCAGATTTTCATTTCACTTGGTTTTTAGATTCTCTTGATGATAAATATGTATTTGTTGTTCATAATTTTTATTTTTACCTTTTTCTTCTTCCTCTTCTTAAAGAGTACATTTCAACATTTCATATAATACCAGTTTGGTGCTGATGAACTCCTTTAGCTTTTTCTTATCTATGAAGCTCTTTATCTGACCTTCAATTCTGAATGATAGGAGAAACCAAGATGGCGGCATAAGTGAACACCTAAGCTGCTGCCTCACCCAACAATTTCAAAACTACAACTAAAAGACAGAACGGACACCATCCAGAACCACAGGAAAGCCGGCTGAGTGAAAATTCTACCACTAGAAGTAAAGAGAGGGACTCACAAAGACTCAGAGGAGCTGTAAAAAGCTGAGGTACACAGACACACTCATGGAGAGGACGGGCGGAGGAGGGTCTGGATGGCTTCCTGTAGCGCAGCGGTTCTCAACCTGTGGGTCGCAACCCCTTTTGGGGTCGAACGACCCTTTCACAGGGGTCGCCTAAGACCATCGGAAAATGCAGATATTTACATCACGATGCATAACAATAGCAAAATTTCATGGTTGGGGGGTCACCACCACATGAGGAACTGTATGCAAGGGTCATGGCCTTAGGAAGGTTGAGAACCACTGCTCTAGTGGGAGGGAGACAGAAAATCCCAACTGCACTGAACCCCAGCTCCAAGCGAGACTCATAGGGGAAGTCCAAACTGTTGTAAAAAGGAAGGAGTACATGGAAACTTAGGGGAGCCGCAAAAGACAGAAGTCTGGGGGCTCGCGAAAGTGCACACAAAAGTGCACACACAGAGCGCTGACTGCTGATTGTGCCTGGTTTCCTCTAGTGGGAGGAAAACAAAACCTCACAACAGCACTGAAATCCAGGTCCAACTGCACTGAGGACCCAGACTCATACGGGTTCCTAGAGTGCACGGAAACTCAAGGGAACCGAAAGGCAGAGTTCCGGAAGCGCTTTCTCGCGCACACGCGAAAGACAGAGATCTGGAGGTGAGCTTGGAGGTCAATCTCCCCCAGTCATACCAACACCAATCAAGAATTAACTACAACAAGACTGTACACACAGTTCACAAAGGGGTGCACCAAGAGAATCCACCTCAGGTAACTGGGAAGGCAAAGCTACTGGGCCACATAGAACAGCTAGCACACAAAGCTACTCTACCAACTCAGGGAAGCAGCAAAATATTTCAGAGACAAAGGAACAGGCCACAAATGAAAGAAATGGAGGAAAACAAATGACTGAATGTAGAGTTCAAAACCACTGTTTAAGATTTTTCAAGAATTTCCTAGAAAAAATGGATAAATTTAGCGAGACCCAAGAGGAGATGAAGAAAAACCAACTAGAAATTAAACATATACTGACTGAAATAAAAAAATATTATACAGAAACCTAACAGCAGACTAGAGGATTGCAAGAATCAAGTAAAAAATTTGCAATACAGAGAAGCAGAAAACACTCAACTGGAAAAGCGAAAAGAATAAAAAAATGTGAAGATAGTATAAGGAGCCTTTGGAACAACTTCAAGTGTACCATCACTTGAAGTGTAACATCAGAATTATGGGAGTGCCAGAAGAAGAGAACAGGATACTGAAAACCTATTTGAAGAAATAATGACTGAAAACTCCCCCCACCTGGTGAAAGAAATAGACTTACGAGTCTAGAAAGTGCACAGAACCCCAAACAAAAAGAATCCAAAGAGGACCACACCAAGACACATCATAATTGAAATACCAAGAGCAAAAGACAATATTTTTAAAAAAATATATTTTATTGATTTCTCACAGAGAGGAAGGGAAAGGGATAGGTAGTTAGAAACATCGATGAGAGAGAGACATCGATCAGCCGCCTCCTGCACGCCCCCTACTGGGGATGTGCCTGCAACCAATGTACGTGCCCTTGACGGGAATCGAACCTGGCACCCTTCAGTCCGAAGGCCAACACTCTATCCACTGAGCCAACCGGTTTCGGCAAGACAAAAAATATTAAAAGAAGCAAGAGAAGAAGAGTTAATTACTTACAAGGGAGTACCCATTTGACTGTCAGCTGATTTCTCAACAGAAGCTATGCAGGCTAGAAAGGAGTGGCAGGAAATATTCAAAGTGATGAATAGCAAGATCCTACAACCAAATTACTCTACCCAGCAAAGCTATCATTCAGAATTGAAGGTCAGATAAAGAGCTTCACAGACAAGAAAAAGCTAAAGGAGTTCACCACCACCAAACCAGGATTATATGAAATGCTGAAAGGTATTCTTTAAGAAGAGGAAGAAGAAAACAGTAAAGGTAAAAATTATGAACAACAAATACATGTTTATCAACAAGTGAATCTAAAAATCAAGTGAGTTGAAAATCTGATGAACAGAATAAACTGGTGAATATAATAGAATTAGGATCATAGAAAGGGAGTGGACTGATAATTCTCAAGGGGAAAGAGGAGAAGGGGAGTGCAGGGAGAGACTGGACAAAAATACACCTATGGATGAAGTCAATGTGGGGGAGGTAAGGGCAGAAGGTAGGATGGGAACCAGGTAGAGGGGAGATATGAGGAGGAAAAGAGGACCAATTGTAATAATCTGAACAATAAAGATTTAAAATTAAAAAAAATTCTGAATGA
>JAAGEH010000480.1:28588613-28682355 GCA_011751065.1 Lasiurus cinereus | reverse complement strand
TAAAGGTAAAAATTATGAACAACAAATACATATTTATCAACAAGTGAATCTAAAAATCAAGTGAATTGAAAATCTGATGAACAGAATAAACTGGTGAATATAATAGAATTAGGATCACAGAAAGGGAGTGGACTGATAATTCTCAGGGGGAAAGAGGAGAAGGGGAGTGCAGGGAGAGACTGGACAAAAATACACCTATGGATGAAGACAATGTGGGGGAGGTAAGGGCAGAGGGTAGGATGGGAACCAGGTAGAGGGGAGATATGAGGGGGAAAAGAGGACCAATTGTAATAATCTGAACAATAAAGATTTATTAAAATTAAAAAAAATTCTGAATGATAGTTTTGTTGGGTAGAGTAATCTTGGTTGTAGGTTCTTGCTATTCATCACTTTGAATATTTCTTGCCACTCCCCATCTGACCTGCATCGTTTCTGTTGAGAAATCAGCGGACAATCATATGGGTGCTCCCTTGTAGGTAATTAACTGTTTTTCTCTTGCAGCTTTTAACATTCTTTGTCTTTTGCTCTTGGTATTTTAATTATGATGTATCATGGTGTGGTCCTCTTTGGATTCCTTTTGTTTGGGGTTCTGTGTGTTTCCTGGACTTGTAAGTCTATTTCTTTCATTAGATGTGGGAAGTTTTCAGTCATTATTTCTACAAATAGGTTTTCAGTATCTTGCTCTTTCTCTTCTTCTGGCACTCCTATAATTCTGATGTTGGTACACTTGAAGTTGTCCCAGAGGCTCTTTACACTATCTTCACATTTTTTTATTCTTTTTTCTTTTTTCTTTTCCAGTTGAGTGTTTTCTGCTTCTTTGTATTTCAAATCTTTGACTTGATTCTTCCGGTCCTCTACTCTGCTGTTAGGTTTCTGTATAATATTTTTTATTTCAGTCAGGGTATGTTTAATTTCTACTTGGTCCTTTTTTAATCTTCTCTTGGGTCTCACTAAATTTATCCATCTTTCCCAGGAAATTCTTGAGAAACCTTATAACTGTGGTTTTGAACTCTATATCCAGTGGTTGGTTTTCCTCCATTTCTTTCGTTTGTGATCTGTTCCTTTGTCTCTGCATTTTTGCCGCTTCACAAGAATAGCTTTGTGTGCTAGCTGTCCTATATGGCCCCGTAGCTCTGTCTCCCGTTACCTGAGGTGGATTCTCTTGGTGCATCTCTTTGTGGAATGTGTATACAGCCTTGTTTTAGTTAAGTCTTGATTGTTGTTGGTGTCACTTGGGGGAGTTGACCTTCAAGCCAATTGGTTGTGAGGATCAGCTGTGTCTATGCCAGGAAAACTGTGCTGGACTTAGCCTTAAGATTTGCAAGATTGCAAAAGCCTCTGTGCTGGGCTTGGATGGGGCAGAATCTCAGGGCTGAGCAGACAGCCTTGGCTTCCTGTCAGCCCTACCTTATAAAGCCCCTGGGTCTCAGTCTCCCTTGATAATCGCTGCAGCCCTCTCTGTGTGCAGGTGTGTGTGCCTCCAGACCTCTGCCTTTCCAGCTTCCGTGAGTTTCTGTGCACTCCCAAGACTCGTATGAGTCTGGGTCTCCAGGGTATTGCCCGAAACTGGGATTCAGTGCACTCGGACTTGGATTTCAGCACAGTTGGAAGGTTCTGTCTTCTTCCCTCTAGAGAAAGCCAGCAGCACAATCCACAGTCAGTTCTCTTTGTGTGCGCCTCCAGACCTCTGCCTTTCACAGCTCCCCTAAGTTTCTGTGCACTCCTCTCTTTTCTTGACAATCCAGACTCCCCCTCTATGAGTCTTGCCCGGAACTGGGGCTCAGTGCAGTCGAAACTGGAGTTCAGTGCAGTCGGGAGTTTCTGTCTCCCTCCCGCAAGAGGAATCCAGCCAGGCACTCCTCTGCTCTTCCTCTCTACGCACATGTCTCTGTACTTCAGCTTTTTGCAGCTCCTCTGAGTCTCTGTGAGCCCCTCTCTTTCCTTCTAGTTGTAGAATTTCCACTCAGCCAGCTTTCCTGTGGTTCTGGATGATGTCCATTCTGTCTTTTAGTTGTATTTTTTAAATTGTTTTGTGAGGCAACATTTTAGGTGTTCACCTATGCCACCATCTTGGTTTCTTGCAAAGGGTAAATTAATTAAAACCTTAATGCATTAGTTCAGCCAGGTATGGTTTTAAGGTCTGTATGTGACTTTTAAAAATACTCATTTTTTTCTTTCTCTATTAAGGTATTACATATGTGTCCTTATCTCCCCATTGCCCTCCCCTCCCCTGCTCATGCCCTCATCCCTTTGGTGTCTATGTCCATTGGTTATGCTTATATGCATGCATACAAGTCTTTTGGTTGATCTCTCTCCCTACCCCTATCATCCCCTAACTTCCCTCTGAGGTGTGAGCATCTGATTGATACTTCTTTGTCTCTGGATCTGTTTTTGTCATTTATATTTTTATATCATTTTCCTCATGTCTTCACATCATGTAAATTCTCAGTGAAGAGAAAGTTCTCAGGTAACGCTTGGTCCAAATAAAGTTTGGTTTGGACCAAATAAGTTTGATTTTTAAGAGTTTTTAGAGTATTTTAAATTTTTGAGTCAATAGCTCTTCAGCTGATATTCTTATATTTTTTGTAATATACAGGAGAGGATAGTGCAAAGAACAAGGGCTTACTTTTTTTTAATCCAGCAGCTTTTCTAGCTTCTTTACTTTGAGCAAGTTAGTAAACTTCTCTGGATTCTTGATTACCTAATATCTAAAATAGAATTATTACCTTAGACTTGTAAGGATTGAATAAAATATACATAAAGCCTCAGTTTTCTTCTAGCCTTTGAATCAGTTATTACTAAGGGAGGTAAAAATGAATTTTTAATCACATCTTTTCTTTCAGTTTATCCCATATTTAAATCGTGGTTGTAGGAGGGTATGTTGGGTGACATTGGTGAATCCCCCTTCTCCATATTTTCATTTTATGAGGCCTTTTTTATCACTTAAACTTTAGGTGTTGTATCACTAGATTTGGGGGACATTTTAAAGCTGTGACATAGTATCATTGTTCCTGCCTTTCTTTGTCTCTTTCTTCCCCCAAACCTCCTGTTTCACAGAGGATCTTCAAATGCTTCCTTAAAGGAGGAAGAATATAAGGAGCCTCTGCTCTTCCATTCTGGAGATCACTACCCCTTATCTGATGGAGATTGGTCCCCTTTGGACATGTAAGTATTTTCAAAATTTCTGTTTCTTAAAGAAAATATATATTAAATTGCCTTTTCTGTTATTGGACAGTATTGGTGTTGCCTATTTCTCTCAGACAGTAGAGACACTGCATGTATACTTTTAACATGAATATGGACCTTTTCTCTCAATTATTTTGTTCCTAAACTTGATTTAATTTATTCTCATTGTGTTGACACTGTACATCTGTATAATCAGCATGGAGTTTTGGCTCTCTACAATTCTTTTTTTTTTTAATATATTTTATTGATTTTTTACACAGAGGAAGGGAGAGAGATAGAAAGTCAGAAACATCGATGAGAGAGAGACATCGATCAGCCGCCTCATGCACACCCCACAGTGGAGATGTGCCCACAAGCAAGGTACATGCCCTTGACTGAAATCGAACCTGGGACCTTTCAGTCCACAAGCCGACGCTCTATCCACTGAGCCAAACCGGTCTTGGCTACAATTCTTAATTTCTAATCTTTTAGTGTTAACTATTGTACTGCATATAACATTGTGATTGTGCAGTCAGACTTCGTTCTTTGTTCAAATCCAGTTTCTCTCATGTAGTGAAGTTAATTTAATCCATCTTTCCATGCACTTTCTCTTTTGTACAATTTTCTTATAGATTTCTTGTGAGAATCAAATGGGATGATGCATAGAAAATGTTTATAGTAAGTCCACCATAAATACTAGTGTGCACTGTGTTTATTACTAATAAAAAAAACTCAAGAGGAAGAAATAATTGACATTTCTAAAATAGATTTCTTTTTATCAGTAGAATTCAGTTGATATATTCAAACTTACATTTCTTGTAATCTATCAAACTCAGCAACATTGAAGTTCCTGACTTTAAATTCATTACCTTTCTTTGTAATGTGTTTGCAGCCCGTATTCCCCAGCAGCATGTCCGAAGAGTGATTCAGAGCTGGAAGTGAAACCCGCCGAGAGCCTCCTCAGATCCGAGTCCCACATGGAATGGACGTGGGGTGGGTTCCCAGAGTCCACCAAGGTATAGGGTTTACTTACCTACAGAGTGTGTTTGTTGTCCATGAGGAGAGGGATGATATGTGACTGAGTCATATGAATATAAAATGATGGTAGTGCCATCATGAGGTCACATAAGTAAATTCAAATTCATTTTTCGTGTTTGCACTGTTGACAACAAAAGAAATCTAGCATTATTTTCTGTGTTTCTATTTAGTAAATAATGTTGGTTAATTACCTTTATAGTAAGGAAAATTTAAAAGGTACCTAATGGAATTTTTTCTCTGAAATTTTAAATAGGAAATTGATTGTGAAAGCTTTTTTGCCAACTCATAATGAAAGAAGAATTGGAAAGATACATTTTTTACTTATTCTTTTATTGAGGGAGACTGCTTTTATTTTATGTGTGTGAATTACCCCAACTTTAAGGTTTTCTTTCTGATTTTTAAAAATTTACTTTAGAGTTGACAAATAATATACTTGTTTCAGATTTACCAACATAATGATTCAGTATTTATATACCTTACAAAATGACCATCATAATAACTCTAGTAACCATCTGTCACCATACCTAGTTATTATGATATTACTGACTCTTACTTCCTATGCTATAATTATACTCCTGTGACTTTTTTATAAGTGCGAGGTTATACTCTTAATTCCCTTGCCCTTTTCTGGCTAACCCCACAACCTCCTCCCCTTTGGAAACCATCAGTTTGTTTTCTGTATTTATGAGTTTGTTTTTTGTTTCATTTTGTTTGTTCTATATTTTTTTTGTCCACATATAAGTGAAATCATGTGGTGTTTGTCTTTCTCTGTCTCTTGGAAGAGGAGCTATTTAGACCTTTAGTTTTTTTAAAGATACACATTTTGCTTATATGTGTGATTGCATTGGAGACTTCACAGCCCACTTTTACTTTTAAAAAAATTGGTTTGTAACATGTAGGTTTCAGGTGTACAACATAATAACTCGACATCTTACATTGTTTTAACAGAGCCTAAAGGTAGTGCAAGGAGGACTAAATTTTTCTGTAGCATTCAAGTTTTCTCCCTGAAAATGAATATTCTCCCTCTTAGTATCTAAAAATTGCCATCTATTTCCTCAGTCTTCTCCAATATTGAATTCTTCATAGTAGAACAGTTATAAATATAACTTTTATAAATATGATATTGAACAAATACAGTTACTAGTTTTCCCACTTTTCAGTTATGAAATATTTCACACATAGAAAATAATGTATTTACTGAATATGTTGTTTAAATAAAATAAGCACATTTATTTGCATTCAGCTCAAGAAATAGGCTATAACACTTTGAAAAGTAGTTTAATTTTTAAACAATTAAACTTTTTTTAGGTCAGCAAAAGAGAGAGATCTGACCATCATCCAAGGACAGCTATAATTACTCCATCAGAAAATACCCATTTTCGGGTAATTCCCAGTGAGGACCACCTCATAAGTGAAGTTGAGAAGGATGCATCCATGGGAGAAACAGTCTGTACCATAGTGAAACCCAAACCCAGAGCCTTGTGTAAGCGGATGAGCGATACAACTGCTGCAGAACTTCTTGAGCCTCTCCTTGAGCCTCAGATTTCATCTATGTTAGATGCAGACCACCTTCCTAACCCGTCGTTACTGGAGGCTCACTCAGAATCAAAACCAGCAGCAAAAGTAGACTCACCATCAAAGAAGAAAGGTAATTATTTGTTTAATTTGGCATTAGATACTCTAAATTTAAATGGTAAATTATTTTAGTGTTTCAAATAATGTGAGATGGCTACCATTTGTACAGCTTGCTCAGAACCTGTCACAACCCAATTAAGATTACTTGTTTTATGTGGCTTCCCCATCGCACCACAGGATCCCCTGGAGTGGGACTCTGACTTCTTCCTGCTCTCTCACAACTGTTGCTGCTCAATAGGCCCTTGAGAAGCACTTATTGGGGGGGAGGGAGAGTATATTTAAATAAGTTAATAAATAAAATAAACCACTTTATTGACAAGGTGTGTCAATAAAGTGAAGTGAGATCCTAAAAAATTATGTTTAAACAAAAAATTAGACTAGAGAAAAATATTTTCACTTAAAACTTCTAGTTAGTTGAAGCCAAATTAAGTACTTTTTTAAAATAATATGAGATATATAGATAAATGTACACTAATTATTAGCATATGTTCTCTTTCATTGACTATTTTCCTCTAAAACAGAATGTAGGGTCCAACTCTTGGCTCAACATCTCTGTCCCACTTTTGGAATACAAGTTTAATAAATCATAAATTTTTTCTGTTTAAAAACGAAATTTATTCATTGATGCTTGTTACAGTAAGAGCAAAAACACACTCACTATCTGAATACTAGGCTTGGATCCTATTTTTAGGGAAGTAAAACCTTACCTAAAAATACCCATTTCACATATAGCCAAATATCTACTTCCATTTTTTAAAATTCTAACACCAAAAGATAGATAATTAACTTAGTAAATATTCACTACATGTATAGTTCTTCAAATTCACTCAGAAATAACATTTAAAATAAAAGTCTTTGACTGTCAAGGGTATTTGTGGCCAAGTGCGATCATCCAGCTGATGATCCAGTTTAATTTGGCATCTCGCTCTTTCATAGATCAGCACTTCTCAAACCAAAAGCCCATAACCAAGTATTCTTCTAAGATATGTTAAGGGGTAAAATCCAGTTGTCAGGGTGAATGCTTTATTTTAGTTGAGGAAGTACTGATTCCCCTATTCCTAGCGCATAGTGTAGAAGCTGACTAGAGTTAGGGACTCCAAGGGGTTTCCACCATTCATTTGACCCCATTTCTTCCCCTCCCCTACCTTTTATTGTGAAAAGATTTATGCATATTTGCACACTTTCACTCCCCCTTTATCTCTGTCTCTTTGTCTCCACTCACCCAAAGTTTTTTATGGGTTTAAACCATTTGGAAACAAGATGCAGAGATATTATGTCATTTCACCTTTAAATACTCCAAGACACACATTGTGTGTGTTTTTTAATCGAATTCATTGGAATGACATTGGTTAATGGAATTATATGGGTTTCAGGTATACAATTCTATAATATATCAGCTGTATATTGTATTGTGTGTGCACAACCCCAAGAAGATACACTTTTGAAGAATAAGAATCTTCTCTAACACAGACAATTGTCATGTTGAGGAATCCATATTCTATAGCGTTTTACCATTCTCTTCCAAACCAAGATCTCATCAAAGTTCACATGTTACATTTTTAAATTTAGAATAGCGCCCTCCAATCCCGCACACACACACACTGTCCCTCATACATAAACGCATACTGCTACACTTTTGTCCTTTTCTACACTAAAAATACTGACCTTTTGAAGAACCCAGTCAATTGACTGGTATTCTTTCTTACATTCTGGATAATCTGATTATTGTTTTTTCAAGATGATGTCCTCATGTTTTCTTCAACTGGAAGTTTGCTCTGTCCTATAGAAATGTAATGTGGATTGCATATATAATTTTAAGTCTTCTCACAAAAGAGAAAATAACAAACAAACAGGTGAAATTAAGTTTAGTAATATAGTCTACTTAAGCCAGTAAAATCAAACTATTACAATTTTAACATGTAATTAATATAAGAATTACTGAAATTTTACACTCTTATAAAGTAAGTTTTAGAAATCTGGTATGTGTGTATTCTGCATTTTTAAACAAATTTTACATACCTCACACCAGACTATGACAGTTCAAGTTCTCAGTAGCCACATGTGGCTGGTGACTACTATATAGTGGGCTTAATTCAATTTGGGTTATGTATTTTTTATTTTGGAATTGAAGATTATGGAATGATTGGGTGCTTCATATTGAACCTCATGTCTCACTATTAGTGATGCTAAGTATGATCACTTGTTTAAGGTGATCATTGCCAAATTTATTAGTTGTGAAGGATTTTTGTCCTTTTACAATTAGATGATAATACTTGGACACTAAGTGAATATCCTATTCGCCAACAACCTTTCCTTCATGGTTTTAGAATAATGGCTTTTTTCTTGATGCTATTTTGTCAAGCTTATCATGCTTGATAAACTTTATTGTCAAATATAAATTATTTTTAGGGGCTAGGATTATTCATGTCAGCAAATGAAAGAATGAGTAAGTAAATTAGCCTGTGTTTATTGAGCAACTGTATAATACTTCCAGTGGCATGGGTGGTTGAGAACCACAAATGAAAAGGTTATTTGACACTTTTAAAAATAAAGCCCAATTCAAATCATGATGATTGGTTTTATTGTTTGGAAACCTTTGTTTTCTTGCAGAGTTGTACATGAATAACTAACTTCTTTCTCTGATATGTTTTTCTTATAAAAATAGGTGTCCACAAGAGAAGCCAACACCAGGGACCTGATGACATTTATCTAGATGACTTAAAGGTTCTAGAACCTGAAGTTGCAGCTCTCTATTTCCCTAAAAGGTAATGTGTTCCTTGTGTGTTGAAGGATGAACAGCTCTGACATAGTATAGCTATTTCTAGAGCCAAACATTTAATCTGAGAAAAAGGAGCAGGATGATGATATCTTTTAGCTAAGGTAGAGGATTGCTTCAGATTTAGAAGATTCTGAAATTGTATGTGTGTTGTTTGACTGCAGTGATTTGAAATCACTATTTATATAGAAGTTTTTAGTTTAATAAGAAGAGGTATATTAGTTAAACCTACATACGGGTATTCAATGGGTCTGACTTCAGATTAGCACTATTACAGTCATTAATACAACTCAGCATGGTTAAGAACATTCTTTAGCATTTGTCTCATTTCTTATGTGTTTTAAAGATAATATATCTTTATTGAAAAACTTTTTTACAAAGAATGCCTTCACTCCCTCACTGAGTCTGAGCTCCCATGTTTTTTTCTGAATTCGAGCCTGGGTCTGGTGAAGCATCATTCCAGCTGGCCTCGCACCCCATATCCTCTAGAGCAGTGGTTCTCAACCTGTGAGTCGCGACCCCTTTGGGGATCGAACAACCCTTTCACAGGGGTCACCTAAGCCCATCAGAAAATGCAGATATTTACATCACGATGCATAACAGTAGCAAAATTTCATGGTTGGGGGTCACCACCACATGAGGAACTGTATGCAAGGGTTGCGGCCTTAGGAAAGTTGAGAACCACTGCTCTAGAGCTCTTCCCTTCTGTCTCTCTTCCTCTCGCTCCCTCATGATTTTCCCCTTAAATAACTCTAAAACCTCACATAGAATACACTTGTACTGTTTCCAAAGTTCATTTTTATTCTTAGGGGATTTCCATTCCAGTGTACTCTATGATTACAAAGAAAACACAAATTTTCTCTTGGAAAGGATGGTTTGAATATTCTGAACTGTAGGTACACATAATTAAGCACTTTGAAATAAATTATTGGAAAACATTTAAGTTTTTATTTAAAAATAGATGGGATTCATATAAAAATTAAATTTTTGGCAGGTACTTGTGGAAAGTCCTTAAACTCCTTCCTATTAGCTCTCGAAATGTGTCTCAAATATTTACTTCATTTGAAGTAATAGTTGTGGTTTTTGTTTTTTTAAATTGATTGATTTCAGAGAGAAAGGAAGGAGGGAGAGAGAGATAGAAAACAACCTGGGAGTGAGCCTGCAACACATGCCCAGATTTTGGGCTCACTCCCAGGTAGAGGGTATGCTGAAGGCAGCCAATCCATGATTCTCTCTCATCATTGCTGTTTTTCCATTTCCACTCCGGGCCTCACCAGTGTGCGCAGCCTCCTCCTATCTGGTTGTAACCCAGTCCTGGCCTAATTTGCATATTGCCTCTTTATAATATAGATGGTATAGAACTGTGCATACAGTCAGCCCTCCTCTTCCCCGGAAAATGTTAACTGATTTTAATCCATGGTTGGTTGAATCCATAGATGTGAAACTCAGGGATATGGAGGACTGACATATCTCTTGAAAAGATCCATGTAAAGGGTATCGATACTGTTCAACCCATGTTGTAAGGGTCAACGGTATTCCATTGCTGGTGTTTGGTGAGAGGTTTTGCACACAGGGATTCAGAAACATGAACTCCTACCATCTTCAGGTTCCATCATCCCCTTAGGGACTCAATAGGAAAAGGAGAGAGGATCACATGGGGTAGTTTATAGGGGCCAGGCTTGGGAAGGGCACAGCCCATCCTTTTTGTCCAATTCGACAACTCAATCATCTGGTCACATGGCCACACCTAACCGAAATGGAACATAGCTGTGTGTTCAGGATAAAGAGGAAACAGGTGTTTGTGAATACATAGCAGCCTTCTGTTTGTGTTTTATCCATGGGGGTCAATCTTTCCCTTAGCCCTAGCATAGCAGTAGGTTTTGCTGCCTTATTCGCTTTGGCTTTTTCACCATTTCCAGTGATGGGAATATTTTAAGTTAATTTCAGTATTATGATATTGTGCATTGTTATTAAGACAGAACATTTCCAAAAACCTAAATCTTTTGTTGGTTCAGATGCAAAACTACAGCTTTTGAAACTGCTTTCTAGCTATGGCACATCTATATTCTGCTGCCATCTACTGCTCAAATTTGAGATTTCTTCTGAAGATCTTATAACTACAGTGGATGTATATATTGGTCACATACATTAAGTATATTGGCTTTCTGAATAAAATAAAATAATTTGAAAATTCTAGAACAGTAAATGTAATGTCCATTCAAAGGGTGTAGAGCAATTAAATGTTCATGACGAAGAAACTTGAGTTGTCATTTTCTAATTTTCTCTCTCAAATTTATGCTTCACTACAGAGTTTCCCTTTTCATCTTCTGAAATCTGGCTTCTGTGCTTTTATCATCTAGAAAAATGAAAATATTGAATAGCCTCGTATTTATTTCTGGCCCTCACAGTAGTGTAAGGACACTTTATTTTTAGTTTATTTCTTAATGCATTTCTTTTTATGATGGGTCTAGCCACCTGAGACTTTCTCTTGCTTAACTTTGTTTGGTGGAGTAGCAGATGAATTTAGACAAGTCTTGTTTTTAAAAATAATATAGCCTTGAATTATAGTAATTTCTTCCAGGATGTATATACCATCACAGATTTTTCTAGGAAATTAGGATCAAAAGGTTTCCAAACATCAGATTTTTATTTTATTTTTATTTTTTCCCCTCCCTCCCAAACATCAGATTTTTCCTAATTGCCCTATCATTTTCATCATGAAATGCTTAAAACTTTTGTACTCCTTTAATTAAAATAAAAAAGGTTGTAGGTGAAATGTTTGTGTTACAGTGAATAACTGACAGCAATTTTTGACATTTACTATATTTTCAGTTAATTCCTCAGGAGAGCTAATAATAGGTTATTTTCAATATTATGACATAACTCTAAATACTACTTAAGAAAAGTTAAGTGTGCCTTGAAATTGTTAAGGGATTGCAAGAGGGATGTCTAACTGTTTAATTATAGCTATCTGTTACTTTTTAAAGGGGATTTGTTATTTAATGTGAGCCCTCAGAGAATCATGTAGTAAGCTAGGAATATAAGAAATTGTAATAAAGCAAATCCTTTTCTCCCTGTTCTTTGCCCACAGTGAATCAGACCCTGGCTCCAGGCAGTGGCCTGAGTCTGACACGCTTTCTGGCTCCCAGTCCCCACAGTCTGTGGGAAGCGCAGCCGCCGATAGTGGCACTGAGTGCCTCTCAGATTCTGCCATGGACTTGCCCGATGTCACTCTCTCCCTTTGTGGGGGCCTCAGTGAGAATGGAGAAATTTCTAAAGGTAAAGAATGGAGAAGTTTCTAAAGATACATTGGGCAGTCATGCCCTGTCTTCACCTGAGAAAGAACCTGGTCATCACTTGATTAAATGGCTATTGAGCCATTTCAGAGTATTACATTTTTTAATCATCTTGTGCAGGTAACAGGTGTCTCCTTTTTTTTTAATGTATTTTTTATTGTTTTTATTGTTGATAGTATTGTAGATATCTCCCGTTTTCCTTCCCTTCCCCCTATTCTCCCAGCCCCTACCTACCCCCCAGGTCTTCACTATTCTCTACAGGTCTCTCCTTTTAATGTAAGACTTTCAGCCCCTCACTTAAGGTACCTCATAGAAGGTGACATCTCTACTAATAAAAGGGTAATATGCTAATTAGACTGGACATCTTCCGGACGACCATCCAGAAGTCCTTTCTGACAAAGCTGGGCCTGGGCAAAGCTGCCTGTTGTGGTCCCAGGTGCCAGTACTTGCAACTGCGGCCCAAGAGAGGGAGAAGCCACCCGCCCTGCAGTCCCGGGTACCTGTGGCTGTGGCTTGGCCAAAGCCACCTGCCCACAGTCCCCTGTGGCTGTGGCCAGCCCAGATCCCGGGTGCCTGTGGCCAGCCAGAGGGAGGGAATCCCAGGTCCCGGGTGCCTGTGGCGGCTGTAGGAGGGAATCCTGTGTCCCGGGTGTGGAGCCGAGGCAGAGGTGGTCAGGGGTGACAATCTGGCCAGCAGGGGAACAGTAAGGGGCGATGAGGCAGGCAGGCAGAGGGGTTAGGGGCAATCAGGCAAGCAGGCAGGTGAGCAGTTAGGAGCCAGTGGTCCCAGATTGTGAGAGGGATGTCCAACTTCCGGTTTAGGCCTGATCCCACAGAGTCTAAACTGGCATTCGGACATCCCCCATGGGGTCCCGGATTGGAGAGGGCATAGGCTGGGCTGTGAAACCGCCCCCCCCATGTGCATGCATTTCGTGCACTGGGCCTCTAGTTACATATAAGTGGCTTGGATGAGGAAGTGTGCCTTAAAGGCTATCACATCACATTAAGAGGTTGAAAGATCTTGGGCTGCCCTGTTTGCTGATTGGCAAACCACTTAGGCTGTGTCAGTTTTCTCATCTGTAAAGTTGATATATCTGTGGTATTGGGGCCCAGCTTCCTTCCCTCCTAGAAAGCATTGGCTTTCACGTATGAGAATAGGGCTTGGAGTTATCTAAAATTGATTGTTCACTGAGTAAATGGTCTTTTTTGGCAAAGGGTAGAAGGGATTACTTTCTTTCTCAGTCTTGAGAGTTGGCCCAGGAGAATAAGGTTGCTCAAGAGAAAAGAGAAGCTCAGCAGAGGTTTTTCAAATGTCCCTGATGTTGAGTACCAATGTGGATCTGTCCCAAATTCTTTGGCTTTTTTGTTTTACCTTTGTAAATTAAACTTTTCTTAATATTTTATCAATTTGGCTGGTGGCTCTTGATTGATTTTCCTGTAAGGAAAGCTGTTCTTTCCATGACTGGTATCCTCTTTTGTCTTCTTACCCTCAGAGCAACTGAAGACTTGCATGTGGCAAAATATGTTTTCTTTTTAGGGTCACAGGGTGCTTATTATGCTTCTTTCTTCTCCAGCACTTAATTCTGTTTACTTTATTTTTTGTAAGAAATTAAGAGTTTGTTATGGCCAATGGTTTATTCCAGGGACAAAATTAAATAGGTCACATTCTTATAATCCTCATAAGCCTTCACTTAAAAAAATATAGGGGATGGGGAATGGAAAATTTACAATTTATATAAACTAGAAAAGGTAGATTTTTGTAAATGAAGGACAGAAATGGCAAATAAAAGTAAATAATACACAGTTTATCATGAGGAAAATTTCTGTTAGCCTAGATCTTCTAGAGTGCAGCTTTAGGAACAGTATACAAAAATTCATGCAAAAGCCTCATTCATTCTGCAATAAATTGGTATTTATTTCTTGACAAACCTAAAGCCAAATTATGGTGTGTGTGTTTTCTCCAAGCAGCCATAAAATACTTAGTTTTTTTCCAGTATGGCATACACTTTAAGCTGTAAGACCCTATGAATATTCCTCAGTTATACAGTTGCCTACCAGTAGTTTCTCCCTTTTATAAGAATGAAACTTAGAGTGTTCATTGGTGGTTTCTTTTTGTGTGTGTGTGTGTGTGTTCATTCCTGTTCCCTCTTTCTGGCTACATCTGTAAACTTATTTTCCTAAAAGCCTCTGGCATATCTTTTTCTCCTGGGTGTGTGTGTGTGTGTGTGTGTGTGTGTGTTTGTTTGTTTTTAGATGGGGGAGGAGTGGTGAAGGAGGGCTAGGATAGAAATGTTCTTATTCTGGGGAAAAATTTTGATATAAAAAAGTTCTTTTTAAAAAGAATATATTTTATTTTATGCTATAGTCTTTTCAGTCCATAGAGTAAAATGATAATGTTATTTGGGAATTTATATAATTTCTAATCAAGTTAATTGTTATTTTACATTGCAGAAAAATTCATGGAGCATATCATAACTTACCATGAATTTGCAGAAAACCCTGGACTTATAGACAATCCTAACCTTGTAATACGGATATATAACCGGTAAATATTCTTTTTCTTTTTTTAATATATTTTATTGATTTTTTACAAAGAGGAAGGGATAGAAAGTCAGAAACATCAATGAGAGAAAGACATCGGTCAGCCGCCTCCTGCACTCCCCCTACTGGAGTTGTGCCCGCAAGCAAGGTACATGCCCCCAACAGGAATAGAACCTGGGACCTTTCAGTCCGCAGGCCGATGCTCTATCCACTGAGCCAAACCGGTCTCGGCAACCGGTAAATATTCTTGCTTTTGTAATTGTTAAAAACTTTTGCAAGGTTGTTTTCCAAGTACTCTTTTCAACTATTACCATTTTTCTTGGTATAAAATATGTTATTTTATATAAAGGAGCTAATGGGCAATGAAGCTTCAGCTCCTTTTTTGGTGATTAATCCTCACCTGAGCATTGGTTTTTAGAGGAAGTGGAATGGAGAGAGTTGGGGGAGGGAGAGGGAAAGAGAGAGGGAGAAAGAGAAAGAAATAGAGAAACATCAATGTGAGAGAGACAGGTTGATTGGTTACCACCTCATGTGCCTGACTGGGGCCAGGGATCGAACCTGCAATGCAGGTGAGTACCCTTGACTGGGAATCGAACCCAAGACCCTTTGGTGCACATGCTGATGCTCTAATTATTGAGAAATACCAGCCAGAGCTTCAGCTTCATGTTTAAGTGGAGTATTAAAATGTTATTTTGGGTAGATTTTATTGATTCTCTGTTCAGGGAAGCTGACAATATTTTTACTGAAAAGAATAAGGAATTTTGTTACTTCTCCCTCTCCTTTTTTTTTTTAATATATTTTTATTGATTTCAGATAGGACGAAAGAAGGAGAGATAGAAACATCTATGATGAGAGAGAATCATTGATAGGCTGCCTCCTGCACACCCCCTACTGAATATTCAGCCTGCAACCTGGGCATATGGCCTGACTGGGAATTGAACAGTGGTCTCCTGATTCAAAGGTCATCTCTCAACCACTGAGCCATGCCAACTGGGTTTCCCTCTTTTCTATATCTCTCTTTACCCCCTTCTCTCTCACTCCTCATTCTGTGTAATGGTTTTACATAATTTTTATTTCTTACAGTTACTATAACTGGGCTTTGGCCGCTCCAATGATTCTTAGCTTGCAAGTATTCCAGAAGAGTTTGCCTAAGGTGCGTTGGTCTGCTGTGTGTCGTCTTTTTAAAAGTATCTACAGCATATAGTATTTAGAAAATTCCATATGTCATATTTCTAAATGGTACTTTTCAAAGTTTTATTTAATATTATAAAAGATCCAAAGAGTTCTATGTGCCTACTCAAATGATCTCATGTCCAAAATCTAAGACGTTACCTAAGCTGACACATCATTGTCATTTTTACCTAAGTATTTACACCATTTTCTGATTGTGTTTAAAAGCTCAGAGATTTTTCTAATAGTTAAACATAGAATGAATGAAAAAAAAAAGGCCCTCTCGTTAATATTGAAAGAAGCAGCAAGAAGAGGGTGATGTAGCTGCCAAAAGCATGACATCAGTACGATTGGGTCAAATTGTGGTTAATAAATTTATGTGGAACCTGAGGTTGCTTTGAATCTGTCCTGCAAGAAGACATCATCCACCTAATTGGTCCTCATAGCTCAGTAGAGCCTCATTTTCCAAGGGTAGAGATGTGAGAGCAGCACACCTGCCAGCCCCTGGGGAGGCTGTTCCTCTGTGGCCTGAAACCACTTGGTTTCATACCATGTAACTGCCATGAAGCCAGGTTGCCATGGAAAGGACACTGTCCATCTTTCTCATGTTAGAAACTCGAGAAGAGTTTCAGCGATGTGGAGATTGTTGCTCAGACTTTGTGATAAGGCACTTCCTGCCACGCTAGTGGTAGGAAGTAGTTGGATGCTTCATGACTGACAGATTACTTGACTAACCCAAGTTGATTGTTTCCAGGCCACAGTCGAGTCGTGGGTCAAAGATAAGATGCCAAAGAAATCTGGTCGCTGGTGGTTTTGGCGTAAGAGAGAAAGCATGACCAAACAGGTAACCAACCTGGAGGTATCCTTTCCATAAGCTGAAAAGAACTGAATCTTTGATTTTTTTTTTCCAAAAAACGTTGTCAAACACAATAAAGCCCATGTGGGATATTAAATTTACAATAATAGTCACGATTTTTGAATAGTTGCTATGTGCAGGTACTATGCTAGGTAGTTTTACCTATGTTACCTCTCACCTTTACTATAACCCAAAAGTATAGATGTTTGAGTTCACATGTGTATAGGTAAGAAAAGTGGGCACAAAGAGGTGAAATTCCTTGACTGGGAAGGGACAGAGTGAGGGTTTGACCTTGAGTTCAGCTTTAATGCCTGTGTTCTTTACATTTCGCTACAGTACCTTCTAGTTAGAGCGAGAGCTTGTTGCCCTCTAATGCAGGAAGCAGCGGCATCAGTCCCTTCAGTTCTCCAATCCCAGTGTCTCTGCTGTGGACTACTTGTGACTTGAAATGGTGCTCTTTTAAAATTTTTCTTCAGGCTTTATAGTGACAGCTTCTATCTCAGGTTTCTGTCCTTTGGCTCAAACTAGAGAAGGTCTGTTTACTTGAGCATTTTTACGTTGTGGATTCAGAAAGTAGTTTTGCTCATTCTTGGCAAGGAATGCTGATGAATTTTTGTTTGTTGGTAGAGAGAAAAGCTGCACTTGACCGTTATTATCTTGCTTTTTTAGCTGCCAGAGGCCAAGGAAGGGAAATCTGAGATGCCACCCACCAGTGACCTGCCATCAAGCACAAAGGAGCCAGCTAGTAGCAGGTGGGGACACCCTGTCTTTCTTCCAGGCTCATAGCACTTGAGCCACCCCTGCTTTGGTTATTGCATTCAGATTGATTTGGGCAATTTTATTTCATTTTTAGTCAGAAACATCTTTCTCCTATGGACATAAGTGAATAAGTGGCTTGTTTCTGCCACTCAGCTAGCAAATGATAACTTCTGTTTTTTTAAAAATACTCCTTTAGCACTGGCTGGGTAGCTCAATTGGTTGGAGTGTTGTTCCATACACCAGAAGGTGGCAGGTTTGATTCCCAGTCAGGGGTTGCGGTGCATACAGAAAGCGGCCAATTGATGTTTCTCTCTCACAGCAATGTTTCTTTCTCATCCTCTCTCTCTCTTGCTTTCTCCCTCTCCCTTTCTCCCCTCTCTCCCTCCTTTTCCTTTTCCTTTCCTCTCTCTCAAGTCAGTGATCATATCCTTGAGCAAGAATTTAAACTACATATATATTACTCAGTTAGGAAAGTAACTAGCTCATCACTGCTTCCCAAATACCTTGCTCCTCCATCCTGGAGCCATGGAATCGGGTCCTATGAAATAAACGTAGGCCTTTGGGAAGGGGGAATATTGAGGCTATCCTGGGTGCCTCTGCTCCTTGGCTTCCTGTCTAGCACAAAAGGGAGATACAAAAGAGAATCTCAGAGATTGTAGCTGTCTTTCATTTCTTGGAAGAAATAGCACCCCTTTGGACATTGACGTTGGCTTGCCCTTAGAGGAAGTGCCACCATATACCCCATTCTTCTTTCTGCCATTGGTATACTTTCCCCAGTCAGCTTCTTTCTTCTATTTCCTAACTCTTTAGTTTAGTAGTCTATGTGACAGTATACTCTTACTCTTTACCCTTCTGTTAAACAGTATGTAAGAAATCTTTCTTATTAGTTTTTTAAATCAACATAAGCAAGTATATTTTATTTGTACCTTTTGAAATATACGTATCTACTTTTACAAGTAGCATTCACTGGTCACAGCAAAAATGCCCAGTGATAGCTAGAAAGTAACCTCTGGCCAATCATGAGAGGGAGGAGGAAGTGGCCTTATCACTTCATGAAATAAATATGCAGGCATGGAAGCAGGATGTGGGAGAGTGGCAGAGGGAAAACTGTTTCCATTTCTAGATTAGATTTAGGATCTCTTTCTTCTTTTGACCCTAAGTGAAAAGCTCTTACCAGTAAAACAGTCTGCTGTCTCTTTAGTAACTGGGTTGATGTTGAATAGGCCAGCAGAGGATGACTCATCCAGTGATGAGGGGTCACAGGAGCTTCAAGAATCAGTCAAAATGGACCCCATCCCCACGGAGCCCCCAAGCCACAGTAGCACAACCTCATATAAGAAGTCTCTCCGCCTCTCCTCAGACCAGATCGTGAGTAGTGTGTGATCAATGTGAATCTAGTCGGATTATCTTAGTAGCTGTTTAAGTTGACTTCCTTTCTCTTCTGTCCATTTGATCACAACCTCACACACAAAACACTGTTTGTATAGATGCTTACATACAAATGCTTACAAATAAATGCTCACATAAATGTCCACCTCCAGGGACCGCCAGGATCACCTTGGGAACCTGAGATGTAGCTTCCTCCTCCACCACCCCAACTCTCCTACCTCAGTTTCTGGGAGTGAGCTAAGAAATCTGTATTTTTAACTTGCCTCCCCATGAATCTTAAACAGCTCTCTCATCACTGGGTCACCCACTGTGTCGAGAGCCACAACAACAAAGAAATAATGTTTTCCTATTTAGACACAATTTCCCCTTTCCTGTTTGTTTTTACTTCCTGCTTTTCACCTGTTTTTAGTGTGAAATGGTTTTGGTGTGCTCCCAGTCTTAGGTATGGAAAAGGAGCAGACAGGTTTTTTGTTTGTTTGGGAGATAAGAAGTCTCTTAGAATCCCAGGTACTGTTCAGGCAATGGCCCCTAAGCCCAGCTCATTGAGTGAGCCATCCTATTTTGTAAACATGTAGACTCTGTGTGCCAAACTGTTTTCAGCTGATATTTTAAAATATTCAGTTATCTTGTTAATGTATTCCTTCCCATTTTTATGTATTCATACACATATATGTATACTTATACATTTTGGAGATTAGGTTCCTTTTCACTTAACATTATATCTTGGCAATCTTTCAGTGACTACAAATTATTGGAAAATGTGACTTTTTGATGTGTGTAATTCCATCAGTTTTTAAAATTCTTCCTCTGTGGTTTTCTTTATCCATCTACTTTTTATAAAAGGCGAAACTGAAGCTCCAAGATGGTCCAAATGATGTAGTGTTTAGTATTACAACCCAGTATCAAGGTACCTGTCGCTGTGCAGGGACCATTTACTTGTGGAACTGGAATGACAAGATCATCATTTCTGATATAGATGGAACAATAACCAAGTAAGCAGAAGCTTTGTGGGGAGTGGCAGGGAGAGGAGCACAGGTCAGGCAGTGTGCAGTGGGCTGGAGGGGCGGGGAGCGGGCAGGTTTCCTCAGCAAGCAGCCAGCTCTCAGTTATCATCATCATGAGGGCTTTTTAAATGGTATACACGGAGGAATCCTGAGTGCAGTCCACACATGGATGGAGAGGATGGGTGGAGCCATACAAAATGTAATGTCGAAAATAACTCGGGAATATTTATTTAGTTTCTAAGTTTTGGCATAAAAAAACAACCTGAGAAGCTATTGAGATTAAGAAAGAGAAAAAAGGTGTGTAGTTGTAAATTTTCTCTGAAAATGAACAGCTAGCTCTCATGTCTGAGTCTGTTTTCAGAAGCTGCTCAGTGGTGTATTTGCAGGAGACTGCCTCACTGTACATTGCCCTGTCAGTTGTCTTGCCCCTCTACCCAGTGCTTTTCGGCAGCTGGTATATAACTAAAAAGGAAAATGTTTGGCTTTTATATGTTTGATTCCCAATACCTTTTTCCTGCTTTTACCCTCATAGGTCTGATGCTTTGGGACAGATTCTTCCACAGCTGGGTAAAGACTGGACTCATCAGGGTATTGCAAAGCTCTACCATGCCATCAATGAGTAGGTCTCCTCTCCCACCTGCTAATGTGCTCTAGAATTTTTCTTTAAGAACTACTGAAAAATAGCATACATGGAAATCACATGTGTTCATGACCCAGCTATGTCCACTCTTCTTTCCCACTCCTTTCCTGTAGCCTCACACAAAGGAGAGTGGCAGCCATCATCGATCATCTCATTCTCACCACGCTATGAATTTTAGGCACTATCTATATTTATACTTATAGCCATAATTGGGTTTTTAGCTATAATGTAACGAGCCAATTTTCAGTTTTGGTTTATTGGTTAATTGGCTACTTTTAAATTGGGTATTTCTTTGAGGAGGTCATGCATGCATGCGGGGGCACATTTCACTCCTGGGGTCTTCTATGCCAGTGCAGCAGAGAACAAATAGTGTCATGGCCTTCATGGGACTTTGTTCCTTGGCTTATATAATGGCTTGCCTTCTGCAGATTGTTTTTGTAAATAAAATATTTTGTGTCTTTCATTTATAGCAGATCATTTAAAGAAAGTCTAAGATTTTTGTTCTATAATCTGCCTTTCGTTGGACTAGATGATGAATGTGCATCAGTACTTGTAAACTTAACGTAATCCCTAGTTGCATATACTAGTACCTTTATCTCCCACCCCCACCCCCCCACATGGTGTTTTCCATGGAAAGGTGAAATCTTTATAATCCTATTTTCCTGCTAAATTCAATAATTTGGTTTTCACAATAAATGGGAGGATCTCTACTTGGATCTTTTACAAGAAAAGTGCTTATTTCCCCCACCTTTACCCAAAGCACAATGGGCTAAATAAGACATATTCTCTTTCAGGAATGGCTACAAGTTTCTGTATTGCTCTGCTCGTGCCATTGGCATGGCCGACATGACCCGGGGCTACCTGCACTGGGTCAACGATAAGGGCACAATCTTGCCCCGGGGCCCTCTGATGCTTTCCCCCAGCAGCTTGTTCTCTGCTTTCCACAGGTAACTCCCAGCAGGCAGCCCCTCTGAGTGTGTGGGAGGGGTGCTGGGGCCTGAATAGACAGTGTGAAGATGGGTGTCAGGCTCGTTGAAAGGGATTGTATCTGTTTCAGTGCTTGTCATAGTTCTTTGGCTTCCCCATAGCATTCTTTTTTAAAATAAATTTTTATTGATTTTATAGAAAGAGGAAGGGGGAGGGAAAGAGAGAAACATTGATTGGCTGCCTCCTGTATGCAACCCTACCTGGAATCAAACCTGAAACTTAGGTATGTGCCCTGACCTGGAATCAAACCAATGACCTACTGGTGCATGGGACAGTGCTCAACCACTGAGCCACAGCAGCCAGGGCTGCCCCATAGCATTCTAAGTCACAGCTCGCCTGGTCTATATCAAGCATGGACAAGGAAAGTCAAGTTATAGGAGTGGCCATTTTCTTTTTCCCCAAACCCCATCACATTTTCTTAGTTATCAAGTTGACTGGCAGAGAAGAAAAAAGAAACCTGTTACAAAGGATTTTTTAAAAATGGGTGGTTGTGTACACTAAAATTTTTCATTACCATACACCAGGAAATACTACCCTTTTGAATTTGATGACTTTATTTCCCCCCCCCATAGGGAAGTGATAGAAAAGAAACCAGAGAAATTCAAAATTGAGTGTCTAAATGATATCAAGAATCTGTTTGCCCCATCTAAACAGCCCTTTTATGCTGCCTTTGGAAACCGTCCAAATGTAAGTGTCTCCTTTGGGCTGCCCATTCTGATGTGGTGGGTAATATTGAGGGGAGTATACTTTTAGGGTGTTAGCTGTGTCATAATTCTCAAATGAATTTTATAGGCAAAATGCATGTCTATTCTGTTAAATAAGTTTTCACTTTATTCCGAATTCTTAAGAGTAATCAGGAAGATCCTAGAAATGGAGATTTGCCCCAGTATTTGGTATATGATGAAGGACACTTTTTCTCTGTTTCTGTGGCTTCAATTCCTATTTCCTCAGGTGGTTAAGCCTTGTCCTTAGATCTACCCCAGAACCATGGCATGAATGCTCATCCTTAACTGACACTTTCCTGCCTCCACTCAGAGGGGCCCTAAGATCCCTCGGGCATGCAGAAGGGGCTGCTTCCTGGCCGCTGATGGGCAATGGGGCTCTAGGGTGCCCCTGGCGTCGCCTTGGCGCCTATATTTTCTGAATGCCCCAGGACCCTCTGGGTTTGGCTCTACTTTTTGTTAGGATTTGTCTAATGCTCAGTTTCAGTGGCAAAGCTACATGGTGCCCAGTTCTGCATGTTTTCCGTAGACAGTTTTTTGTTTGTGCAATTCTGACTCACAAGGAACTGGAGAAGCAGTGCCTAATTTCTTCTCCCTATAATCATCCTCCTTGATGTTTTCTTCTTCAGGACGTTTACGCTTACATACAAGTTGGAGTTCCAGACTGCAGAATATTCACTGTGAACCCCAAGGGTGAATTAATACAAGAAAGGACCAAAGGAAACAAGTCATCGTAAGTGTATTCCCATTTCTCAGCCTCGGGCCCTGCAGCCAGGGTGACAGACAGATACTAAGGATTCAGCCTCCCTTAGAGTATCAGAATTACCACTGCCTTTGAAGGCTTTCCTCATGGCCTGGGTGTTTTCCCCTCTATTTGTGGGATTGCCGATTCTCTTTGTGCCCAGGGAAGGGATGGAGACCTGTCTAGGACCCTACCCATCTGAGGAACCTGAATAACTAGCTTTACAGCCTATAGTATTGTGCTCTTAGATCAGCTTCACAGTAAGAGTCTCTGCTTTTCTTCTCCAACCCTTCCAGGTATCACAGACTGAGTGAACTTGTGGAGCATGTGTTCCCACTACTCAACAAGGAACAGAATTCTGCCTTTCCATGCCCAGAGTTCAGCTCCTTCTGCTACTGGCGGGACCCAATCCCCAAAGTGGACCTGGACGACCTGGCCTGAGGCAGCCCCTCTGGGAGGTCCTCAGTCTCTTCTCGCCTTGCAGCTAGGGAAGGTGACCGGCACTTCTGCTGGACAGAGGACACTGGGATCTTCTCTCAGCCACAGTTGTGGGGCAAGACCTATGCCAACAGCTAGGCACCAGCAGGGACAAGGAGAGATTGTGGAGCAGGAACTGCCCTCTCCTTCACCCTCCTGGGCTTGGCAGGGTTACAGCTCAGTGCCCAGCAGAATTGAGGGCAGCTCGGACCTGAGGTCAAAGACCTAGGCTCCTGTCACTGGTCGGTTCTCACGCACACTCTGAGTCAGGTTGTGTGCTGGGTGCTCCTTTAATTGCATAATTTAGAAAGAAGTAAAAAGAAGCTAAATAAGAGTGGACCAAAATATTGCACAAAGTAAAGTGTTATAATTTCCACTGGGCAGTTGAAAGTGTTTCTCTGTAAAATCAGGGCTTTATTAAGGGAATCTGGGTCCACCAAACTGCTTCAGGTCCCATTAATGATGTTGGCTCAAACTGCTTGCTCATGTTTTTTCTGTGGGTTCTTCCTTCCCTGCTGCACTGAAACGAGATGGCTGCTGGGGCCACTCACCCTACCCCACAGATATGGGCTCCTGGGAGGAAAAGCCACCTTTTCATCTGACTGCTCCATGATGTAAACCTAGCAAGAAGAAACAGTTTTGCAAGATATATTTCATGTCTGTAAGAATAGGAATAATATGAGTGTTGGTTAAGCAGCAAAGAACAGCTCTTTTCAGGGAGGCCTTGGGGAATGCAGATGTGCACTTACTATGGCTCCTGGGAACGGTCCTTCTCTCTATCCTGCCTGCCCCTCAGTTTCTCAGCCTGGTTGTAATGAGCTCAGGTCAGAGTCCAAGCAGACAGCACCGGGGAAGGCTTCTGTCCTGTAAGCTGAGAGCCTGGAGAGGTCAGGTTGGGTGTTGACAATCAACTCAGTACTAAAATCAACAGAACTATTGGAGAGGAAGCTTTCAGGGGACCAAAAATGACCACACAGCCCACTTGGTGAGAAAGCAGCGAGCCGAATTCCAGAGCAGAGTGGGAACTGCAGGTCCAGGCACCACCCCGCTCAGTCATTTCCATTTCCACCTGTGCTTGTATTAGGGGGCTCTCCTTGTTTTGTTTGCTCCACCCGAAATAATGCTAATATAAAGATGGAGAAATGGGGATGGTTATTTTTCCAGATTAGAGGGTTGAACGTCCCTAATGTAGCTCAGACATTTTTTCTAGTGCATTTGGATGCAGAGACAATGGTGAAGGCCCCTGAATTCGGTTCTCAGTGGCAGCACCTGGAGGCACATGTTCCCAGAGGGGAAATGGCACACACTTCCTCCAGTGCAAACTTTCCGCCTTCAATAGGTCAAAGTCTAATTGTTTAATGAGTTTCTTTATGTACAGTAGGGTAGGGAAACTAGGTAATATTTTTATGAAGTTCTTCCCAGTTAGTGAATTAAATTCCTGATAGAGTGGCCATTACTTGATCTTATAGATGCCATCAGTGTATCCTCGACTATGTTTGCTTTAGAAGAACTTTATGTGCTTGACCTGAGCCTCTGCTATGTGCAGTATGAAGTATCTTAATATATATCTTTTGTAGAGAGTTTTTGACTAGACTGTTTCTCTCTCTGGACACATGGGCCTATCTAGAAGGTTCTCCATAGGAACCCAGGTCTCCCAGTTCTGTGTTGAGGGTGGCTGATCCATTTGTCCGAGTGTCCGTAAGCACTAGACTGTCATTTCCTTGCTGTAGACTGATCCAGTGGGTACATACACTAATTAACATACCTTTTTCCTTATTTAAAGGAGTCCCTCTTGCTGAAAAGTAGATGATTGCTATTACTATAGAGTGGTAAAAGTATTAAGTTTGTGCTGAAAACCCATTGCCATTTGGTACAAATGACGTGTATTCTTTCTGTGAAAGAGAGATGCCCTCGAGTGTGTTTGTACACAGACCCTTACGATGGTGACTGAATGAAGAAGCATTAGCCTCACACTGCTTTCGGTAATGGATGGTATCACGGGGCAATTGCAGGCAGATTGGACTCTTTTAAGTCATTCTCTCATTTGCTTCACTGGCGAACAGCCATGGCCCCTTCCCTCTTTCCAGCTCATCCTGACTTGAGTATCTGCATTGATGTCGGTGTGAAGCTAGTGCGGCTGTGGCATCGGCATTTGCCATCTTCCCAGGCATTAGGAAGTGCACGTGTGGGCCCACAGCATGCGTGTGTAACTCTGTGTGTGTCCTGTGTTTGCTGTGCTTAACACATCTGCATAGTTTTCAACTGGAAAAAGAAAAAACTTACTACTGTGATGTCCCAAAATGAAAGCTGCTAACAGTCACAGGGAGAAAGCTGGTAAATGACTGGAAGTACTTGTGCCCCCAAAGACTGGCACGGCCCTGGCACCGTGGGCACTTCAAGGTGCAGCCAAGACCTTGTAAAGATAGGCAAGACATCAACTCTTCCTCTTTTTGCAACTTGGTGAAAACAGACTTTTCCAAGGAATTTTAACTTTTTGAGATCATCATGCTTATTCTAGGAAGCCTTGTTTACCCGTTTTAGAGCATGCTGGGTACAATGTAACTAGTTAAAAATTGAGTTTTTGTTTCAAGTAAGTGCTCTTTCCAGATGAAAACTATGTTTTTGGTTTGAAGGTAAGAAGGGAGGGGGAAACTTGGTTCTTTTTAATAATGACATTCTGATGAAATATTTGATTTTTAGACAGCAGTGCCACTAATAAGTTTTAAGTTGTCAGAAATTGTAAGCATCAGTCCAGTACTCTTAGTTATGGCAAAGACCATTGTCTTAAGATAAATGGTTCCTATTTTGGTGCAGTGTTTGATGTTCAAAACAAAATGTTACAACAATAAACAAACGTAAACTGAATGTGTTGGACTCTTTCCTTCAGAGGACATTTAAACCATCTTCTCTGTATGTACTCTTGCCAAAAATTGTTAATTTCCATAAATTAGCATTTTGATCTTTGCTGACACTTAAATTTGTCTACAGAAAGGACTTCTTTTTGGTGCTTATTTTTATAAAACCTGACTCCAAAAGTGAGACTACACCCTCAGGAGCTAACCTCTTGCTTTGTAGGTTCTGCCAGGGAATGATTCACTCATCCATATGTGATTTCTGGTGTGTGCTCACTGGAATCCTCGAAGCTGTGTTTTCAATCCACCCCTCAGTCCTTCAGGGTTCCTCTGAGAGTCCTGCTCACAGGATCCCACCTTCCATTAAACCTTCCTCAGGGTGATTACCAATTGGCAATCCTGATGTTTTCATCGGCCTCGGAGAGTCAGAGTGAACTTGGATCAAAAGCCACATCCCACGTGTTATTTGAATGAGCATCTTTTTATCCCTTCAGATCACTGGGCCCTGCCAGATGCAGCATGTGCTGGACATGTTGAATCCCAAAAGTCCTCCTTGAGAGTGTGCCTTTGAGTGTGGAAAGAGCTCATTTTGTGCTGCTTTGCCGTGCCATGATGGTTGGGTGAGAGGTCAGGGGAAAGGGAACTAGGGATGCGGGGGGGTGTTGCTGTGGGGGTTGTTCTTTGGGGAGAGAAAGGAAGAGCTCAGACTGGGAGGTTGATTATAAAGGGAATGGCTTCCAGCTCTTCAGGGAGGAGCAGCCTGGGTCCCAGCCCTGCTCTCAGGAGGCTTGTCTCACTGCAGCTTCCTTCTGCTGCACTCTGCACCCCTTAGAGCAAGCATGGCAAACTCAGAAGATCCAGTTGGCACGCACACATGCTTTTGCCCTCTCTCCCACCAGCCACGAGTTTGACATGCTTGCCTTAGAGTTTGCATGTATCCTTCCTTTTCCTTCCCTTTGATAGGACAGTACAGGGAAGACATGTATGTATGTTTAGAAAGTGGATGTGAATATATGCAAAGCATGTTTCAAATATACAAGCATGGACTTGGTGTGTGTCTGATCACAAATACCTCTTTGTCCTTTCAAGCTACAATTCAATTGTGGAAAACAGTTGGAGAAATGATAGGGTCACTGAGAACGCTAGAGTAACGTGCTAACGTAGAAATAATTTCAAGTGCAATTTACATTGATTTGCATTCTTTATTGCTGGGATCATTTTGTTGTTTGCAGTCATTGAACTATGGCCGTTTGTAATAGTTCATGTAGGGAGAGAGAATGTCTCGGTCCTGTCTCTGCTTAGCTTAGGAAGTGCTCTGCCCTTTTCTCAGCAACAACTCCTTTATTTCGAAAGTTGTAACCTTCGCTGCTTGGTCCTGGGCTTGGTTCCTGTGTCTAACTCGCAGGCACAGGACTGCTGCTTTCTAAGAAGGGGCTGCCCACAGCTCCTGCAGCCTCCAGCTCAGTGACCGTGTATTTTCTCTTGGTCTTTCCCTCTTGAAAGATTGTCTCCTAAATGGATCGTGACTCGGCTTTCTTCCAACTTCATCCTGAGTGAATGCAGGACCTGCTGTAGTTAGATTTAGTGTACTTAGCCCATCATGGACACAGGGAGCTGGAATTCTGTTTTTCTTTTTTTCCAGTAAATGAGTTGGAATGCACTGAGAGAGGAATACCAAGTAGTACTTGGTGCTCTAGAGAACCATCTGTGGTCCCTGTCTTTCTGACTATTGTGCATTTACTCCCTTTGGCACTGAGTTAAGGTGTTTACAAGGTGTGTGAGGGAGAGATGGCAAAAACATGCATGCGTGCCAACTGGATTTTCCTGAAAATGCTCTATGGCACTGGGGTTTTTTCCATGAGTCATTTCTAGGAAGCCATTGATACTCTGATAGCCACTGTTAGCCAGTTCCCCAGCTAGAGAAATGGGATGAGAATGCTACTCTCCCCCCCTCTCCTGGACAGAGAGACCCAGACTTACTTTAAAATACTAAACAGCAAACCCTCAGGCTTCTGGCCACTCCTCCCTTGCCTATGGTGCGGGGGGCGGTGGTGAGAGGGGAGCTCGGAAGAAGGCTTCTCTCAGCGGCCAGTGGCCACCCTGTGATCTCACTGGCAAGCAGTCTTGGAATTTTTACAGTTGTTATAGCATAACAGCATCTGGTGGCTCGATTCAGTCCAAGGAAACTTGTCAGTGGTCCACACTTTCCCTGAGGTGCTAGGGGATGTGCCTTCCCCAGCGGCACTTCATTGACCAACAGATCTGACCTAATGAGCAGAGACCACCTGGAGCAGAGTCTGGTGTGCCTAGAGGTTTCTGTGGCTGCTGTGAAGGGAGTAACATGCTGGGCTTCCCTGGAACAGAACGTGCTCTGCAGGGGAAGGTGCCTGCTTTTCTCAGATGATCTCAGCTTTATGTTGGGCCTCTTGTTGCCTGGGAACCCGAGTTTAAAGCCACATGTGTGTGATGTGGGCCGGGAGCAATCTCATTTAACTTGCACAGCTGCTAATTAGATGTGAATTCTCAGCACACCCTGGAGGAGCCCTTCTTCAGCTGTGGGGCTCAGATGGAGGCCTTGACCTCCCAGCACATCTGGATTGTCTTTATAAGCAAAAAGGAACCAAGTGTATATCATGGATGCTGAAGAGGAAGTTAAATGGTTGAGATTAATTTATTCAAGCTTACTTTCTATAGCCATTAAAAAGTCAATGTCTTTTTACAGTTTGCTTTTTAGCAACTCTAGATCCACAAGGCACCAGATTTAAGTAACTTGAAGTGGTTTAGTGGTTTTACATCTTTAATTGCCACTCCCTGTCTTTGCACTTAAATTGTACATGTCATTCAAGGAGCCCAACGAGCTCACAATAGTCTCTTGGATTCCTTCACAGCTGGGCAGAGGCCCAGGTGAGCAGTGGTGAACCAGACCTGGGGCAACAGACTGTAGACCCAGGTCTGTGGCGGCACGTGCCACTTCAGTGTTTAAACTTCTTTCCTGCATGCAGTATAAACAAGCACTCTAGTAAAGACTGCGGCCACAGGTATCCATTTTGGCCATCCCTCCACCTCAGACCTGCATCCAGCAGCATTTCCTTCATCAGCAGGACCGGATCCCACTGCCTCGCCCAGGGCGGCACCTGGGGGCAAAGCCCGAGCTTGGGGAGGACCTGGCTTAGAGGTATGGGCGTGTCCCAACTCTTCAGCTAGCCGTGGGCATGACTGGAGTCAGTCCTTGCTGCCTGCTGGGGAACTCTAAGGTGTGTTCGTGGCCTCCAAAGCCAGAAAAGGCTGTTCTCTTGAGAGAGGTGGTGGGACGTCGACAGAATCCTAGACCAGTGCTCCAGTTACATACATAACGTGAATAATATTAAAGCTCTCCAGTTCTTACAACTTCCCTTCGCCTTACCTTTCCCCAGTGCCCTAGAGGTGGGAAAGGAATGGATATAAGAAAAACCCACTGAATGTGGAGTACATTTCGTCAAAGTCCGTGTGAGCCAGCCTGCCCCCAGTCACCACGATGTTGACGCCGTCTCCTGCCTTCAAGTGCATGATGAGGTGGAATGCTCCCGGGCCGCCACAGGTGTGCAGAGCCCCTGGGGGCCGGTGGTATTCCAGGAATTCTCTCTTGTAGCCAGCTGTGTGCAGCTGAGCCACGCTGGCGTTGGAGACCGACAAGACCGCTTCCACGTACGCATCTCTCTCGGGAGTGAGGGTGGCCGTGATCAGGTAGCGCCCATCGTATGGAGCCGTGAAGATCCCTGGAGGAAGAAGGCAGACAGGTATTCATGGGCCAACACCCCAGCACTTTGCAACAGGTTTTCAGTTCGTGCTGTGGGCAAGGTAGCCCACCTACACCCAATGACAGGCATCGCTCTTTGCCTCTGACCCAGTCCTCTTTGCAAGACCCACTATGGAATGCTCGTCACATCCAGAAGAGGACAAATACTGCAGAACCTGGGTATAATTACTATACTTCACCTACACCCAACACAGCCCTAGGAGGAGCCTGCCCGTCATGCCGTGCGCAGTCAGGGAGGGAACCATCTGGCCTTGCTGGGGGAAAGCTCAGTCCTAACACTGGTCAGTGCGCCGCCCAGGCTTGGGGAGGACACAGGGCTGAGGCCCAGCCCGTGGCCTGCTCCCCCTACCACCGAAGGTACAGTGAACTACAGCCACCCAGGTCCTGGCTGCCTCTTGGAAGCTTTCCCCACTGAAAGTACCCCAAAGCCAACCTAGAATCAGCCTCGCAGCTTGAACCCCAAAAAACCCACAAAGCTTGTTATTAACACAGGGAAAACCATAACCAGCTCCCCTATGGAGGAGCCAGTCTCCCTGCGCTGGGCCAGTAGACAAGTGGCATTCCTTCATGGCCAGAAGCTGGCTGATTCTCACTTAGCAAAGATTCAGAAGTGGGGATGGCGTGAGGAAGAGGCAGTGGGGTTTGTAGATGTGCCAATTACAAAGCAGCGTTAGGTGGCCCCACAGCTAGAAGAGTGGGTGCCCACATCAAGTGCCGCCAGGAGCAGCCACTGTCCCTTGTCCCTGGGGAGAAGACGATTTGGAATGGAGGTCCTGGGCTGAAAAGGAATCTCGGGGTCTGGGTCTTCACTCTGCCCTGAAAAATAGGCCCCCGGCTCCCTTCTCCAGCTTGTTAATCCTCACCCGAGGATATTTTTTTTCCATTGATTAATTTTAGAGTGGAAGGAAAAGGGGTTAGGGGGGGGAGAGAGACATCGATGTGAGAAATACATCAATCGGTTGTCTCCCACGTGCACCCCTGACTGGGGGCTGGCAATAGAACCTGCAACCCAGGCATGTGCCCTCAACCAAGAACCGAATCCGAGACCTGTTGGTGCACAGGCCAACGCTCTCATCGCTGAGCAACACTGACCAGGGCCCTTCTCCAACTTTCCATGGTAACTTAAAGCTCCAGGAGTCTTTCCTTAGGCACCTGGACCCTGCGGTCCTACCCTGCCCCAGCACTCTGGGTACCTGGCTGCCTTGTTCCCTCAGGGTCACCCAGAATGTACTAAGGACCTGCTTAAGTAGAAAAGTTCTGGGCTGGAGGTCCCAGGGTCATGGGAGAAGTGTGGGTCCCCGTCCCTGCTTGCAAAGATCCCCTGACCTGTCAGAGGACAAGCTGCCCCACCAACAGGGCAGCATGGACTGAGGGCCCTGGAGGGAGCTGAACTTGGGTTGAAAGCACAGGGCGCTGCTCAGACTGGGCTGGCCTGCCTCCAGGGTCCCAGAGCTCCACTTTTCCAGCTTCTGCAGGTGACTTATGCTAACACTTAAGAACCACCGTCTGAAGAATAGGAGGGATTTAGCCTGATGGCCAGGCAGAGCAAACCTGAGTGTGACAGCTAAAAACTGCCCAAACAGAACTCGATTCCACCTCCCAACAGTCCTGCAAATCCAGCAGCCATGGTGTGCACGCAGCCCCCGGGAGGACCACGTGGACGCCCAGCTGCTGCTACTTGACACACTGGCCTCTTCTCAGAGGTCTCCCAGCTTCTTGGGAAAGAACACCCAGGCCGCTTGGGCCCTCAGCACCTGCTCCGGCTCTGCCCTGACTTGCCTCCCTTTACCCTGGAGACCAGATGCTCACGTCTGACCTGGTGGGAAGGGCTCTGCCTCCAGTCCCCGGGGACAGGCCCAGGCTCAGGTTGTGGGCCAGTGGGAAGGAGGAAGCCTGAGCAGGACCCTCGGGCGCCCTCTGCTGCCTGTGCTCGTGGGCTGGGAGACAGCACAAGCGGCCCCAGGCAGCTGACGTGGTTTCAGAGCAGGAGACCCCACACGCAGGGCCGCCCTCCTGTCCCTGATTCTGTTCATCATGAACCACAAGCAGCGGAAGGAGGCGGGGCGGACTCCACTGCCTGCCCTGGGGTGTAACGCCAGCAGACTGGGAGAGCCTTGAACTATCTCCACAGTCACATGAATGACTCCCAGGCGAAGGCTGGTATGCTGACATCATGACTGGGAAATGTCATTGCACACCCATCGCCTTGCAGGCTGGAGCCCCTTCACAGCCCACAACGGGGAGCACAGCATTGCCAGCTGCCCCTCCAGGGCCTGCAGCTGCTGGGCATCTCTGCCAGTACGGCTCCCCACCCACAGTGCACCCCTCCAGACTTACCGGTGCTGGGGTCATACATGTCCCCGTCGTTGACCAGCACTTTGTTAAAGAGGACAACACCCCCATCACTGGGGAAAGGCTTCTGGGTGAGCCCCGCAGAGAAAGACACCAGGAAGGGCGCTGGAACCCCTGGAACAGAGAGGACGGAGTGTTCACAGGCAGGTGGGGTCGGGGCCTGGAAGACAAGGCCTGTGTGCCTGTCCCGGAAGGCAGCTTTATTTTGCCTTCAAGCGGTAGAGCACCCAGGGCCACCATCGAGAGCCAGGCAGGCAGATCGGCCGTGAGGATGGCAGAGCTGGACAGTGGGACAGGCACTGGCTGGGAGTATTCATGTATGAGCCCGTGTGTGTGTGTGTGTGTGTGTGTGTGTGTGTGTGTGTGTAAGTGTAACTGATGCTGTGTTGTGCCTCATATGGGGGGGGGAGGGGGGCGAGAGTGGATAATGGGAATAATCTAGGGAGCTGCTTACTTATTGAAGAACTAACAACACCTGGACCCCAGGAAGCTGCGGGGCCATACCAGGCTTCGGTCCACCCAGTGGGCCTCTCAGGAAATCCACAAGCTGGGTGCACGCATGAGGGAGAATTCATGTCTCTGGCATGACCCTGACCCTCTCTGGGGAGCAAAACTTGCTGGGGCTCAGCCCACTGCAGTCAGCAGAGGCCCTGCCCACAGCTGGTGGGCAGGACGGCTGGGCCCCGGTCTCCACCCACACTCAGAGCCCGAGGAGAGGAGGAGGACACGCAGGGCAGAGGCTGCCACAGAGGACTGGCCGCCTGCCCAAGTGTCCTGGCAGACGCACCTGGGGAGCCTGCAGGCGGTGATTTGGGGTATCCTGGAAAACAAAATGAGAATGGAACATCAAACAAAGTCCCACTCGGCTCCTCATTTTCAGAGCCCTTCTTTCTCACTGTTCCTCACACTGCAAGGGCACCACTCCCAGCCACCCTCCTAGAAACAGATGCACCCCCTCCCCACCACCACCACCACCACCCCGTACCTGCCTCCTCACTAGCCCACTTCTCCCTGGGCAGGGAAGAAGGCCCTGAGGTGAGCTGGATGAGGGACGAAGGAAAAAGGTGAGGCCAACCCCTCCCCCAGCCCAGGAGCTTTGTTCACAGCTTCCGCTCCAGCGGGGCTGGATGCAGTGTGTGTCACATGGATGATGGAAAAGGAGGAAGGACTGCATGGATGGACAGACAATACTAGCTCCACAGTGTATAAGCATCCATGACACATGAAACTAACAGAAAACAAACTGCTTAGAAAACATTTGTTTACAGGTCCTAGCCCGGTGCCTCAGCTTCCTTATCTGTAAACAGGACTAATAACACCACGGCGCTGCCCGGAGAGCTGTAAGAAATTGACTACCTGGTTCAGTCCCTGGCACGTGGCGGGGATCCCACAAATGTGCTCTCTTTGCCTTCACCAGTTAGCAGGGAACCCCATCCCACCCCACCTGCCCCCAAAGGTGCTGACACACTCGCAGGGAGCACTTACTGCGTGCACACGCACTGAACTAGACTTTCTTCCCTGTCCCCACAAACTCCCTGAGGTCTTATCGCCTCCCTCACTGCAGGTGAAGGAGCTGACCCTCAGGTCAGGGGGCCGGCCCAGGGCCCAAGGCTGGTGATGACAGCTGGGATTTGAGCCAGAACTTTCCAGTTCACCCGCTCTGAGGCAAGCTGTCTACTGCTACATCAGCTCCCGGTTCACATTTGGTTTCCCAGGCTCACTTCCTGCTGGGAAGACCAGCGAGCTTCCCGTGACCTGGATTCCAGCCCAGGGAACAATTCCAAGTGTAATTTATTGCACTATCCTGGGGTGCCCCAGGCCCTGGGGGTGTGATTAGCACCTTGGAAGAGCTACCTTTTAGACCTTATACCCTGAACCCACAAGCCCCTGCAGCTCACGTGTGCGGGCCCCCGTGGGCCTTACCTGGTGCTCCCGCGAAGCCTTCTGTGCTGGGGATGGGCGCCTGCCCCATCTGGCCGTCCACGCCCTGGGGCAGGCCTCTCCCCGACACGCCGCCCATCCTCCCCGGAGGCCCAGCCTCTCCAGTCTCCATAATGACCCCAGTGGAGCCAGGCAAGAAGGGCAGGCCTGGCCAGCGGGGCCAGGCTGGCCAGGGCAGCGGCTGCTGGGGTTTCCTGGGCAGAGCAGGCTGTTGTCCGGGGTCCTCAGGAGGTGGGGCCGCACTGGGGCTCGGCAGCGGCGGAGGCGTCAGCTCGGGAAGAGAGGGCTCTGTGGGGACCTCTGCCCACTGCGGGGGCTTCTCGGAGGCCTGCGGGGCCTTCCCTCGGGGAGGCGGCGGGGGTGCTTCTGAGGGCTCCTCCGCTGAGCATTGGGAAAGTGGAGAGAGAGAGAGAGGTGAAAACCTCAGACCTGACTGCTCGGCCACAGCCCCTCTCTGCTTGGGTGGCTGTCCCTAACAATCATCCCTGCACCAGGGGCACAAGAGCGGCCTGCCAGCATGGGCACAGACGGGGCTGTGTGTCAAGCTGCCCTCGGGGGGCCTGGGAGCCACAGGGGCGGCCGGGGGAGTTTCAGCCTCCCTCCATGATGGCTGTGCTCTCCCAACAGACCCACTCTTGGCTCCAGCACCTGAAATGTCCTGATTTCACCGTGTAATGACCCCATGGGGGTGCCACAAGTTCCTGAAAGGAGCCAGCTGACCTTCCATGCAGACAAGCTAGTCTTGGGGTCACTGGACGATTTTGCGGGCTGAGAGCCTCCTCGGAACAGATGCCAAGGCAACCCCAAGCAGGTGTCTGGGAGCGGGTCCCCCTCTTGGGCCAGAGCAGGCCTTGCCCTCACCACAGCCCTGAGATCCCCAGCAGGGGGTTTCCGCCAGAGGAACCTCCTGATTCACACGTCCTGCACTCTGGGGATGGCACGGTGACTCAGCCAGGAAGCCACCGCCCTGTCCTCTTGAAGACGTTCCTGGAACGAGGCTTCCTTTAGAGGCCCACAGGGCACCTAAAAATAACCACGCCTGGCCAGACACCCCACCCCCTCAGGCCCACATGGTGCCTCTAATGCCCAGGCTCCAGCGCGATAAAATTTTGTCCTGGCAAAACCTGTGATTGCATTTTGAACATCATCTAGTTTGATTTTAAAATTCACTAAAGTGACGATGGCAATAGAGAGTGTTGACAAGTGAGAAGACTCCAAAATACATAAAATCTAGCAAATGATAACGCAACACTATTACGAATTCAGCGAAAAGCAACAGAGCCGTTGTTAGCTATTACTGAGCTGTTTAGCCCATAGTGGCCTAAGAACTGACTTGATTTTGTGCTGTAACTCTTGGGAGTGGAAGCAGGGAGAGACGTGGAGAGCCTAATGTACAGGCCGTCTGTAGCTGATAAAGCATATAATCTATACAGTGTCTAAATGCTCCCTATAATATCTGTATAGGAAGATATATGAAGCTCATGAGTCACTTTAGAAATATGGAGGCAGTGGAGGGACTGCACGCGGTTGCCCGAAGAGGTGAGAGGGTGACGGGGAGACTCGGGGTTACCAGCGCAGATTTTCATCATCAGCTTCTCGGCACTATGTTTCTTGTTTTTATCAAATATAAGTGTAGAAGACGCCAAGGGCCTGTTTCAGGGTGGGGAGTGTCTGGCCCACAGGCCACATAAAGCCTGAGAAACCATTTGGTCTGGCCCTGCCAAGGCATTAGGAGTGAGTTCATTAAATGTGTGACCAAATTTAGCAGCTAATTTTTAAGCTGACCATTTTGCATGGCTCTGGAACGATGTTATCAACATCCAAATGGCCCTGGGCAGGACAAGGTTCTCCACTCTGCGCCCTACTTCTCCCCATCCTTTCTGCCCACTTCAGTCTCCGTCTTTTGTCTTCTCTCCTCCCTCGCTGTCCTTCCTCCCTGGCACACCTCTGCCTGAGCTGTGCCATCCCACATCCCTCCTCTCTGGGCGACCCTTTCCTTCCTCCCCTCCGAGTCCTTCCTTTAAGCCCAAGTTTAGGTGTCTCCACCCAAAATGTATAAATAAAAAATACTTTCCTTAGTCCAACAACCTCAGTGAATTGCAGTCAGCTGAGTACCTTAAAATAGCAAAGTCCAGGCCCCCAAACCGGCCCTTTTTTGTTTCTCCCCTCCAAGCCCTTCTAACCAATTCTCTCTCTCTCTGAAATCCACCGTCATTTTCCTGGTCTCTCATCCAGGCACTCAGAGCTCAGAGTCGTACTTTCCTCCTCCCTCTTTCTCCCCCTTCTCCCCCCCCCTCACACACACACACATCCTTTGCTAAGTCCAGCTGACTCTAATTCTGAAATACTTCGGCTCCTTCTGCCACACCTTTTGCACAATGCCCTTCAGAAAGCATTCTAGTATCTTCTCCCTGTTCAGAACTCTTCAGCTGTTTCCCACTCCTCATTGAGTCCGATCAGATGGTCTCTGCCTGGCATCCTGAGGCCCCGGCACCTGCCCCACTCCTGCAGGTGCCAGCACCTCGGCGGTGCCCGGCTCTTATCTGAGCTTCATTCCTATTGCTTTTTCTCACTCCCTAAATGGCCTCTGCTGGCTCCCTCACTGAGAGAAACACACCCACCCCTGAAGTTGCAGCTCAGGTACCACCTCCTCCGTGAAGCCATCCTGGATCTGCCCAGGAGGGCTTGAACAATCCTGTCTCTGCAGCAGGAAGCCCTCTGGGCCTCTAGGGGCACTTTCAGTTTTCACCTGGCCTCTCTTGCCAGGCGATGAGCACTGGAGGACACATTTTAATGGTCTTTCATCCCCAGTGCCCGGCCCAGGAAATGGTTTGGTGAATGAAAGGAGGCTGGAAGGATGGCAGGTGCTATTATGGGCCACACCCAAATCCCTGCCAGCCATTAAAGTGGCATCTTCATTTTCCAACAGCTGCCCCTCTGGGGTCCTGTTAGGGTGATACTGGTATGCAGAGTGGGAAAGCCACGGGAACCTCCGGAGCTATTCCTGCCTCCACTACCCAGGCGACAGTTATCTCTTTCACAGTCACTTCCCCCTCAACACCCAGACCCATCACTCTGAGGGGAAGGCAGAGGGAAAAGAATGAACAAATATACTGCCTGGGCCAAACATCCTCCACTAATCTCCCTGGGGGGTACTTCCACGAGCACTGAGAGCTGAATGCTCCAACTCTCCCCGCCTCCCTCCCCCATCACATCCCAGCCAGGAATGGGAAAGCTGCACCCGGACGGAGCCCACCCGGCCCCTCCAGCCCACACTCCCGCCCGCCCGGCATCCTGCGGCTCCTGCTGCATACACTCCCTACAAACCGGAGACAAAGACTAGACAGCCTTTTGCTCAGTCCAGAAAGAGAACTCTGGCAGCCAGGCTTGCTGAACGGAACATGTGTTTCTAATTCAGACAGTGACCATCTGAGCCGCGTTCACGAGAGCCAAGTGTTGCTGCCCGCGTGTTTACGGCGTGAGGCGTGGTAAGCAATGGGTCAGCCGCACGTGGGCTGTTCTTGTTCAGGGAACCTGCCCCGGGCACCACCCTGATGCCTGCGTGTGGCCTCGGGAGCAGGCCAGGCAGGACTCAGCCTTACCATGGAGGGACTTGGTAATAAAGGCCGCTCCCTCTCCTGAAGAGTTCCTACTAAAGGCCAGTGTCAGCTTTACTAAAACAAAGGCCTGCCTTTAACCATCACCCAAAAGCCAGGAGGCTGGAGTGCTGAGAACACGCCTCTTCCAGCTGATGAACGCCAGGGCTGGCTCTCCCCCTGCAGCCACTTGGGAACCTGGAGGCAGGCTGGCTGCGATGTGAATCGACGTTGCAAAAGTGAAGGCTCCTTCGCCTGTTCCTGGCACCTTAGTGGTGTCTTGGCGCAGAACAGCGGCTGGGATGAGGCCTGGCTGTGGGAAGGCCACGGGAACCTCCGGAGCTATTCCTGCCTCCATTACCCAGGCCAACCCGGGTGGGTGGGCTGGGGGTGGGGGGGCGCGCCCCTATTCGCAAAGCACTGTGCACGCGGGAAGTGCAATTCATCAGAGTTCTGGTCCCGGTGACAGGATCCGCCTGCGTCTGCCTGCAGACCAAATGCTGCGACTATGGAAGTGCTTTCAAGACGCCCATGAAGACTTCTGGCTTTAAAAACCCCCCAAAACGCTGACGTGAGGCAGCTAGCTGGATGGACGCAGGATGTCCTCAGAGTCGATTACCACAGAAGCTTGGTTTCTGGGAACGGCCCACGCGCCACCACCGCCAGGAAGTCCCCTCGGTGGCTCGCGGCTGACTGCACTGAGTGGGCCGTGGGGGGAGGGGCCCCACGAGGAAACAGCCAGTGATCTCCCTGCAGGAGGGCGAGGCGAGAGCAGGCCAGAGGCACGCCCCCTACAGGCCGGACGGGCAGGTACCTCCGAGGAAAACCTGCTCTGCTCCCCACAGCACAGGGCGGGAGAGGGGTCCTCACTGGGTGCCGGTTTGAGAATCATTTGGTGCTGGGTAGCAATGACATAAATAGCAACGTTCAAAATAAGTATGGAGAAGTTTTTAAAGGAATTGGACCTCCCTGTAGCATTCAAGCACCTGTGTGGGCTGCATCCACGAACTGTCGTCTTCCGGTCCAGCGCACATTTCCTCTGTGTCTCCCAGAGTTGAACGTCGACTTACTGAGTCCATGAGGACTTGTTCGGGGCCAGCTGGACAGAAGGATTCCCCACCACCACCACCACTTCCTGACCTGAACTCTCCCTGTTTTCTTTTTTTCTCTCCTCGTCTTTGGGCCTTTGTCACCTTCTCTCCCTTCCGCAGCTCTGGGTGACAAAGGCCCTGATGCTCTGCGTTGAAATTCCATTCTGACAGCACATCTTAAATTAAGATTCTTAAAGCTGAGACACGCCTGAATGAAACATGATTAATACAAGCGAAGTAGTAAGAGACGTGAGAAGACAGAGGTGGGCGACCGGAAAGGGAAGTGATGCTGCGGTCACTAGTAGAGGATGTCCAAACAATACTGTGGCATCGGCTCAGGCCGGTCCCTTCTTGGAACTGTGACGCAGGGAAAGAGAGCGTCCCTGATGCCCAGAAATATTCGCTGCCCACATCTCCGCTCGGTGAAGACCCAGGTTTCTCAACACCAGGAAGTCCCCTAGTCTCCCAACTGTAAGGGGCACAGCAGAGACGCTGGAGTCAGCCGGGCTCTGCGACTCCCTGGGACAGGCGCAGGCTGGACGTGCAGGCCGGCCCGGCTGCAGCCCGTTTGGGGTGGAGGATGCCTGCGGTGCTGGCCAAGAGGGTCCTGGGCCCAGGCAGGAAACAGACTCTGCCTTCCACCCTGGACTCCCTTCAGAGAGGCTTCACCTGGGCAGCTTGGGGACCAGCTGTCACTAAAGGAACGGGAGAGAAGGCGGGAAGGGCCGGGCCCACGCCCGTCTGTGGGAGTGGGAGTGAGTGTGTCCAGGCAGAGGCCCAACCCCTCCGACCCCGGCGGACAGAAGAGCAAAGAGGAGCAGCCTCCTTGTCCTTTAGAACCCAACCTGTCCCTGAGTGCCCAGCTTCTGACAGAAGAACTGAACGGGAATTCTGAATGCAAGGCAGGGGCGATTGCGAGCCTTCGAACGCTCCCTACCTGGCCCACAATTTATCTGAGAAGAAAACAAAAGGGAAAGAAAGAGGGAGAGATGCCGCTCCCTGTCGAGAGCAGCCCGGAGCCTGACACCCAGAGCCCCCCTCTCACCCCGCTGTATGGACAGGCCCGCTCACTCCTCCGAGGCTGAGGGAAAGCGAGAAAAGTCTGGCCAGGAACTGACTACTGCCCGCCCATTAGAGGGGACAGAGGGTTAAAATAATGGGTCATATTTACTGAGTGATCACCAAGGGCTAATTAATACACCACTATACTTAGGCGCATTAATCCTCATTAACAACTTTTTGAATTATTATTATTGTTTCCAATTAATAGATGCAGGAAGTTAGGCACTAGGCAGATAACTTGCCAAAGTTACAGAGAGAGTATGGGTTTGCAAACTGCTTCCTGGCTCAAAATCCTCGGATGGCTTCTCACTGTTCTTAAAATCCAAATCCTTTACCACAGCCTCTAAAGCCCTGCTCGCTCTGCTTCCCACCCCTCTTTGGCCTCACTGTCCACAACCTTGCCCCTTGCTCACAGACTCGATCAAACTGGTATTCTGAGTTTTCAGAACTGGCCTTCCTTCCTGCCCGAGGGTCTCTGAACATGCTGTTCCTGCTCGCAGGAACACATGTCCCACACCTCTCTGCAGGGCGTGCCCCTCCCTCCATTCATGTATCTGCTCTACGGCTATCTCCACTGTGCAACCCTCCCTGACTGTTCACTTAAAATATACTGTCCCCCGCCCCAGCCAGTTTGGCTCAGTGGACAGAGTCAGCCTGTGGACTGAAGGGTCCGGGTTTGATTCCCGTCAAGGGCACATTCCCGTCAAGGGCACAATCAATCCTCAGCATGGGCGTGCAGGAGGCAGCCCATCAATGATTCTCTCTCATCGTTAATGTTTCTCTCTCTCCCTCCCCTCCATCCTCTCTGAAATCAATAAAAACATATTTTAAAAAATAAACTAAAAAAAAAAAGTGTCCCCCAATCTCTATTGCCTTATTCCGTTGTATCTTTCCTCACACACCGATTACTAGCTGAAATCACATCTTTATTTGCTTGGCTGTGCATTGTCTGTCTTGCCAACTACAGAGTAAGATCCACCAGTGCTGAAACTTCAGCACCAGGACACGACTCAGAAAATACGTGTTGAATGAATGAACGTGTGAGCGAGTGTGGGGGCTGCTTCGCGGAAGGTGAGACAGTGAGGAAAATACAGTGATTCTTCGCCTTTGGACAGTTAGGCACATGCCCGAGTACTAGTGAAAGTCACGCACCTGCGTCCCATAAAGTAACCAAGCAGCTGCACTAACAGGAGAGACAGGAAAGGGACTTGGATCTGTTTGACCATCAGCTGAAGCCCCTCTGCCCGCCCCCCAACTGCCTGCCTTCTGGGTAGTCCCGCCCCCACTAGGGAGGCTCCTGAAGAAAAGAATGAGATCTGTGAGGAGGGCAGTGGACTGAGTGGGAACTGTGTGCATCCTGGATCGGCAATTTGGTCACTGGCCACTGCATACACTACCTTAGGCATCCTCACCCCTGGCCCTTGGCTTTTGGTGTGAGATAGGAGGACTGACATTCATATTCCCTGCCTCCTGGCCCTTCAATACAAGCCACATCACCCTTCAAAAGCTAACTTACTTTGACCAACAGAATGTGGCAGAAGTGACACCATCCCAGCTCTGGGCCCAGCCTGGAAGAGGCCCAGCAGCCTTGTGGCCAGTTGCCGTGTAATAAATCTGACCACCTTGAAACCACCCAGCTGTGATGGAGCCCAAGTTAGCCACATGGAGAGAGAAAAAGGATGGCCAATGGAGGAATCCTGCAGCACAGACACGTGACTGAGGTCTTCCTGGACCTTCCATCCCAGACAGGCCAATGCAGCTGACTGCAGCCGAGTAGATGGCTCAAGTCGACACCAAATGGGGCAGAAGAACCGCCAAGCCAAGCCCTGCCTGAGTTCCTAACTTGCAGACTAAGGGAGAATAACACATCTGTGTTGTAGGTTGTTACATGGTAATAAGTAAGTGATTCATTCACACCAACTCCTCACCAGGTATGCCCTCCATCCTCCTCCTTTTCTGATTCCTACTCATCCCTCAGTTACTAGCTCCAGTAACACTTCCTTCCAGAAGTTTCTCTCCTCTCTCTACCTCACTGCTCACCCCACCAGTCTATGAATTCTCAACCTCAGACACTCAGCTCAGGTGCCCTCTCCTCTGAGAAGCCTCCTCAACTCCCTCACCGGCCGTGGGTGCTACTCCCCAAGTCCAGTGCACCCGTGAACACTGCATTCCCGTAACCAACTCTGTTTGCTTCCCCTCAGATTGTCACTGTCACATACATAGTCATCCACACACTCCACACACACAGCTCATTACCGACCACACAACAAGGGTTCAATCAGATCCTATGAACTAAAAAGTCACCCCTACACCACCCACTGGACCTCTACATACGGTCTCTGCAGACCTGTGTGTCTTCGCCACTATGACCGACAATGCCTTGCAGGTGAAGATTGTGATATTCATCTGTGTCCCTCAAAGAGCCTTGCACATAGTAGGAGCTCAATAAATGTTCTGTTGACATTTTACTAGTCAATGTGTGACTTACATTGTGATCCTAATGCACCCATGGAGCTCCCATCCTCAGGTCACAGATACCCCAGCCCTGGAGGCTACACAAGGGCGGATAAAGCTCTGCTTGGTTATTTTGGGCTCTTTGAAATTCCCGGAAGTCCATGCATTCTACATTCACAATGTTGAGTTCATTGCAAAAGGTGTGGGAAGTCACACCTCCAACTCCTATTTCAAGAGACTAATGTGAAAGAGTCCACAAGCATCCCACACTGCCTGGGAGTTGCAAATCAACTGGAAGTATCTGGTTCAATAAGTTACTATAAAACACTGTCCAGATAGCAATGTCACCACAAGGGACAATCATTCTATGAACACCCACAGTCTTGTGACCGTTACTCAACATTCCAGAGATACAAGAGCTTTGTGGGCCTGGGGAGGAGGGAGAGGGTTATAAATAGTGTGGTGTGGTGGGCCCAACCCCAGGTCGGAGGCCAGCTTCCTGCTCCTGATTGACATGGGTAACTCCTTATCTACAAACCACTTATCTCTGCCTACCTCGAACCTTCCCCATGCCTCCCGAGGACCTGGCCCTGGCCCTCCCCAGACAGACCAGGGCTCATCTACCTCGCATGCTCCAGCCCCGCCTCCTTGGGTTTTATGTCTCAGCTGGGACCTGATCATAAATCTTACAGACTCACACCAGGCCATCAAATTTCAACTCAACACATAAGGGCCTTTGTCACCCAGAGCTGCGCAAGGGAGAGAAGGTGACAAAGGCCCAAAGACAAGGAGAGAAAAAAAGAAAACAGGGAGAGTTCAGGTCAGGAAGTGGTGGTGGTGGTAGGGAGTCCTTCTGTCCAGCTGGCCCCGAACAAGTCCTCATGGACTCAATAAGTCGACGTTCAACTCTGGGAAACACAAAGGAAATGTGCGCTGGACCGGAATACGACAGTTCGTGGATGCAGCCCACACAGGTGCTTGAATGCTACAGTGATGTCCAATTCCTTTAAAAACTTCTAAATACTTATTTTGAATATTGCTATTTATGTCATTGCTACCCAGTACCAAATGATTCACAAACTGGCACCAATCTATGAAGCACACTTTGATTAGCACTGATGTACTTAATTCCACAAACTGTCCAAATTCTAGCACAATACATGTTGCAAACACATACATACAAGAATGATATTGTAGCCCTAGCTGGTTTGACTTAGTGGATAGCACGTTGGCTTGTGGACTAAAGGGTCCCGGGTTCGATTCTGGCCAAAGGCACATTGTGGGCTCCATCCCCCCAATAGGGGGTGTGCAGGAGGCAGCCAATCAGTAATTCTCTCTCATCACTGATTCTATCTCTCTCTCTATCCCTCTCTCTTCCTCTCTGAAATCAATAAAAATACATTTTTAAAAAAGAATGATATTGTAAAGGTCAACTTACCTGCTGATGGCTGAAATTTGATCAGATCTTGCAAGTCAGTGGAAATCTGGAAAACGTGGCTGTAGAACTGCTGCACAGAATTCTTCAGGCCAGAAATGTCTCTGGAATGTGATCGGAGGGTCCCGTTCATCTGCCTGACACAACTCCACAGGCCGCTGACATGCTTGTTGAGCCCTTCCTTGATCCTCTGAAGACTTCCTGAGACGGAGTCCAGTTTGCTGCAAGTTTTCTCCATCTGAGACACCCTGTCCTCAACCACCGAGACCTCCCTCTGGACCCCGTGAGTATTGTCCTTACAAGTGTCTAGCTCAGCGAGCAACTGGCTCTGCAGCCTCTGCCATCTCTCCTCCAGCTGGCTGCAGCAAGGAGCCTCGGTGTCCTGGGGAGACGGGAGGGGCTCCACCGTCCTTTCTTGCTCACCCCCCTTAGGAAACCCATCCATTCCAGCGTTTTTACATTCCCTACACTTGCTCAGCTCATTCTGAAGATGATTCATATCCTCTTCCGTGTGGTTTAGTTGAGAGTAAAGAAAACTAAAATCCTGTTGAAGCTTCTGGATGCTACGTTCAGTTTCTTGAAATTTCCTATGCATCGTGTCATTTAGAGACTTCAAAAGGCTCAAACTATCACCCACTGTGTGGTCTTCTCCATTTGGCAAAGTATCTTCTATCCCATGAAGCTCTCCCTGCAGGCAAATGTCCTCAACAACTTGAACTTTCTTCTTTAAGTGGTTTAATTCCACCATGACCTGGTCATGCCCAGCCCCTGACCCATCTGGTAGGGCTGATGCTGAGGGAGTGGGTTCTGCATCAGTGTTGTTGGTCATCTCTAGGAGCATGCTCCCCAGACGCTCTTCCAGAGACTGTATTTTCTGGTCAAGAAGTTGCTTCAAGTCATCCACCTCTCCATTAATGGTCCCCCGGAGGGTTTCTTCAATGTAAAAGCAATGTTCTTCCGCATTCTTCTCGGTCACGTTGATCCTTGCATCTAATTCGTTCCATCTTGCATCAAAGTCCACATCTGGCTCTGGAACTTGGAGTCGGTCAAACTCATTGTCCAGTCGCCCATTTAGCATTCTAGTGGCTTCAGCAACTCTTTCAATTTTCTGGTCTAATGCCTTGATCTGTTGCCCAAAGTCACCGGTCTTTTCACCATCACAGCAATTTGACCGGGCTGAAGGAGCTTGTAGCCGGGCTCGAAGGTCATTAATTTCTTTTTTCAGGTTTGTTTCCTTCTCTCCTATAAGCTCAATTACTCCCAGATAGCTGCTCCCATAGTCATCACACTGCTGTTGAACACCAATCAGCTTGTACTCACAGGAGTTCTTCAGATCGGCCAGCTTTCTGTCCATTCCCTCCATGAGCTCCTCTCTTAGGGCTTCAATCTTACTGTCGACATAGGCTTGGTAGAGTTCATTGGTCGTCATGGTCACCGTAGGACCCTGGGCAGCCTCCTGGAGCTGTTTAAGCTGCCCTTCATAACCCTTCACTTTCCCATCCAGCTCTTCCAGCTTGTCACTCTTGGTCTTCAGAGCATCCTTGACTTCAGCCAATTCAGATTTGATGTCCTTCATGCCAGATTCCTTTTTGTTGAGGACACCAGGAAGCTGGACTGTTTCCGTGTCTCTACCAACAGCACTGTCAGGCACTGGCTGGGGGTGCAGGTTATTGAGCATTTTGCTGGCATCGTCCTGAATGGTATGTTTGATGTTTTCATTCACTCCAGCAATGGAAGACTGGAGGTCAAGAACTGTCCTTGTGAGCCGGAGAACCTTCTCCTCGAGCACCTGGATTTTCTTATCCTGAAGTTCTTGGGGACCCCGTTCTGGATCTACGGCCCGACTTGGTTCCGTTGCACGAGTTGGTGACAAAGTTTTCTTGGGCTCTGAGACTTGGCTTGGTTCATTGTCTATTACAAAGAAAGAGTTAGACATGACTCAACATTTTCTACTTTTACTTGTTTCTGCAAAGACAATAACCAAAGTACTTACAGAATACACTTAAACCTTCACTTCAACATCCACTCTCACCATAGGTAATTAGAGTGGAAAAGACTATCGGCTTTCAGTCAAACAGAGCTCCACTTGCGTTCTGCCTCTGCAGTATACTGTCTGCCCTCAAACATGTGAATTAACTTCTGTGAGCTATAATCCCCTCACCCATGGAGCAGAGGTACTATCTTCTTTCCTAAGGTGTTAACAGAATATGTTCATGGCACATGATACTGAATAGTCTCTTTCACCCTGAAGGGAAACATTCTTTATCTACTTTATCATACAAAAATACCATTCCCCACACTAGTGAACTGCAGCCACACCCCCATGGTTGACTGCATACTGTAAAACCACAAGAAGACACTTTATCGAGATCCACCCATTAGCTGTTGGGTGGTATATTATTTGAGCAGCAAGTTACTTTCCATGTAACTCCTAAATGTTCTTTTACTTTTATTAGCATCCCTTTGCTAAGAAGAGTCTCAGAGATATTGCTTAGCACTATTATGCAATTGGGGAAATTAACAGCAAAAGAGAGATAAAGCAACTGATTCTCTTGGCGTCTCCTAACCATGGGGCCGTTTGGCCATATGTAGGAAAGTGCACTAAGTCAAAGAATACACACTTTGAACTTTTGACAATCCTACCTTGAGAAATTTAACCCCAAGGAAAGAGTACAAGGGAAAGAAAAAATATTATAAAGATGATTGTGATGAGTCATAAAGTAAAACTAAACTGATAGGTATAGAGAAAGATAAACTAGAAGCCGATGATCAAAACCAGAGGCATTGGAAATTAGAATAAAATTGAACAATGCTTTCAAATCTAAAGGAAAATTATTTCCAACCTGGAATTCTGAAACTAGAATAAAAATATTGCCGAAACCGGTTTGGCTCAGTGGATAGAGGGTCGGCCTGTGGACTGGAGGGTCCCAGGTTCGATTCCAGTCAGGGGCATGTACCTTGGTTGTGGGCACATTCCCAGTAGGGGGCGTGCAGGAGGCAGCTGATCGATGTCTCTCTCTCTCTCATCAATGTTTCTAACTTTCTATCCCTCTTCCTTCCTTTCTGTAGAAAATCAATAAAAAAATATATTTAAAAAAAAGAATAAAAATATTTCTAGACGATAAAACATCAGAAAGTTTCTCTCTCATCCAGTCTTCTCGTGAGACTACCAAAGTGAGGGAGTAGATTGAGAAGGAGCATGCGGGTCCAGGAAACACAGAATGGACAGGAGAGGCCAGTTCAGATCGCAGGCAGCAGCTGTGAGCAGAGGGGGTGGCAGCCCAGATCGGGCAGCGAGGGCTCTAGGTGAGATTTCCCAAGGAATATGTAAGTGATGTATGGAATGTAACGAGAGGCCTTTTAGACAACCAGAGGAGAGTTTAGGTTGAAATAGGGGTTAAAACATAGAAAACCAAGCAACGAAAAATATAAGATCATTATTCACTTTACAGAAATCAAAAAGCTGTATACGTCTGGCCAGTGTTGCTTAGTGGTTGAGTATCAACCTATGAACCAGGAGGTCATGGTTAGCCCCCATGGTGGGGCAGCCAATCAATGATTCTCTCTCATCACTGATGTTTCTATCTCTCTCTCCCTCTCCCTTCCTCTCTGAAATCAACAAATTAAAAAAATACATTTTTAAAAAAGCTGTGTGGGAAAAGCAACAGATTCATAGCACACAACAGCTGTAAACATTCTCTACATAGTTACTACAAAGTAAACAGTAAACACTAAATAAATAAAAACGTGGTATAACTATGTGGAAAAGATGGAGATATAAAGGACCAGTGTGTTGGCCAGTAGATGAAATGGAGTCAAATCCTCGCCTTCCCTGTGAGAAGTCAATAGCTGGAAAAGTAAATTACAAAAGGGCACCAGAAGCATTTAAAGTAAGTACCCCCAAGGAGGGAAAGTGCTTTTCCTAACAGTCCTTATAAAGCTATTTGCCTCATTAAACTGCATGTATGTTTACAGGTTTCTAAAATGAAAACTGAACCTAAACAAAACAAAAACAAATTATTTTTATCCAAGACCATCTGTGCCCCTCATAGTACCTCCATGATTTAACTACTTGTCTCACGTTTGCCTTCCATGAGGCCAGGGACTGTGTTTGCCACGGTCTTCCCATTTCCCTGGTTACCTAGTGTAGCTCTAAAAGCTCAAAAAACATTTGTGGGAAGAATGGATTTTTCTTTCACAACCATGTATATATATGCTGACATAGGAAAGAGAGTAATGTTCTATAACAAAATATTAACAGTGGTTATATTCTGGTGATGAGAATATTTGTACTTAAATGTTTTTCTATGTTTGCCCTGCTGGTGTGGCTCGGTCGGTTGGTGTCTTGTCCCAGACACCAAAAGGTTACGGGTTTGAGTCCCAGTCAGGGCACAGATGAGAGGCAACGGATAGATGTTTCTCTCTCTTCCCCTTCCTCTCTCTAAGTATATCTTCAAGGGAGTATTAAAAAAAAAAAAGCAAAGGTGTACTTTGGTGAAATGATCATTTCTTTCTTAGCAATTCATTGAGTTTCTGCTACTTCACTTCAAAAAGTTAATTCAGAAACAAATTTAAGAATAACTTCATTGGATGCTTGTGAGACTTAGCTTTGCAAATATCTCACTCCAAACAGAATGAGGATGATTCTATATACCTATTTAAAAAAAAAAATCTTTAGCTCCTTTAAATTCGGGTTTACGGGGGCTTACAGATGAAAGTAAACGCACACAAAGCATCATCGCTTTTGAATCTCTTCTCATCCCTGCCTCAGGCTGTATAAGCCTGAAGCTCCCAGCATCTCCTACACTAGGGCCTTGGCTTTCACAGTAAGTGGCTCCAACAAAGCCATTTTCTTGCAATAAGTTTGTTTTCCAATGGCTGCTGCTTCTGCAAATAACTGTGTGTGCTCCCCGCATGGTCGGCTGCAGGCATGGATCTGCGTTCTTTGAAGACTCGGAAAGCTCAGCAGCGGAGCGGAGAGGGTGCCATTGGAGGGGCCCTGCCCAGCAGCGCGGCCACACCTTACCTGTGGGTTTCTTCAAGCTGCTCCGAGGCCGGGCGGGCGTGGGGCGAGGGGCCTTCCCGGGGTCTCTGGGGCCTTCTTGGCAGTCTGCCCCTCGGAAGCCCGGGCAGCACCTCCACTCCAACTGGGTCACCATCTTGTACCTGGTGACGTACCTGGGTCTGAAGTTCACGCGATAGCTGCGGAAGAAGAGGGGCACCTCTTTACTGCTCCTGTCACCGGCGGGCACTTCCCGAGTGGACTCGAGGGAGAGCACCGGGTCACTCCAGGCCCTGTGCTTCCTGCCAGTCCCCTCCATCCAGCAGCGACCTCCTGGGGTTCAGCCCACATCCTACTGGCCTCCTCCCTCCACTTCTTGGGTTCCACCCACCGCACCCCAGCTCCCCGCCTGCTAACGGCTGGGGAAACAGACAACTTAGCAAAACCTGGCAGCACCATCCCACTGGACACGGCCAGTTTTCACAGACTGAGCTTCTGTTTCACCAAAGACTTTGTTCCCGAGTTGGCTGCTTGGTGGACAGTTTTTCAGGTGTCACTCGGTCATTTGTTTTATAGAAGCATCCCCGGCCTGGCCGGCATGATGCAGTGGTTCAGCATTGACCTATGAACCAGAAGGTCACAGTTCAATTCCCGGTGAGGGCACATGCCCGAGTTGCAGGCTCCATCTCTGTGGGGGGCGTGCAGGAGGCAGTTGATCAATGATTCTCTCTCATCACTGATGTTTATATCTCCCTCTCCTTCCCTCTCTGAAATCAATAAAAATTTATTTTAAAAAAGCAGCATCCTGGCCCCCTCTCTCCCATAGAACCCAGGCCATGACCTCGGCCCTCTCTCCCTGGCACTAACAAGGCGGCAGGTCTCAAGCTACTCAGGTACTTGTGTTCAGATGGTTTAAAATGTCGTGACTCCTATAGCGATCGGGAGAAACAGAAATTAGGACTGGCACCATTCTAAAGTCCCCTTTGAAAGTGCATGTCCCCTGATGCACGTGCGCATCACACAGGCCCTGTGATGAGTTGTGAGTTCCCCCTTCCCCCCAGGCCTGGGCCAAGACCAGACTGTGGCCCAGTGGACAGCACCCCCAGGACCCAGCACACAGCTCAGGTGCAAGCTGCCTCCTTCATTCCCCCCACCTCTACATCTGACGCGGGATCATGACTCTTGAACCTCGTCCTGTTCTCTTCCCGTTGAGCACCAGCACGCACAGCTGGGCATGTTTTTAGGGCCAATTCCCAGAAAGAAAGAGTCTTTGTGCCATTTCCCCAGGGTTGCTGCGTGCTGCTCGGGGGTGGGGTTCGGGTCGACCAGCTGCCCGGTGGCCTGCGGCCCTCTGCCAGCCAAGCGAGCCCACCTCGGGCAGCAGCCTTGTGGCAGGCGCTGTCCAGTTATGCTCCTGAGAGACTTATAAGTCCTACATGCGATGGACTCAGGAGGGTCAAACTGTGTCACCCAGACCTGGGATGGAAGGCTCTCCGCCACCAGCCAGGCCAGGCGGCTGCAGAACTCACAGAGGGCCTGCTGGCAGCACTGCCCGGCACTCCCCGTCCCTGTCCCAGCGGGTGGTGTGGGGCCGAGAATCACTGGGAGCAACTGGGCAGCGGCCGGTCCTGCCCTCACTCAGCGTGCTGACTGCATTGGTCTGTGGTGGGGGCTGGTGTGGGGATGGGGAGAAGGTGTGGTGGGAGCCCTTTTCAAGGAAAACTGAAGAGAAAGCCCAGCAAACAGAGAAGGGCTGCTCAAGGAGTGAGGGGCAAGGGATGGGGGGGGGAGCAAGACCTCCTTCCTCAGCTCTTCATCTCTCCCATCCCCACCACACCCCCCAGCAAGTCCCCACAATTCAGAGTTCCCTCTTTTCACAAAAAGAAACAGGCTCAGGGAGGCTGTGACTTGCCCAGGTTCCAAAGGTAAGGAAGGGCAGGGCTGGGATGGAAACCCGAATTCTCCTCCGCCCGACCCCACCCACAGCACATCACTCCCCATCCCGGCTCCCATCCCCCCTTTCTGCCTCCCCCGCATGCAGCAGCAGCAGCAGCAGCGAGCCTCTCTGGCACTTGCCCTACATGCAAACCGGCCGCACCCACCGGAGAGGGTGCAGAGGCCGTGGGCAAGAAGGCGGCCACTGTCCCCTCAGCAGGCATTCATCTATCTAATTCGGCCCAGGTGCACACGCGCCCGGGCCCTACCACCCACCCACCAAAAGAATCCTCTGTGTGGTCCTAGATATGTGTAAAAAATTCCTCTTCCTTGTTTTGCACACGCAAGGACAGCATCATGCTGGAAAAATGTGCAAGCTCAGAGAAACTCGGCTCCTTGGAGCATTTGCGACTGAACGGGAAAATGCGGCTGCCCTCGGGTTTTGCTCCTGGGCCAGGAGATGACAGCCCACGTGAAACCCTTGGCGGATGCTCTGGGAAGAGGTTCGACCTCGCACCCCACCCAGGGTCGCACCCTCCCCGCTAAGCCGGTGAGAAAGTCTGGCTTCCCCACGCACGCCATGCTTGCCCGCAGTATGTGTTCTTTGGGAGCCAGCTCACAGCTTAGGAAAGCTCCCTGGAGTCCCACCTTCCTCCCCGCCTCACAGGCACCCGCTCACCGCCCCGGCTTCCGGTCTCAGCAATGGAGTTCAGGTGCCGGCATCCCTACCAGCTTCAGGCCCAGTAGGGGAAGCGCCTCGGGGTGACAGCTGGAAACCATCAGGCACGCCCCCACTTCTCTGTGCGCAAGGACATGGACCCCAAGCGGCTTCGGGTCCTCAGACCTCAGGGTGGAGGGTGAGGGAAGGAGGTGGGGCTGTCCAGCTCCACAGGCACCCTGGGGTTTCCCCCACAGGAACGGGGTTCCTGCTTCCACAGGAGCCCGCCACTGCCGGGGGTTGCACAGAGGAGGGAAGGACAGATGGGATTTCCATGCGCCCAGAGCAGGGCACACCACACCCTGGCCAGGGGGCGTTACAGAAAAGCCCGGGCCTTTACCCCTCAGCATCCTCCTTTTCATTGGCCTGGGGCAGGGGGCACCCAGGTCTCTGTGCCTTTCAAAACCTCCCTACGTGGTTGTCAAGCGCAGCCAGAGGTGAGAAGCAGCCTCAGACCCCAGACCACCACTGCCCTGAGGCAGCCAGGGCTGGACCACCTGCCGGGAAGTGACTAGCAGGAAAGTAGCCCAAGTGTTACCAGGGGCCCCTGGGCTGTGAGCACTCGGAGATGCTCAAGGGATACTTCCTCAACCAGCTAACTCACTGCACCCAGCTGGGCCACCAACCCGAGGGGCTGAGGGACCGACACCCTCAGGAGGTGCTGGGAGAGCGGGAGGGTGACCCAGCCTGCAGCCGTGGCCCCTCCCATCGCCAGGCCCTTGGGAGGCACCCATCCCAGGGCCGCAGCATCCTGGGGGGTCTGGGGACTGCGGCCTGCCCAGACCCCTGCCTCAGCCATGTCCACGCGCCCCAACTCTCCTCTCCCTCTGGGACTCTTTTTTTTGGTGAAACCCGGGCTGACCATCTTTCCAAGTTCAGCCTGTGTGTGAAAGGCTGAACTTGGTGGTGCCCAGCCCGAGGAAATGGTCCTGAGAAGGAAGGCAGCAAGAAAAGAACTGAAGAAGTTGAAGCAGGGACCACACGACTGGAAGGGTCCCTGTCAGAACAGAACGTGACAAAATGACTGCACCTTCATTTGACCTCAGCGGCACGACTCCTTCCTCCCGGCTGAGGTGAGACCTCTTCCATACACGCTTCCATTCTCACTTCATCTACTTTCCTGCAGGCCGTGAGCCCCCTGGGGCAAGCATACCTGCGGGTGGTGGTCTTCACTGAAACCACAGTGCTCAGCCTGAAGTAGGTCCTCCATAAACAATTACTAATCAACTAATAATTGATCAAACAATAATTAATCAGTGATAGGTCTACTTCTGACAAGGTTTTGTGGAGTCCAATGTCCTAATTAAAAATTTCAGAATTGCCCTTGGGTCTAACCCCAAGTAGACACGAATTCCCGAGTCTTCCCAGAACCAAGCCACCTGCAGGGCCTCGGGTCATGATGAACTGGTCGGAATCACACACCAGGTAACCTAGAACCGTGCTGGCCAACAGGTAACCACTAACCCCGCCTGGCTATTTGCGTTTAAACCGTTTTAAATAGACTAAAATCAAACATTTAGTTCCTCGGCCACACCGGCCACATTCTGAGTGGCCAACAGCCCCGAGTGGCTGGTACATCTCCGTTATCACGCTAAATTTCATCGGCCAGGACGGGCAGAGAGAGTCACAGATTGTCAAAGGAACACCCCCGGCACATGTCTATCTGCTCATCTCTGGGGTTCTCTCTCACATCCACCCACGTCCTAGAATCGCTGGCAGAACATTTCCCTGAAAAACAACCACACACCCCTGGCAGAGGAACACTGAGATAGCTACTCCACAGTCTTCGGCCTGCACTTCGGATTTACCTGAATTTTAACACCCGCCACCCCAACTGCACAAATTGAAAGCCCAGTGCCCCCTTGGAGACACTCATTTGACTGCGATTTCTCCCCAAAACAGATTTTTTTTTTTTAACTAAACTCTTCTTCTTTCAGTCACTGGCTGGCCCGCAAAATCTGGAGCCAACCCTTCTTGCTTCACTCTGTGTGTGTGGCTCTGCACAGCATCGCCCGGTATGGGCCTGGGGGATGGGAAAGGAGGCCAGAAAGGAGAGGTGCTTCCCTCTCTCCACAGGCAGACCGGGGCCTGGAGGACTCCCCGCCCACGGGACAAGGAAAAGTCGCAGGCGAGGGTGAGAAGTCATTTCATTGAGTTTCAGGATGCTTACAGGACGGCCTCGTTACCTGGCACTCAGCTGCTACCCAGGTTTCCCATAGAGCAGCAGCTAATTCCATTTTCTGAAATTGTGGTAAACCACACAGCACATGCATGTGCCACAGCCGCGTGTAAGAGGGCAGCTACATGAAGTACATTCACACTGCTCTGCGACTGACACCCCCATCCATCTCCCTAACTTTTTCATCATCCCAACTAACACTCGGCACCCATTAAACACAACTCCCGCCAGCCCTCCCCCCAGCCCCGGCAACCACCATTCTACTCTCTGTGTCTATGAATCCGACCTCTCCAAGCATCTTATACAAGTAGAGTCATCTAGTATTTCGCTTTTGGTGACTGGCTCATTTTATTTAGCATAATGTCCTTGTAGGGAAGGGAATAAAAACCACCACCTTTTTCTCTATCCTCTTAGGTTTGTTAGGGGACCCTGAATTAAACTGACCAAAGACAACTTAACAAGAAAAAAGACATACTGCTTTTACTGATGTTACTCATGTTACATGCATAGCGGCTTCACCGAAAAAGAAGAGAAAAATCCAAAGAGGAAGTGGTTAAACTCGGACTTACACACATTTTAACAAGGGGCGGTAGCTGTAGAGTTAGACAAAGGAAAGAGGCTTCGGGCTTCGAGGGCTGATAATTGTGGGAGGATGGCTGGGAAATGTATGGGGGAACTAAGGGAAGGTAAAGCCTGTGTTCTGGACGTTGGTTTAGGCAGACTCATGTCAGTGCCCGCTGTCTGCAGTGACCAGGCTCCCTGCCCTCACTCTGGTCCAGGAGAGGCGGGGAACTTACACTCTGCTTTTCAGTCAGAGAGGAGGGGGACCGGGCGTTTGTCTTTGTGTCTGCTGATTCTCAATGGTTTCAGCTCAAAATCATCAATATGGGATGGCACAGCCTGGTCACCCATCCTAGTGTACCATGTGTCAAAATGGCCTTCCTTTACGTATGATGATTCACGTTTACCAAGGTTGGTCTCCATGGCCCAAGTTAGAACAGACAAAACAGTGGACTGATTTTCTAGGAACCAAATGTGACCAAGAGGTTTCCCCCTGTTCTCCGTTTGTTTTTCTATGAATCAATAAATAAACACGTAAGTTTTTAACTGAAGTAACTGTTTGCCAAAAGTAAGTGCAGCCAGGCAGTGGAGACTACAAAGCTTGATGTTAGCCGTAATGGCAGAACGGCGTGGAAGGAGAGCCCCCCTAACCGGCAGAAGGGCACTAGCCCTTTGAATCTACTGTGTCCTGGTGACTCGAAGTCGGCACCAGAGAGACAACGCCACAATCTGAGGAGGTGACGCTGGCCCACGCGAAGTCCGCCCCCTATCCCCACCTCCTGACGCGCACTTCCCACGGTCTGAAAAGGTCTCCCCTCAAAGATAAAGTGAAGGAACCAAACACAAATATCAGAATTTTCACCTTATCTCTTTCTGCTGCGATACACATTTTTAATCAGATCTCTGAAATTAACAACATAAAAATGTGTAAAATATTTTTCTTGACTTTCCAGGAAAATCCACCTAAGTGTTAAAGGCCAAATGCTTGGGCAAATATATTTCTGAAATACAGACTGTATCTAATGCATCTAAAAGTCAGACTGATGAGCCCTGATTGAAACCAGATTACAACGGAGCTCTGTACAGGCTTTTAAAACAACAGCTCCTACATCAAAGCCATGTGCTCCCAACGAAGATGGACACAGAGGAGGCTGTGTCCCAGGACAAAGGAGATGTTTGCTGGAGAAACCACAGTTGTAAGCTGCGGATTTTTTCTGTTTCCTCTTGAATTCATTTCCTTATGTACTTAGAGCGGCAAGACAGATTTCACAACCCAAACTTCTCTTTATTTCTCCTGATCATACAGCCTAATACGTAGAAATTTTCCACAATTTATCACCCCCCCCCCTTAACCCTAAGGATATAACAGTCCCGGAGAAAGGTGATTACAGAAAACCACAGGGGCTCGGCTGCAAGGCTCAGTCCAACTCAGCTGTACGGAGAGTAAACCTACTGTAAGAGCAATCAGGACCTTTGGACAAACTTCATTGCTAAAAATGACATCATCTGCAAGTGCAGGGCGTGTCCAGACCATGAAATACAGCTTATGCATCAGTTCCAATGAGCCCACAATCTCAGATTTAACTTCCTCGCTTTGGGAGACACATTACAAAACTCAAGTAGATGCCGTGACAGTGGGGAGCAGGGTGGGGCACCCCGCAGGGTCCCAGCTAACGGTGATGGCTTTCCTGAGAAAGTATGAGTTTCTCTGCAGATATAAAAACATGATCCAAGATTAATGATGGACTCTGTTCTCCTGAAGAATTCTTTTGGGAAGGGCCATTGCTGTTGCAGGCCATTTCCCCCAAATAAATTCTATACTATTCCATCTCTCAAACTTATATCAATGCCCTTCTCCCTGGTGTCAGAATCCCAGAAGGCTCTCCTCCTCATCCCTCCCCCGTGCTCACATCCCACGTTCCCATCCGCCATGCGGGCCTCGAGAACGTCGACTGGCCTCAGCCTTTCCCATGATGCTCACCACAAATACGGTTTTCTGTGGTGTGGGGATCCAAACCTCTTCAGTGCCACCCAGTAACTTCATTTTTATTATTTCCTCTTTTTTTGTCAAGCAGAAAATTATTTCTCAAATTATCCCGCAAAGTCACAGTAATTTTGAAATCCTTTTTCCTGTGTTTCTCTTGACTTGCTTTGCAACATCCCTCCCTCCCTCCCTCTTGAGTATCTCAGTCACTCTGCTTTCTCTCCTTCCTCAGTCTCATATTTGCCAGCCACTCTCCAACTTGCAGCTACACATCCATTGTTCTCAGTACTGCTTTTTGATACTGAAAAGGAATTGGCTACGACATCCTATCTGTATTTATTTCACGCGTTTGGGTAAAAACTATGGGTGCTGGCAAGCTCTTACACAGGCCACACCTGTAACTGGGTGGGAGTCACTGAGAAGCTGAGAAAATCCTGAGAAAGTATGAATTTCTCTGCAGATATAAAAACATGTTCTTCCTTTGGGCCAAGTTATTCTCAGTTTAAAGAGTAATCATCTGGGAAGTGAAAACACAGGACACTTGCATTTTTTTCTTAATGTATGACCAAATTGGTGTGTATGGGGGTGGGGGGGACAAAAACACTATAACATAGGTTCATATTTCTCACATCACATAATCAGTATTACTTCATGTTTTTAAAATCCACGCTTAGCACAGCGACGTGGCAACATTTCATCCATCTGCACTCTGCTTAGGAGGAGCGTTATTTTTCTTTGAAAGATGCTGCCACAACCCACCCCACCCAAGACCGTAAGGTGTGGAAAAGTAGAGAGTGGGGGCTAGTTAGCAAAACAAAAAGAAGAGTTTTACTTATTTGCCTTTCAATGGGAGTTGGCAATGGAGCAGTAGGTCAAGGAAGAGGAATTTTCCTCCAAGAACCCATGGGGTGGCCAATGGATTTTCAAGGTTGGTGACACCTGTGATAGCCTTAAAGCCATCGGTGTTGCTCACAATCTTCAGAACAGTCCTCACTGCTCATGCAGACTTATGGGACTGGAACTTTCTTACGGAACTTGAGGGTATGGCATTCACTACCTTGACCAACCCCATGTGTTTTTAAGAGAATCACCACATGTGGAGAGTGGCTACAGCATTTGGACAGGTTCAAGCCTGGGACTAATGAGAGAGCACGATCCTCTCATGGCAAAGCCACATGCAAGTCCCAGCACAATCATAGCCAAAGGCTACAGTTGTAAGCTTGACCTTATGGTCCAAACCTGTGGTCCCATGTAGCTGAGTGATATGGGCTGTGGGAGGTACAGCAAGAAAACAAAAGCTTGATCAGGTGCATGTAATTGAGTAGATTTGAAACCTGCAAGAGCACTGTAAATATCTTGACCACAGCCTTACTTTGCCTTGTGGAGTCCTATCTAATAAAAGAGTAATATGCAAATTAACCATCACTCCATGACAAAGATGGTGGCACACATGGTGGGGACGGGGAGAGGGATGCTGGTGGTGTTGCCCTGGCGACATGAGCCCAGCATCCTATGCCCTGGCCATGCAGAGGGAGGGTCTCTGACCAGATGCTGAGGCGTGGGATGCTGGCATCGTTGCTGGCTGGGCTGAGGGAACAAACCCCCGCTCCCTAGTCTGGCTATAAAATAAAGACTTGGCTTGCAGGCTATGGTGCTGTCTCTCCATCAGAAAAGCAGCATCCCACCTAGTCCCAGCTTTATTCTCTTGTCTGTCTTTTTTAATCCTTCACTGCCCCCTACCCCTCCCTCAGGTTCACCTGTGGCTGTGCTGAGCATGACACAACCACAGAACCCAGGTACAGTGGTACCTCAAGATACGAGTGCCCTAACATACGAGATTTTTGAGATACGAGCCGTCGAGCAAGCGATTTTTGCTTTGAAATACGAGCAACATTTGAGATAGGAGTAGTCACATGGATCGGCCTGCTGCACACAACCCACCAGTTTACCTCGACTCGAGCATCTCATAGTTTCCCACGCCTCAAGGTTTTGGAACGAATTAAATTCGTATCTTGAGGTACCACTGTATGTAAGGGTTATGGGACAGCAAGCCTTGGGCATTGCCCCAGGTTAGAGGGAAGCTTTGGGGCAGGTTTGAAAGAAATTTCTAGACCCACATGGAACTGCTCCTGCCCAGGGTGCCACATCAGCAAAATGAGCTTTCATGTTCATGTAAATGCTCAACTTGCCCAAACACACAGTATCTCCAGCCAGCCAATCCCCAGATGCCAAATGCCTGTTTCTGTTCTTTAATCTTTATTCTACCACAGCCAATCATGCCCTGATTCAGTGCTGCCTCTTTTAGCATTCTATAAAACTCACTCTTGCTGTGAAAATTAATAAACAGAAACCTCATTTAAAATGGAATCCAGATGCCCATCTGATGAGGCTCAGTGGTTGAGTGTCAACTTATGAACCAGGAGGTCATGGCTCAATTCTCAGTCAGGCATATGCCCAGGTTGTGGGCTTGATCCCCAGTTGGGGCCGGGGGGATACAAGAGGCAGCCAATCAATGAATCTCTCTCATCACTGATGTTTCTATCTTTTCCTTACTCTCTGAAATCATAAAAAATACATTTTTAAAAAACGGAGTTCAGAGCCTAGAAGGACACTTGCATATGTGTCACTCAACACACTATTGATCCCAACAGGAAGAGATATGCCTTACATCTCTGACCGTGGCACTACTTTACTCAGTCCTTGCCCAGTAACAGCTCAGTCAATGGGAGACCTGCCATAACTCAGCCAATGAAAAGTCATTTTACTTCCAGCTTTCAGTGTCCTCCAATGAACTCAAGTCCACAAAAGAGTGACACTCTTCTTTGTTTCCTCGGACATGCTGGTGGTTGCCTTTATACCACATGTCCCAAAGGGCCTTCTATTTTTTGTTCCTGAATTAACCCATTTTGCTGGAGAAATACCTGGTCCTTTATCTGTTTAAGGTCAGGAGTGCCCAAGGAAGCGTGCTCCATTGCTTGTGAAGCACTGTACTCCCCCTTCCCCATTGATGGGCTATTTTCCCTTGAATCAAGAATGAACTTGTTACTAAATTACATAATTAGAGGGGAGTAAGACAAATGTGTAGACACTGAATGAAAAGGGGGGCCAACAGACATCTGCTAAGTTGAAAATATGTGGCTGCTTTCCATTTCTTTAAAATCATGTTTTGTTTGTGTTAAGTAAAGATGTATTATTTTGTTTTCTTTAAATAAATAAATAAAACAATAAATTCTGTGGTATAAGTGGTGGTTCTTATCCTCCTAGTAAACTGGGCCTAAATTGGCCCACTACCCACAGACTTCACTAAAATTTCCTTCAGTTTTATTTCAAGTAAAATATACAAACAAGCATGGTATTTTCAACGAAGCCCTCAAATTAATCTTTAACATAATTTCCTATATTTCTAGTATTTAACTTTTTCAAAATGCATTTCTCTCTTTGGCCACTGTATGATCCAAATAACATCAAACCACTCTTTACAGTTGTATAACATCAACTCTCATAAAATAAAGCTGTCTCTCACCATAGAGAATCCATGTACACTTACATCTTGGCAAAAAAACTTTTTAAAGTTACACCAAGATAGCCAGTCCAGAAATCTAAATTATAATTTATATCATTACGTTGATTCACTTAATTGGGGCCCACTTTATCTAAAATCCTTATTTCAGCTGCAAGCTGCTGCATTTATTAACAATTATTTTCAAAGACTATATGTGTATGTCACAATTACCATTTAAAAAACACAAACCATGGTCCGTTGTTTAAACTTATGGTCTCCATGACTGAAAATCAAACTCAGCCACATGATTCTTAACAATGGGAGGGAAGATAAGCTACAAACATGTGATCTCCCAAGAATAAACCCTAATGTAAACTATGGACTTTGGGTGATAATGGTATTTATCAATTGTGACAAATGTACCCCTATGGTGGAGAATGTTGATAATGGAGCAGGCTATACATGTGTGGCAGAAGGGGCTGTGTGGGAAATCCCTGTACTTTCCCCTCAATTTTGCTACAAGCCTTAAACTATTCTTCATAAAAATAAGTTAATTAATTAATAAATAAACAAACAAACAAACCATCAATAGAAAAATAAATAACCCACACACTCTCTTTCACCCATTCACTCAGCAAACATCCTTTGGGTGCCTACCAGGTGGTACCAGACACCACACTATGGCTTTCCTGGAGCCACCAATATCCCCTATGGACCAATCATACTTATATGGAGCCCATATGGAAAATGACATCTAATTCTATCATCCAGAACAAGAGTTACCATTAAAGTCTCAACTCAAAAACCAGTTAGATCAGACAAGTCCTGAAAACTTCTCTAATCCTCAGTCTCCTCAAATATAAATTGGGATTTACAAAATTTGCTCCCTTCTACCTCCCAGATAGTGAAAGAATAAAATTAGACAATATCTGTGAAAACTGTGAAACTATAAACTTTACATAAACGAAGTTTATAAACAGTGTGTGTGAATAGACATACATCATAAGGCAAACATTTGAAATAAAACTAAAAACATCGGTTCCTGCTATAATAATAGACTCAATTGCCTTCACAATAGATGACAGCTGGTTTCTGATCACCAAAGGTGATGAACAGTGAGGTCCTCATTGTCCCATAGATAAAAGCAACCCTGCCATTATCTCCAAATAATGGTACATAAACTAGCAATTTGCTTTCCTTTGCAATGTGTGGTCCTTTTTTAAAAAATATATTTTTTTTTATTGATTTTTTTTTACAGAGAGGAATGGAGAAGGAGAGGGAGAGGGATAGAGAGTTAGAAACGTCCATCAGTTGCTTCCTGCACATTTCCTACTGGGGATGTGCCTGTAACCAAGGTACATGCTCTTGACTGGAATCGAACCTGGGATCCTTCAGTCCACAGGCTGACACTCTATCCACTGAGCCAGACTGGTTAGGGCATTGTATGGTCCTTTTTATCAATACTCTTGACAACAGACTATACAGCTTGCTTAGTGACAGAATATCACTTTTCCTCAAAACCCACACAGTGCTAATCATGCATTAAGCACAGAGGAGGTCACCCAGACATCTGACCTTGGTTGCTGCTTCTCATTTTCTCCATGGCTAGGTCTGCTTCTCCCATCACACCCACCTCAAGTCGGCATGGACTGGCCCATCTCCCAGCAGGGCACCTCCTACTACCCCTCATGTCTACCCTGTTCTCTCCTCTCAAATTCATTTGCACACATGGCCAGTGAAACATTTGGAAGTGTACCTCTGACAGTGCCCCAGATCAAAAACCTGCCCTGACTCCCCTTTGCCCAAACCAGTGGTCGGCAAACTGGGGTTCGCAAGCCACATGCGGCTCACGAGCCACGGTTTGCCACTCTGTTGACTAATGAGGTTGCCAACCACTGGGATAGGGCTCAATCACAAAGAACAAAAACAGCCTGTAATTATTGGAATCGAGAGTCTAGGTCAGTGGTCGGCAAACTCATTAGTCAACAGAGCGGCAAACCAAGTCCTCATGTGCCTCCTGGCGGGAAACAATTTCTTCCACCTCAGAGCATCCTCCACTATTTGTGCTTCTCTTCTTGCGATTCTCATGTCTACCTTTTATTTTGTACTGCTTTTCATTTATGTATCATTTCACCTAAAGGACGGGAACTTCTAGAGAACAAGAGAGAGGTCAGGTCCCTTGCTAGTTCTGTGCCAGACATAGGCCTTGCACAAAAATTTGTTTAAGAAACTGAGTAACCAACAATCTTTAGAGAATAAGTCTTCTTTAATCCTATTGAGCTTTCTGCCAGTTCATAATATCTTATACTAATTTTGTAGCCTTAATCCAACATTTTCAAGGGCTATAAATGTAAAATACTTAGGTGTGGTTTTTTTAATTCCATTATGGCTTTATCTAGTGTTCTGCATTTGTTATGTATTTATCACTTCATTAGTCTTCAGAAATATCGGAGAAGTAACCTTACTGTCATTATAAATGATTTTCTATATTCTTTTTTCACCAGTCCTCAGTTGAAACACAACCACTCTACAGAAATTGTGGTGTACACATACAAAGGAATATTAGTAAACAATAAGAAGTGATCAACCATTGATATATAGTACAAAAAAGACGTACCTCAAAACAATTATGCTTAGTGGGAAAAAAAAAAGCCTACCATAAAAACAGGTATAAAAAAGGCATATAGGGAGAAACTAGAGGGAGGATATCAAGGATCACGAGGAAACTTTGTGGTGACAGAAATGTTCAATATCTCAATTATGATGATTTCATGGGTCAAATATTAAATTATCCAACTTTAAATATGTACAGTACATATAGTATGTCTAAGTTCATCTCAATAAGCCAACTATTTTGCATTGAGGTTATTTTTAAATCTCTTCAGGACTGTGGAAGCAAAATGCTAGCTGGTCTTGTCCCAACTCCTCAAAATATATCTCTGTTAAGTGGAAACCAAAAACAGCATCATTGAGTCCTTTTCAGAGTTTCAAAATGAGAATTTAAAGTGAGGTGGTGTTTTTGTTGTTGTTGTTGTTTGTTTGTTTTTTTAATGTGCTGGATTATTCTTCAGACACACAACCAATTGCTTTGTCTGTTGGGAACTGATGCTTATAGTTACTTTTGTGCTTTTAAAGAAGATCACTGATTAAAGAAAGACATTCAAAACAGAAATTTTCATAACTACCTTCAAATTGCCATTTTGTATAAAATAACACAAAGCATCCTTTGTGTTAAGGATTAAATGAATTAGCATTTTGAAAATCAGGTGGTCTACTCATTGGGATTATTTTCCAGTGCCACTTCCGACATGGAGTGTGTAGAGGATGCCTGGCTATTGATTCATGAAATAAGCCATTAAAGGTATTACTGCTTCCCTTCCTGCAGGGTCAGTGAGCAGGGAATCTGCATTACAACTTTCCAGTTGTTTTCTACAATGATCAACACAATGACTCCCAAGTACCTCAAGAGCAGCCAGATGATGCAACATGTTGGGATGGGAAAAGGCACATCATATGTCATGACAACAAAGCTGGGCCCGGACCTGATCTTGCGATCCTAAAAGGGCTCTCCCAGCTGAAAGCACTGACACAGGAATCAGGTCTGAACACTGTCCTGACAACAGGCCAGACTGGAGATTCTGGAACATTCTGGATACTCAGAAGGGCTCCACTCTACCTCCCCGCCCAAGGCCCTCAATTCCACCAGCATATTGAGAGCATTTTGGCTTGAAATGGACTGAGCCAGAGAAATGCTTTAATGGTGAAAAGACTGGATTGAGGACTGGAATGTGAAACTCGCCCCTCCCTGAGTTCTGTCGCAATCTCTGCCTCAGCTTTTGGGCTACGTTTTCAAGATCCCAGGGAAAGCCTCAGCAGGGGAACAAGTGGCATTTCCCCCACTTCACTTTCGAAAAAGAATAGGCCCGCAGGCCGTGCTCCTTCAACAGCCTCCCGGTTGAGATGCTGGAAGCTTGAAGCAGGAGGGACATTTCTGGTACCCTGTTTTACAACTGGTTAGGAGCAAGTTTCTGAGAAAGATCAGCAGATTACACCCCTGCACTCGGTGGATACTGTACAATCACAACTAGATATAAAGATGGTGCCCTAACCCAGTGATCGGCAAACTCATTAGTCAGCAGAGCAGCAAACCTTGGCTCATGAGCAGCAGTTTGCCAACCACTGCCCTAACCGTTTTTGCTCAGTGGATAGAGTGTCTGCCTGCGGGCTTAAGGGTCCCAGGTTTGATTCCAGTCAAGGACATGTACCTTGGTTGCGGGCACATTCCCGGTAGGGGGTGTGCAGGAGGCAGCTGATTGATGTTTCTCTCTCATTGATGTTTTTGGCTCTCTCTCCTTCCCTTTCTATAAAAAATCAAAAAACATATTTAAAGAAATAAAAAATAAAGATGGGAAAAGTTAGGGAAACACTGAGAAACTTCAGAGCAGACTGCCTTTCATCGAAATGACTGTTTTGAGAGGCCTCCACCTAAACCTGTGGTCAGCAAACTGCGGCTCGTGAGCCACATGCGGCTCTTTGGCCCCTTGAGTGTGGTTCTTCCATAAAAACCACAGCCTAGGCAAGTCTATTTTGAAAAAGTGGTGTTAGAAGAAGTTTAAGTTTAAAAAATTTGGTTTTCAAAAGAAATTTCAATTGTTGTACTGTTGATATTTGGCTCAGTTGACAATAAGTTTGCCGACCACTGACCTAAACCATCTGTCTCTTAACCAAATTTTGTTTTAACCAAATACACAGTAAAATACAGTCCTGAAAGGCCGACACTGCAAAGAATAACTTGTAGGCGTCTTCCCTCATCATCTAATATTTTCTTAGGTGGGAAAAAGGACAGCTGGGCCCTGACACACCCAGGAAAGTTTGCTTCTCCAGCATTTTCAACCCGGGAACTGGGTTAGTTTGAGCCCTGCCCACTTTTTTCAACACCCATCACCACTTTAAAACAGGAAGGCAAGAAGCACATTTACTGGTGAGTCCCGCTGTGGTCCGTTCATTATTTCCCTCCACTGTGAACCAGAACACGACGGAAACTGCTGTGCTCCTGTCCTGACCCTTCCAGGAAAACCAATCTCCACAGAAGTCACACCCGCACCATTGGACCAAGTGGTCCGTTGCTGTTCTTCTTTTTTTTTTTTTAATTTCTTTATTAAGATGTGACATATGTGTCCTTATTCCCCCCTGAGCCCCCATCCCCCCACTCATGCACTAAGTGCAGAAACTGCCTCCTGAAGGACGGTAGCAGTTCACTCTCAGTCGTAAAGAAGTCTGGTACCCAATAATCAGTCAGAACAGCGGGGTGACAGTCTGGGCGTAATGTGAATACTGGCACAGTCTGTCAGCTGTAGCTTTGAGGAAACAGCAGGTAGGACACTGTCCGCCCCGTGCAGAGCCCACCACGTCACCCACACTCAGTGACATCAGTAAGTGCCACCTTCACGCTGCCAACACGAGGAAGAGGATGTGTTCTCGAGGTAAAGCAGGAAAGCAGCGTGCCAGCGGCTGGGGATGGGCAGAGCTCGCCACCCCTGGGGGCACCCGGGGACACGCAGCTCACACGCTGACTGGCCTCCCAACGGAGCCCTCTGGCCAGCGCCAGCCACGCCTTCGCAGCTGAGCCATCTGTTATTCCCTGGAGAAACGCTTCTCTGGCTCAGCTTCCACAGCATCTCTGCGAGTTTAACCTCAAGTCTAAGAGTCAATGTTAGCCCTAACAGGTTTGGCTCCGTGGATAGAGCATCAAACCTGCAGACTCAAGGGTCCAGGTTCCATTCCGGTCAAGGGCATGTACAATTGGGGATGTGCAGGAGGCAGCTGATCGATGTTTCTCTCTCATGGATGTTCCTAACTCTCTGAACCTCTCCCTTCTTCTCTGTAAAAAATCAATAAAATATATATTTTTAAAAAGTCTATGTCAGTCATCTCAGTTTCGTGATGATCTTAGCTCACAGGATGGATTTCATTCTTTAGCCCTCCCGTCTTTCTCTGCCATGTCAGGAAAGGCAAAGCCTGAGAGATAAGGCCACCTGAGCGGCAGCAACACTTCAAACAGGCAACAGGACCAGGCACGGTCATTAGACAGTCCTGCTGAGTGCAGCTCACGTGAGCCAAACAGGCGCTTCTGCACAGGCCCGCCCGCTATGGCGCCTCCCGTCATGCAGAGGTGAGGACCCCGTGCCTCAGAGGGTGAGGGGCTTGCCTGAAGTCACCCAGATGGGTGGGTGGTGGATGAGCTCAGGCCAGAAGCAAGACTTTCACCTCCTCTTCGGCACACGTAGCCACGCCAGCCAGCCTTCGGGGGCGGCCTCAGGGGAGGCCTGCCTTCACTCACCCCCACCTTCCTGCTCACCTCGGAACTGTAATTCATTTACCAAGTGTCAACGTGGGAGGCTAGATCAAGGGAGGAAGCCCAATTCGTGGGACTACAATGGGGTTTAACAAGAAGCAAATTTTTCCTTAAGGCCATGACCTCTATTGGGATCCCGTTAATTTTCCCCCAGATAAGGTAGGAAATGTGGCCCATAAGCATAAAAGAGCTGTTTCCAAGACCTCTGTCTGCCCTATCTGCTCCTCTTGCCTGAGCTTGTGATGAGAAAGGAAACGCATGGAAGCCTTCTGAAAGCGGCGAAGGCTCCATCCGTTCTTATCTACTGGGAGCCTAGGAAGGGAAAAGGTCACAGAAGCTTGAAAGGAAGGTCTGAGGGGTCCAGGAAAGCTCACAAGACGCAACCCCAGAGGGCAGATAAGGGTGGAAAATGCGAGAGAACCACACCAGCGGCAGCGCCAGGCTCTGGCCTCTGGGGTCTGGGGGTACCAGCTGTAGCAACAGCGCTACCTTTCTCCTCCTCCTTGGCAAGGGCTCTCCCACGCTCCCTCACGCCTCCTCCATTCATTCGAGCTTCCCTGGACCCCGAGCTGTTTCACAGACAAAGGCAAACAAATCCCCCGAAGCCATACACACAAGAGGCTCATCGGGAATTGTTCCTGGAGATGCAGAAAACGTAGCAGTGTCTCTAGAAAACATAAGCCCTTAGCCTTAACTGTTCTTAGTCTTTTTGGGTTATATTTTTAAGGCTTTTCCTGGCTGAGATTACTCCTTAAAAGGCACCTTTTCCTCCAGCTGAAGGACCGCCTGCTCCCTTTGGAACCAGAGGATTACAGAAGTTCTGGAAACTCAGCGTTTAGAACTCACACCTGCTGCACATGCGCAAATCCTTCGTCCACGTTATCACAGCAGCACAGGCTCCTTCCGTTGGCCGCATCCGCATCCCTCCCCCGACTGATGAGATTTTTTTAAAGAGCTAATAGGAAACATTTCACCAAGATGCCACACACCCAAGAAGGGGGTGGGGGCAGGGGTGGGTAGAGGCTGATAAGCCCTAGTCAGTTGGTGGTGTCAGAGCCGGAAACCGCAGCCCGACTGGCAGCGCCTCAGCCCTGAGCTGGAAGGGAAGCCGCTGCCGGGGAGTAACCCTGCCTTGTGTCTGGGACCCCCAGGTCCAAGGGCAAGGCTCCAGCAGGCAGCTGCTCCGCACACAGGATGCCCCCCATGTCTCCAGGACTAACATCAGTCGGCTGGACCATCGCAAGCTGAGTTGGTGGTTATGCAACTATCTGGAGTTACTGCCATGAGGCAGGAATGATGCACGAAAGGAAGCCATGCCCAGTCCAAGAAGGAGAAGGTAGCGCTGTTGCTACCACCTCCGTCCCCCTCCTCCCCTCACTACACACACACAGAGAGGGGCTCTGAGAAGCCTCTGGCCCTCCCCTCCTCTCCTCCCATCGTCACAGCACTGGGGCTGGCCAGTGTCTCACACACACACACATCCTTGGGGTGCTCATCCCAAGGTGAGGGTTTAGACAGCAAGGGGCTACTGGGGTGTGCAGTGGGAAGAGCCTACGGCTTGGAAATAAGAGACCTAGACCTGAATCCAGGCTCTGCTACTTCCTAACTGCATGCCCTCCCGTAAAACGGGGAGACCAGCCCACGATAGGGATTGCTGTAAAGACTGAAGGCAATGAAGATAAAGGGGCTCATCATGTCCTAACGATGCAGGCCTGGGAAACTGTACTAAGCCTCCCACCCAGTTCTCAGTCACTGTTACGGGGGAACTGCCTTGCACGACGAGGGTCTAAATGTTCTTTGGAGTTGAGTACTGTGCACTCCACTGAGGCACACACCAAAACAAGCAAATGCGTTCTCCATCCCAGGGACAGAGGCCAGGACCCAAGACCAGCAGCCTGGGTTTGCAGCTCAGTCTCTTACCATCATGTGCCAGGCAAGTCAGGGAACATCTCCTGTTTCCTCATTGGTAAAATGGGGACAACACTGTTCATCTTGAAGGGCTGTCACAAGAATTAAACTAATGTAGAGAAAGCAAAGTCCTGACACAGTACCTGACACTCAGAGGGTTCTTTACAGAAAGGAACTGCTCAAAATGCCCACATCCTATATAATAATAGCCTAATATGCTAAGTATCTGGCCCACCAGTCAGCCATTCAACCAATCAAAGCGTATATGCTAATGATATGCTAAGGTTGCTCAACTGCTCACTATGACGTGCACTGACCACCAGGGGGCAGATGCTCCTACTGGTAGGTTAGCTTGCTGCTGGGGTCCGGCCAATTGGGACTGAGTGAGATGAGCCAGACATGCCCTGGAGCCCTGTTTCAGTCCCTCCCTGGCCTGCCACTCTCCCATGTCTCTTCCCCAGCCCCATTCATGCACGAGTGGGGCCCCTCGGCCTGACCTATGCCCTCTTGCAATCTGGGACCCCCTGGGGGGATGCCAGTTTCAGCCTGATCCCGCAGGCCAGGTGGAGAGACCCCACTGGTGCAGGAATTTGTACATCAGGCTTCTAGTATCATATAAAACCCTCTCTGCTCCTGGTTTCACGTATCCCATGCACAATTTGCAATCTCGAATCTAAGGCTCTTCATACGGGCAAACAGAGCATTGTCTAAACTCCCTGGAAATGGCCATGGACGCTTAGCGCCCAATGACGGACCAGGCACAGGCGTCCTCCTCTCCCCCATCACACCCCTTGTCTCCTCGCCTGTCCCACCTCCATGTGGAGCATATTCAGTCTCTCCCTCTGGCTTCCTCACTTCTCTCCCAAGCCTGCAGCGTTCCCTCTCTTTAGTTCTTCACCTGCTTGGCTGCTATCACTCCCTTTCTCCACCGAAGCCTTTGAAACATCTGATTCTTGGGCAACTGGGTCTCCTCATGTCTTCCCTTAATCGCACAGGAGGCACAGCCCTGCACCCCTGAAACTGCCTTTCTGCATAAGCCAATCTTCCTGCTAGCAACACCTCTGGCCTCTCGTCCTAAGGTCTCTAAGATGTAGTTCCCTCCTCCAAAAGCTTGGCTTTGTCCCCCCCACCCGCAACCCCCTGGGGCCTGGCCCCTCTTCCTCCTTTCCTCTGCCCCTGACAACCCAGGTCCGCTCCAACTGGATGAAGGCCTCGCTGCCTCACACCTGCCACTCCCAGCCGCTCAACCGTTACCAGATGCTAAATTGCACCTCTAGCTCCAGATCTCGGCCAACCTCCAGCCCTATCCAGGCAAACCTTGGAGAGGGTGGGTTCGGGTCCCCTCCACCGCACCCAGCGAGCACTGCAATCAGCGAGATGCAATCTTTGTGCAGTGGAAGGCCTTGTCCTTCGTCTGTGAAAAGCCCAACACCTGTGAAGGGCAAATAACCAAGCACACCTGTGCTGCTCACCCCACCTGGAAAGTGGTCCGAGACAGCCTCCTTCCATGGGCCTCCGCTCTAAGGCCCCAGCAATGAAGACCTCCCCTCACAGGGCCTGGGAGCTGGGGGAAGTTCCCCACCAGCAAACCTAGACAACGCTAAGCCATTCTCGCTCATTGAAGTGTTAAAAAATGTTTCTCCTTTTGTCTTCATTCACCTACTAATAATCCCCAACATTTAGAAAACATTTTGTAGTTGAAAAATAAGATAATCCGGGCCTTTTCTGTCTCTAAAGAAACAGAAAGAAAGAGAACAGGACTGAGTTAGCTGCTTAAGTTAATTTCACGATTTTCAGCTTGACTGGCTAAAACAGTCTGTTTTTATTTTTTTAATTTCCCTTTCAATGCAGTCCTTACAAGCACATTTGAATTGTTTACAGGGTTATTATTGAAGAAAAATCCCGAGGTCACTGATTTTGGTCCTGTTTTATAAAATAGCAATTGTGTGCTTCCCATTGGAGATCCTTCCCACCTGCCTTTCTCTCACCTGGTGACCTAGAGGTGATTCACCTCCCCCCACTGCAGATACTTTGTTCCACTGATTTTGATGAAGTACAACAATGAAATCGCCACTCGATTTCCCAAGCACTAAAATAATCTCAGAAACTTAAAACAAAATCATTTAAGTGAAAAGTATAACCTCCACAAGTGAAAAAAATATTTATTTCTGAGTTGTTACAAGTAAATACTAAAGTTATAACGAACCATAAAAATCTATTCTTGTGCAAGACAAACGAAATATCCCTGATTAACAAATCTAATTTTATAGAAATCAATTCAAATTGTGTTGAATATTTACAGGTCTTTACCACGATGTAAAAGTCTTACTTGGTTCTGCATTCACTGACTGCTCACCAAAGACTGTGGGTTTGTCTCTTACGGACTCCAGATGCAGACAGAGCGTCTGGTCTGCCCTGCATCCCTGACACTCTGCCCAGCTCAACGCGTGGGCCAGCGATTTCCCCTTCAGCCTGTTTCTCTGTGTCATCAAAGGTGGCATCTCCTCTAAGTGGTCGGTGACACAGAGGAATGATCCCTTCTCTGTCTGCAGTTCCCATAGCAGCCCATGGGGGGTGACTTGGGGACCACTTGCCCTCACCTGCCTGGAGGTTCATGACTTCTGGAAGGAGGTTTGACAAATCCGCCTACTGTGTTCTTTGCTGCCATGACCACTGTGCTCTAAAACAAACAACATATTCTTAGGGGAGAACAATTCATTTCAGCCATCAGAGGTGCTCCGCCACAGCCGTGGGTTCACACGGCTCCTCATCGGACACCCGGCTTACACAAGAACACAGAGACGTGCCATGAGCACTGAATGAGTGTGCTGGATTTATAAGGGGATCCTCCTCACTTGATTGCCTCGCTTCCTCTTGTGTGTGTGCGTGTGTGTGGTGTTTTAAGCTGGTGAAATCTTTCTAAGCAAAAAGATGATTAATTCTTCCCCTTGTCTTTAAAACCCACGCTCTCATGACAACCGCTTAGCCAATCCCCAAATCTAACTTGGAAAAAAACAAAAAAACAAAAAAACGACAACACTTTTAAGCAAGCTATTCCTGGGACGTTAGGGTTTTACGGCCCTGGCTGAGGCCGTTTTTTTAGGGACCTCCGCCAGTCCCCCAGATAGGCATGTTTAGCAGGATGCATTTGGAAATTTCTGTATGCCCCAGAACTCACAATAATTAGGTCCAGCTGCCTTATGTTAGCAATAAAATTGGAGAGAGAGTGGGGATGCGGGGGGGGGGGGGGGGGGGGGGTTTTGTTACCCCTCCCGTGCCCGGTGTTGACGAGCAGGTCGTGAGCATCATCCACGCTCCCCGGGGCCACACGCGCCTCCTAACCGCGCGGCTCAGCTGCGGCGCGCGCACCGGCCCCGGAGGAGGTCTACGCTCCGGCCGGAGCCCCACGCGGGGGCCGCACCGCCCCCCACCCCACCCCACCCCACCGCCCGCTCCCCGGCACTCACACCAGCGCGGACGGGCAGGGCGCCTGGCTCCAGGGGCAGTTGTACTGAGCCTGGATGAAACTCTCGCTCCCCTCCTGCACGGAGCAGCTCACGTTCTTGTTCACGATGTAGGCGCACCAGTTCCTGGGGCGGAGAGAGGGAGAGGGGCCGTGGGTCACCCCCGAGGCTGGGGAGACGGGGAGACGGGACGAGCGGGTGCAGCAGCAGCAGCGGACGGAGCGGGGCGCGGCGAGGGAGGTCGCGCACCCCGCGGCGGCGGGAGCTCCACGCAGCCGCGCTTCGGGCGGTGCGCGGGCCGCCGGTGGAGAGCCGGCGCCTCTCCCCTAAAAGAGACGGGAAGGGGAAGCGCCCGGCCCCGCGGACCCCGGGGAGCCCTGGGGGGAGCTTTCGGGTCCCTCTGCTCCGCGCGGGACGCCACTGCGCGCCGCGGCCCGGGGCGGCACTGCACGAGGCGCCGGCGAGGGTCACGGGACCCCGTGCGGACCACGGAGAGCACGGCCACCGGCAGGAGGCGCCCCCTCCCCAGGAGCAGCCCGAGGGGGACCCCGGCGGCGGCGGCGGCGGCTCCTCCTCGCAGGGCAGGGCAGTTTCGGGGCCCGGCCGCAGCGAGTGAAGGGGCCCCTGGGCTCTGAGCCGTGGCCGCGCCGTCCCGGGGGCGGAGAGAGGGGGGGCCCCGCACTTACTTGTTCCTGGCACCGGGCCGCGCGGGGTGCCGGGGCTGCGAGCCGGCTTGGCACAGCCCCGCGCCGCCCAGGGCCAGCAGCGCCAGCGCCCAGCGCCAGGACGCGCGGGGCCGGGGCCGAGGCCACATCGTGCGCGCGGGCGGGATCCGGAGCGCGGCGGGCGGCGGCGAGCGCGCGAGTGTGCGGGCGGCCGGGGCGCGGCCGGGGCAGCTGGAGGCTCGGGCCCTTCGCCGGCCCCCGCGCGCTTCGCGGCCGCCCCCTCCGGCTCCTCGCACCACTTCTCCTTTTCCAGCCCGCGGGCCCGCGCTTCTCCCCGGTCCCTCAATGACGCACAGGTCCCCCCGGGTGCCGCCCTCCGTATTTCACTTCCCTCTGCGAAACGTGACTCTCCCGCCGCCACGACTCCCTGGCTCCAGCCCCCCCGGCCTCTCAGCAGGGGGCTGGGGGCGAAAGGGCCAAAGGGCCAGGGAGAAGGGTCTGCGTTACAGAATTTCCAATTACTCATTCCTTTGGTCTCTGCCCAGGAGCCAGGCAACCCCGCCTCCCACCTTCCAGCAGGCGCGCCCCGGCCCCTCGGGATGCGGCCGCAGCCGGCGAGGCGCAGCCCGCACGTCGAGCCCGGGTGCCTGGGTGCCGGCTTCCCAGGGTGAACGAGGGACGTCGTTATCAGTCCGTTATCAGAGGCGACTCGGATTTCCCCTCCTGGCCAGACGCGGCCGTTCCCCCACCTTTGCATTGAGGAGCGTTCAGGGGGAAATGAATGCGGATCCTCCTCTTCTTTTTCTTCACCCAACTCTGCCTCGTCCATCCCTGTAACCGGTTCCCAGTCGCCGGGCGGCCCGGCCCAGCAGGGTCCAGCTCCCCGAGCTGCTGGAGGGCATCGCACTGACCTTCCAAAGCAGCCTTGGCCTCCGCTGCCGCCGCCGCTGTCCTCTTCTGAACTTCGCTTTCCTATCAGCCTTAAAGCCATTTACTCCGCAGCAGTCGCTCTGCTTCTTAACAATTGAGACACGGCTAGCCATGTCTTTTCACTTGCCTGCCTATATGCTTCACATTCGTGAAGTCACACTCATCTTTACCAATTTCTTTTGGGGGGCGAAGCAAACCCACTAAATGATGGTGTTACATACAATCCAGACCAAAGGGCGGTGTTCGTATGTTTGAGTTTACCCACTGCGTGGAATGAACACTATGTTTGCATAGGTTAACTGTAATAACTGTGAGCTGTTACTACGCCGATGGCTGTGAATTACGTGGACAATAATAAGGCTTTGCTGTGTTCCCTCCCTACTAAATGAGGCCCTTGGCCCGGTTCATTTCCAATGTGTTTTGAAGGGGGATGTTGGCCTTTTGATTTGCAAATGAGAGAACGTTCCCTAAGTAGAAACTTTGCAAGATCCAAGCAGAAATGATCCCATGTAAGGACATGGTCTGTTTATGAACTCTCTAAATGGCAGATCCTGCCAATAAGGGACTGAAGTCATCCCAGCCTTCAAAAGAGCTACCCCGAGGGGAAAAGAACGGAAAGGGACAAGAAGCGGTCCTGCATAACCAATCTGTATCTTCCTGTGCGGCGGCACTACCATCTCCATCCTAACACGATTTCTGTTCACCAAGTGTCATAGGGAAGAAACGGAGCCCAGAAATGAAGGAGAGGAACAATTAGGGGGGGGGGGAAAATGGAGGAAACACACAGGTGTGTGTATATCTAAAATTAATAGCTGACAATCACAACTTCAACACAGCTAATTCTCAAACTTGAGAGTGGAGTTGAACTGATCAAGTCATATCTAGTTTCTCCATTGAATCGAAGTTAGAATAGGAAGTGATATTCTAGTTCCAGAATTTGAGGACCAACTTCTCATGGAGAGGACCACAAATTCTATTGAATCAGCTATAAATCAGTAAATAAATTTTATTCTGCAAATCTGTTCCCTGCTAGGCATTGTGCACAAACACTGAGAATTGTCCAACCTGACATGGCTCTGTTTACAATGTGCGCTCCTGTACAATGAAGGGGGTAAAGTTTCTGACGTACAGTCCCATTACGTGAGCTCACAGTTCACAGACAAGCCCTCGTGTCCCCCATGTGGGGCTGCTCTGGGGAGATGGAAGAGGATTCTTGGCCAAGACCCCAAGAGACTCTCTTCCCTGCCTCTTCTCTCGCCAGAGGAAGGGACACAGCACACGAATGAACCGGAGCTTCCTGAGGATGGAGAGCTGGCGCACCTTAGGAAACAGGCTGATGTGGGCAGGTCATCTGGTCCCAGCCACAAGCAATAATGTGGACATAGATGGCAGAATGCTGGAAGGGTGGATTGCTCATAAGCTGCCCACTACCTCAAGCCTTTGAAAACACAGTTTGCTATAACAACCTAAAGGAACTTGTTCTGCTTTTAAATAAAAAGTGCCCCAAAGTGACTTACACTCGATTCTGTGACCAACTTACTTAAAGCAAAAACGCGAAGTAGAACTACTTCATAACATCCATTCCCTCCCTGTTGGTCATGATAAAAGATGTTCATTGGGCTCTGAACTTGGGGGTACTTCTCGGGAAGCAGTGAGCCTGCAGCGGAAGGAAGGGCGATCCTCACAGAGACAGTAGATGGGGTGTTTCCCCCATCACTACGCTCAGTCATCTGGCCACAAGACATTGGCTCAAGATGAACAGATTTTGCATCTAGGATGTGCTCAAGCCTTTTGAGACTTGCCTGGGTTTCCTACCCTTCTCTCTCCTCATCTTTGCTTTGTCGACATAGGAAATGCCCAAATCTGTGGAGAATTTTTATGAATTTATTTGACTCAAACTGATGACAACTACTGGGAATCAAAATCTCAACAAATTGAGAAAATGCTCTGGAGAAGGGCAGTTTTGCAGTTCATTTTATACATTGCAATCAAAGGAGGAGCCGTAGGGAGGGTTACATGAAAGCCATTGGTGGTAGATGAAGGCCGATAGAAAAAGCAAAGTGGGGAACCCTGGAATTGGATAAAAAGTAAAATGGAGAAACACATACTTCTTTTACATTGGTGGGTTCAGGATAGTTAACATCTATAGCACACAGACATGGCGGTTCAGGGAAACAATGCAGGGTTCTGTGGTCTGCTCCTGGGTGTGGTGGGTGATTTCTAGCCCAGTTTCTTCCTCTCGCTCCCCAAGAGAAAGCACGTAGCTCAGTTCACTGTTTAGGAGTATTAATAACTCCACAAAAATAAATGCAGATCATCAGGCAATTCAACCATGAATATGTTCTTCCTTAAAAAGATGAAATTAGTTACTAATTTCATATCCCTTAATTTTTTCCAGATGTTTCTTCAGTCTAAGGCTATTCCCTATAACTAACTATAAGCCAAATATTACATTTGAGAATTTATTGTTGCCACTTTTTTTTCCTTTATAAGAAATAACTGACAAAATAGGCTCTAAAAATATGTTTGTTTCTTACCAAGAGAGCTATAATAGCTTAGGCAATAATTCTTCAGCATTGCAAGCCACATCAAACTATGTTGTAGTTCATCATTTATTTATGGAACTAGAGGACTGGTGCATAAAATTTGTGCACGGGGGCAGGGTGCCCCTCAGCCCAGCTTGTACCCTCTCTAATCTGGGACCCCTCGGGAGATGTCCAACTGCTGGTTTAGGCCCTGGGATCCAGCCTAAACCAGCAATTGAATATCCCTCTCACAATCCTGGACCACTGGCTACTAATTGCTCATCTGCCTGCCCCTTAACTGCCCCCCCCCCGCCGGCCGGGTGGATCATGCCTAAATGCCTCTGCCTGCCAGCCTGATTGCCCCCAACTGTCTCCCCCACCCCCAGCCTGGTTGCCCACAACTGCTCCTCCCCTGCTGGCCTGGGTGCCAGATGCAGCCTGGTGTTCAGTCATTTGATTGCCACACACAGCCTGTCCGTTTGGTTACGACGGTTGCTTAGGCTTTTATATAGATAGATGAGAATTGATTGTTCTGTAATCAACAAACTGTCTTATATAGGCAGAATGAGTTTGATGATTTTAAGTTAATCAGTTTTAGCACAATCTTGGCCCCTACTCATTAGAATAATATTCATGAGCAAATTAACTCCAGTATTTCAGGTTGTGCAGTTCTAAACAGTGGTTTAAGTATTTGAATCTAGTCAACTCTCATTATTTAGCATAGCATGTTCTCTAAAGTTGCTGCAAACATTGAATTAGTGAATGCGATAAATTGATTCTAGGGGAAATACAGGGTAGTTTCTATAAACCTTTGGTCAACCAATCAATACATAATCCTGTTTTATATGTGTTTAATATATATTGTTGGTTCATTAACATTAAACTCATGGCTAACACCACTGCAAATAATACTTAACTAATAAACATATTTTCTCCATAAGGCACATCACAGCCTTTGTGTGGTTAGAAACACCAGACAGCACTTCAGCACTATGACTGAGCCATTTTAAACAGTGAAATGATTCCAAAAAAACACGGACATGAAAAGGACGCCTGTTCATAGCAGGAGAGCTTAAAACAAGGAGGCAGAGCCTCGTCTGGCTGGATGGTAGCTGGGAACATGCGCAGTTTCTCACACGTCCACAGATGACTGTGCTGCAGGACTTGCTGCTTTTGGAGTTACAAATAGATTAGGCGAGTAGGCTAATTCACAGTCTATGAATAATGAGAATCAACTGTATTTCAACTTAAGTCTGGAAACAATAAGAAAATGATATATTTGGGGAGATAAGTTGCAATATAGAAACCAGAGAAAAACAGATTTAGCTTTTTATCTTAATTGACTGGGAAGCAAGGCACACATGTTTGACATGACTTCAGGACATATATGAAGTTACATTTAGTAAATAGAATATATAGCATTGTCCAAGGAACAGACTGACAGCCGCCAAGGTTAGGGGAGAGGGGTGACTGGATGAAAGAAGGTGAATGGATTAGCCCAAGAACTTATATGCAAAACCCATAGACACAGACAACAGTGTGATGATGGTCTGAGGGAAGGGAGGATAGGGCCGGGGGAGGGAGGTGGGCAAAGACTGGAGAAAATGGGGGCATCTGTAATAGTGCAAACAATAAAAATAAAGAATATAGCATTGTAAAAACAGCATACCTCGGTAATGATGAGAGATTGAAGCAATCAGAAAAGTTGAACATTAATTGGAAAAGGCTGTGAGAAGTGTTTTTCTTGTTTTGTTTTGCTTAAAATCATCTGATATGAAAAATGAATGTGATCACAAGAGAGGAAGTGATTGCAGCTGTAACCTGTACACTGTATGTTTTTAATAAGCAAAGGCAGGAGCTAGCCAGTATGTTAGCTGGACTAAAGCATGTGGTCTTCGAAGGATGTAGGTGAGGCAGAACCAGGTGGGACTGAGTCATGAACATGAGAAACGGGTGCAGGACATTTCCGTGTTAAAGGGTCCAGGCCAGGCCAGTGGAGAAAAACAAGCTCTAGTTTGTTGTTTGTTTTCATTCCCTTATCTAAGGGTAGATAGGGTGTCCAGATATCCTGATTTGCCCGGGCCAGTCCCAGGTTCCTCCGTTGTGGGTCAGTTAACATTGCTAATTCTTTTTAGTGTCTCCTTTCATCTTCCAAAGTGCCCTGGGTCTGGATAATAAATTACATGGTCACTCTAAGAGACCTAAGATGAACTGAAAGTCACACTATGTTTTTTTTTAATATAAACAGTATTTATGAAGTCTAAACTATTAGTAAACATCAATGCAAATAATAAAATCAGAAAATGAGAATTGAACTGCTCTAAGTCATAACTTTCGTCGGGGAAAAGTTCTTCTGTTCTGCTATTACCTCATGTGTTTTGGTAACTTTTTGAAGTTCATATTGTAAAAAACAAGTTCATTAAGCACTGACAACTAGGTTATTTAGTTGTCAATGAAGCAGGATATTTGCATGAGGTTCTTTGGCTCAGTCTTTTCAGACTCACTTTTTAAAAAAATATTTTTATTGGTTTGAGAGAGGGAGGAAGGAAAAGAGAGAGCAACATCGATATGGTACTGGGGATTGAATCCACAACCTGGATTGTGCCTTGATCATAATTGAACCGGCGACCTTTTGGTGCCCGGGATGATGCTCAACCAACTGGGCCACTCCAGCCAGGGCCAGACTTAATCACTTTTAAACTCACCCTGAGGAGCTAAGAGAGAACACAGCACCATGGTGCCACATTATATTTAAATTCTCTGGCCAGGTCCTAGCACATTTAAATAGTGCAGAGCAGGGAAGGCACCACCTCAGTCCATTGACATCTTGGAACATTTATTGGTTAAGGCTACAACAACATAAATATTAAGCCACGGGCAGATAAAAAGTTGCTAATATCTTTTGACTAATGGGAAATACAGGTGAGACGAGTTTCATATTCAGAGAATGCTGAGGGGTCAAGGAGGAAAGTGACTTAGTCTTTTATTACACTCATGTTTTCCTTAATCTTTAAAATATAAAAACAAAATATTTTATTCCCAGAATATTCAGAGGTTATGCTTTCCAAGAGGTTGTTTGGAGGCAGGGGGTGAGCGGAGGGGCGGGGGTGAGGGATGGAAAGTGGTGGTGCCAAGACTCCTGGGAGAAATAGAACATTAGAAAAAATGTACCAACACTCAGTTCCAGCATGTTCCAATCCTAAAACAATCTTTCCCTTTAGTACGAGGGATTACAATGTCATAAGGTTTTTTAAAAAAAATAAGTATTTATAGATCAATTTTCTAATGTAAATTTTATCAACATACAGCATTACAGAAAGTGCTTAAATCGCAAGTGACTTATGAATGAATTTTCACTAAGGGACTATGCAACCAGCACCCAGATAATGAACCAAGTCATGACCAGCACCCAAAGCCCCTCCTGCCTCCTTCCAACTATGAATCCTTTCCAAAAGTCACACCGACTCTGACCTCCAACACCACTGATTAGTTTTCAATGCAAGTTTGTTGAAGAAAAATGATTTATTCTCCTTATTCACGCTTTAACCCTACACCTCGCACAGTGCCTGGCATATATTAGTTGTTCATTAACACAGGGTAAGTGAATGAGAGAAAGCAGAGAGGTATCTGACTTTTGGAAGACAGTTGACCAAGGTCACATATCTAGTGTACAGTGGTGAAGTGGCATTAAATTTGGGTGAGAATTGGGATCTGGGGATGCTAACTTGGACACAAGTTGTAAACTCAAAACTTTGAACAGAAGAGTATGCTTCAGCTTGATCTTTCAACAAATGTGCATGACATGAATAAATTCAAACGTCCCTTACATTTTCCTTGGGCCTTTATCAACTCTGCTCACATCAGAGTGACTGGGAAGGCCAACCTCCGGAGACTTCTCGTTCCCACTTGTAAATGGACCCATATTGGAGAGGCCCTCCGCCTGACCCAGGCAGCCAAGAAATGACTATTTTCAGCTTCCCCACCCCACTGTGAGGCCCCAGAACAAAATAAGAGTCACCCTCTCCCTAGGCCAAAGCATGTGATCTCCAGCCAGAGTGCTTCCCGCCCTCATGGATGAGGTAATGAGAGGCCAACTAAGGTTTCAAACCTATGCTGCCTTAGAATTCGTTTTCCTTAACTTCACTTTTAAAAAGCTGGACTGAAGAACCAACCATTGCCAAATCACTGCTTAGCCAGAAAGGTCTATCCACTGTAGAGATAATAAAAGGAAAATCCTTTTTAAGCTTTGAAGTGCTGTTTCTAAATGATTGCCAGGAAAAGAAGAATGAATGATGTCTTCTGAAGGAAGACAATGCACAATCTCATTAGGTTAGGGGTTGAAAGTTTGAACCGGAGCGATTCTGGACAACGAAAACCGCTCTGGCCAGAGGAGGATTTCCCCCCTCGCCTAGAGACACAGGGTGCTGGATCCGAGGGGAGATTTCCAAGGCAGAGCTAAGGCCCAACTGGAGAAGCACACAAAGCTGTATCATCCGCATCAAAGCTAGCCTTCAAACAAAGAATGTTAAATCCAGAAACCAATCTAACTTGCCTGAGGAGGGCTGAGGAGGGAAAGGGATCCTTTCCTCTTATTACCTGTTTCCAGTTACGTCTGATTGAAGGTCCTGAAGCAAGTAAAATCTTTGCATAAGCTGCCCCCTCTGTGTGGCATTTTCTTCATGCCTGGTTACCTGCTCTCCACCCTCAGACCCTGGCAGTCCTCATTCACTCTTTGAAGCTTTCCCTCCTCCAGGCCCCTCACATATTCTCAACATGTAGCTGATAAAGAATTGATAGAGGATCTTAATGAATCAACAACAACAAATCAATAAGACAGTCCCATAAAGAAAAGGACAAAAGACTGGAATCTGCACTCCACAAAAGCAGCAAGTTAAACGACCAATAAAAAAAAAATGCTCAACCTCCTGTAAGTGCAGAGTAATTAACATGATAGATACTACTACATCCTACCAGATTGACAAAAATTTTTTAATCTGATAATATTGTTAGTGTGAATGCAGACCAAAACTCTCATACATGGCCGGAGGGAGTTTAAGTGGGCACAACTCCTTGGCCCACATGGCTCAGTGGTTGGAATGTTGACCTGCATACCAAAGGTACCAGGGTTGGATTTTCCCAGTCAAGGGACATGTGCCTGGGTGGTAGGTTCAATCCCCGGCCCTGAATGGGGAGTGTGCAGGAGGCAACCAATTGATGTTTCTCTCTCACATCAATGTTTCTCCCCTCCCTTCTCCTTCCCCCACCCCCTTTATTCTCTCTGAAAATCAATGAAAAAAATATCCTCTTGGGAGAAGCTTCAGTATAGGCCAAGGCCAGCAGCTACCTGTGACCAGCCTGGGGCTAACTGGTAGGAGCTACACAGCCATCCATGGTTGGTAGCTCTCTGTGCTGGGCCTGGAGGTGCATGGAAGAGGCTACACTGTGAATGGATGCCAGCTGCCACTGGTACTGAGCCTGGGCAGCTGTGCAAAAGGTATAGGGCTCCCTGAGACATAAGGCTGCCCATAAAGCTCAGCCCCTGAAGGAGCTGTGGACTGTACACAGTTGGATGAGACATGGTTTAAGGAAATTACCAGGGTGGAGTGAGTGGTGTCGACCAGGTTAAGGTAGATTCCCATTGAGTGCCGTTGCTGAGCCTGGGACCACACAGAAAAAAGCACAGAGCACACTGAGGCCAGTGGTCACATGCCTGGGGCCTGTGGACCTTTGAGGTTTTAAGAAAAAAGTCTGCTCATTTTTAAATTGGATTTTCTTTCACTCTATTGAGTCATATGAATTCTTTATAAATTTGGGTATTAACCCCTTATCAAATATATGATTTACAAATATTTTGGTACTTTGACTTTTCATATCCTTTGCTGGTCAGAAGCTTGTTTGATGTAGTCCCACTTTTTTAAAACTATTCTTTAAATTTATTTCAGAGAGGAAGGGAGAGGGAAAGAAACATCAATGATGAAAGATCACTGATTGGCTGCCTCCTACATGTCACCCACTGGGGTCGAGCCCACAACCCAAGCATAGTCCCTGATCAGGAATCAAACCAACAACCTCCTGGTACATGGGGTGCTGCTTAACCAACCACATCACATCAGCTAGGCCTTTTTTCTTTCTTAATGTGGTTATTTATAACTACCTTTTCCTCTAAGTACCGCTTTAGACACATCCCATAACTTCTGGTGTGTTTTCACTCATCTCAAAGTATTTTCATAATTCATTTTTTCTCTATGACCCATAGGTTATCTAGGAGTGTATTGTTTAATTTCCAAGTACTTGTGTTTTCCAATGTTCCCATTATTTTAAACTTCATTGCATTGTGACCAGAGAACCTACTCTGTATTATTTCTGTCCTTTTAAATTTTTTGGTTTTATAGCCTAGCCTATGGTCTATCCTGGAGAATGTTCTGCATGTCCTTAACAATGCATAAGGTTGTTGTTGGGTGAAATGTCAATGTGTTTGTTTAATCTACTTGGCTTAGAGTGTTCTTTAAGTCTTCCATTGTGTTGTTGGTTTTATATATTAGTTGGTCTAACTGTTCTACTTATTATTGAGAATGGGGTATATCTGATGATAAAACCAAAGACACTAAAACCCCCCAAAATTATAGGCCAATATTCCTGATGAACATAGATGCAAAAATTCTCAACAAAATCCAGTATTAGCAAAGTGAATTCAACAAAACATTAAAAAGATCATATACCATGATCAACTGGAATTTATTCCTGGCATGCAAAGTTGGTTCAATATCCACAAATCAATGAACATGATATACTACATAAACAAAATGAAGTCTAAAGATTGTATGATCATATAGTTGCAGGAAAGCATTTGACAAAATAAAACCTCCATTTCTGATAAAAAGTCTCAGTAAAATGGTGATAGAACATCCCATAACATAATAAAGACCATATATGACCACCCATACTTAATGGTGAAAAGCTGAAGCTGAGACCGGTTTGGCTCAGTGGATAGAGCGTTGGCCTGCAGAATGAAAGGTTCCAGGTTCAATTCCGGTCGGGGGCATGTACCTTGCTTGCGGGCACATCTCCAGCGTGGGATGTGCAGGGGGCGGCTGATCGATGTCTCTCTCTCATCAATGTTTCTGACTTTCTATCCCTCTCCCTTCCTCTCTGTGAAAAATCAATAAGATATATTTAAAAAAAAAGCTGAAGAAAAAAATTTTTTAAAATGTTTTTACTGATTTGAGAGAGAAAGGTAGAGGGAGAAAAATCGATGAGAAAGAAACATCAATATGGATTAGCTGCCTCCTGCACAATCCTCTGCTGGGGAATGAGCCAGCAATCCGCACATGTGCCAGGAATCAAACCGCTAACCTCTCAATGCCTATGTTGACACTCAGCCTCATGGACCAAGCTGAAAAATTTTTGTTTAAGATCAGAAACAAGACTAGGATGTCCATTTTTAGCCAACTTTATTCAACACAGAATTGGAAGTCCTAGCCACAGAAATCAGTAAGAAACAGAGAACATCCAAACAGGACAGAAAGAAATCAAAGTGTCATTATTTACAGATGGCATGATAGTTTACAGAGAGAACCCCCTAAAGATTCCACCAAAAAACTATTAAAATAAAATAGTAAAATAGGATACAAAATTAATATTCAGAAGTCAATTGCATTTTTATTTATTTTTGTTAATCCTCACCTGAGGATACTTTTACCATTGTTGTTTTTAGAGTGTATGGAAGGGAAGGGGAGAGTCAGAGAGAAACATTGATGTGCGAGAGATACATCCACTGGTTGCTTCCACATGCACCTGAACTGGGCCCAGGAATCGAACCTGCACCCAAGATACGTACACTTGATCAAAAACGAACCCGAGACCATTTAGTTTGAGTGCCAACACTCTAACCATTTAGCCAAACCAACTAGGGAGATATCAGTTGCATTTAAATATATATATATTTTTTATTGACTTCAGAGAGGAAGGGAGAGGGAAAGATAAAAACATCAATGGTGAGAATCATTGATCAGTTGCCTCCTGCATGCCTCCTACTGGGGGTCAAGCCCGCAACTCAAGCATGTGCCCTGACTGGGAACTGAACCTCCTGGACCACAGGTCGATGCTCAACTACTGAACCACACCAGCTGGATTAAGCTGCATTTTTACATCAATAACAAACTACCAGAAAAAGAAATTAAAAAAGCAATTCCATTTACAATTGCATCAAAAATAATAAAATGCCTAGAAATAAATTTAACCAAGGAAGTAAAAGACTTGGACTCAGAAAACTATTAAACACTGAATCAAGAATCTGAAGATATAAATAAATGGAAATGCAGTGCTCATGAATAGGAGAAACTGACATCACTAAAATGTCCATACTACCCAAAGCAATCTACATATTTAATACAATCCCTATCAAAATACTAATAACATTTTTCACAGAGATAGAAAAAAATAATCCTAAAATTTATATTAAAGGTAAAAAGACCTTGAAAAGTCAAAGTAATCTTGAGAAAGAATGAAGTTGGAGGTATCATTGATGTGAGACTATAGTACAAAGCTATAGTAATTAAAACAGCATGGTATTGGCAAAAATACTGATACATAGATCAATGAAATAGAATAGAGTCCAAAAATAAACCCAAATCTATATGGTCAATTAATCTATGACAAAGGAAGCAAGAATATACAATGGGGCAAAGACAGTATCTTCAAAAACGGTTAGGGAAACTGGACAAATACCTTTAAAAAATGAAAAAATCATTTTGCAAGTTATAAATATCTAATTACTATGTTGTACATCTGACACTAGTATAGTATTGTATCATAACTGTAACTAAAAAATAAAAATAAAGCAAAAGATCCTTGCTGGTGTGGCACAGAGATTAGAATGTCGTCCTCTGCACAAAGGGTTGTTTTGGTTTTGATTTCCAGTTAGGGAACATACACCAAGGTTTTGTGTTCAATCCCGATTGAGGTGCATATGGGAGGCAATCGGTTGATGTTTCTTACATCAATGTTTATCTCTCCCTCTCTTCCTTTATCTCTAGAATCAATAAAAACAAAACAAAACCCCCCAAATCCTCAGGTAAGAATTTAAAAAAAAAGAAAGAAAAAGTAAAGGAAAATGGGGCACAGTCTCCAACTATTATTGTTGATTTTCTTACTTTGTGTCAGTTTGTGCTTCGTGTATTTTGGTCTCTGTTATTAGGTGCACATGTTTATGTTTATATTCTGATGGACTGACCCCTTTATCATTATAAAATGTCCCTTCTTTAACATTTTTATTTTTAAAGTCTATTTAAAGTTATGTTTTTGTTGGCATGCATCTGTATTGAACATATAGAAACATTTTTCTTGTCATTATTCACTAACAATACAATATAAAAACTATTTACATAGTATTAAGTATTGTAATATAATCTGGAGATTTAAAGTATAAGGGAGGATGTGTGTACGTTATATACAAATACTACACCATTTTATATAAAGAACTTGAGTGGTCATGGATTATGGTATCTGCAGGGAGTCTTGTAACCAATTCTCTGTGGATTCCAAGGAATGACTGTATCCTCTTTTGTAAGTCAAAATAGGTATTATGTTCAACAGAGATGCAAAATAAAGAATCTTAACATGTATGAAAATAATTTTATAAATATAATTTTGTAAAAATGAAGGAGAAAAGATGATTCCATGAAAATGTTTATCAGATATAACTGAAAAGTCATTTTAACAGCATAAAAATGGTAAAAACTTTTTACTAAAAATACTTGAAAATTTATACTAAAAATATAATTGAATTAATCCCACCCATTTGAAATAACTATAAATAACCAAGTCAGAGAAGCAAAAGTATAACATGGGACTTTGATGTTTTCAGCACTAATATTTAAGAACAAATAAGAACAAGTTTCACTTAAAAGGAATCCAATCTTTCTTTTAGCTAATTCTATTATTGCCATTTTATTTGCCTGTTAAGCAAAACAGTTAAATGACTTCTAATTATAAACACAGGTTAACATTGTAATAGCTTTTACTAAGGTAATAACTTTTAGAAAGCTTTCAATTAAAAAAAAATCTATTCAATAGGAAAACCACCAGTTATTAACTTCACTGTGTATTTAGAAAGGATTAAAAATACACATTTTCTGGGACACAAAACTGTACCAAAAGTATTTCCTTACAAAGTAACTTTACAGAACAATACAACTGGACTTATACAAAGACATATATATTGACATGTTAGTTTTAATACACAATTCAGATGTGTTGGAAGCAACTTTCTAGCAGGGCCTTATTGCATTGATGTGGAAGTGTACAACTTCTTTAACTCTTTAAAAATAGTAATAAAAAATTACAAAATAATGCAAATGTAGAATTAAGGCTGAGACTATATAATCTAGTATTAATAGAATCAAACAATACTTATAAAAATGGATGATGTGGCCTATTTTATATATACAAGGGTAAAGTCTTTAGAAATTTAAAATGCTACTGCTGTCACAAGTTCACTCATGTAGTTAATATTTTTTTCATGTATTTTAACATTTGAATTCCCAGATACTTTTATTTTGAATTCTTCATTAGGAGTTTTCTCACATATTTAAAATTAAATACCTAATCTCTGAACTTTCCTTAGGCACAACCAACAAAACAGTTTTGTTAAATAAATTTACACAAAAATAATAAAAAGGTTTGTTTCCATGAAATAGTTCTAGCAAATTCATAGTAATTATATTGAAAAATAATTCATAAATTTTTCTTCAGAATTAATCAATGCTATGTGACAGTTTTACAGTCACTGCCGTATTTGCACATTTTCCTCTGACATATTTGCAGGATAATGACAACCAAAGGGCATGCGGACTGGAATAATTACAGAAAATGCATATCATTCAGTAAGAGTCATAAAATTGAATGGTTGCTTCCAGTCCCATCTGGACAGACATGAAAATGAATGCCCAGGTACTTGTACTGTCCCCAAAGGTATTCAGTCTGGAAAATCACCTCCTTAGTCTTCTGAAACAGAGCTGCCGAAGGCAGGGCATTCTCACTGAGACCACAGGTCCCCTCTTCTCTGTCATCTTTCACACATTTGTTTTGGTTACAGTCCTGGTCATAATGGAAAGAGAAAAAAACTAAAATAAATTATATGAATCAAAGTTTTCCTTTCCCAAACTCCCTCATTAGACCTGTATGGTTAAATATCCATACAGGATATTTAGGCTATTATGATAATTCTTCATATAAACATATTTAATTAAGTCCTTGTACATAATCACTACTTTGACATGTATGTTAAAAAAACCCCAAAAAACAAAAAAGTAAAGAAGCCTTAAAATAAAAACAGCAAACATATATAGAAAGGGTAATTTGTACCATAATTCTTTACAATGGAGTGTCTCAGATACCAAATCTGAAGATTTTCACTTACTTATCCCTCTTTTTCTTAAATTAAATTACAATTTAAAAAATTAACAATTATAATGCTTATTACAAAAAAGTTATAAAGACAAGCAAAAAGAAAAAACATGAACCAATACCTATATTTCTATTTACATAGACATGAACATAGTGAATACCTTGCATATAAATCTATGCAGACGTTTTTATTCAGGTATATCTAAATAATTTCTTTTTTAATGATAGTTCCTTAAACTTCTATTTGCAAAAAGATGCACATTTTTTATAAAGAGCTAATTTGTGATCTTTATGAGTAGAAAATGAATTAGAAAACTGAAGTCTGTATTAAAGAAAATGAGTCTACTATGTAGTATCCCATAGTGCTAAGTGTATTTTGTCAACTGTAAAGTCCCCTGAAATCCACCTTTGAATGTCATGAGTTAATATGCAGTGTTTTCCTTTAAAGTTCACAAGTTTCTATAATGTTTCTCTTATAATTAATAACATCTTAAAGTTGATGAAATATGGTATGTAATAACTATAAAAGCTTATAATAAATATATATAGTTATGTAATACACATATACAAATAAATAAAAACATACACACACATTTTGTTGCTATTTCCTACTATTTAATTTGCTCCTGATTGTATGGATGAAATATATCACTATTTCAATAGTTAGATGCTGCTCAAATGCTTTAATGATTTTGAGATGGTGTGAGATTAGTCCAAAATTTATGGAATATAGGCCAAGACTGTGTATGAGAAAATTACTAAACACTAATTTATGTTTTATATAGAAACTTATAAAATTTAAATTTTAAATGGGAGAATGGGGTATATTTGATAACAAAACCAAAGACACTAAAACCCCCCAAAATTATAGGCCAATATTCCTGATGAACATAGATGCAAAAATTCAGAGTGATTTTAAATTTCCCAAAGATAAACAAGATGCAAAAGGGGAGAAAGCCATAGGCGAGAATATAACAAGTTTTCAACCTAAAACTTCTAACACTGCCAACACAAAGCTAAACAATAATGGTGACATTTTGGTGTTTGCTTTGGTGTCTGCACTGATAATATGGTTCTCCCTTTCACTCTCTGAGAAAATTTACACTCTTCCACCTTTCCTTGATGTTCTAAAATTTTACTATCTATTATCTTGAGCCTCTTTAGAGTCGGTCAATAGGCTGGGCATTCAATGCACCTTTCATTGACCCCTGGAAAATTCTCTTCCACATATTTTTCCTTCTACATTTTCTTCTTTCTAGGATTCCTTAGTCTGAACAGATTCTTTGTCTCCTCCTTTGTCTTCACATATTTTTTTTTTTTGTAGGAAGTTTCTTTGACTTTAGTCCTTTGAATTTTTAATTTCAGCAACAGTATTTGTAATCTATAATCTTGTACTGTCTCTATCTCCTAATACCCTCTTGAGTTTCTTGACTAATGCCTTCTGCAATCTTATTAAAAATTACAAAATTTAAAAAGTTCGGTTAAATTATCTTCTCTGGTTAGTTTGCTATTTTTCTCTATATGCATATGCATGATGATTCTTGGTTTAATGATTATACTAGAGGCCCAATGCACGAAGATTCCTTCCCCTGGCTGCCGGCACCACCTTCAATCTGGCTGGAGCTATCTTTTGCTCTGGTCTGGAGCCGCCTGTCTGCCTTCCCATGCTGCCCAGAGGCCCGGAGCTACTGGGGCAGGGGGGAATGCCTGTGTCATTGCTATGGTGATGACACAAGCATCCTGCCCTGCCCCCCGACTTCAACACTCACATATGCAAATTAACCCACCATCTTTGTTGGGTTAATTTGCATACCCACCCTGATTGGCTGGTGGGTGTTGCAAAGGTACAGTCAATTTGCATCTTACTCTATTAGTGTAGACTAAAGGTTCAGTGCACAAAATTCATGAACTGGTAGGATTCCTAGTAGCTGCCAGCTGCCAGCCGGGTACTCCCTTCCTTCTCCCAGCTGCCTGCTGCTGCTGCAGGCCGGGGACTCCCTCCCTTCCCCTGACTAGTCCTGCCTCCTGAACTCCTGGTTGAGGGGACAATTTGCATTCTACACTTTTATCATATAGGATTTAAGAAAGAGTATTGTGCTGCTGGGCTAGATTTCTTCTCCTGTTATAAAACAGAACTATTTGCCCATCTAATCTCCTTTCTGGGCGGAAATTTAGAGTGGGCCAGGGCAGAGCAGTGTTAGTGGGTCAGCAGGCTTTGCTTTAAGTGTGTGGCTGGAGAGCCAACTATTAGGTTGTTAGCTCCTTAAATGGCAACACTGGACAAACCTCTAGAATGCCATCAATGTGTATACTTGAAACCAACATAACAACATTTAATTAAATAATTATCTGTTATCCAACTTCCTGATACAGCTGTAATGTCTGGAAACAAGGGAACAGAATTTTCAGTTTTGGTTTGAACATCTGGCATATTCTAAGCTGTGGTTTCCTCTCCTTTTCCAGCTTCTCCCATCCCTCTTTTGTCTCTGGCCTTGTCTCTACAGTTTTCCCAGTCCCCCTTTCTCTACTATATTCTAGCCTTGTTTTTATCTTATCACCAGAAAAAACTTCAGTCAAATGTGAAGGCAGAATGAAGACTTTTTAGATATGCAAGGGCCTGAGTTTTTAGGATAAACTTTTCCTAAGAAAGTTATAAGAGAGAAAGACAAGGATTCCAAGACACAGTGGATTCAGCCCAATAGAGTGGCCAAGGAAAGCCTAGGAGGCCTACATACTTAGTACTAAGTAGGAAGAGTATGTGATCAAGACAAATAGAAGGGGGTAGGGATAAGAAAGGAAATTAGAAACTCCAGAAAAAAAAAGTAGTAACATCCAAGAAACTGTCTAAATAAGAAATGGATTAAAATTTCACATGATTTTAAGAAATGATCCAGTACGGAAGACTTATTTGATTCTGATGTTTGGAATACTGGCTGGTGACCTAGAATTTTATAGAAAAGGAAATATAATCCAAGCACCCAGATTTGCCTAGTACTAATTGCTTACACAGCCAGAATAATGTAAGTGGTTTACTGTTCTCTACCTTTGAAAAAAGCAGGGAGGATTTGGTATAACAAAATAATCACGATAGAGAAAAAAATCTAAAATAATTCCAAACATTTCAGTCTAAAAGTCATTGGGTGGGCAGGTAAGACAAACCTCCCCACCAGGGTTGGGTGAGCTGTACTGTCTGAAAGCTGATCAGACAGACATAAATATATTTAAAAAATGGAGGCAACAACAGAATAACTAAAATTAAATAGTTAAAATAAACATTGCCTTTAGCGAATGGGAGAAGGTGAGGATGCATAGGATACAAAATTTCACCATCATAAGCTCTTTCTATATTTTTGCTTTCCAATCTGGTAGCCACTAGCCACATGTGGCTCGAGTAGTTGTAGCTAATCCTAATGGAGATTTGTTGTTTTCAAAATTTTAAAGATTTGTATGAGAAAAAAAGGGTTTTAAATACCTCAACAATAATTTTTCATGCTGTTTACATGTTACAATAATATTTTGTATACTAGATTCAGTAAGACCTATTATTAAAATTAATCTCAGTTTTTTAACATCATTCCTAGAAAATTTTAAATCATACTTGTGGCTCACATTATAATACAACACAATCTTTACCATTTGATTTATATAATGTATGACTTTGTAAATGACAGTATTATTACTAACAACATAATGATAAACTAAAAAACTTTAGCTCTTACCACCTCTGAATTGCTACAAAATCTTAATTAACACGATCCAAACCAGTGACATTGGTAGAAGTGCTGTAACTGTAAGGTCTTGGGCTAATTCAATGCTGAGGCTAAGATGAAGCTTCAACATTAATTACTTTAGTTTAAAACTGCTCAGCAGAAATTTCTTCACTGGCCTTTAAAAAACTGGAGAAACCCTCCCCATCTTTAATAAAACATTCATTTAAAAATTATAAAAAACTTCATAAAAAAAGCTTCAGTAATTATAATACTTTGTTCAGTCTATTTTGATAGTTATATATTTTTCCTCCTGTAGTATTTTAGAGTACATCCCAGGCATATTATTTAACTGATAAACACCTCAGTACACATTTCCTTTTTTTTTTGTTAATCCTCATTAGAGGATACTTTTACCATTGATTTTTAGAGAGCATTGGAGGAAGGGAGGGAGGAAGGAAAGAGGAGAAGGAGGTGAAGGAAGAGAGAGGAAGAGGGAAAGATAGAGAGAAAGAGAAGAATATTGATGTGAGAGACACATCGACTGATTGAGTCCTGTACATGCCCTGACTGGGGCTAGGGGTTGAACCTACAATCAAGGTATGTGCCCAAGACCCAACAATCAAACCACTGATCTGTACCTGCCAAGGCCACATTTCTAATATATATTTATTTTAATGTAAATACCATGATGTTGTTATCTTATATAATAAAAGCCCAGCAACTGAACAATGGAATGATAAGAATGACCGTTTGACCAGTCACTACGATGCGCACTGACCACCAGGGGGCAGACGCTCAATGCAGGAGCTGCCCCCTGGTGGTCAGTGAGCTCCCACACTGGGAGCAGCTACTCAGCTGACTGGGATAAGCGGTGCTCCCACAGCAGGATGATAGATACCCCCAGGCCATGCCCCCACAAGTGCAGGAATTCTGTGCAAAGGGCCTCTAGTATATATATAAAATCAATAATTTAATATAATCAATATCCAAATGATATTAAAATTTCTCCAAATCTTTTCAAAGTTGTCATTTTAAAGATTCAAATCCAGATCCAAAAAAGGGATGTTATTGATTTACTGACAACAGCAGTCATCTTTCCTGTACAATGTCCTTGACATTCTGGATTTGGTTGACTGCTTCCTGTGGTATCATTTAACTTGTTCCTAAAGTATCCCCATCTCCTGTACACTTGTTAAATTGAACCTTTCTCAAATTTGTGAGAGATTTAAGCTCTAATGCCTTAAGGCACCTTTTATATGGAATGAATTAAATTCCTACCATGCACCCCACTTTTATTCACCTAGCAATATATAGCACACAATGAGCATTTCAACACTGACTGCATAAATGTAGAATATCTTACTAAATATATTACTAAAAAAAGGTAATAAGCAAATTGGTCATGGCATCCTCACAGTAACAACCGAACAGAAGGCTGTGTAGGGCAAAAAGGCTGGCAAGGGAGGTTAGCAAGGGATGATCAAATCGACTAAACAGCAGTCTGCGTGAGGCGACCAGGCCAGCAGGGGGGTAAGGGGTGATCAGGCCAGCAGGGGGAGGACAGCTGGGGGTGACCAGGCTGGTAGGGGGGGCAGTGAGGGGCAACCAGGATGGCAGGAGGGATAGTGAGGGATGACCAGGCAGGTAAGGGGGACAGTAAGGGGTGACCAGGTGGGTGGGGGGCAGTTGGGAGCAACCAGGTAGGCAGAGGGGAACAATGAAAGGTGACCAAGCCAGTGGGGAGGCAGTGGGGAGTAACCAGGCTGGCAGGGGGGGCAGTAAGGGGTGACCAGGCAGATGGGAGGGTAGTTGGGGGTGACCAGGCTGGCAGGGGGTATAGTTAGAGGCAACCAGACTGGCAGGCAGGTGTACAGTTAGGAGCCGACGGTTCCAGATTATGAGAGGAATGTCTGACTGCCGGTTTTGGCCTGATCCCTGGCTGAAACCGGCAGTTGGACATCCCCTGAGGCGTCCTGGATTGGAGAGGGTCCTGGCTGGGCTGAGGGGGACCCATCCCCATGCATGAATTTCATGCACCAGGCTTCTAGTGTAGACATAAAGGGCATGGATACCAAATCCAAATACCACAGTCTCAAAGGAACTCCTCCTCTAAGGTCAACATGAGACATGTATACAGGCAAAGACTATAAACTTTTTGAAATAATGTACAAGAAACCCTTGTACCATGGTATCCTTCTGTGTGAGGGCCTTACTAATATATAATCTAAAAAGGATAGTTTTCTTACCATTGAGTTAGGTTGCAGATAGCTTTGTTGGTTTTTTGGTGAGCTATTTAAATGATACAGTATATGATTTTCTAAACCAAACGTGATATGCAATTTTAAAATAAATAATGTAAAATGGTTTTGCATATTCTATACTTACCAAGTTGCTGATCCTATGAAGCAGAATGAAGTTTTTTGAAAGTTAAGCCAAACAACAGAAGAGCAATTTAAATCTTAACATTAACTTTTAACATTTAAAAATAAACTGTCAAACTTTCCAAATAATTAGCAAACATTATTTTGAAAACTGGAGTATCCTAGAAGAATATAATGATGTCTTCTTTCATTATCCATCACTTAGTTGAATTAAAAAAATGCTAATTCCAGGGGAAATTAGAAATAAACTCACACTATTTTTTTAAAGCATAATGAGACAAGGGTTTTGATAAACTAACCAATGATAATTCTCAGATCATAAATAGACTCACCTATTTTGTCTTGTAACTTCCCTTCTCATTCTTTTAGGAGGATTTGGACAATCTGTCATTTCAGCCTTTGTTGGGTGAAATAATGAATCACTGAACTTACGCATGGGAGTCACACCTATAAAGGTAGAAAATTAACTTTTAGAAGACAATTGTAAGCAAGAATTGTAAGCAAGAAAAGAAAATACAGCCCTAGCTGGTTTGGTTCAGTGTCGGCCTGTGGACTGGAGGGTCCCGGGTTCAATTCCAGTCAAGGGCACATGCCTGACTTGCAGGCTTGATCCCCAGGAGGCAGCTGATCAATAATTTTCATCATTGATGTTTCTGTCTCTTTCTCCTCCTTTCTTCCTCACTGAAATCAATTAAACTGTATATATATATATATATATATATATATATATATATATATATA
>JAAGEH010000480.1:28530039-28588603 GCA_011751065.1 Lasiurus cinereus | reverse complement strand
TATATATATATATATATATATATATATATATATATATATATAAAAGAAAAGCAGCCCTAACTGGTTTGCTCAGTGGATAGAGCCTGCAGATTGAAAGGTCCCAGGTTCGATTCCGGTCAAGAGCATGTATTGTGGTTGTGGGCACATTCACAGTAGGAGGTGTGCAAGAGGCAGCTGATCAATGTTTCTCTCTCATCGATGTTTCTAACTCTCTATCCCTCTTCCTTACTCTCTGTAAAAAATCAATAAAATATATTAAAAAGAAAAGACATCTTAATTTATAGAAAAAGAATTAATAAATAATTCTGAGAATTATTTCTTACTACTTACATAACTGAGAATGATTCTTACTACTCCTGCTGAGAGAATAGTTTAAACCACTTATTAGATGACTCAAGAGTGTCTGAAGATTTAAGTTCTGGATCATTCGCATTCTTTCTTATGGTTGAACCTCTTTAATCATTAATATTCATCTTCATGCTAACAAAATAGATGTTAACAAAAAGTAAGCACATACCTAAAAGCTGTTGCTCCATTAGTTTCAGAGTTTTCTCTCGTTCATCAAGTTCTTGTTTTTTCTTCTTCATTTCAGGAGATTGCAGGTACTCTAATTCACTGTTAAGTTCCTTGGTCAAACTGTTTAACTTATCCAGAGCATTACGATACTGTTGAAGAAGATCTGCAAAGAAACCAAAGGCATTTGATTAAAACTACTGCTAACATATCAAATTAGGGTTTTAGGAAAGAAGAATTACCAATATTGGGTACTCTGTTACAGTAACATGTGGGAACTATTTTTAAAGCCACAAAACATTCAATGTAAACAAATGAAATAAAAAAGCACACTTTAGACCTGAGCACAAAACTATTAGCCTGCTAAATTTTAATTTTCTTCAATTGCTTGACTTCAACAAATTTATTTCTGTGTAAGGAGTTTTCTACATTAAAGTGCTCTGTAAAGTATCTAATCTAACTCTATATAGACAAATTTGAGGAGAGATGCAAATGCATTAAAGGCAGCACTGTAAGAAAAATCCCTGTTCCTAACAGACATGACTGTTACCTTAAACACAGCTTTCAAAGATGCGCTTTTGATAAAATACTTATTTTTTAAAAAAATTTAACTTTTCTTATATTACTTTTCTTAAAATGTAGTGCAACACAGACAATAGTGTGGTGATAGCCAAAAAGAGAGGGGGGTGAGGGCTAGGTGGAGTGGGCAAAGGCAGAGGAGAGGGAAAGAAGGGTGAAAAGAGTTTTTGTTTGGGACAGTTTGCATACGATGAAGCTGTAGATGATGTTTCATTGAGTTGTATACTTAAAACCTGTATTGTTTTGTGAACCAATGTCACACTAATAAATTAAAAAAAAAAGTAAAACTAAATGTATTAAATTATTCAAATTTGAGACTATTAATCATCTGTATGATTTACTTGATAGTAAATATTAAATACAGTGACTTCACTCTAGTCCAGGGGTCAGCAAACTACAGTCCATGGGCCAAGAATGCTTTATACAATTTTAAATGGTTATACAAATACCTTCATACTACCCTTGATTTTGCCTCTTGGTTCACAAACCCTAAAATATTTAATGTCTGGCACACACAAAAATGACCAATATTCATGAGAATAAAGTAGTTTTCATATAAAATTGTGAAAGATATTATTTAAGAGTCGGGTGATAAATAGTCTCTTTACTTTTTCAAATTGACTTTAGAGGAAAAGGGGAGAGGGGAGGAGGGAGAAAGGGGGAGAATGAATGAGAGAGAAATATTGAGAGGCTGGCCTTCCAAACACGCCACCACAGGGATGAAACCCGCAACCTGTGTGTGTGTTCTGACCAGGAATCAAACGCCACCTTTTGGTGCACAGACCAATGCTACAAATATCTGAGCCATATAGGCCAGGGCTAAGTGTCTGCTTTTCAGTTAAAGAATTTAATGTGAGAGAATCCAAGATGGCGGCATAGGTAAACACCTACACTGCTGCCTCGCACAACGATTTCAAAACTACAACTAAAAGACAGAACGGACATCATCCAGAACCACAGGAAAGCTGGCTGAGTGGAAGTTCTACAACTAGAGGGAAAGAGAGGGGCTCACGGAGACGCAGAGGAGCTGCAAAAAGCTGAGGTACGGAGATGCGCGCGGAGAGAGCACGCGGGTGCCGGAGTGCCTGGCTGGCTTTCTCTGGAGGGAGGGAAACGGAGACTCTCAAAGGCATTGAACCCCTTATCCTACACACTAAACCCCAGATCCAGCCGAAACTCATACGGGGGGAGTTTGGACTGTGAAAAGGGAGAAGTGCAAGGAAATTTAGGGGAGTCGCGAAAGATCAAAAGCCTGGTGGAGCACAAAGCACTGCGCGCAGGACAGATTGCTGATTGTGCCGCTGGCTTTCGCGAGTGGGCGGGAGGACAAACCCTCCCAGCTGTGCCACTTCTGACTCCACTAAGCCCGTTTTGGGTGAAACCCTGGGGACCTAGACTCCTGTGGTCCTGGTGCTCAGGGAAGCTGGAAAGGCAGCGGTTAGAGGCACTGCGGGTGCAGGGCACACAAGGACCGCTCCAGCGATTACCCAGTCACGTGAGACTTAGGGACCATGGAGGGCGGGGCGGTCCCTTAAGCCCTGAGACTCCACCCCTCCCAAGCTCAACAGAGGCTTCTGTGGCTTTGCACATCTGGTATCATAAAGCTGAATTCAACACAGAAGTTTCCCCGGCATAGTGAAAATGCCGAGACAAGGGAAGGGATTACAAACAAAAGAAATGGAGGAAAAAAAACGACTGGATATAGAGTTCAAAACCACGCTTATAAGGTTTTTCAAGAATATGCTAGAAAAGTTGGATAAATTTAGTGAGACCCAAGAGGAGATGAAAAAGGTCCAACTAAAGATGAAAAAGGACCAACTAGAAATTAAACATACACTGTCTGAAATAAAACCTATTATACAGAGTCCTAACAGCAGACTAGAGAAAGGCAAGAATCAAGTCAAAAATTTGAAATATAAAGAATCAGAAAACATTCAACTGAAAAAGCAAGAAGAGAAAAGAATCCAAAAATGTGAAGATAATGTAAGGAGCCTCTGGGACAGCTTCAAGCGTACCAACATCAGAATTGTGGGGGTGCCAGAAGAAGAGAGAGAGCAAGATACTGAAAACCTATTTAAAGAAATAATGACTGAAAACTTCCCACATCTGATAAAAGAAATAGACTTACAAGTCCAGGAAGCACACAGCACCCCAAATAAAAGGAATCCAAAGAGGACCATACCAAGACACATCATAATTAAAATACCAAGAGCAAAAGACAAAGAGAGAATATTAAAAGCAGCAAGAGAAAATCAGTTCATTACCTACAAGGGAGCACCCATACGACTGTCAGCTGATTTCTCAACAGAAACGATGCAGGCCAGACGGGAGTGGCAAGAAATATTCAATGTGATGAATAGCAAGAACCTACAACCAAGAATAATCTATCCAGCAAAGCTATCATTCAGAATTGAAGGGCAGATAAAGACCTTCACAGAGAAGAAAAAGCTAAAGGAGTTCATCAACTCCAAACCAGTATTATATGAAATGCTGAAAGGTACTCTTTTAGAAGAGGAAGAAGAAAAAGGTAAAAGACAAAAAATTATGAACAACAAATACATATCTATCAATAAGTGAATCTAAAAATTAAGTGAATTAAAAATTTGATCAACAGAATAAACTGGTGAATATAATAGAATCAGGAGCACAGAAAGGGAGTAGACTGATAATTCTCAGGAGGACAAAAATCATAAAGCATCAAACAGACTGTGAAATTACAGCAGAAAGATTAAAGTTAGGTGAGGTAGATAAGTGATCAATCAAAGGACTTGTATGCATGCATATAAGCATAACCAATGACCACAGACACTGGGGGTTTGGGGTATGCCTGGGAGGGAGGGGCGGCAATGGGGAGATATGTATAAAAAATTAATAAAAATTAATAAAAAAATAAAAAAAAAGAATTTAATGTATCTACGTGTTATTCAAGGTCTTATTTCTAATCATCTTATTTTGTAACATGTTAATATTCATTTCTTCCTTCTGTTTTTTGGTCTAATTTGCTGTTATCTCATATTAAATATTATAATGCAAAACATTATGTAGGCAAAATTATTTGAAGATACTCTGCTTGTAACTGTGTTAGTATAATTTTTGTGGAGGTAGTATAATTGAAAATTGTTTTTTCTTTGCAAACATCCCATGATACACTACCAGGAGGATCCTCAAAGCTCTGTTTTATCTGGTCTTTACTATGCTGATTGATTCAGGAGGAAAAATCTCACTCCTAGGAGTTGTAGAATCTGAGTAGTGTTAAAAGATGCACTCCAGGGTAAAGGTGAAAGAAATCGAAGGCTGCTGACAGTCTCAGAGCCATTTCTGGTTTTGTCTTTTTTATTGCCAATATTCTTTGAATCTGTGATTGCTTCCAGTTTCCTTCTAATACATTCCCTTCTTGCTTCAAGTGGTCAGGGCAGGCTACTATTGCTTACAACCAAAAGTACTTGGTACACATCAGTAATCTTAAACTGTCTTGTTTGATTTTTTAAAACTGTTTCTCAAATATTTGAATTTTTATGGTTGAATCATTAGCCTGTATATGGAATGCATCTTTGAAATATATATCCAGAAGGATTAAGTATCTGTTATATTTTTGAAGTCCTTGTATTATCTGTCAATCTTATATATAAACAACCCAATAGAGCACACAAATCTTTAATTACAATCTTTTCTTCCCTAAAGTCTACAGATAATGCCTTACGGTTATACTGATATTACTGGTACCCAGGTAAATTGGAAATTCTATTTGTATGGCACTTGTGTATTTTAAAGTACCACAGGTAATTCTTTTTGTTTGGGAACACTGCATAAACTGTAGTGCTAGAGTGATAAGGGTTGAGACTTTTTTATGTTGATTCACTGCTTCCACCCTCTGACTTCTTACCATCCATTTAGATGTTCATTTATTGTCTACAAAGAAAATTTTTGTAGGCATTCAATGCCATCATAAACTGAAGTAATGGACCTCTGTATTGTGTATCATTTAAATTTTCTATGTATTATGATATTTTGACATCTTTAAAAACCTTTCTGGCAAAGAAGCAGATTGCCCCTCCCAGAGTTAGCCAATACTTGAAGATAGCAAAGGGCCCAGCATACCTTTGATATGTAACTAATCCAGAGCCAAACCTCCTCTTATCTGGCCTGTGCACACCAAGACCCAATATTCTTCTGCCTTATTATCTCAGGGTCAGTTACCAGGCAACTAGTTATGGGCCACGCCTATAACCCAAAGCCCATTGGAATGGCTCATCCTGTGGTGTGTGGCTCTCCCTCAGAAACCCCTATAAAGGCTGTGACCTCAGCATTCTCCTTCCTGTCTTCTGCCTCTTAACCACGTGGGTGTTTCCCATGTGGCCCTGCAAGGTGTGTGGTGACTTGTCTCTAGGACCTGTGAGTGTCATAAACTTGTTTTCCAGAGTCTTCCCCTTCTCCTGTTAAAGCTGCAACTGACTCACCATCTCATAAAAGAATATAAAACAACTTCTTCCCACTATGTTTCCCAACTATTATTCTAAAATTGCTGGGGGCTGAAGTAACAATGAAAATCTGAATACTATCCAAATTCCTCAACAGTAGAATAAAGAAATAAACTATGGTATATTTACACAATGGAATACAATCCTGCAATGTAAATGAGCTATAATTATGTACCCAGTATCCAGCAAACAAAGCCAGACACATAAAAGAATATGCAATGCATGATTCCATTCACAGAAGGTACAAAAATGAACAAAACTATTCTATGCGATTTTAAGTTAAGAAAGTTGTTATTCTCTGAAGAGGGGGGTTGTTCATCTTGTGAAAATTTATTCAGCAGTATGTTTATGAAATGTACATGTTTCTGTATGTTTATCATGCTTTAATAAAAGTTAAGAACAAAATATGGTATATACACACAACAGAATATTACTCAACCCTAAAAAAAGGGGTTTTCTGACATATGCTATAACATAGATGCACCTGGAAAACATTAAGCTAAGTGAAATAAGCCAGTCACAAAAAAACAAATACTGTATGAGTCCAGTTATATAATGGGCCTAGAATACTTGAATTCAGAGAAAAGAACCCCTAGTAGCTGTCAGGGCACCGGAGCAAGGGGACAAGAAGAGCTGCTGTTTAATGGGTATAGAGTTTCAGTTTCAAGGTTTGAAGACTGGTTGCACAACAATGTAAATGTACTTAATACTACTGGACTATACATTTAAAAATGGTTAAGATGATAAATTTTATATTATGTATATTTATCACATTTTTATAAAATATTAACAACAATAAACTACTTTTTTGCTGAAAAAGTAGATACCTAAGTATATTAAAGCTATATAAAATTAAGAGCAAATAGGCTCTAAGGTAATGGCCTGGAGCGGGCTTCCTGAAAAAGTACAGGTGACTTTAAATAACATAGGTTAGGGGTGCTGACCACCTCCCTCCACCTCTGAACACTAAAATCCACAGATGTCCATGTCCCTTACAAAACATGGAGTAGAACAAAGCATACAGTCAGACCTCCACATCTGTGAAATCCCAACTGCAGATGGAAAATACTGTTTTTAATCTGCTGTTGGTTGGCTCCAAGAATGCAAAACTGGGGATATAAAGGGACAACTATATATTTAGTGGAAAAAAAAAAATTCCTCATGTAAGTAGACCCATACAATTCAAACCTGTATTATTCAAGTGTCATTTGTATATACACTTCAGAGCACAGATATAAAAACAAATATATTGGCTAACTAAAAAGAGCTTATAGAAGGGAAAATGGGGGAGGGAGGTCACATGTCATGAACAAAAACACCTTATTCATATTTGTTACTGGATTTTTTCATGTTAGAATATCAATACACAAGCTCCAGATAAAGTATTAAAATTAAATGGGAAATTGTTATTTAGGAACTTATCCAACTTACCTATTTGTTGCCCTAAGACTAGGCACTGCTTTGGTACTGGAGCTCCAAATACCATTCCCCGAAGTTTGTCCATTGGAGGAGCTTTATTCTGAAGGCCCCCAAACTTCCCATTACTTCGAATGCGATCTCCATCTCTAGTGAGCAGTGTAGGACAGTGTGTGATTTTAACAACCTATTTTAAGTAAGCAGATATTAATTAGTGAGTCCACAAAACTTATTTCAATTGTTCTAAGAAAGGAAAAATAATTTAAGAATTCTGAGATTACAAATGACATGCCCATGCTAATATTTATATAAATATTTTAATAAGCTAGTGATATGTAAGATGAATTGGGGGAAAAAACAGAGGCAAGGCAATAAGTTAATCTGAATGATTCTCAAGTGTTAGCCTAAGTTAGAACAGTGACAACACAAATGGAAAAAAGTGTAACTGATAGTTTGCTTGATAAAAAGTAAGAAAGAGGGACTATGCTTCTGCAAGCCATGGCAGTATCAAGGCAGAATCAGTAGCTTAATTTCCTTCTGTTAAATATAAATTTTACAGATGAAAAAAAACAAAATAGCAGAGAAGAAAATACAGACTAAAAATCATAGTGCTGAATCTTTAGTGGAAAATGCTACAACATCAGTTGTGGCAGAGTTGGAGGAACTAGAATTATGTAGTAAATCCTAAGTCATGGAAAAAAAAATAGGTAGGGTTAGTTAAGAATTAAATTCTTCAGAGAAGTGAGAGAATAAAAGAGACACTATATTTAGTATTTCATGAACTTCAAGACTGTTCTTTCAAAAAAGATTTAGAAAAGTATAAAGAAATTACATATTTGCCCTAGCTGATTTTGCTCAGTGGATAGAGCATCAACCTGTGGACTGAAGGGTCCCATGTTCAATCCCCAAAAGGGAGTGTGCAGGAGGCAGCCAGTTAAAGATTCTCTCTCATCATTGACTAGAGGCTTAGTGCACGAATTTGTGCATCAGTGGGGTCCCTCGGCCTGGCCTGTGGGATCGGGTCAAAACCAGCTCTCCTACATCCCCTGAGGGTCCTGGATTGTGAGAGAGCACAGGCCAGGCCATGGAACCCCACCAGTGCACCATCGGGGCCGGGGAAGGACCGCAGAAGATCTCCAGGGTATGTCTGGCTCGTCTCACTCAGTCCCAATCAGCTGGATCCCAGCAGCAAGCTAACCTACTGGACAGAGCTTCTGCTCCTGGTGGTCAGTGCATATAATGGTGAGTGGTTGAGCAGCCTTAGTATACCTTAGCAGCATTAGTATATTATGCTTTCATTGGTTGAATGGACAATTGACAGATTGGGCACTTAGCACATTGGGCTTTTATTATATAGGACTAGAGGCCCGGTGCATGAAATTTGTGCACAAGAGAAGGGTGTCCCTCAGCACAGCCTGCACCTTCTCCAATCTGGGTCCCCTCAAGAGATGTCCGACTGCTGGTAGGATCAGGCCTAAACAGGTAGTCAGACATCCCTCTCACAATCCAGGACTGCTGGCTTCCAACTGCTCGCCTGCCTGCCTGCCTTCCTGAATGCCTTAACCATTTCTGCCTGCCAGCCTGATCACCCCCTAACCACTCCCCTGCCAGCCTGATTGATGCCTAACTGCTCCCTTGCCAGTCTGTTTTGCCCCTAACTGCCCTCCCTTGCAGGCCTGGTCCCACCCCCACCTCCCCAACTACCCTCCCCTCCTGGCCTGATTGCCCACAAGTGTCCTCCCTTGCAGGCCTGGTCCATCACAACTGCCCTCCCCTGCTGGACATCTTGTGATAGCCATCTTGTGTCCACATGGGGGCAGCCATTCTGTGTTGGAGTGATGGTCAATTTGCATATTACTCTTTTATTACATAGGATAGAGGCCTAGTGTACGGGAGGGAGCGGGTTGGTTTGCCCTGAAGGTTGTCCTGAATCAGGGTGGGGATTCCCTTGGGGTATGGGGTGGCCTGGGTGAGGGGCCTAAGCAGAGTCTCTGGTATCTCGGATTTATTTATCTTTTATAATTGAAACTTTGTAGCCTTGAGAAGAGGCGGCCAAGGCAGGCCAGGGCTGTGGAAGCTTGGCTTCCTCCATCACTGGGGGCAACTCAAGTCTCCTGCTCTTTCCAGCTTTATGGCTGCCATCATTTTTGTTGGAATTTATTTATCTTCTATAATTGAAACTTTGTAGCCTTGGGTGGAGGCCTGGGACTGTCAGGGTGTGCAGAAAGCTTGGCTTCCTCCATTGCCAGAGCAACTCAAGACTTCTGCTTGCTCTGTGGCTGCAGCCATCTTGGGTTAATTTGCATACTAGCTCCTGATTGGCTGGTGGGCGTGGCTTGTGGGGATGGCCGTGTGATGGTTAATTTGCATATTGCTTTCATTAGATAGAAATGTTTCTATCTCCCCTTCTCCCTTCCTCTCTGAAATCAATACAAAAAGAAAAAATTTAAAGGTTTAACTTCAAAGTTAATCAGAGAAGCAGAATTCATGAGCTATAGTTACTATTCAAAATGTTAACACATGCACACTGCACTGCATACCACAATGAATGTTGGGAGAGCTATGGAGAAAGGGTCTTCTTGTACTAATCTGCTCTGAGGCAGCCCTTCTAAAAGGAAATGTGAAAGTATTAAATAGCTTAATACTCTACAAGACCCAGCAATTCTATTTCTAAAAAATTACTCTGAAGAAATAATCAAAGATATGAACTCCATAAAACAATGAAAAATATGAAACTCATGTTTCAATAAGTTACAGAAATAATGGTAAATCCACAGAATACAATATGCACATTAAAAAAAATGACTGAAGAACATTATAAGTTAACGTGTAAAACCTACTCTAATAGGGTAAAGTAGTCTGATTTATAAAAATAAAATTTGATATTTTAAAAATAAAATAGTAGTAGATCATGTAATATAAAATCATGACCAGTATTTACTATTCTATTATAATTCCAGGTGTACTTTACAGATGTTTTCTCAACCATTTGGATCTTAAAAAAAAATTTAAATGCAGCAAAATGCCTCCCTGAAGAAAATGTGTGAATTCTCTGATAAAATGAATCAGTAAAACACCATCTTACTTTCTTAGTTTTGGTTTGGATTTTTGTGTTTTCTAAAAGCAAACATTAAAAATGCAAACTGGACTCATGTATTATCCATTTATCAGGAGTCAGTCAATGTTTTTAAGGATATGATACCCACTTAAATAATAACACACTCAAACTTACAGGCTTGTCTATTTTCTTGTTAACAGACCGACAGATATAAGATATAAGCCTCAGGTAGACAGAATGTTTTGGCTCCCCTTTTAGAACAATTTTGCTAATTTTATGCTCATGGATAGTTTTTCAATGTGCAAAGTATCCTTCAATCTTATAATTCTACTTCACTATTAGGACAAAAACAAAAAAAAGAAATTACAGCATGTGCAAATCCAGTGAGTGAACATCAGCTCTACCACTCTGGGAAATACCTAGTCACAACCCCTGCAGGGACTAGCAAGAGGTGAAATAAACAAGGGATTGAAGTAATATAAATGGCATGAAAAAAATTAGGAAGAGAAAAAAATAAAAAAAACTACTGAAACCTAACACTGTAATCAAGGGATGCATAAAAGCCTTTTCTCAGAAGAGCTTTCAAACAATATTTAGCCACTGAAATTACTTGACTTACTTCAAAACTTTGGAAGCAAAGAAATCAATACATGCTATTCCAATTATGAGAAGCATATACAGTACCAGCTTTTGTCACATATACACTTACTACGTTTTTTTAAAGCTATGGATTGGTGTCTTTCATTAGTTCTAAAAAATTTTCACCCATTAGTTCAAATACTGCTATGATCCTCATCTTGGCATTATGATTAGACTTTTTTGTTCTTTGAGATTTTTCTCATTCTATTTTCCATGATCAACCTTTCTCTTATATTCCTGCTTTCTGAGCTGCAGTCTGGATAATTTTCTTACCTATTTTCCAATTCACTATTCTCTCTTAAGCTGTTAAACTTGTCCAGCATTTATTATAGTATTTTATTTTTAGAAGCTCTATTTGATTTTTAAGTTGAATTGTTCTCCCCTAATTAAAAAAAAAATATATATATATATATTTTTTTGATTTCAGAGAGGAAAGGAGGGAGAGGGAGAGAGAGAGATAGAAACTTCGATGATAAGAGAGCATCACGGATCTGCTGCCTCCTGCATGACCTCCACTGAGGATCGAGCCACAACCTGGACATGTGCTCAAACCATGACCTCCCATTCATAGGTCGATACTCAACCACTGAGCCATGCCAGCCGGGCTGCTTTCCTAATTTTTAACACTTTTATTTCTTGAATTATATTAAACGTATTTTTAAAACCTGCTCTTTATTCAATATGAAAATTATTTCAGTTCTAAGATAAAGTTGAATTCCTCCAGAGAGAATCTGTGTTTCCTCTGATCACGTATCTAAGGACACTATCAAGTTCAGCACCATATGAAACAAAATATTTACCTTCAGATTTTTTAGGCCATCCAAATATTATAAATGCAGGCTACAAACAGACATGAGGGCAAACCTGTTATACTTTGATAAGGCAATCTATTAAATTCTCCAGGAAAACAATTTAATGTTTTTTCTTTTCTTCTACTTAAAACCAAAGGTTTAAGAGAGGCAATTTTCTTGCAGTCTTCAGGGGCACTTGGAGTTGAGACCAAAGTAGCAGGTATATTTCTTTGTTTATCCTTACACTAAGGTTTAGCCCTTTGGGGGTTCCAGTTTATTAGGGAAGAGTCTTCTATCACTACTTGGAGAAACTCACAGATATATGAGAACTAATTATGTGTTACTGTTTAAAGCAACTTTTGGAATGTTTGTTATATAGCAATAGATGACTGAAACATGTATACTGCCCAACTGTGCCTTCTAAGATATTATAGGTTGAATTATATGTCAAAATTCTTAGGTTCAAGTTCTAACTCTTAGTCCCTCAGGATATGATCTTATCTAAAGATAAGTTCTTACAGAAGCAAGCAAGTTGAAGTGAGGTAATTAGTCCTGGCCAGTATTGCTTATTGGTCAGAGCATTAACTAGTGCACCCAAGGGTCATGGGTTCTATTCCTGGTCAGGGCACATACCTGGGTTGCAGGTTTGATTCCTGGCCCCAGTCAGGGCATATTTGGGAGGCAATCAATAGATGTATCTCTCTCACATCAATGTTTCTCTCTTTCCTTCACCTTCCTCCTTCTCTCCCTTCTATTCTCTCTCTCTTAAAAAAAAAGACAGAGAGAGAAAGAGCCCCAATTCAATGAATGGTGCCTTTATAAAAAGGAGATATAGTTATGCATAGATATGAATAAAAGAAGCCGACCACCGACAAAACAAGGTCAGAGGCCTGAAAGATATCCTTCCCTCACAGCCCTCAAAAAGAATCAACCTTGTTCTGATCTTGAATATGGATTTCAAACCTCCAGAACTGAGACAATAAATTTCTGTAGTTTAAGCTACCCAGTCTGTGGTACTCTGTTACAGCAGCCCTAACAACTAATAAACAAGGGATACATAAAATTACATTTCTACCAACATTAATGATAGCACTCTTTTCCAATACCATCATCAATAATAGATATTAGTTTTTTAGTCTTCAATAATTTCATAGCCCCCAAACAGGCATGATTTTAACTTGCATGATGGCCCATTCATTATTTTGACCAATTTTATGTTGCTTATTGATATGTAGGATTTAAACTGGTTTTGATAAGGTTACTTAATCATTTGCACATTTATCATAAAATAACTTTTTTCCCATATAAATATACAATATATTAAATTTTAAAAATATATAATAGAATTAGAGGTAAAAGTTAAAAAAGAATTAAATACATACCTCTCTTCTATAATGATTGGCAGCATCCAAATTATCCAAAATAATGGTGTCTCCTAATAGCATACCAAACACTAAAAAATTCAATAAACAAAATTTTAACTTATAACATACTTTGATTATATTAAAATATTAACACACACTGAGTATTTTTTTAACAAAGAATGCTAGTTTAGAATCTTATTCAACACTTTCCTATAATTAGAAAACATTAGAGAATTAAATATTAATAAAATTATTACTTATAAATGAATAAGAACATGAATTCCATAATCAGTAATTTATATGTCTGGATCACATATGTAATATCTACATAAAATAAAGTCACCATAATTTCCTTTACCTGTTTCACAATGTTCTATGTTATCTGGAAAGGTTAACAAATCTCGGGCAAAGACTGGATCTCCAATGGGTCTAAAATATAATTTTCCATTTCGATAATGAGGCAGAGGTCTGAATGAAAAGAAAAATTTTAAAAATATTAAACAAAACTCATAACTTTTAAATTAAAAAACATAAAATATGAAAAACATGAATATATTGCGTATTACTGTAATGATTAAATCAACTCTACATCCACAAGTAAAACTCCTAAATTATTATGCCCTTAGAAATGAGTATACTATATACAAATATCTACTTAATACTATTACTCTCAATTAGTTCGTAAAGTCAATATAAACTGTTATTTAGTTTGACAATGAAAGAAGAAAAGCAAGCTCTAAAGCTGGCCCTAAATAAGGATGCCAATGATATGATTGTGTCATGGGAGAGGGTCCCTAGAATGGAGGACAGGGGCCGAGCTAAGATTGAGACACCTGAGGGAGGTAGCTCAAAGCACTGGCTGTCCGTTTTTCCATCATAGCACACAGAATGAGCAAGTGAAGCTCAGAGGTAACAATGACATTTGAGAGATGGAAGTTGGTTGGGATGTTGGGCCTTTCATTTCCACAAAGTATAGCTCCTTCCAAATCTTGAAGGTAGAAGTGCTGGAGGTTGAGGGTGGCTCTAGGAGCTACTTAATTCAATCCAATGAGAGGTACAATACCAGGAAGAGAAGATAACTAGCTGCTAGAGCAAACATTATTTCTAAATACCAAATTTATACTTTCCTTATATCATGGATTCTTAGTCTTTAAGAATTATAAACATAAAAGAAGCCCTCCTGGAGGAAAAATTATTCTCACAAAAAAATATTATTCTTATCAACACAGTACTTATGATCTGATGGGATTTCCTAAGTTGTTTAAAATGGGTAATGAACCTAACAGATGTGGCTCAGTGGTTGACATTCGACCTATGAATCAAGAAGCTACAGTTCGATTCCCGGTCAGGGCACATGCCTGGGTTGGAGGCTCAATCCCCAGTGTGGGGAGGGCAGGAGGCAGCCGATCTATGATTCTCTGTCATCACTGATGTTTCCATCTCTCTCTTCCTCTCCTTTCTTCTCTGAAATCAGCAAAAATATATAAAACTAGAGGTCAGGTGCATGAAACTTATGTATGGGGGGGGGGGTGGGTCCCATATGTATCGGGGGGTGGGTCCCTCAGCCCAACCTGCACCCTCTCCAATCTGGGAGCCCTGATGGCTTAGGCCTACTCCCCATGGTTTTCTGCTCTCTGCAGGGACTGGCCGCTCCATGTCCGCTGCCCAGAGGCTCTCCGTGGCCACCCTGGCCACTCCACGCATGCACTGCCCAGAGGCCCTCTACGGCCGGGGCGGGATGCTTGCCTTGTTGCCTCATGCTGCCCGCTCTCAGCGGCTGCCTCCCCAGGATTGTGGGACTGAGTGGACTGGGCACCACCATCTTTGTGACAAAGTGACGGTTAATATCCTCCTTTTATCAGTTAGGATAAAATAAAATAAGATGGGTAATGACTAGTAGCAGAGTAAGAGGTTTTTTTTAATCCTCACCCAAGGATATGTTTTCCTTGATTTTATCCAGTGAAATTTTAGAAACAGGCAAATTTGAGTTTAAATTCCAGTTGTTTCCTTAAGCTATTTTTAGATTACAAAATGAAATGTTAGTTTTATAACCTAGTAGACTGTTAATTAGTTTCCATTCTCCTTAAAATCCCTACTCCTATGCAACTGTAGGCCTTGCAAAGCTTTGTTTATGACTTTGAGGAAATGACTGGCCAATATTCTGTAAAATATTTTTTGTTTTGTTACCATTTTATTCCAGTCCTTTAAAGTGAATTTTAAAAAATAGTCAAGTTCAGAGTACACATAAAATATTTCAAAATTTATTTTAAAAATTTGTAATTGATTTGAATGGTTGCTATCTAAAAACATACTTTGAAAAAGAAATGAATGCCGAAACTGGTTTGGCTCAGTGAATAGAGCGTTGGCCTGCGGACTGAAGAGTCCCAAGTTCGATTCCGGTCAAGGGCATGTATCCCGGTTGCGGGCACATCCCCAGTAGGGGGCGTGCAGGAAGTGGCTGATCGATGTCTCTCTCTCATCAATATTTCTAACTCTCTATCTCTCTCCCTTCCTCTCTGTAAAAAGTCAATAAAATGTTTTTTAAAAAGACACAAATGAATAATTAAATTAAATGAACCAAATTTGTATTAAAATAAATACAAATTTGAAATATCCTAACTAGTCTTACATTTCACCTTTGCTACTGGCAGTTCCAATAAAGACTGTCTCTACCTAAATGATGTCAGTTTATTTTCACATTACATAAACAGTTCAAAAGACATGCATCTATACCCTACTCCAAAAAGAACAATTTCATATTCAGTTACTGATAATGAAATTTTTCCATCTTTGCTATTGCAAAAACCAAAAATTTGCTTGTGGGTTTATGTATGTGTGTGCTTGTGTGTGCTTGTAAACATATATACAAATTATGTTTAATCAGTAAATTAAAATGGTCAGCATGTATAATTCATCTTAATGAAGTATACATATTTGTGATGAAGATATAGATAGAATAATGTCGATGAGTCACTTCTCTGTTTTAGGCATCTTTTTGGGAAATCATTTTAAAATTCCATGTTTAGTTAAAAAATATATGTCATTGCAGAAAAAAATAATTACTTCCACTTTTTTCTACCTTCTCCAATCTGGAAGAGTCTTCTTATAAATAGAATCAAGTGGTAACACTTGCTGACGACCTTGGGTTTCATCATAGATACGACGTGCAGCATCAGTGGTCAAGGTGACAACACAATCCATATCACTTGCCAGATGCCAAGAAATAACCATTGCAGCTCTATCATCTTCAATTTGTGCCAGGTGTGCAATCTATAACCCATTAAAAAAGCAAGTATAAAACTCTAAATATATAAAAATTTGAGAGTAAATATTTAAAAAGTCTAAGTGTAAGGAGCAAAAACACTTCTCTGGAACACTCACATAATTTTCACAAAATATTATCAAACTTTAAAAACTTACTGGCTTGAATATCAAACTATCTATTCTGTTGTGAATTTTGGAAAAATTGTTCTACAGATTAAACTCCAATAAATTTTACAAATGAGCAAATAAAAAATTTTGAATTATTACCTGCTAATTAATGTGTACACTTTTCACATTTACTATCTCCATTATTGTGAATGTGTTTTAATTAAGTAACCATAAAATACATTTAAGTAATATATACTTACAATAAGAGTACTTTAAGATTCAATTAAACATAAATATAGTTACATACCATGCCCTTTTAAGTAGGTATTTTACTCCACTACTACAGTATTTTGTTCAAAAAACAAGTCTAATGTCACAAATATGAACAATTTCTTCTGCTTAAAAGAACACTTTGAAGTTTAGGCTAAATAACCACTCTTCTATTTACAAATACCTTAGTCACAAGCATTCTTGCTCAAAATACAACAGGGTTGAAATTTTGAGAACAATTTAATAATTTCATTCACTGCACTGGTATGATCACATCTAACCTTTATTCATACCTGTCCTAACAATGAGAAAGTGGTCTGTCACTATTAAAAACATCATGATGTCCATCTTTGTACTCCAATTCTCTTGTAGTGAGAAAAAGTTAAGAAAACAGACATGCAGAGAAACTAGCACATGTAAATGAAGATAAAAATATGTCCTAGCAAACAAAGGAATGATTGGTAGTGGCAAGTCAAATTAGGTTATCTCATTCTATTTTTGACCACAAGTGCTAGGACAGATAGGTGTCCACTTCGTGATTATTCACAAGTTATTCTAATCTTATAACTGCAATAATTAATTCTAAGGGAAGATATGATTGGGAGCTCTCAGTAGACTCCTTAACACTATACTATCTCCGTGAGTTTTCAGGCAATATAAAAAATATATATTACTATTTTAAAAAAATTCAAATGCTTTCTAAGATGTACACTTGCTATTTTTAAGTTGTATAACACGATGTTCTGTTCGAGCCTTAACTACTTTTTCAGTTTTAAGTGTACCTTACCTATTTTCATGGATGCTACTAATTCTTTCTTAGGGGTAAGACATAAATGGCATTTAAAAAAATAAAAAGGAGCCTTGTGATGTGGCTCAATGGTTGAGTATTGTAGACCCATGAACCAGAAGTCATCGGTTAAATTCCCGATTGGGGCACATATCTGGGTTGCAGGCTCAATTCCCAGCAGGAGCATGCACAAAGCAGCTGATGGATATTTTTCTCTTATCAATGTTTCCCTCTTTCTATCCCTCTCCCTAAAATCAATAAAAACATATTTTAAACAACAGGAATATAGATGCAATTAAGAGGGCAATATTAAAACACCCAAGTTAATGGAGGTAGTTCACCATGTTAAAAATAATGTACATTGTAAACCTCCTTCTACTATACTTCACACTTATTTATTTTAGTTCTAGGACAAATGTCAGAAAAAAACAAACATTTTTTTTTAAAGGAATCAAGGAACGGAGATTAAGCATAATTTGAAAAAATTTTCTCTTGCTAGATAGAAAAGGGCTTCTTGAGATGACAAAAGAAACTATATAAAACAAAATTTCAAAGGCTTCCCTCTAACTTTTAAGAGAGGTGATGAAAAACATCTGATTGAAAGACTTAAAAATATATTTTGCTACATTTTATTTTGTACTTTGATAAAAATCTTACATATTAAGCAATAATTTTGTATTAAATGAACCACTGAATGTGGAATGTTAGTACCTGAAAAACAGGCTAACTATTATAGGTATCAATATGCTTAGAATCATAGGACTGCTTCTTTCTATAAAGATTGATTCTTCCTATAAATTCTATAAATTGGCTGAGAGGAATAACAATTTAAAAATTTTAAATTATAAACTGTTTTCGGTTTATAAATTTATATTCTTTTTAAAAAAATATTTTTATTGATTTCAGAGAGGAAGGGAAAGGGAGAGAAACATTAATGATGAGAGAAAATCATTGATTGGCTGCCTCCTGCACACCTCTTATTGGGGATCGAGCCTGCAACCCCGGCATGTGCTCTTGACTGGAATTGAAACTGGGACCCTTCAGTCTGCAGGCTGATGCTCTATCCACAGAGCCAAAATGGCTAGGGAACAAATTTACATTCTTAACTTTTCAATTATATTTGGGGTTTGGAATATAAGGTAACTTGATTTCAGTAGTAAACACTACCACTCCCTTTGAGAGTAACCACTATCCCTATTTTCAGAGTGCAGTTTGTTTATGATGTTAAGGAACCATTTATAAAGAAACTGCCATGCACTAAGAAAGACTTAGGTTTATGTCTAAGTTCTGCTTCTTAACAACTATATATTGACAAGTTATTTAAGTTCTCTGAACTTCAATTTCCTCATGTAAAAGTAGAAATATAAACAATCACAAAGTGGTTGTAAAAGAGTGATATATAAAAGAAATTAATAACAGTAATAGCCCTGTCCAGTGTGGTTCAGTGGTTAGAGTGTCACAGGGTGGATTCCTGGTCAAGGGCAAGTATCTAGGTTGCAGGTTTGATCCCTAGGCCCGATACGGGCACATTTGGGAGGCAACCAATAGATGTGTCTCAAATTGATGTTTCTAGATCTCTCTCCCTGTCCCTTCTACTCTTTTTAAAAATCAATGGGGGAAAAAAATACTCTGGTGAGGATAAAAAAATGCACACCAAATAGTAATAAACAGCACTGACTTTGGAGTTAGATGGGCTGGGCTTGAGTTCAGGCTCTGACGCTTGCTATGTAACCTTGAGCAAGTTTTTAAATCTCTGTATTTCAGTTCAGTTTCCTCAATTTTAAAGCAGAGGTAAAAGCTGAAAGCTAAGTTTAACAAGTGAGACATACATATATACCATAAACCTTAACACCATTAAAAACTGAAGATGTTAGGGACACTTCTAGAAGAAACACCCTCTAAAAAAAATATTCAGGATTAAATAATGGTAGGATAAAAATGAAAATAAAATTCTGACAAAAGGAGAATCAAAAAGGGAATAGAAGAAAAGGAAGACTGGCACTATTTTGGCAGCAAACATATATAAAGGTTTTATTTTTATTACTGTTTTTTTCTAGGAGAATCTAATAATTCATTCCCTAACAATATTGACTCAGATAAATTAGATAAATTCCGAACTTTCTTCTGTGGTCTCAGTAAAGTCTGAGTCACATAGAAAGGTCTTGGATTTATAAAGCTATATGACATGAAAGCATTTCTAAGTAGGTAATAAGCCTTGAATTAAGATATGTTAACAATTTCTACTACAGCAAAAAGAATTATGGAATTAAGTATGCATTTCAAGTTTTAAATTCTTCCAAATCCCAATTATGATAATGAGAACAAGTAAATTATTGAGGAAAAAATACAAAAAAACGCTATCTTATTATCATGTAATTTTAAACACATTTTGAACAAAACAAGATAAAATGTGCTGCCTCTTAAAAGGCTTAAACACAAACCTTTCCCAAAACATTCCCACTGCTTTTAGTATAATTTGGAAGAGTACATGATCTTCTTGGTTTTTTCTTTAGTTCTTCTTGTTCTAGTATCTTTCTTTTTAAAAGTGCTTCAATGTGTGGCACCTGAAATTTATAAAGGAAAATTAACTACAAGGCCAATTACTCTTGTACCAGGCAGTCTCTATAATGAGAACAAAGAAAAACCAATAATTTGGACAACTCAGTAACATAAAGTTACTAAGCAGGCATTACTTTAAACCAGAGGTGGGGAACCTTTTTTTCTGCCAAGGGCCATTTAAATATTTACAGTATCATTTGAGGGCCATACAAAACTATCAGCTTAAAAATTAGCCTGCTATATTTGGTCAAACTTTTAATTACCTCACCCTCCCTGTCTTGGCAGGGTCAGACCAAGTGGTTTGTGGGCCATATAAGGGCCAGATGTTCCCCTCGCTCCTCACTTTAAAAGAATATGTTATAGAATGTAAAACTTTCATTCACCTCACTGATTTCTTTTTTATCTTAATTAAGAAATACATAACCAATAATAGAACTTCCCATTGAAAGTGAGTTATATAGTACATAAAAGAACATAATTTTAAAATACTCTATTGTCTTTTGTTATTTTAATTTTCTTTGCCACCACATATATGGGTTATAATTTACACAGTCTCTTAATGCAGTTCTCAAATTGGTGTATTATTAATTTTACTTATTGGTGTTATTACATTAGAGATACAAACTGCAGCCTGATTGATGTGGCTCAGTGGTTGAGCATCGACCTATGAACCAGGAAGTTATTAATTCAGTCAGGGCAAATGCCCAAGTTAGATCCCTAGGATGCAGCTGATAAAAGATTCTCTCTCATCACTTATATGTTTCTCTCTCTCTCTCCCTTCCTCTCTGAAATCAGTAAAATTAAAAAAAAAAGCAAAAAACAAAAAAACAAAAAACACACAAAAAAGACCCTGCAATTTATTTGAAAAGAGAATTCTATCATTTTGCTAGCCCCTTTTTAAGGTCTAATAAGTGACTAGACTACAATCCACGTGTGTCTAAGTTCCCAAAAGTAATACTGCCCATAAAATTCCTGATAAAATATGAATGGCAAAAAAAAAAAAAAGTAAACTAGAATTTAATAAAAAAAAAATTCACATACACTTGAAAACTGTACCTGTTGTGTTGTAGGAATGTCAATATTATTTGTTTTAAGTTCATTTCGCAACTGGGCCTCTTTTGATTTTGCTACTTCAACTTGGCCTAAAATTAAAAAGAAACAAAAAATTCCCTGCATCAATGTGCAAAGTAAAAATACTTTAAAAATATTTTCAGTCTCTTTTAATGTCTTCCTTTTAATGAATGACCTAAAATAAAGTCTAAAATTAAGATTCTGCTCTAAATACAAAAATAAAAAAATAGTTAAGAGAGATATTACTAGTATATTAAAAACTCCAAATAATCTTGGATAATTTGTTTAATCCTAATCCACATGCCTATCTATCTATCTATCTATCTATCTGTGTGTGTATACACACACACACACACACACACACAGTCCTCGGGTTACGTTGGACTCGACATACGTCATTTCATGGTTACGTCTCCATCTCCCATTTATTTATGTAAAAAAAAAAGTTCTGTCATTTCGATGTACTTTTATGATTTTTATTATTTAATGTATTTACCACAAGTAAAAGTCAGGAGTTGTTATTTTTCTTTAAAATTTTTTTTACTGTTTCACTTCTTTACTGCTGTGTATGTGCTCCATGTGAGTGAGGTAGATGCTTATGTAGGTGAAAATTGCGTTACGCTGCACCATAGAAATGGATCTCTGACGTAACCCAAGGACCTATTGTATGCAAATAGACTGAACAGTGGAACAACTAAACCATTGGTCGCTATGACATGTATTGACCACCAGGAGGTGTTGGTAGCGGGTGGAACATGGTGGGTTTGGGCAACAGCTGGATGGTGGAGTAGGTGAGCGGGGGCACCAAAGGCAGGTTGCGGGTCGCTGTCATCAGGGTGAGCCTCTGGTCGTTACTGAAAATTCTTTGCTCCCTTGCACCCAGCACTAGCCCTGATCGCTCGGCGCCATCAGCGAATGCCAACGGTAGCTGCCAGCCCCGATTGCCCCACCAGGTTTTTCCACCTACCTCTGCTCCTGAGGGGCAATTGGGGCCAGCAGCCGCCTCTCGCACTTGCTGCTACCAACAGCCCCACTTGTACCCACTGTAGCACTGGAGCTGCCACTCACAGTTGGCCCTGCTCACACCTGCAACCCACACCTGATATAGGTCCCAATCGCTTGGTGCCATCAGCAGGTGCAAGCAGCAGCTGCCAGCCCCGACTGTCCAAGAGCTTCTCCATCTCCTCCTGCTCCTGAGGGGCAATAGGGACAGCAGCTGCCGCTTGCACTCGCTGCTGGAACTGGTCCCAATCGCTCTGTGCCATCAGCACCATCAGTGTGAGGGAGCGGGGCTGCTGGCTAATAGGATATGGTGGGGGAGGGGCCCACAGTTCCTTTCAAAGTGCACAAATTCGTGCATTGGGCCCCTAGTCTATATATATAAAAGCCTAAGTGACTGGACAACCGGCCGGTAGCTATGACACTCACTGACCACCAGGGGGCAGATGCTCAATGCAGAAGCTTCCCCCTGGTAGTCAGTGCACTCCCACAGGAGGAGCACTGCCAGATGGCAGGCTCAGCTGGAAAGCCTCTCCGACAGACACTTCCCCTGCTTGCCTGAGCAGTGGAGGCAGCAGGTGCAGTGGGGCCAGGATAGGAGGGGGAGGGGGCTTGGTGCCCAGCCCAGGCTCTTCCCTGGCTGTCTGCCACTTCACGAACGACTGTGCTATGTGGGATTGATGTGGACAGTGGGTTAAAGCTCGACAAGGTGGCAGGTAAGGCTGGGCTATGGCAGTGAGGAGGTCCACTGATCCCTGCAGGTCAGGCTAAGGGATCCTACCAGTGCACAAATCCAAATAGTATATAATACACATACATAATTACATAAGGTTGTTGCAAGAAAAAAGTAAGATTTTACTTAGTTCCTATTATCTTCTTAATACCCTTAACTTTAGACAGATAATACAAAAGTGAATGTACATTGATGAAGGCAGTACATATTTATTGATAAATGGGTCAAAATTTTAACTATATAATTAACAGAGCAAAAAAAAAAATCTGACAAATGGAGATGTCAGAGCATAACTCATCAAATACCTTAAAAGTATACATTAAAATTTTCAGCAAACATTCCATGTATTGATTAAAAAATAAGTTGTATATTTCTATATCAATGTATGCTGCCCTATGAACCTCCATAGTGTGAAATACTTAAAGATATTTTAAGTAAAACACACAGTTCCATTATTCAAATAAAATCATATTACATATCCCCCAGTGAAACTGTCATCTAATATCATTGCCAGAAGCTGGAGTTGGATAAAAACATTATTATTATGTCAAGGCTTAAATTTCCAGATTTATAATTCTTAAAAACCTTGAATTTTTGTAGGTAAACAGGATATAAATTTACTTGAAGTGAAGAAATACTTCATCTTAAGTAGCTCAAATGAGGAATAGTGCAAACCATGATTACTACCTTTCTGCAGGTTCAGGAGTTTACTTGTAGTTTAGGAAAGTAGATAGTACTTATTTCATGATCTCAACCTTCTGCTTCATCACTCCCCAAAACATATTTTTTATTACCTTTGAATACAAAATGACTTACACTTCATTTCATCAATAAGCTGTTTGCTGGTTTCAAATACAGTTCTATACATTTCAATAGATTGAGATAATTCATCCTTTTGTTTTGCAAATGCTAGCATTTGTTGCTGCTTCTTAACATCTGAAAAGAAACATTGAGATAATCCCATTAAAAAAATTGTGACTTTTAAATATCTCAAAACATGACTAATTAGCACAATATTAATGGAAAGCAAATCAAGATGATCTGAAGTAACACAAACCTAAGAGTTTAATCCTCTAATTTCCTAGAAACTTACCATTAGAAAACATAAATGGTAGAATATATGATTCTAATGTTCTTGACAAATCTGGTAGTTGAGGCTCAAATATAATAAAATATTCAGTACTATCCTTTCCAGGACTATTTTCTGCCAGCACTAGACTCTGAGTAAATAAAAAAAACAGTAACAAAAAAAGTTAAAAAGATATTTGTCAACATATAAACATTTTACTTTTTATTGTGCTGTTTCCCAGCAAGTGGTAATTTTTAACACTGATCAATCCTTAAGATTCATTAAACATTTTACATTTTGATAATGGTTTAAAAACAAAATGATCTTACCATTAAATGATTATGAAAAACACATACAATGGAAAATTACAAGGGAAAGTATATTTTCTTAGAAATATCTTCCTGATTTAAATCTTTTACATTGAAGCAGTGTGGAATAGTTAATGGTATGAAAGTTATAAAAACAACACAAAAAATTTTATACAAAAAAATGCCCAAAGCCCAATGCTGAGTTTAAGTTACAGCTGTCACCAGTCCCAGGTGACCAAACAAGAGGTCCTGAAAAAAGCTCTGAAGATTTATTTTTTATAAAAAAATTGTGTTTTCTTCATTAATTCACACACACACACAAACTTTTGATATACTTTAGTTTAAGACCACAGCATACAACTAGGAAATAATGCAACTATATTTATATATTAAATGATATTTCCTAATTTTATAGGAAACAGATGCTAGCTGTTTTGTGTTTTAGATTACATAATACAAGTAGAATTTCCAAAAATGTAAATCAATAGAACACTGTAGAACAATGCACAAAATTAAATTATAGTGAAAAATTCATAGAATATAGAACATAAAACTATTTAACTGATCCCTAATCCCACTTAATTTCTGAAAGATGTGTTCAATGTATTTACATGAAAAAATACAAATAAAAATACTATTTGCATTTAAAAATAGCATATACTTTATACTTCAGCAATTTGCTTTCAGAATTTGATTTGTTGATCAATTCCAGTGAATGACTAGATACCAATTTTAAAATTTATACATAGGACAAATATACTACACTATAATACTCTTTAACTGAATGATGAACATCTAGTTTATTTTTAAAAATTAGCTATTATATAGAACATAGCAAAGAAAATACCTTTTACTACTTCTTTGTGTGTTCTCTAGAATAGGTACCAAGAAATATGACTCATTAAAACAGGTTAATAGGTAGTATCAAATTTCCTTTAAAAAAGGCAATATCAATTTATGCTCTTGCCATTAATGTTTAAACATATCTATCTCCCCTGATGCTGGCCAACACACTATCAATCAAGTATGTTTTTTTTTTTCTGTAAAGATGGATTAAAAACAACTAGCCATTATTGCTTTAACCGGCATTTGGCATTGAGGTCTGATTGGCATTCAGGTCATATTTACTGGTCATTTATACTTTCTATTCCATTAATTCATATTCTTGGATCACTTGTTTGTCCACTAGATTGTCTTTTTCTTTAATTTGCAGGAATTTTCTTAAGGATTTTTAAAAAGTATGTTTAATATATTAATCTTACATTATATGTAGAAATATTGTTATACATTCATATTCTTGGGTCATTTGTAATAGACACATAGGAATATATATGTAGCAATATTTTTGCTCAACTTATCTTTACAACTTTATTAAACAACCATAATGAATCCCTATATGACATCATTCAGTATTAATAATCATCAACATATCACCATTGTTCTTTTATTTCTAAGATATGTTTATGGTATATAAAGTTTTAACTTTCAATATAATTAAAAAAAACCACCTCTCCCTTCATGTCTTACTTAGGAATTTCCTATCTCAAAGTTTTAGTTTAATCTCTGATGTACACCTTAAAAAAAAAAAAAGGGCATATACAGAATAACAGAAAAGAACTGAAGAGTCTCAAATTGAATCCACGTACAAATGGGAATTTAGAATATGATAGACAAATGCATAGCAGAATGAAACTTAGACACTTTGAATACCACAGGTTAACAACCTTAGAAATTATATATCCAGATTATAACTTTAAAGAAAGCAATACAGGTTCTTTTCAAACAAATGTATAACATTAACAAATACATGTATACTGGGTCAGTGTTTCCTAAGTGTCCCTAGTGATAAGAATCACTTGCTTATTACAAATCAAATGAGAGTCCTGCCCCAGACTTAGTAAATCAGTAAGTGGGTCAGAAGCCAAGCAGGGGAATTAAGTTTTTTGCTTATTCAATGTGATATTAGGAACCTCTACTGGAAATTCATATGTAATTTCTGTAGATTCTGTATATAATTATAGGTAAATAGCTTATGTCATCATCTCAACCTCAAAAATGTGTCCAGTGGGATTAGCTATTTGAAAAGCCCACAGTGGGGCCAAGAAACAGGACATATATAAATAGGAAATAAGAATGTGGACTAGGTGTATTCTTCTAAAACAAACCTACTTTGAAATTCAATGTGTCTCGCCCCTTTTGTTTTTCAACATGTGGCTTTTATTACCTCATTTTTGTGAGGGTACAAGAAAATTTCACTTTACTCTCCACTATAATAAAAAAGAAAAGAACAGAGAATCCAAGATGGCGGCATAGGTAAACACCTATACTGCTGCCTCGCACAACAATTTCAAAACTACAACTAAAAGACAGAACGGACATCATCCAGAACCACAGGAAAGCTGGCTGAGTGGAAGTTCTACAACTAGAGGGAAAGAGAGGGACTCACGGAGACCCAGAGGAGCTGCAAAAAGCTGAGGTACGGAGACGAGCGCGCTGAGAGAGCGGGTGCCGGAGTACCTGGCTGGCTTTCTCTGGCGGGAGGGAAACGGAGACTCCCAACGGCATTGAACCCCTTATCTTACGACACTAAACCCCAGATCCAGCCGAAACTCATACGGGGGGAGTTTGGACTGTGAAAAGGGAGAAGTGCACGGAAATTTAGGGGAGTTGCAAAGGATCGGAGGTCTGGTCACGCACGGCACCACGCGAAGGACGGATTGCTGATTGTGCCTCGGGCGGGAGACAGACCCTCCCAACTGCGCCACTTCTGAGTCCACTGGGCCCCTGTTTTGGGTGAAACCCTGGGGACCTAGACTCATGTGGTCCTGGTTCGCAGGGGAGCAGGAAAGGCAGCGGTTAGAGGCACTGCGGGTGCGCGCGCACAAGGACCGCTCCAGCCATTACCCAGTCACGTGAGACTCAGGGGCCGTGGAGGGCGGGGCCGACTGGAAGGCAAGGCGGTCCCTTAAGCCCTGAGACTCCACCCTCCCAAGCTCAGCAGAGGCTTTGGCGGCTGATTCCAGCACAGAAGTTTCCCCGGCACAGTGAAAATGCCGAGACAAGGGAAGGGATTACAAGCAAAAGAAATGGAGGAAAAAAAACGACTGGATATAGAGTTCAAAACCACGCTTATAAGGTTTTGCAAGAATATGCTAGAAAAGATGGATAAATTTAGTGAGACCCAAGAGAAGATCATAAATACACTGACTAAAATGAAAACTATTATGCAGAGTACTAACAGCAGACTAGAGAAAGGCAAGGATCAAGTCAAAAATTTGAAATATAAAGAAGCAGAAAACATTCAACTGGAAAAGCAAGAAGAGAAAAGAATCCAAAAATGTGAAGATAATGTAAGGAGCCTCTGGGACAGCTTCAAGCGTACCAACATCAGAATTGTGGGGGTGCCAGAAGAAGAGAGAGAGCAAGATACTGAAAACTTGTTTAAAGAAATAATGACTGAAAACTTCCCACATCTGGTAAAAGAAATAGACTTACAAGTCAAGGAAGCACACAGAACCCCAAAGAAAAGGAACCCAAAGAGGACTACACCAAGACACATCATAATTAAAATGCCAAGAGCAAAAGAGAAAGAGAGAATATTAAAAGCAGCAAGAGAAAAACAGTTTATTACCTACAAGGGAGCACCCTTACGACTGTCAGCTGATTTCTCAACAGAAATGATGCAGGCCAGACGGGAGTGGCAAGAAATATTCAACGTGATGAACAACAAGAACCTACAACCAAGAATAATCTATCCAGCAAAGCTATCATTCAGAATTGAAGGGCAGATAAAGACCTTCACAGAGAAGAAAAAGCTAAAGGAGTTCATCAACTCCATACCAGTATTATATGAAATGCTGAAAGGTACCCTTTTAGAAGAGGAAGAAGAAAAAGGTAAAAGACAAAAAATTATGAACAACAAATACACATCTGTCAACAAGTGAATCTAAAAATTAAGTGAATTAAAAATCTGATCAACAGAATAAACTGGTGAATATAATAGAATCAGGAGCACAGAAAGGGAGTAGACTGATAATTCTCAGGAGGACAAAAATCATAAAGCATCAAACAGACTGTGAAATTATAGCAGAAAGATTAAAGTTAGGTGAGGTAAATAAGTGATCAATCAAAGGACTTGTATGCATGCTTATAAACATAACCAATGATCACAGACACTGGGGGGTCGGGGTACGCCTGGGAGGGAGGGGGGGCAATGGGGAGATATGTATAAAAAATTAATAAAAATTAATAAAAAAAAAAAGAAAAGAAAAGAACAAGTGTAAATATCAGTATCAGCTGACACTTGCTCTCAATGTCAAGAAATGAAAAGTGGCATAAGTAGAACTGAATGGAAAGTCCTGCTGCCTTAAGAGAATCTTGGCTTAATATTGATATGTCTTTAGAATTCTCTAAATAAATCAGAAATGCTTATCTTTATGTAAAAATTCCAGAACTTTAAATGTTGGAAACGAATTAAAATAGAAATGCTATAATGGTCCGTCATTGCCAAATCAACTGACATGTCTACTGTAGGCCAGATGCAAGCTAGCAGTCTCTCTGATTGTAAGCCTAATATTAAAACAATGTGATGTGTTGTACACCTGATATATCATATGCCAACTATAATTTTTTAAAAAGTAGTATTAGCACTGGTCTAGATGTAAAAACAAACACTGACAAAAAAGGCTGACACTTCAAATTTATTGGTACAGGAAGAATTATTAAATAAATGATACCAAGAAATTTAGTTGATGAATTTAGAAAAAAAAAAGAATAAAAATAAAATTCAAACAATCAAAAATTAAATGCATAAGAATACTACAGCTAGCACTGTGATATAATCTTCCCTCCTGCCCCAATATAAACAAAGCCCCAATAAAAGACTAACTCAGGAAAAATATTTATATACAAAAGAGCATTAATATCTTTAATATAAAATGAAGAAGAAAATGATGAACATTCCAAAGAAAAAGAGTTGAGGAACAATCCTACAAAGATCACAAATATGAAAAATGTTCAACCTTACTGGTATCAAAAAATTTTTACATAGAAGAAACTAGGTTAGAATGATAAAAATTTCATATTTGGGGTTGGTAATATTGCAAGGATATACACATACTTCTGATGGGAATATAAACTGAAGAGCAATAGGCAATAACTACCAAAAGGTCTAGTCTCTCATCTTCTACCAATTTCTTACGGATATAATCAGATATATGTAAAAAAAGGATATACCTAGAAGCTGATGGAAGCACTGTTGATAAAACAAGCTTTGGAAAGAAACTAAATTTTCACTTAGTACTGATCAAATAAGTGATCATCAATACAATAATCTAAGTTTATATTTATTGATGAAGAAATATACCAAAGATGTGTTAAAGTAGAAAATATTTTGATAAAACAATGTTCTATAATTTCACATACACACTACCCCAAGTATATAAATCATATACACACAGGGTATCCATACAATGTTAGTGTATATATGAAAACTCCGGAGGTTATAAACTAATTGTTAACCATCATTATTTCCAGAGGGTGATAACATAATGATTATTATTGAGTTTTTGCATTGTGTATTTTTTATAAGTAAAATACAAATATAAACTTATCTGTTACATTTTTTAAAGATATGTGTACATTTACCCAAGCTATGGCTCATTGTTTCTAACCACAGAATGATAGCTTTTCAATGAAACATAAATATATTATCACTGAGGCTAAAAGTACAGAAATCTCATCTATCAAAAGACGTAAAAATTACCGTGATGTCAGCGGAACCTTTTACAAAAGGGAATTCAAGTGTTCTAACTTTCCCGATAAAGAGTGGTGTATCAGAATCTTCCTCACTAGAACCTTTGATGGTAGCTATTACAGTGCCAACCAAATCAAGTCCAGTCTGATTGTTGAAGTCATCCTTAAAGCAAATAATGGAAAATAACTAATTAGAAGAACTGGTAAGAAAATTAAACCCAGTGAAGGGCATGTGCAAATAAAAAATGAAAAATATTAAATTATCCTGATTCTTCAATTCTCAGATTAAGTGATCCATGGGCAGAAAATAATCCCAGAAACTAAAACAAGCATTTTCCAATTAATACAATGGCTCCTAATTTTCTTTTTTAAAAGGGCTCCTATTTTAAAATGTCATCTTGTTATGTACTTTTAACATCTATTGATCTGGAGGAGAGAAGCTAAGAACAATTTACTTGTCTAAAACAGGAAAATAAACTGAAAGGAATTAAGTGCCCTACCTGCAAAATTTTCCATAACGGTGAGGTCCCACCACTGTATTTTACTTGTTTTTGATAATATTCACAACATTTCTATTGCTGCTTAGTCTCCAGGTAATCAAAAGCTCTCACTGAGGAGCAGCTCTCTTAAAAATAATTAATTACATCCCTCTGTCATGTATATGGTAGAATCAATTTATTCAATGCATATTTAATACATATATGAAATAGGAGATATATTGAGAGGTAGGCAGGTTTTTGCATTTTTGAGTGAGTTCTACTTAGTATATTTGGACATATTTTATGTATTATGTATGCATTCGCTATTTGTATTCAGAGATGTTTGTATTTCGTTTATCAAAACAAATTTTCCCTATAATCTAAAACTGAATAATCAAATTCTGATTCTATAATAACTATTTTGCAACCATAAAATTAGAAAGAATTATTGCTACCCAATGCAATTTTGGAAGTAAATAAACATTACCGTGACAATAAGATGTAAATCTTTGACCAGGGTTCTATTGGCAACTGAGTGAACATTTGAAACAGCTGGTGTGGCTGGCTGAATTTTAGGTACTAACTTCACAGGTTGATTAGGTTGAACATCAACTATAATCTTTCAAAACAAAAGAAGAATTTCAATTAACAATATATGTTGATAGCTGAGAATTCAAGAGTAAGAGAAGAAATATTAGCATATATTAAATGAAATGTTACTTTTAAAAAAGTACTTCCATTAATCTCTTAAAATGATTTAAGCCAACTTTTAAAAACTGAGGATAAAAAATAAATAAAAAATAAAAACAGGATAAAAATGTGTATCAAAGATTACTTTTTGAGTAACTAAGAACAAATTTATAGACATGAAAAAATACAGGTAATTTTTAAAAACTGGTACACTACCATTTATTTAATGGAGATGACATATGTTAAAACTAGCTTAAACTTCATTATACTAGAGGCCCAGTGCACGGATTTGTGTACTGGTGGGGTCCCTTGGCCTGGCCTGTCCCCTCTCGCAATCCAGGACCCCTTAGGGGATGTTGAACTGCTGGTTTCGGCCTGATCCCTACAGGCCAGGCGGAGGGACCCCATTGCTGCATGAATCTGTGCACCAGGCTGGTTTCAGCTCGATCTCCACAGGCCAGGTTGAGGGATCCCGCCAGTGCACAAATTCGTGTACCGAGCCTCTAGTATACATATAAGATCTGTGGTTAATCTCTTCCCGTCCTTCCCGCCTTCCCTTTGAAAGTCATCAGTCTGTTCCATGTTTCCATGCCAGTGCTTTGAGCATCTGCCCCCTGGTGGTCAGTAGCTACTGGTCCACCAATCGAATGGTCAATAGGTTGAACAGTCACTTATATATATATATATATATATAGATTCTAGCTTGTGAAATGTTATTAATTGAAAAATTTTCATTTAAGATTGACAGGAGGTACATTACCATGATATAAACTAAAATGCTTGTTAACTGAGTTTTTGATATATAAAGAGATGGAAAAAGTAACTTTTGCAGCAGATCCTATTTTAAAAAATATATATTTTAATTCATTTTTTTTACAGAGAGGAAGGGAAAAGGATAGAGAGCTAGAACCATCAATGAGAGAGAAACATGGATCAGCTACTTCCTGCACACTCCCTACTGGGTATGTGCCCGCAACCAAGGTACACAACCTTGATTGGAATTGAACATGGGACCTTTGAGCTCGGAGGCCGATGACCTATCTTACTGATCCAAACCGGTTAGGGCAGATTCTATTAATTAACATAATCTAAATGCATTCTATTCTAATATTCCTGAAAACATCATTATTTATATTTTATATCCAGTAATTAATTCACTTGCACCCAATAATTACTTTAAAATAAAAGATTTCTTTCTTAAACAAGAAAATGTAAAGCTAACTATGGTATAAAAAGAGAGTAAGCAAACCTGTTCACTGTTAAGAATAAGTGCTTTATCCATCATAAAACCAAACTGGATACAATATGTCCCCACTTTACTAGGAATTGCTTTATCCCTAAATTAGAAAGAAAGAGATAAAATTATTCACAATTTTCAAATAATGGAAAATTCATCAATATTTCCGTTCCTTCCTCAAAAAGAAAATGCATAAAAAGAGAATTACTTCTACATTAGTCTATATCAGCAAATATTTCCTGAAATATTAGCCTTAATTCCAGGTCCCTCTTCCCTGGATATTCTTTCCACAAAACATCTAGAAACCAGGCTCTGCGTGTGGCAAAATTAAGAAATAGGAATATAAAGTTCATAAAATAAACACACAAAAAAACATGGAGTTATATTAGTATGTGAAGAGAATTTTGCTTTAATTCTACGTAATAAATTTCTAACTCAAAGTTTTATATTTCAAAATTACAGGCTATCTTGTGATCTTTTTTGTTGTTTTTATATTTTAAATACTTAACTTTACAAGGCATTTACTGTGATTTAATTATCAATAAAGCATTTAGTGCCTACTAAGAGGCACATTTACTAGTGCCTGTTTTGATCACTCTTAATTACAATGAAAATATAAATGACATTCTATGACATACTTTGCTTGGCATGTAAAATATGGGTTATGATCTCTATAATAATGTTTGCATATCATTTGTAATTTAAAAATACTGGCATAATGTAGCAAAGGAGACAAAGACTTTGAATACATACCAGGTGTACCATTTAATAATGTGGATTTTTTTCAATAGATGGAATTACACATATGTTGATATATATGCAATTTGATATGTATACTATTTTGTTCTATTGACAGCAAGCTCCAAAACTTCTTATGTCAAATTTGCTGACAGTGTTAATATCATAGATATTTATACGTTTAAAAATGTCAAATTTGGTGCCATAACATAAAAAAGACCATTTGCGCAGTTTTAATTCATTACTTTATTTTGAAGAAAAGTGCTGCCGAAAGTTACTGTATACTTTGAGAAACTTATGGTGAACATGCTCCATCTCAAGATACTTGTGAACGCTGGTTTAAATGCTTTCAAAGTGACTGACGATTTCAATGTGAAAGCCAAAGAACATCCAGGACAACCAAAAAAGTTTGAAGACCAACAATTACAAGCATTATTGGATGAAGATGCATGTCAAATCCAAAAACACCTTGCAGAACAATTAAACATTGCCCAGCAAACAATTTCCGATAGTTTACAAGCAATGGGAAAGATTTTAAAGGAAGGAAAGGGGGTGCCACATCAACTGAACGAAAGACAAATGGAAAACCGAAGAGTCATCAGTAAAATATTGCTTCAACGGCACAAAAGAAAGTCTTTTTTGCATCGAATTGTGGCTGGCGATGAAAAGTGGATTTATTTTGAGGATTCCAAATGCACAAAATCATGGGTTGATCGAGGTCAATCATCAACATTGACTGCAAGGCCAAATCGCTTCAGAAAGAAGACAATGATCTGGGGTTTGGTGGAATCAGGAAGGTGTGGTGTACTTTGAGCTTTTAAAACCAGGTGAAATGGTTAATACTGATCACTACTGACAACAAGTAATCAATTTGAGTCACACTTTGATCGTGAAATGACCAGAATGTGCCAGAAGACACGGCAAAGTAATTTTGCTTCATGATGACGCGCCATCACACACTTTCAAATCAGTTAAAGAAAAGAGAAAAGATCTTGCCTGGGAAGTATTAACTAACCCACCCGCTGTATTCACCAGACTTTGCTCCTTCAGTGTTCTGTTTTACCACTTGTTTCGATCAATGGCACATGCACTGTCTGAGCAGCACTTCAAAACATCTGAAGAAGTGGAAAATTGGGACTCTGAATGGTTTGCCTCAAAACAAGAAAAGTTCTATCACAAATTACCTGAAAGATGGGGGGAAAGTGTAGCTAGCAATGGACATTACTTTGAATAACGCACTTTTGACTTTTCTCTTGAAATTATCATGTTTTCTTTGATTACAAAATCTGCCATTATTAATAGGTACATGTAGTAATTACCAAAACACATACTTTTGAATCTGTGATCTTACTGATTATTTTTGATCCTACTCTTTTTTTAAGTGTTTTTGTTATTTTCTACTCATTAAGTTGATAGTTATACATTCTTACTATTCTCTAAGTTTTTGTGTGTTTATTTAGATTAAAACATGCATATTTGACATACCAAAGGGTAATGACAATTTTCATTTCATAATTTCTTGGATAATGCATGAATCTTTTTGTTTGTTTCAAAAGAGAGAGGAAAATGAGACAGAGAGAAACTATTATTTCATCATATATGCATCTGCCTCCCTTTTCCTCTTCTTCTGGCAACTCTTAATTACATGCACATTAGTCCTTCTCCCAGTATTCTCTGTCTCTTACCCTCTTTGCTATTCTTTTGTTCTCTACATTCTTGGTATTTTCTTCTGAACTACTTATAATTAACTAATCTTTATTCAGTGGTAATATTTGCTATTAAATCCATCTTGGATTTATCAGTTTCTGTTTGATATTTTCATATTTTTCTCCTTCAAGTTTAGTTCTTTGTTGGAATTCTCAATCTTTTGTATGTGCTTGTATGTATTTTTTTAAAAATATATTTTATTGATTTTTTTTTTTTTTTACAGAGAGGAAGGGAGAGATAGAAAGTCAGAAACATCGATGAGAGAGAGACATCGATCAGCCACCTCCTGCACGCCCCACAGTGGAGATCTGCCCGCAATCAAGGTACATGCCCTGGACCGGAATCGAACCTGGGACCCTTCATTGGGCAAGCCGATGCTCTATCCACAGAGCCAAACCAGTCATGGCGCTTGTATGTATTTTTAACCCAGAGTAGTAACCAAAGTCTGTCTGGAGTTTCTCTGGATTTGATTTATTTTTTCCTGTTGGTTTTCATTCTAATTTTGTGGCCTCTTCATGTATCTGTGGTTTGTGTTTTGTTTTTATCACACGTTTTATTTATGGATATTTATAGAAATAATTTGAAGTCTCAGATGTTATCTTTCTCTAGATAGGGTTTCTGTTCATTTGCTTCTCTTCATTGTTTGGGCCACTACCAGTCTATTATAATTTCAGTACAGAGGTTGAGATGATTCAAAACTAAGTTGCTTTTCCATTGGGAGCCTGTCTGCTTTAGATCCACCTCTGTTTCTTAGGTCCACTGATCCCAAGAGTAATGCACCTTTAAATATGAAACTCGCCTCTTAGGATTCCCATGCTATTTTTTTCATCCTGCTGAGTTATTTTTCACTTTTTACTTATCTCTCAAACATTTTTAGCAAATGTCTTTAAATATAGTTATATTCATCAGGAAGGATAGATCTGCTATTTGGAAGCAGTATTCTGTTTTATTGTTACTGTAACTTTATTAGGTATTTTTCTCTTAAGTCGTCTTAGAGAAAGATTAAATAATTTTTTCCAGAGTTACATATATGTTATAGTGCTGGGATTTCAATTCACATACTAGGTGTACCAGTTAGTAATGCAGATTTTGTAATCAAAGAAAACATGATAATTTCAAGAGAAAAGTCAAAAGTGCGTTATTCAAAGTAATGTCCATTGCTAGCTACACTTTCCCCCCATCTTTCAGGTAATTTGTGATAGAACTTTTCTTGTTTTGAGGCAAACCATTCAGAGTCCCAATTTTCCACTTCTTCAGATGTTTTGAAGTGCTGCTCAGACAGTGCATGTGCCATTGATCGAAACAAGTGGTAAAACAGAACACTGAAGGAGCAAAGTCTGGTGAATACAGCGGGTGGGTTAGTTAATACTTCCCAGGCAAGATCTTTTCTCTTTTCTTTAACTGATTTGAAAGTGTGTGATGGCGCGTCATCATGAAGCAAAATTACTTTGCCGTGTCTTCTGGCACATTCTGGTCATTTCACGATCAAAGTGTGACTCAAATTGATTACTTGCTGTCAGTAGTGATCAGTATTAACCATTTCACCTGGTTTTAAAAGCTCAAAGTACACCACACCTTCCTGATCCCACCAAACCCAGATCATTGTCTTCTTTCTGAAGCGATTTGGCCTTGCAGTCAATGTTGATGATTGACCTCGATCAACCCATGATTTTGTGCATTTGGAATCCTCAAAATAAATCCACTTTTCATCGCCAGCCACAATTCGATGCAAAAAAGACTTTCTTTTGTGCCGTTGAAGCAATATTTTACTGATGACTCTTCGGTTTTCCATTTGTCTTTCGTTCAGTTGATGTGGCACCCCCTTTCCTTCCTTTAAAATCTTTCCCATTGCTTGTAAACTATCGGAAATTGTTTGCTGGGCAATGTTTAATTGTTCTGCAAGGTGTTTTTGGATTTGACATGCATCTTCATCCAATAATGCTTGTAATTGTTGGTCTTCAAACTTTTTTGGTTGTCCTGGATGTTCTTTGGCTTTCACATTGAAATCGTCAGTCACTTTGAAAGCATTTAAACCAGCGTTCACAAGTATCTTGAGATGGAGCATGTTCACCATAAGTTTCTCAAAGTATACAGTAACTTTCGGCAGCACTTTTCTTCAAAATAAAGTAATGAATTAAAACTGCGCAAATGGTCTTTTTTATGTTATGGCACCAAATTTGACATTTTTAAACGTATAAATATCTATGATATTAACACTGTCAGCAAATTTGACATAAGAAGTTTTGGAGCTTGCTGTCAATAGGACAAAATAGCATACATATCAAATCACATATATATCAACATATGTGTAATTCCATCTATTAAAAAAATCTGCATTATTACACCTAGTATATGTAATCTCTAAACTTTTCAGTAAAAGACATTATTTTAAAAAACAAGTATAATGTCAGCCAGCCTCTTAAAATAGATATACAAAAGTAATGAAAAAAAAGATATTTTATGCAAACACTATCACGATTCCTAAGATGGCTTTTACGTGTCAATCATAAAGTTGCTGTACTATTACCAAAGTATCTCAAGACAAAAACATTACTAGAGAAAAAAGACAAATACATTGTAATAATAGCTGATTCAATATGCCAGGAATATATAATTTAATTCTATATGTAAATAAGATAACCTTAAAATATATAAGCAATGATAGAATAGAACTAAGAGGGAAAATAGAGGAATCCACACTCATATTCACTGACAGAAAACAGAAAAAAAGAATTATAGCAAATTTTGAACTAATTAACATAAAAAACACTGTGCTTCAAATGCAGTATACATTATTTTATAGTACACATGGAATATTTACAAAAGGGGCACATATTATAATAACAACTGTCAATTAATTTCAAAGAACTGCAATTATATGGGGTAGGTTCTCTGATCAAAGTGGAATTAAGCTAGAAATCAAGAACAAAAAAAGAATAAGAAATTGCACATTTACAAATTAAACACTATATTTCTGTATAAACTTGAGTAGAAGATGAAATCCTAACAAAAATTAGAAAATATCTTGATCAAATAAATAATAAAAACACAATATAAAAAGATTTCTGAATGCTCTTAAAATTTTTCATGTATATATATAAATACTAGTATGACTCTATTAAACAAGACCTTCCTATAGAATAAATCAATAATTAGGGACCACTTCTTCCAGTTATTTTTGTGAGGCATATATGATCTAGACATCAAACTTGAAAAAGAATTATGTAAGAAAGAAAATGCATTAATGTAGGAAAAATCCCAAACAAAATATTAGCAAAACAAATCCACCAACACTTACAAGTGACAATACATTATGATAAAATCAAGTGTATTCCAGTAGATAGTAACATGAAGACAGGAAATAAAGATCTCAATAAAGGTAAATATAGAAGCCATTATAAATGTTAGCATTATTTTAATGGTTTGTAACTGCATTTTTTAGTTTCTACATGATTTATACATTTAAAGAAACAAGATAATTATCTAATTTTCTATACTATCTTTTAGTGATATAATGCTTTTTGCTTTGTGCCACTGTCCTTTATTTTAAAATCTTAAAAAAAGTTATCATTAAAAATAGATAAACAAAACGTTAGACAGTCTACTCAAAATTATTTTTCATATTTCAAAAGAGGTCCAGAATGCAGAAGTAACATCTCAAAGTAATATGTACTTTAAGAGTAAAAAATTAGTCCAGCTTTTTTTTTAACTTTCTAAGATCATAACTTTAAGATTATAGAAATGTCCTATAGAGTAAGATATTATAAAGTACTCTGACAACATAGTGTGATTCTTCTTCTACTGGCTTTGGTAATTCTGAAAACATATATATCACAACAATCTTTCACCAAACCATTTTACAAAGCTTACAAACATTTATAACACATATTCTCAAAAAAACTTTTTGACAAAAAAAGAGTATTTTTTATTCAATCACAAATTATTTTTCTCTAGTTGGGCAGGCAAAGGCTGATTAACTATGTAACAAAGTATGCATAAAAATATGAAATGACTTGAAAAATACCTGAAGTAGAAGCAGCCATCTTCCTTGTCATTACCTTTTATTTTATTACAACTAAATGTTTCTGCCTAGAGAGAGAAGAGAGAAGGGAACAGGGGAGAGAGAAATCACAAACATTTAACTTAGTATACTTAGGATGAAAAGTTACTAGTATATCATCTTTACTGAATGTGAATGCAAATCACATCTGAATTTATAAATACACAGGCACATACCTATATGTATGTATCTTTACAATGTATATAAGACACAATATGAGATTAGCCACAGTGGAAAGACATTATTAAAGTGCACATAGATCTCTTCATTGGTGATACAGTTTAAGGTAATACCTGTTTGATGGGACTGATGGTGTCAATTAAGGAGTTTAATTTCCTAAACAGATAATTACAATGAATCATAAATCGTGAAAGGCATTGTTAAATTGGGACCTTCTGATCTAGTATAAGGTATGGTAGCCAAAAGCTGCATCTGGTTACTGAGCACTTGAAATATGGTGGTGCAAACTGAGATGTGGTGTAAGCATAAAATAAAAACCAAATTCAAAGACTTGGTAAGATAATTTTCGATACAGTAGGTTAAAACTACATTAATCTTACTTTTTCTTTTTACACTTTAATGTCACTACTAGAAATATGAAATACCATGCGTGACATATTTCCATTGGACTGTGTCACTTTAAATCCTCAAACTATTCTTAACACTTTATCCCCCTTCTCTAACAAGTAAGTCTACTAATCATATCTCTCTACTATTTTATTTTCTATTCTATCTTACTGATATTATGCTTTTTACTTTGTACCACTGTCCTTTAGACAAGATAATTTTCTTGTGTAAAGTATCTGAAAGTTTTAGAACTATCACAATATAGGCTGTTCTTTTTCAGTAACATCAACAGTTTTGAAACATTCTAATATATTTTTAAATCCCAAGTGATATAGTGGGTTAATTTCTAGTTCTTCAGTATATACATATTGCATTTTTACTTAAATTACATTTAATTTTAAGATAAATGTAAGAGGTATTTATAACTTCTAAAAGGCTTCCCATGACTCACATTTGCTGGTGGTCGGTTCCCATTGTTAGAGTGCTTCCACATTTTCATGGTAATACGTGCTGGATTAATATTTTTAATGATGCTATCATCTTCAGAAATAACAGTAATCATAAAATCTGTCAGGAGGAACATTAAAAAATTGATTTTCTTTCTAGTTTAACTAATGAATTTGGCTAAATAATTGCACAGCAGGTCCTTAAATAACATTGTTTGGTTCAAACGTTGTTTATTATAATGTCACAGGAACTTAAATCTGGTTTATATAAATTAGCCTATAGTAAAATTAGTTTTGTTATAGTATGTCATTTTACTTAAAGGCACAGAACCTATCCAACAAAAATTTTTTTAAAATATATTTTATTGATTTTTTACAGAGAGGAAGGGAGAGGGATAGAAAGTTAGAAACATTGATGAGAGAGAGACATTAATCAGCTGCCTCATGCATGCCCCTCAGTGGGATGTGCCCGCAACCAAGGTACATGCCCTTGACCGGAATCAAACCTGGGACCTTTCAGTCAGCAGGCCGATGCTCTATCCACCAAGCCAAACCGGTTTTGGCCTATCAACAATATTAAGTGAAGACTTACTGTACAGATATACCTCAGGAGATATTGTAGATTTAGTTCTAGACCACTACAATGAAGCAAGTTACATTTTCTTTCTTTCCCAAATGCATATAAAGTTATGTTTACACTATACTGTAGTTTAAGTATGCAATAGCATTATGTCTAAAAAAAAACGTACATACTTTTAATTAGCCTGTTGGAAAAATGCTGCCTACAGACTTGATCAACACGGGATTGCCAAAACCTTCAATTTGTAAAAAAGCAGTATCTCAGAGGCTAAATAAAACAAGGTATGCCTGTATGTCAAAGCATGCAACTTGTTTAAATGTTAATAAAATCCTGATGAAGAAAATAACACTATTCTTTAATCAGCACTCTCCAATAATGTGTCTATAAAACTTAATAATCATGACAGACAACTCTGGTGCTAAGTCTTTCCCAGAAACTTGTACATACATCTTTGCTATTAATAGTTACTTGTCTTATTTTCATAGTCTGCCATCCTGTAAGTTTTATCATGCAAGACCAAAAAGGTTAGACTGTGGATATTCAGCAACCAGAAATTTGGGCAGCTGGTCATACATCCATATGCTTTGTGAATTTGTGTTTCTTTCTTTTCTTTTTTTAATGTATTTTATTGATTTTTTACAGAGAGGAAGGGAGAAGGAGAGCCAGAAACATCAATCAGCTGCCTCCTGCACACTCCGTACTGGGGATGTGCCCGCAACCAAGTTATATGCCCTTGATCAGAATTGAACCTGGGACCCTTGAGTCCACAGGCCGATGGTATCTACTGAGCCAAGCCGGCTAGGACTGTTTATTTTCTTTTATGATTTTTAATAGCATACAGCAGCTAAATTATTATTACATATTACTCTTATGTTTATCATCTGTAACATTCATTTGACATCTGTTCCTTTTTTAGTCACAGAAAATAGGTCTATCTCCTCAAACATTTAAAACACTCAAATATAAAGACAATGTCTATATGTAACATAGTACTTAAAAGAAGCAGACCAAAAAAAATTAGATTCAAATATTAACAATTTTTAATAATTATATATATGTACAGGAATTGATCCCTTCAAGAAAATAACCTGTATGAAGAAAATACTATTTCCTATTGACTTGGCACCTGCTAGATTGCACTGAAATTATTTGCTTACTTGATTGTCTCCTACATTACACTTAACGCATTGAAAACTCTCATATTCATTATTGGAACTAAGAGCCAACTATAGTGCCTGGACATAGGAGGTATTTAATAAATGTTTGTTGTTCTGATGTATCTTAATCATAAATTCTGATTGATGTATTTCCTTCCAAATTAACTTAAAAAATCTGGTTTTATTTTGTTAATATTGCAATACATTTAGTAGAGCCTGAGAGTTCTTGCCACTTAGCAGTTTATATTTCTTTTGCAAACTGAATTATGCAAGACTATCAGTTTATGTATGAACTTTCAATTTGTTATGTACCATTAAAGGAATGCAGGATACAGAGGTGAAAGAAGACATGTAGCTAAGTCAAATGTACTTTCTTTGTCATTTAAAAAGGCTATTACATACTTGCTTTCTTTATCATGCAAAGTACTTAGGATAGATACGTTATTCCACTAATGTAAAAGGCAAATTATCATTACAAATTTATTTTAAAACTGTGAATTACTCACCAGTGAAAATACCCCCTGCTAAAAATACAGTATCTTTGTCATATTTAACATTGAGACGAATGGGTTTTTCAGGGTCTGGAAGAATCATTAATTTAATTATAGGTCCTTCTATGGTATTCCTGTTATGGATGGCTTTCACCTGCATAGTATGTTTTCCTCTAAAATGGAAAAAACGGGGAGAGGTTTTAAATTACATTAGTTATAATCTAAAAATTCTGAGAATTTATACAGAGTTTAACTTATTTAGGAAACTACTCTTGCTCATTCTATCACCTAATACTAAACAGAATGCTAGTTTATTACTCTTTTCTTTTTAATTCCTCACCAGAGGATATTTTTTCTATTGATTTTAGAGTTTGGAAGAGAATTGAGAGAGGGAGCAAAGTAGGAAAGAGAACTATTGATGTAAGAGAGACACACTGATAGGCTGCCTCCCGCAGCTGCCCCAATGGAGGCCAGAGATCAAACCTACAACCCAAGTTTACTTGTATGCCACTGACCAGAACTGAACCTACAACCCTGCAGTGGTTGGGCCAACACTTTAACCCAGTGGTTGACAAACTCATTAGTCAACAGAGCCAAATATCAACAGTACAACAATCAAAGTTTCTTTTGAGAGGCAAAAAACGACTTCTGCGCATGGGCCACAAAGTTCAATCACACTCTACGTGCGTGCCCACATGTGGCATTTTGTAGAAGAACCACACTCAAAGTGCCAAAGAGCTGCATGTGGCTTACAAGCTGCAGTTTGCCAACCACTGCTCTAACCATTGCTCACTGGCCAGGACAGTTTATTACTCTTAACTTCAGCAAATAAGAAAAAATAGTCTGTGTAATACTAATAATCAGTAAACTCTCAGTTCTTACCTAGGGGCATAAACACTGAACACTCCCAAATTAGCCCTGCCCCTTTCATCTGTTTTATACTGTTGGTTTGAAGGAGTGAGCTAAAATTAAAACAAAAAAAATAATTAGAAAATTCTAGAGATCAAATTCAATTTCTCTATTAGCAATTAAACAGTTATAGTTGCACACACTTCTAAAACCTACAACTTTCTAATTTTACAAATACTGTATATTCCAAAACTGGGGTTCTGGGGGATGGCATGGGAGAAATAAGCAAATACAAAAAAACACATAATTCAAGTCATCAAAATACTATGTCCATCATTACTTCATCTTTTATCTTTTTTTCTCCCTCACCCAAGGATATCCTTTTTTCCACTGATTTCAGAGGGAGGAAAGAAGGGAAAGAGGAAGAAAGGGAGAGGGAGAGAGACACTGATGAAAGAAACATCAAAGGGCTGCCTTCTATATTTGCCCTGATTGGAGATGGAATCCAAAACCTGGATATGAGCCCTAACCAGGAATCAAACGCACCATCTTTTGGTGTATAGGACAATGCTCCCAACAACTAAGCTACCCAGCCAAGGCTCATTATTATCTTTATGTATATCAAATGTGCTTCTAAATCTTTGTTGCAATACTACTGTCATAGTGATAACCAAGCTTCTACTTTCAAGTGATTAAGAATCATTTGCCAAATTTCCTAATCATTGGTTAGAAAAGTCTGTCAGCATTTTAATCTAGTAACTAGAGTCACATTCTTATTTAATATAGAAAATAATCCGCTTAACCCTCTTAGAAATAAATATTAAGAACAAAAGGGAGCCCTAGCTGACTTGGTTTAGTAGACAGAGCATCGCCTGTCAAGGTTCCCGGTCAAGGGCACATGCCTGGGTTGTGGGCTTGATCCCCAGTGTGAGGTGTGCAGAAGGCAGCCAATCAATGATTCTCTCTCATTATTGATGTTTCTATCTCTCTCCCTCTCCCTTCCTCTTTAAAATCAATAAAAATATATTTAAAAAAAAAAGAACAAAAGTGAATTTGTAAAGTGATAGCAGAAAATCACACTTAAACCCTATTACTTATTTCAATGGAACCTAAAGATTATATAACTATAGTAGATGAAGAAAATAACACATACCAATAGTTGGAGAGGCAAAAATGATGTTAGTGAAATGATGGAATAAAGTCCTTTATTTGTACTTGTTACATTTATCCTCTAGTCCCTTGTCTCTCAACACATTTTTTTCAAAATAGGCCCTAAATCCTTGTTGCTAAGCTACAGAAGCAAGTCTATTTCTTATTGTATAGCAGCATATCATCTTTTTGACAGGTTACTTTAACCCTGATTAATTTACTATGAAAACAAGCCAATGTGGATTCTCTGCACTTTAAAATCCTGTATTTTTCTTTTTAATCCTCACCAGAGGATATGTTTATTAATTTTAGAGGAAGAGGAAAGGAGACTGAGGAAAGAGGGGGGGTTGGGGAGGAGAGAGAGAAAGAGAGAGAGAGAGACACTGATGTGAGAAACATTGATCTGTTGTTTCCTGTCGCCTCAACTAGGGACTGAATCCTCAACCTAGGTATGTGCCCTGACCAGGAATCAAAATGGCAACCTTTTTGCATAGAGGATGATACTCCAACTAACTGAATCACAAGCCATGGCTCTCTTGTATGTTGTTTAAAATCAACTTATTAGGTCCTGGTAAATCCTTATTGGGATTCTTATTGAATAGATTAATTTCAAGAGAACTGTGTATTTACCTATTTTTTAATTTAATAAATCTTTATTGTTCATATTATTACAATTGTTCCTGCCATTGCTCCCTTCCCTTCCTCTACCCTTACCTCGCCCACATTGTCCTCATTCATAGGTGTATGATTTTTGTCCGTCCAGTCTCTCCCTCCATCCCCCTCACCATTTCCCCCCCCGAGAATTGTCAGTCCACTCCCGTCCTATGCTCCTGATTCTATTATATTCACCAGTTTATTCTGTTCATCAGATTTTTAATTCACTTGATTTTTAGGTTCACTTGTGGATAGATATGTATTTGTTGTTCATAACTTTTATCTTTACCTTTTTCTTCTTCTTCCTCTTAAACAGTACCTTTCAGCATTTCATATAATACTGGTTTGGTGTTGATGAACTCCTTTAGCTTTTTCTTATCTGTGAAGCTCTTTATCTGTCCTTCAATTCTGAATGATAGTTTTGCTGGGTAGAATAATCTTGGTTGTAGGTTCTTGCTATTCATCACTGAGTATTTGTCACTCCCGTCTGACCTGCATAGTTTCTGTTGAGAAATCAGTTGACAATTCTAAGGATGCTCCCTTGTAGGTAATGAACTGTTTTTCTCTTGCTGCTTTTAATATTCTCTGTCTTTTGCTCTTGGTATTTTAATTATGATGTGTCTCGATATGGTCCTCTTTGGATTCCTTTTGTTTGGGGTTCTGTTTGTTTCCTGGACTTGTAAGTCTATTTCTTTCACCAGGTGTGAGAAGTTTTCAGTCATTATTTCTTCAAATAGGTTTTCAGTATCTTGCTCTCTCTCTTCTTCTGGCACCCCCATAATTCTGATGTTGGTAAGCTTGAAGTTGTCCCAGAGGCTCCTTACACTATCTTCACATTTTGCATTCTTTTTTCTTCTGGCTTTTCCAGTTGAGTGTTTTCTGATTCTTTATATTTCAAATTTTTGACTTGATTCTTGCCTTTCTCTGGTTTGCTATTAGGTCTCCATACAATATTTTTTATTTCAGTCAGTGTATGTTTAATTTCTAGTTGATCCTTTTTCATCTCTAGTTGGTCTTTTCATCTTCTCTTCCGTCTCACTAAATTTATCCAGCTTTTCTAGGAAATTCTTGAAAAACCTTATAAGCGTGGTTTTGAATTCTATATCCAGTCGTTTGTTTTCCATCATTTCTTTCATTTGTGATCTGTTCCTTTGTGTCGGCATTTTCACTATGCCGGGAAAACTTCTGTGGTGGAATTGGCTTTATGATACAGGACTTGCAAAACTGCAAAAGCCTCTTTGTTGCGCTTGGATGGGTGCTTTGTTGCGCTTGGATGGGGTGGAGTCTCAGAGCGCCTTGGCTTCCAGTCAGTCCCACCCTACAGGGCCGCTGGGTATCAAGTGTCTCTCAGTAATCACTGGAGCCATCTGTGTGAGCACGTGTGTGCATGCCTCTAGACTGCTGCCTTTCCAGCTCCCCTGCGCTCTTAGACCTGTATGAGTCTGAGTCCCCAGGATCTTGTCTGAAACTGGGGCTCAGTGCCATTAGAAGTGGCGCAGTTGGAGGCTCTCTCTCCTGCCCACTAGAGAAAGCTAGCGGCACAATCAGTAGTCTGTCTTCTGTGCGCAGTGGTGTGCGTGCCCCCAGACCTCTGCCCTTTCCTGACTCCTCTAAATTTCCTTTCACAGTCCAGACTAACCATATGAGTCTCGCCCAGAACTGGGGTTCAATGATGTAGGATAAGGGGTTCAGTGCAGTTGGGAGTTTGTGTCTCCCTCCCGCCAGAGGAAGCCAGCCTGGCACTCCAGCGCCTGCTCTCTCCACACGCGTGTCTCCATACCTCAGCTTTTTGCAGCTCCTCTCCTCTGAGTCTCCGTGAGCCCCTTTCTTTCCTTCTAGTTGTAGAATTTCCACTCAGCCAAGTTTCCTATGGTTCTGGATGATGTCCATTCTGTCTTTTAGTTGTAGTTTTGAAATTGTGTGAGGCAGCAGCTTAGGTGTTCACCTATGCCACCATCTTGGTTTCCTCCATATTTACATATTATCAATTGTTTTCATTCACTAAAATTCAAGTACCTCAAGAACTCTCTCTGTGTTGCTTGGAATTAATCTTGCTGGAGCAAATTAATTCCCTTCAACCAATAGGAGGGATTATGTCAAAATATAACTTTGTAAGAAACTGGCAACTTCTTGCTTTTCCCTTCATAGAAGAGCCTCCAACTTTGCACCAAGCATTCAAAGTCCCTAGGAGATCCTAAGCTGTTGGTTATCCCAATACTTAGGCAAGAATACTTAATATCTGATTTCCTATCATCCAGCACTATGTCTGCCCCCAAATATTATAAGGCCATGTATATACCTGCCCCACACCCTAGAACAACCCAGAGTAGTTTTAGCAGCTATGCTGAGGCTCTAGTAGGTATCTATCATGACTTTTTTTTGCTTATCCTCAGTTTGTAAGTTTCCCCAATAATACCTGTTACTTTAACTCATACTGTGGGTCATTATATCTAACCTTCAGTCATACCTTGTCAGTGCTATCTATTTACCCTAATCCAAAATCCAAATATTAGTATTATACAATAAATACTCAAACAATCATAATTGAAGAACACTGCCCCTTCTTATAGTATTTGTAAGATATAAACTTTACTTCCATAAAATAATTATGAAAAATCTTTAAGTTGATTTAAACTAAAGCAATTATAGATATTATATTATGTAAGACTACATTTAAAAAAATGTGACACCCAAAGACATTATTATAAGAATCAAATTGAGAATTTTAAGCGAAAATTTAAGGACATTTAAAACTTACCTTTAAATTGTTAGCTTTTATGATATTTATTTTAACATGTGGTACAGGTGCTGGATTATCCCACTGATCACAAAGTTGAACAATGAGAGGATGCTGTAATTCTTTTCCATTAATCACTGGAACAGACTGATACACATATAAATATTTTAAGAAGCACTAAATATGTGTCAAACAATATAATTATTTGTATACTAGTACTTATAAAATCATCATATAGTCTATCTCTGTTCTACTCACAAATGGCTTCTATCATTAATTAAAATAAAATTTTAAAAGTCAATTATATTATTACTAATGATCCTCATAGAAATGATTAATAGTTCAATAAAAGATCAGGGTGCATGCAGGAGAAAACCAATCAATGTGTCTCTTGCACAGTAATGTTTCTCTCTTGCCTCCTCCCTCCCCTCCACTCTCCCTAAAAAAAAAATCAATGGGAAAAATCCTCAGGATTTAAAAAAAAAAAAGGACAATCTTAAACTAGGGCACAGGCATGTAAACTCTTCTTAAATGATCCACTTCTTTAGAAGTAAATTTCATCTACTACCATGGTCATATGAGTTTATTTTCCTTTAGAAAAAAATGTAAGCTATCATACCAAAAGGTGCCTTGCTATACCATAAGTCAATGCCAGAATCTAAACATTTCAATATTACAATTCTAAAAATTTAGTAAAAGCTCAACAAAAGCAACAGATTTGACAGGTATTTGCAGAATTATATTTTAAGTACTTGCACAGGAAGACATACTTACGTTTTTGTGGTTATAATGATTTGATATCTGATAAGTGTTTTAAAACTCCAGCAAAAACATTTTTTAAGTCAGTGAGAATGAAACAAAATTGGCAAAAACCATTAAGAGTTTCATTATACTATTTTCACTTTTATGCATGTTTGAAAATATAACATATTTAGGATTTGAATTATTATACTGTTTCTTAACAAACAAGGACACAGTAATGAATTAAATAATGAAGTATAAAGAATCGTATTTCTTTGCCTTTTTGCTATTACTATTCTATGGTTATCTGTTGTTATTTTAACAACAAAATATATCTATTCTGATCCACTGACAAGCTGAAAGAAGCCATGTGATATATTAAATCCTTTCATTCAAAGCAGGAAGTTACTCACCTCCTTTAATTCTGGCCAATCTATAAGGAGAAGTTTAGCTGGTGGTCCAGAAATTAGCTGTACTCGAATAAAGTCAGAAAACTCACGCCAAGTAAAACAAAGTTCCTTATTTCCAGGAGGACCTGGAATAAATTTGATGCCTCTTACACTTACACTCTGTGTATTTTCCTAGGGAGGAAAAAAAGTACATTGAGAAGATAGGAAGATGTGCTTCTGGTTAAACAATTGCAAATAACTTACACACATGTCAACATTGGCATACCATGAATTTCATTTCCTTCAGAGGAGAAACTGAATTTCTTTTTTTGTGAAGGAGAGATCTAAAAAAGTCTGGGTATGTACTTTTATCTTACTTTGTCTAAATCCTATCTTATTTATACTTACATGGTCTCCTTTCTGTTCCCACACAGCCAAGCAGGTGCTTGCCCAATACCCTTTGCACTTGCTCTTTTCCTCTGTTTGTAACATTCTTCACCAGATATCTTTATGGCTTTTCTTTTTTGTTTTTGCATATAGGATATCTTATTCAGAGGGGTCTTCCCTGACCAATCTATATAATGCCACACCATGATTTATTTTTCTTCTTACCAGTCATGCCTTACCTATTGCATGTTCTCCAAGAAGGATCATACTGCATGATCTCTAAGAAGGTAGGAGCTTTGATTTGTCACTGATTAATCCCTGGTACTTAGAATACCTAACACATCATATTAATGTAAATCAATAAAACTAGCTTGTAATTTTTACAATGTGATTGAATGACATAAAACCAGTTTCATACAGGCATGAGTACTATCTTATTTGGATTTTAATACTGACTCTTAATATTTTCATCATCTTAAATTTCCACTGAGTACAAATTCATCAGATTTTAAAAATTAGACTTAAAATTTTATGTTTTGTTTATAAACAACTGTTTGTAGAATATTTTCTGTAAAAAGACATTGTAAAATAATCTACATTAATCTCCCCAAAACCCCAATAAGCACACAGCCAGTGGGAATTTTTTAATATTTTAAAAACAAATTGAATATTCATTAGTAAAACATAGTGAAAGTTAAAAAAATGTAAAGTATAACCTAGAATTTCACATCTAATATGTTTTCATTGATTTCAGAGATAGGAAGAAAGGAGGGATAAAAACATCAATGATGATAGAGAAACACTGATTGGCTGCCCCCTGAATGTCCTCCTACTGGGGATCGAGCTTACAATCTTGATATAAAATCTGATGGGAAAATAAATGGTGACCTCCTGCTTCATAGGTCGATGCTCAAAACTGAGCCACACCTGCTGGGCCAGAATATCACATTTAACAGTGAAACATCAAAAGCCCTTTCGAAGAGGTGATTTATTTTTTAATCATGTTGGAAGTTATTCCGGTTTTACGTCAAATCTTGAAAATGTAATCTATTTATGCCTTTGCAAATTGCAGATAAGTACAAACAGAATTCAAAATAAAATTCTTAAAGGAACTCTGTTAAGGTCTAATGTTGAATTTATCAGAGGAATGTGCTTCAGAAGAGCAGGACGTTTCATGTAGATGCATAAATGGAATGATTTTAAGAAACAATGATATATTAAAACTACTTTTTATTTAAAAAAAACAAAAAGCTCTTTTATCTCTGCAGATACTGGGGGTAGATTCCTGTTGTTTGAAAGTGAGTCAAGACAGTACAATTGTAAAATAACAGTTGGAAGAAAGAAAGTCTACTTGGCTGGCAAATATTAAGCTATGAAAGGAGAAAGGTGGGAGATTATGCTGTGGAGGAATACTACTGGGTATTTTAGGCCATACTAAGGTGATGGAGTCTAAATTTATACTGTAAAATGTTGATAGGTCTGAAAGATGGAATGAGAACTAAAAACTGACAATAAATTTGGTTAGATGGAATAGGACAGAAAAACAGGTTGAATAGGGCCTGCCTGGGAGCGTGAAAATAGAGAATACATACAACTCTTTCAAGAAGTTATACTATAAAAAAAAGAGAAATAGGGTAGTAGATGGACAAAGACTCAGAGCCAAAGGAAGTTTTGGAGTGGTGGTATGTGTGGTGTTTTTAAAATGAGAGATATTGCAGCATGTTTATACGCTGATGGGTATGCAATGTAACTACAGATCTAGGAATACATTATAATTTAGGAGCAATGAGTTAAACATAAGGAACTGTTTGACACTGAAACTGGGTCTCAAAGCTATCAGACATTAAAATTGGGACTCAATCATTTTTCTTTTGCTCTGGTGAGTTTATTTCCAGCCTACAGGGGCAAGATGTTTTTAAAGACAAGAATTAGGGGGTGAGGGGGGAAGCAGATGCAGAGGCAAAGAAGCAATGAACAGACTGTCGTGCTACAGTGGGAAGGCAGGGGAAGTTGGGGAGGAGGGGCCTATAGGAGATCAACCGAAGAACATTTATGAATGTGTGTGTAGGCATAGCCAGTGGATACAGGGCAATGTGAGGGAGGGCGGGTGGGGGAAGGGGGGGAGGATGAGGGCATGTACTGGGGGGTGGGGAGGGCAATAGGGGAAAAAATAAATAAAAAATAAATTGGGAAAAAAAAGAGTATATGAGTCTGTACATAAATGGTAAGAAGCATATTGTATCATGTTTTGTATAGTGGGAACAAGACAGGGATGCTTGCTTTCACTGCTCCTATTCAATATAGTGCTGGAAGTGCTAGCCACAGCAATCAGACAAGAAGAAGAAATAAAGGGCATCCAAATTGGAAAAGAAGAAGTAAAATTGTCATTATTCGCAGATGACATGATACTGTACACAGAAAACCCTACAGACTCCATCCAAAAATTACTGGACTTAATAAATGAATTTGGCTGAGACCGGTTTGGCTCAGTGGATAGAGCGTCGCCTTGCGGACTGAAAGGTCCCAGGTTCGATTCCGGTTGGGGGCATGTACCCTGCTTGCGGGCACATCTCCACTGTGGGGAGTGCAGGAGGCAGCTGATCGATGTCTCTCTCTCGTCGATGTTCCTGACTTTCTATCTTTCTCCTTTCCTCTCTGTAAAAAATCAATAAAATATATTTAAAAAATAAATAAATGAATTTGGCAATGTAGCAGGAGACAAAATTAATGCCAAGAAATCTATGGAATTTCTATACACCAACAATGAACTTACAGAAAATAAGAATAAAAAAAAATCCCATTTATCATCACACCAAAAAAATTAGGATGCCTAGGAATAAACTTAACTAAGGAGATAAAACACCTATTTGCGAAAAACTACAGGACACTGAAAAAAGAGATAGAGGAAGATGTAAATAGATGGAAGAGCATACTGTGTTCATGGATTGGTAGAATTAACACCATTAAAATGTCCGCATTACCCAAAGCAATCTATAAATTCAATGCACTCCCCATTAAAATACCACAGCATATTTCACAGACCTAGAACAAACTCTCCAAAAATTCATCTGGAATAAAAAAGACCCCGAATAGCTGCAGCAATCCTGAGAAAAAAGAGCAACATAGGAGGGATCTCAATACCAGATTTCAAGCTGTATTACAAAGCCACTGTTCTCAAAACTGTCTGGTACTGGCACAAGAACAGATATATAGACAAATGGAATAGAATAGAGAACCCAGGTAACGAGCAAAACCACTATGCTCAATATTTGACACAGGATACAAGAGTATACAATGGAGTTAAGACATTCTCTTCAAAAATGGTGCTGGGAAAATTTGACAGATACATGCAGTTAAATGCAACCAGACCACCAACTTACACTATACACAAAAATAAACTCAAAATAAATAAAGGACTTAAATGTGAGATGGGAAACCATAAAAATAGCAGTGAAATCCACAGGCAGCAAAATCTCAGACATATGCTGAAGCAATTTCTTCACTGATATTGTTCTTAGGGCAATGGAAACTAAAGAGAAAATAAACAAATGGGACTACATCAAAATAAAAAGCTTCTGCACAGCAAAAGAAACAATCATCAAAACAACAAGAAAGCCCACTGCATGGGAGAAAATATTTTCCAATGTTATCACTGATAAGGGTTTAATCTCCAACATTTACAGGAAACTCATACAACTTAACAGAAGGTAGATAAACAACCCAATCAAAAAATGGGCAACTGATCTAAATAGGCACTTCTGGAAAGAGGACATCAGGAAGGCCAAGAGACATATGAAAATACGCTCAAAGTCACTAATCATCCGAGAGATGCAAATCAAAATGATAATGAGGTAGCATCTCACACCTGTCAGAATGGCTATCATCAACAAATTAACAAAGGACATATTCTGGCATGAATGCAGAGAAAAAGGAACCCTCGTACACTAGTGGTGGGAATGCAGATGGGTGCAGTCACTGTGGGGAACAGTATGGAGTTTCGTCAAAAACTAAAAATGAAACTCCCATTTGACCCAGTGATCCCACTTTTAGGAATATATCTAAAGAAACTAGAAACACCAAATCAGAAAGGATATATGCACCCCTTGTTCATAACAGCACAATTCACCTTAGCTAAGATTTGGAAACAGCCTAAGTGCCAATCAACAGATGAGTGGATTAGAAAACTGTAGTATATCTACACAACGGAATACTATGCTGCTGTAAAAAGGAAGGAACTCCTACCATTTGCAATAGCATGGATGAGCTGGAGAGCATTATGCTAAGTGGAGTAAGTCATTCAGAGAAAGACAGATATCACCTGATCTCACTCATTTGAGGATTATAATGAACAACATAAACTGATGAACAAAAACAGATCTATAGACCGAGAAGCATCGACCAGACACTCAAAACACAGAGGGAAGATAGGGGAAAGTGGGGGTAAAGGGGAGAGATTAACCAAAGACTTGTTTGCATGCATATAAGCATAACCAATGGACAGAGACAGCAAGGGGAGTGAGGGCATGTATGGGAGTGGAGTGGGAGGGGGAGAGGTATTGGGGATATATGGACACATATGTAATACCTTAATCAATAAAAAAAAATTGGAAAAAAATAAAAAAATTGCTTCAGAATATGATAAGGAGAGAGGTAATGACTTGAAGCTGAATGATAGGAGCATGGGATTTATTTATACTATTTAATCTATATTTTGCATATGTTCAAAAATTTTAATTACAAAAAAGTTTTGTAATTCCTTTTATGACTTTTTTGCTATAAACATTAAAATCAAATTTCTTTATTTTAATTTTCCCCCAATTCTGTCATATATAGCCAACTATAGTGAAAAGCAGCCATACCTGAAAGGTAGTTTTCAACTGTGAGCTATCAAGTCCAATACCAGCAATTCCCAAGGCAGATAAAGAACTTGGTGAAAATGCTTGAATCAAATTTCCATACTGATCTGTGACTATTACAACTAAAAGGAAAGTTTGATTTTAAAGAGTTATCTTTTAATAAAAGATACAAATATCTATATATAATACACTTATATACTTCAATAAAATTATGCCTAAAAACTCACTCCTTGTACTTGTTTGTGTATTTTTATAAAAAGCTAGTGGCCTGGTGCATGAAATTCATGCACAGGGGGTGTGTGTTCCTCAGCCTGGCCTTCACTTTCTTCAATCTGGGACCCCTTGGGGGATGTCCGACTGCCGGTTTAGGCCCATTGTTCAGGCCTAAAACGGCAGTCAAGACATCCCTCTCGCAACCAAGGAGTGCCGGCTCCTAACCACTCACCTGCCTGCTTGCCTACCTGATTGCTTCTAACCACTCTGCCTGCTGGCTTGCTCATCCCCAAAAGCCCCCGCTGCTAGCCTTCTCACCCCCAACTGCCCCCCCTTGCCCCCCCCCGCTGGCCTGCCTGCCCTCAACTCTCCCCCTCTGCTCGCCCCCTCCTGCCCCCGCAGGCCTGATCACCCCCAACTGGCCTGATCACCCCTAACTACCTCTGCCTTGGCTCCACCATCATGGCTTTGTTTGGAAAGACATCCAGAATGTCGTCCTGTCTAATTAGCATATTAGCCTTTTATTAGTATAGTTATACTCACCTTATAATCAATCACAAACAAAAACATCAAGAATATACATATATACATTTGTACTGATATATTTAAAATGCTGCTGATGCTAACCAGATTTTTACCATGAAAATTTGAAGAAAATAATTTAGTATTACATATCTATATCAGCAATTTTCAACCTGTCACCCTGGTATGCCATAAGAATCTGTAAAACCTGTAATACCTGACTATTTACAGGGACACTGACCTCTTTTCCCTTAGATTGGCAAATTAAAAAAATGACACTGGCTAACATAACAAAAGCCATGCGTGTGAATGTCCTGTCTTAAACCATAAATACATAGATCGTATAATAGAGTTGCTTATTAATCAAATTGCATAAGGTTGTATCTTATTAATTCTTCATACCAGACATACAAGTGTAGGTACCTGATTTTTTAAAAAGTCACTTTGGAGCAAAAAGTGTAGATAATTAGTTTATGTGAAAAACAAGAAGAAAAAGGTTGAAAATCACTGTTCTAAATATATGAAAAGTACAGGATACATATGTATTCACTGATATAAGCCAACATTTTTTCCAACAAACTTTTTGCCAAATTAACTTCATAGAATGTCAACCTGGGCAAAAATAGTGAATACACTTCAATCTTTTCTGACAATGGATTTTAAGCCAATAATTATATATAAACCCAAAGCTTTCCTTTCAGGTTATATACGTATATCAAAACATGAACATCAATATATATTATATAAGTTTTTGTGTGTTGTTGTTTTTTTAAAACTGGACATACTAACCTATTTCCCCTTGAAGTTCTTGGCCCATCTGTACTGTTTTTGCTCCTTTCAACTCACACTTTAGATGTTTAGGTTCATCAGGTAGGGGTCTGAAATTGGTTAACAAGTTAAAAGCTTTTAGTCACACTATTCAATGTATGAAAAATATAAAGTAGTTACAATATGCTAAAGATATGTGTATCACTTACTTTCTAAAACTCAAATGCAATAATTCCCCTCCAAATAACGCAAGAGTAAATAAAGACAGCTTGCAAAGATGGTACAGAATACTGACAGAAAAAAGTTATTTAAATGTTAAATCATAATATCTATGCTGGATTAAAAAGAAATTATAACGAGAGCACTGAGAAAAAAATAGAAGGTTAAGAACCATTAAGAAATCTGACTGTAGTTGGAAAGTAGTACATCTGAAAATTTTATGGAGCAATTTAAAGTTTTGGAAATAGTATGAAAATGGGTAGAGGAATTGAAATGAAGGAGGTTGCCAGAAAAGAGATGGCCAAGGATGTGACAGATGAATGTGAAAGATAAGATTTTTAATATATTTAACTGCCTTCCCCTTTTCTATAAGTTCTATATTTGGGGTCTGGTTGGAGTGAGCCTTGAAACTCCTCAATAACCAAGGAATATTTCCTTCTGAACAAAACACTGACTAATTAGATTTTATATTTCGTATTTTTCTCTTTCAATTTGCAGGTGTTTCACTGTTGCTTAAACTAAGAAGACTTTACTGAAAGTTCTGGTTCTTACAGATACTAAAGAGCCAATTAATTAAGCCCAGGGCTATACTGATATTAAAAACTAATCACTATCTCTAGTAAGGTTTTATTCCAAAGACAACCTACCATATTTCACAGAAATTGTGATATTTCTTATATTAAAAAGAACTTTTACGTGAGTGCTTTTGAGGAAAGTATTTTTGTTGCCATATGTTAAATTTTGAAATGCCTCCACATGTAATATGTCCACAAACCTTACTGTAAATGCACTTTCCAAAGACACATGATCATCTTGAAATGAAACCTGGCAATAGCGCATATCTTTTACAGATGTTGGTACTTGTACATCAGGAAGCAGACCTTGCAGCAAGTGTTCTTTGTTAATCTCAGGTGTCCAGTTAACCTAAAAGAAAAATTACATAGTTAACAATAATAAAAAGTTTAGTCTAATATTCTCCTCCTGCCAACAAACTGTCTTACTAAGTGAAGACTTTTAAAGTTAAATTATAACCCAGGCTTTCTCCCTTTGAGGAAAAGGAAGTCCCCCTTATGACCAGAATGATGGTGGGTCATATATTATTATAATACAAAAGTATCTTCTATGCCCTAGCTGGTTTGGCTCAATAGAGCATCAGCCTGTGGACTGAAGGGTCCCAGGTTTGATTCTGGCCAAGGGCACATGCCTGGGTTGCAGGTGTGGTCCCAGTAAGGGGCGTGCAGGAGGCAGCAAATCAATGATTCTCTCTCATTGTTGATGTTTCTATCTCTATCTCTCTCTCCCTCTTCCTACTTCTCTAAAATCAATACAATATATTATTTTAAAAAAGTATCTTCTATGTTTTCATGTTAATGTTGCCATATCTTTCAATGCAATAAAAAATTCTTATTTCTTTAGTTTTGCTACAAGATTCTCACTGTGATAGTGATAGTTTAAAAATAATATTCAGATCAAATTACATGATTAATTCTTGAGATAATTTTTATTTTTTTAAAAGAATCTTTTTAATATAGACTTTGAAGAGATTTTGAGTGGATCTTTTGTTCAGCAAACAAAAAATTATGCCTACCAATGGTAATTACTTCTGGCCACCTTTTGGCTTTAATACATTCTTTTGCTAAATCTTTATGTTTTTTAATATATATTTTTGTTGATTTCAGAAAGTAAGGGAGAGGGAGAGATAGAAACATAAATGATGAGAAAGAATCATTGATTGGCTGCCTTCTGCATGCCCTCTACTGAGGATGTAATTCACAACCAAGGCATATATGCCCTTGATCAGAATCCAACTAGTGACCCTTCAGTTCACAGGCAGACACTCTATCCACTAAGCCAAGACGGCTAGAGCTAAATCTTTATTGTTGAAAGTATTACATATGTTCCCTTATTCCCCTCATTGAACTCTTCTAGCTTTAATTCATTCTTGAATGCTTTTAGTTCTAATTTAATTTTGCACTTCTTGCATCCCATGTTTTAATTTGTTACTAGATTCATATTTTAAATTTGATTATCCCACTCTATCCTATTTTTAAACTTCTAATCCTTTCTATTTAAGAATTCTTTTTAGCTCAACTTTGTTGTGATTCTTAAATAATTGATATTCTAATATTTTCATCCCAGTTTATGATGCTCTAATTGGCTTTGTCATATTTTAATCTTTCTAAACCATGTTTTATTCTCATTTACTCTTTATAATACTTTTTTTTTTTTTTAATAATGGAAGCCAGTAGGAGTTACACAAAAAAGCTGTGTTATCCCTTCAATGAATTCCTAGTTTGGATTGACTTTCCTCAATATTGGAGAATTCTATAAAAAACCACAATCTTTAAAGACTATACATTTAATTTATTAAAATAAGAGTATTTAATATCTTGTATTATCAATGAAGAGGTGCATGTTTTAAAATCTCTGGAACCTAAGAAATATAAAACTACTAGATTTGAGGCAAAATGTGTCAAATGTAGGCCACAAGCTCTGAGAATGGATAAAAGAAAGGTACATACAGGAAGAGGCTCTCCAGTCAATTCTTCTTCACCTCAATATGAAAAAGAATGTAGAACCAGTTTAGAATCCAGGTTCCTTGGCACCACTTTTAAACCACTCATCCAACTCTGCTGATATAGGTAAAAATGACTTGTGCCTCCCTTTTAGGATTATTTCTCTTCCTTCATTAATGAAGGAAAACATAAACTGGCTGGAGCAGGGTTTATTCCAAATAAAAATTTTAAAATAAGGTCAGTTGAACAACTCTTTTAAAATATCAGTTATTATTTTTGGAAACTCAAGATGACTATAGGCTATCCTATATACTATAGAGATAATATGCAAATTGACCCTCATGCCCTCGCACAAGATGGCTGCCCCCATATGGTCAAAGATGGCCACCCCCGTCCCATGTGGTCAAAGATGGCCACCACAAGATGGCTGGCAGGGGAGAGTGGTTGTGAGCAATCACGCCAGCAGGGGAGGGCAGTTAGGGGTGACCAGTTCAGCAGGGGAGGACAGCTGGGGGTGACCAGGCTGACAGAGGAGGGCAATTGGGGGTGACCAGGACTGCACGGGAGAGCAGTTGGGGGCAACAAGGCCTGCAGAGGAGGGCAGATGGGGATGACCGGGCTGGTAGGTGAGGGCAGTTAGGGGCTATTGGGC